>CM048751.1:72638068-73838068 GCA_026315105.1 Locusta migratoria
TGAAAACTGACAATGGTCTGGAGTGTGGGGCGTTGACCACATCCCCCTCCACAAACGCATCTGTTGACACCTTCGGGCAGAGGATGACACAGCGGTTGGTCGTACCTCGAGGTCTGTCGGATGGAGATAAGACTTCCCTGGGAAATCCTAGCTATCACTAAAGCTTTGCTCGATGACTTTCCGACAATTACAACATTGCTGTGTCCTTTCTGACAGGAAATCACTGATCTAGTTGCACAACTATGTCAAGATTCCATAAGCATGCAATTTGATTAGAAGTCACTTTTGAGGTACAGTTTCTAAAGTCTTCTGGAAATCTAGAAATATGAAATCACTTCAAGATCCCTTGTCGACAGCACTAATCACTTCATATGAGTAAAGAATGGCACTTTCAGAGTCCATGTTGACTATAGGTCAATAGGTTGTTCCCTTCAAGGTAGTTTATAATGATGCAGGAAAATATATGTTCTAAAATCCTGCTACAATGTAAATGATATAAGGCTGTAATTTTGAGGATCACTCCTACTCAACCTGGGAGTTGATCAGGAAAGGAAACGGCTAGTGTTAGTACAGAGTACCTTCGCCACACACCATATGGTGGCTTGCAGAGTAGTTATGTATGTAGACTGGAACTGAGTTAGAGTAAGTGTATGATTGCCTGAATTGCTGTTTATTTTATGTACACAATACTAGTGACATCTGTATCAGTGCATGAGTAAAAAAAAGGTATAAAAGGGCAGTGTTTGGCAGAGCTGTCATTTGTACACTGAATTATATACAAAAAGAGAGTTACCATGTGGATATGGTCGCACAATGGGAATTAACGGACTTCGAATGTGGAATGACAGTTGGAGCAAGATGCATGGGACAATGTGTTTCTGAATTCGTTGGGGAATCTGAACCAGTAATTTGGAAGAAGTGTTGCACACCGCATTGATGGCCTACAGTCGATAGTGACTTACTATCGATGATGGCCTGCTATCAATATCGAAGGCACAAGCATTCAAATGGTAATGTAGCTTGCAATGGTGGCGCATTTTATGTGTTTAATGGGTCAGTGAACCCCCTGGAAAAAAGCTTATTGAGAAAAAAAGTAAATAAATATATAAATATAATGAAAAGTGATTTTAAACTATCATTCTTCATTTTGTTCTTTTATCAGATTATTTTATATGTACATTCAAAGTATTTTTATCGCCTGAAAAACTTTTTACGTCATGGGTCACAGAGACAGCATGTATACGAGTTCTAGCTCGGTCAATTAACATAGGCAGTAGTAGCCGCAGCATTGCAATGCACATGTGTGGCTGAGGTTCAAATTCTCTTCTGAACCCCCTGGAGGCAACATATTGGCTCTGCCATGGCAGGGAGGGGTTAGGGGAAATGCCACTTTTAACATTGGCATTGGAACAGGTAAAGAATCCAGCTCCTGGATAATCGAGCTCTGGTGGTTATGCATGAATGGTCCCATAGCAAGAAAATGGAGCTATTGTGCACCTCACCTTGTGCATGGGCAAATACTCCATGAAGAGAACACCCACACTTCATACCTGTTTTTGGTGCAGTGCAGATTCATCAAAATACATCATATTTGGTAAAATATCTTATAACTATAAACTAAGTTGCATCAACTGTAAAAGCCTTCAGAAGATCCTAGCAAGAATAGCTGTGTGGTTAGCGGCATCACACTGCACTGCCGAAGGTAGTGGATTTGAGACCACCTGCAAACAAAATTTTTAAAATCCCAATCTTCTTTTTAACAAATACAGGAACCACAATGACTTTCGTATTGTTACTTGCCACATATCTTTGGACATTTTTGCAAATGTGTTGCAATTTTAAGGGTAAATGACATTTATACTCTTCATTGTAACAATTATTTAACTGTTTGAAAAGACTTGTGTCCCTGATGGTAGGGTGCATATTGCTCCCACAGGTGTTGGAGGAGCAATGGACGAAGATGAGTCTCCACTAGTTGAGGGGGCAGTAGAAGGTTGATGGCCGGTAGAGCCCACGAATGGAAAGAATATTGATGCTGTTGTTCGCAAAGAAACGGGTGCTACTGTGACTGCGGCAAAAGATGTTGTCATCTTTACAGGATGGAGTCACTCATACTTTCTACATACCTCAGAGAAAGTGAGCTGATCCAGGGTCTTTATTTCCATTATTTTCCATTCCCGATGTAGAACAGTGCAATTTAACAAGCATGGCGGACGGTGTTGCCCACAATTCATGCAAATGGGAGGTGGGGTATATGGGGTGTTTGGGTGTGATGGCCACCCACAGTTCCTGCAGGTTGGGCTGGAATACATGTGCCAAAACTTCCAGCACCGGAAACACCGCCTAGGGGGAGGGACATATGGCTTTACATCACATTAGCTTGACCTCAGACAGTGTGTCACCTTCAAAGGCCAAAAGAGCACCAGTGGCAACCCGGTTGTCTTTAGGGCTCCTGTAAACCTGCCAGACAAAGTGAACCCCTCGCCGCTGCAGGTTTGCTTGCAACTCTTCATCGGTCTGGGAGAATAGATCTCTATGGTAGATTAGACCCTGGACCATGTTTAAAGACTTGTGGGACGTGATACTCACTGGGATGTCACCCAGCTTATCACAGGCAAGTAATGCTAACGATTGGGCTGGGGACGCCGTCTGTATCAGTACAGCCCCACTTTTCATCTTAGAAAACAACAATTTCGCCAAAACTGTCTTCAAGACGGTCGACAAAGAACTGTGGCTTAGTGAACATGAATGACTCTCCATCAGAACGGGCACACACCAGATATTGTGGCGATTATGGTTCAGATCTATGAAGACCCCTACATTCCTCCCATGGGGTGCCAAAGGAAGGGAACGTCTTAGATCGTATGCCGTCACATCAAATGCTGTTTTGCCATGCTTAGAGATGCCGGTTTTGCGTCTGGCAACACTATTATTGGCTCATTTCATTCTCATCTCACGAGCAGCCAGGAAACTATACGTCCGCCCAGACAGAGCCCCACTTGCCTGGGTAAGCCTTATACAACTGAGGTGCGGCAGGTTCCTCAGAGGTTGCTCGCTAGCGACTGTTCAGCCTCAACAGCCATGCATCTTCTCGGCACGTAGCACACCTTGAGATTGAGGGTTTGTTTTTAATAGAGGTTTGTACCGTCCTTGTGACCCGGGCAATTAAGCCAAGATCACTGGGCTCTGAAACGTACAACGTTCCACCATCGCGCCAAACAATGGTCATTTAAGCACGCACAGAGCTTACAGTGTTGTGGTCTATTGGTGCGACACAGCCCACAGCTCAGGACCCGGGGTTCGCCAGGCCTGTACTCAGCAAATTAATGCTGAGCCCCTGAGGGGTCATTGCGTAATAGAAGCATGTGATTCCACCAGTCGAAGTTGACCCTGACATCAACATGACAGAAAACTCGTATTTCACTCACAGTCATATGCAAATAATCAATGTTTCAACTGGTTAGTGTTTGTAATTAAATCATGGGACTCATTAAAATTGTACTTCCCATCCAGGCAGCCTCACCTGTTTTGCCAATATGCTAATATTCTTAGAAATAAGAAAAAGAATGAATTGGTTAGTGCTTTACTAGGGAGCATAAAGTAAATAAATAATGATGTTCCTGTTTTTACATCGAGAAACATGTAGGCCTACATGGGTGTTCTATTTTATTTTTATTATGCAGCTTTGACTGGAACCAACCTAGATTGATGACCAATAAAAGTTACTGCTGAATGTATATGCTCAGCAAACTGTTACACCAATGCAGTGATCAGTTCTCAATGTAGGCCTACTTTCTTGATTCAGAATCCGGTAGCAATTATGAAACATATTAGGCCTGCTTATAAAAGATAATTATGACCACAACACACAAAGGAAGAAAGTAAATACTCATTTTTATTGGCTGTCTGAACACACACTGTGTTGGCTACCTTCAGCTGCCATCATTTTTCACACTTTACCAACACCTGGTTCAATCCATACAAAGTGGTCCAATGAGGGTTGCTTTAAAATTTTTAAATATTTTGATTATTTAATATGTAATTACCCTATAATTGAGAAGTTCAAAGCAGTTTTTAATTTTTTACCTTGCACCTTTATTGAATAGCAGCAATTTTTGTTTGTCAGTGCACAGCCATTTTTCAGTTTGGAGATGTTAGCGATAATTTGAATATCTCTGCACCGGTTTAAATTACAGCATTGCAACTGACATTATTGTTTTTAGAAACGTCTCCACTACAAAAGTGTTTATTAATCAAAATACCCTACATTCAAAAATAACCAGTCAAAATGAATTCCAAAATTTGATATCAAAAATCCATTTTTGGGCACAAAAATAATAATTAAGAAGTGATTTATCAGAGTCCAATTTTGTTCTCTAGTTTGATATCATAAACTACTAGCCTTATGTAGAGCAACAACACTTTCCTTAATTTTTTATGAATTCTTGAAATTTGAAAATGTTAATCTCTATACTTATAAGACACATTTGTAGTCTGTCTATCTGTTCTCTTATAACTCAAGATCCAGACAATCAAATATCGTGAAATTTGGTACATGTACACAAAATTACATGGTAGAATGTTCTTAAACAGGTTTTGTTCCATTTTTTTTCCTTCAACTTGCAGGTGCGGTGATCACTGTGTCCCCAGTGGTCTAGGGGTCAGCACAACTGCCTAGAAAGCAGGAGACCCGGGTTTGAATCCCGGCTGGGTACAAATTTTCAGCTTTGTCCAATCGCAGTTGATGTCATATATTCTGTGAATATTCTAGTTTATGAGTGCATGACTACTGCTCGGCGTGTAGACGCTGGTAACGGAGTGATGAATGAGAGAAGTGAAGGCAGCCAATTAAGAGTCGCGTTCGTGTGGTCAATAAGAAACAGCTTTAGTGTTTATGGTTTGTAAACAAATAACAGTAATAGAAAAAGGGATGATATGACATAACTTCTTATGCCGGACATGAATTTTACAGGTTTTCTCATTACAAATGTTCGCCTACTGCAATTTCAGTCTCAACATAACACTGCCCTCGGAATTTGCAACAAATTTGAGGAAATTAATGAATGCTGTTCCTGCTCTATGGTTGACAGGTTCTCGATGTACCACTTTCTGGTCAATAAATCAGCTATCCTCTTGAAACACTGCCCTCGAAAACTACATCAATATTTAACAAACCTTATAATCTTTAATCACAAGATCACTGAAATTCATAACAAAATCTTCCGTTTCAGCTTAAAGCTATTTAAAAACCGACGCCAAATTCAATAGACATGAAACAAGCAATCCTATTGGTCGTGCAAACACGACTCCTGATTGGTTGCCTTCACACCGTTGCCAACATCCACATGTCAAGCACCAGTCTGGGACTCATAAACTAGACTTTAACCCTACATGGTATCATTTTCAAAACGATTTCATGCAACGGCTTCTGTATAACTAAAACCACAATATATTTTAAATTTTACAAAGGTCTGAGATTAATAAAACACAGAACAAAGTAGACAAATTTGTTTTAATTTAGCTTAGTTACTGCACTTATTAGTGACAAGACTATACTGTATGTTTACGAAGCAGTTCCTAAGCAACTGAACAGTTAATTAGTCGTTATCAAAGCAATTTCCTGTAACTGATTTGCATTCCACATTTAACATAGAGACTATTCATTCTTCATTGGGGGCACATAATCTATTAACAGTTCACACACAATAAATAAAATCATAAAACTGGTTGAAAGTAAAGTAGGCTTCAAATGTTTAGAGCACAACAAAGGGGAACAGAGAAAGAAGAATCAAAATTTATTCACTATTTCATTGGGGCTGAACCTTACTGCAGGTGTTTGAACAAACACCCACCTTGTTCTCTACATCGTTACAGTTAGAACGAATGCTAGCTGTAGCGCGCAGTACATCATATGACCCATGAAGTACAGAGAAGGCTTGCCTGGTGCAATTTTCCATCTTGTCATTGATTCCACATTCATCTGCATACACCACATCTTTTATTGTATGACAGATAAAGAAGTCGAGGACCAACAGATCTGGTGACCAAGCTGGCCACTGTACTTTCATATTTCTGCCTACAGTTTTATTGAGGAAATAGTCCCGTGCAGCTTGGCACACAGAAGCAGTGCAGTAGCTGGATGCACCATCCTGTTGCATCCACATCATTTGCCTTTTTTAAAAATCAATATCATCAAGCAGAAGAGGCAGTTCGTTCGAAGGAAATTGGTGTACAATGCCCGTTCAGCCTGCCTTCAAAGATATGATGTCCAAAAACACGCTTACTGCTGTGCGGATTTGCATGTACCCTATCCAACATAACGACATTGTTACATTTTCGCAAAGGCCTGTTTCATTGGGTGCAAATCCCCAGTGTCTCGAGCTCATTTTACTAAAGCCTGCAATGTGTCTGAAATGGGGTGTCTTCCTTCTTGTTCAGGATACTTTTCAGTATACATCCGAGCTGTCTCCTTGGTGAATTCATTACACATCTCCATAATTCGTATTAAGGAATCACGTCAGATAGATACTGCATATTATATTAACAACAATTAAACATGGTGCTTGCACAAGATAATGCTAGCAGCATTTACCAATTACCAAAATCATGTCTGTTACTTCTGACGGTGTGTACATGTTGCATTGTGCAGTGCAGCGTGGCTGGAAGAAAACTGAGATACGTCTGCTGCCAGCTACACTGTCGTACAGCACTTGCTGAATCAATAAACTAATGTTAGTACCACCTTCCTTGTCTGAGTTTTCCTGACACGTGTGTCGCTTCACCTCGTGTCGTCTGCTACTGCCGGTAAAACTGCAGACTTTGTTGCCCATGTTATGAGCGTATGTTGATAACTTGGCCGTGAGTGATTATGAAAAAGCAATAATTTGAGTGTTTCTGAACTGGAGATTCGGGCGCTACATGCCCTCATGTACTAAAAAATACTTCTTGTTTAACCTATACCTAACCTTCACTGATGATCCCTGTTTCGTACAGATCATAAAATAAATGAAACATGATATACCTACTCCAGGGTTGACTGCTGTGGTGTATACATAGATATTCTGTAGTGTTGCCAACATTTGCAGTGTGTAGGCAACAGACTCTGCAGTTTATCCGCTACTTCATTACACAAGTGCTGCACAGCCACTTCCAGAGTACTGATTAATTTATAATTTGTCGCATTAAACGGTCTCTGTTAATACACCTTAATAAACCTAATATCACACTAAACTAATTTTGGACTGCTCTATCAATTGAGCACAAAAATGTTCACTTTGAAAAACTTTTTGTTTGGACGGGAAAGAAACCGACACATTACATCTACACTGAGCGTTGCAGGAATGGCGTGATGAGCAGAATTTGTTTGGCCTGAGTCCAGCTACACATTGTTGTTGTAGTCTTCAGTCCGTAGACTGGTTTGATGCAGCTCTGCACGCTACCCTGTCCTGTGCAAGTTTCTTCATCTGAAAATACATTCGGCAACCTACATCCTTTTGAATCTGCAAACTATAATCGTCCCTTGGTCTCCCTCTACGATTTTTACCCCACACGCTTCCTTCTAATGCTAAGTTGACAATTCCTTGATGTCTCACAATGTGCCCAACCAATCTATCCCTTCTCTTAGTCAGGATATGCCGGAAACTCCTTTTCTCCCCGATTCGGTTAAGCACCTTCTCGTTAGTTACATGACCTACCCATCTAATTTAAATCATTCGCCTGTAGCATCACATTTCAAAAGCTTCTATCATCTTTTTATCTGAACCCCTTATCATCCATGTTTCACTCCCATACAATGCTACAGTCCAGAAAAATGCTTTCAGAAAGGACTACCTAACATTTAAATTAATATTGGAGGTTAACAATTTTCGTTTCTTTAGAAACGCTTTTCTTCCCATAACCATTCTGCTTTTTATATCTTCTTTACTTCGGCCATCCAAAGTTATCTTCCTACCCAAATAACAGAATTCATCTACTACTTTTATTATCTGATTACCTAACCTAATTCCTTCAGCATCGCCTGTTTTTCTGACATTGCATTCCATTACCTTCTTTTTACTCTTGTTAATATTCATCTTATATCTTCCTTTCAAGACACTGTCCATCCCATTCAACTGCTCTTCCAGATCTTTTGCGGTCTCTGACAGAATTACTATGTCATCAGCAAACCACAAAGCTTTTATTTCTTCTCCCTGCACTTTAATGCCTTCTCCAAATTTCTCCTTCCATTCCTTCACTGCCTGCTCAATGTACAGATTGAACAACATTGGGGAAAGGCTACAACCCTGTCTTACTCCCTTCCCAACCTCTGTGTCCCTTTCTTGTCCTTTGACTCCATTAACCGCCGTTTGGTTTTTGTATAGGTTGAATATAACTCTTCGCTCCTTATATTTTACCCCTGATACCTTCAGAATTTGGAAGAGTGTATTCCAGTCGACATTGTCAAAAAATTTCTCCAAATTGACAAACGCTAAAAATGTTGGTTTCCCTTTCCTTAGCCTATCTTCTAAGATAAGTCGTAATGTGAGTATTGCCTCCCGTGTTCCTACATTTCTCCTAAATCCAAACTGATCTTCCCCCAGGTCGGATTCCACAAGTTTTTCCATTTGTCTGTAAATAATTCGTGTTAGTATTTTGCAACCATGACTTATTGAACTGATAGTTCTGTAATTTTCACACTTGTCTGCACTTGCTTTCTTTGGAATTGGAATTACAATATTCTTCTTGAAGTTGGGGGGTATTTCCCCTGTCTCATACATCTAGCATACCAGGTGATATAATTTTTTCACAACTGGCTCTCCTAATGACATCAGCAGTTCAGACGGAATATCATCTACTCCAGGGGCCTTGTTTCGACTCAAGTCCTTCAGCGCTCTGTCAAATTTGTGTCGAAGTATCATATCTCCTATCTCATCTTTCTCCACTTCGTCTTCCATTTCTAGCTAGACATTGCAAAAAAGAAATTGCGAATATCTACTCAAACACCAGAGAAAATGCACCTGACTCCTCTTAGGTGAGACACCCCATATACTCTTCATAGGAAGTGGTAGTAAATGTAAGAACAATAAAAAAAGATTTGGGATTGGAGGCTGAATGGTAACTACTGCCTCTTGCCATGGTAAAATTGCAAGCAAAGGAGTATGAGTTACTCTCAAACATGAAGTGAATAATGCCAGCCTACAAAGAATAAACACAGACCAAATTGTTATGATACAGGACTTGCAAGGGTAATATTAAAGGCATTGTTCATTTCCTCGTCAAGAATCATGATGTAGTTCTTCATATAAAAACAACACTTCAAACCAGGTTTGAAAACTGTAGGCTAATAACAATAAAAGAAACAAGGCAAATCTAAAAAATCCTTGACATCATAGAAAATTTAGGTTGATACTATGGAACATCTTTAACTGAAATTTATGAGGTTCACTTTATCATTTAAATTACATATTTCTTTAGCATTGAATGACAGTGGTGTATGTGTATGATGGACAATGGCGACCTGTAGATGTTGAAAGAATAAGTTTGGAAAACAATGATATCTTCATGCATTTTTACCTCCCTGCTGGGCCAAGAACGTCATTCAAGAAATGTACTAGTGACAAAATTAGGATACCAATGAAAAACATATTATGGAAACAGAATGAAATCTTTCACTCTGCAGCAGAGTGTGCGCTGATATGAAACTTCCTGGCAGATTAAAATTGTGTGCCGGAACCGGGACTCGAACCTGGGACCTTTGCCTTTCGCGGACAAGTGCACTACCGACTGTGCTATCCCAACACGACTCACGATGCCGCCTCACAATTCTACTTCCGCCACTACCTCGCCTCCTACTTTCCAAACTTCACAGAAGCTCTCCTGCGAACCATGCAAGACTAGCACTCCTGGAAGAAAGGATATGGTGGAGACATGGCTTAGCCACAGCCTAAGGGATGTTTCCAGAATGAAATCTTTCACTCTGCAGCGGAGTGTGCGCTGATATGAAACTTCCTGGCAGATTAAAATTGTGTGCTTGCCCGCGAAAGGCAAAGGCCCCAGGTTTGAGTCCCGGTTCCGGCACACAATTTTAATCTGCCAGGAAGTTTCATATTATGGAAAATCTGAGGGCTCGAATTTATCACAACTACTGGAAGGTCTCATTCTTTATCACAAAAGCTTTCTGAAGGAAAATGTGTTCTTAACATTCATCACCCAGATTAGGATGCATCATATCTCAAAAATACCGTTAGTTGAAAATATCTCTTAAATCTGTCAAAATAATATAAATGTTTAGGCTATTTCAGTAATTTTTTTTTCCAGTTTTTGTTTATAATTCAGTACCTTAAATTGAATAATAATTGATTACAACCAACCAATATCACACATGAATTAGGCAACAGTAATAAAATCAGTTTTAGTGTATTGTGAGTTTTGCTCATTTTCAAAAATTAACATCTTTCTTCACAGTCAAATAGCAATGTTGAAATTTTTTATAGTTCTTTGCTATCTTACAGTTGTACATACTGTGCAAAAATCAGATTTTTATTTTCAGCCCCACCAGAGATAATTAACTCCAAACTTTACAAAAATAAAAATTTTCAAATTTCAAAAATTCATAAAAAATTCAGGAAACATTTGTAAGTTTTCTTGCTCTATATAAGACTAGTAGTTTATGATATCTAACTATTGTTGTTGTTATGGTCTTCAGTCCGGAGACTGGTTTGATGCAGCTCTCCACCCTACTCTATCCTGAGCAAGCCTTTTCATCTCCTCATAAGAACGACAACCCACATCTATTTGAATCTGCTTACTATACGCGTCTCATGGCCTCCCTCTGCGATTTTTACCCCACACACTTCCCTCCAATGCTAAATTTACGATTCCTCGATGTCTAAGAATGTGTCCTACCAAGCGATCCCTTCTTTTAGTTAGGGTATGCCAAAAACTCCTTTTCTCGCCAATTCTGTTCAGTACCTCTTCATTAGTTATGTGATCTACCCACCTAATCTTCAACATTCTTCTGTAGCACCACATTTCAAAAGCCTCTATTCTCTTCCTGTCCGCACTGCTTATCGTCCATGTTTCACTCCCGTACAAGGCAACACTCCACACAAATGCCTTCAGAAAAGACTTCCTTACACTTAAATTAATATTCGATGTTAGCAAATTTCTCTTTTTCAAAAATGCTTTTCTTCCCATTGTCATTCTGCATTTTATATCCTCTGTACTGCGACCATCGCATGTTATTCTACTACCCAAGTAACAAAACTCATCTACCACCTTCATTGTTTCGTTACCTAATCTAATTCCTTCAGCATCGCCTGATTTTCTAAGACCGCATTCCATTATTTTTGTTTTGCTCTTGTTAATGTTCATTTTGTACGCTCTCTTCAACACACTGTCCATTCCATTCAACTGCTCTTCCAGGTCGTTCGCTGTCTCTGACAGAATTACAATGTCATCAGCAAAACACAATGTTTTTATTTCTTCCCCCTGAACTTTAATCCCTATTCCAAAATTTTCCTTGCTTTCCTTCATCGCCTGCTCAATGTACAAATTGAATAACATCGGAGAAAGGCTACAACCCTGTCTTACTCCCTTCCCAACTGATGCTGCCCTTTCATGCCCTTCGAGTCTAATAACCGCGGTCTGGCTTTTGTACAAGTTGTAGATAACTCTCCTTTCCCTGTATTTTATCCCTGCTGACTTCAGAATTTGAAAGAGTGTAGTCCAGTCAATATTGTCAAACGCTTTCTCCAAATCTACAAAGGCTAAAAATGTAGATTTGCCTTTCCTTAATCTATCTTCTAAGATAAGATGTAAGGTAAGTATTGCCTCCCGGTTCCTACGTTCCTCCTGAATCCAAACTGATCTTCCCCTAGGTCAGCTTCTACCAGCTTTTCCATTCTCCTGTAGATAATTCGTGTTAAAATTTTGCAACCATGACTTATCAAACTGATGGTTCTGTAATTTTCACACCTGTCTGCACCTGATTTCTTTGGAATGGGGATTATTACATTTTTCTTAAAGTCCGAGGGTACTTTGCCTGTCTCATACATCCTACACACCAGTTCAAATAGTTTTGTCATGGCTGGCTCTCCCAGAGACTTTAGTAGCTCTGAGGGTATGTCATCTACTCCTGAGGCCTTGTTCCGACCTAGGTCTTTCAGGGCTTTGTGAAATTCATCTCTCAGTATAATATCTCCTATTTCATCTTGATCTACTTCCTCTTCCCTTCCTACAACATCGTCTCTCAGTTCATTTCCTTTGTAGAGCTGCTCTATGTACTCTTTCCACCTTTCAGCCTTCCCTTCTTTGCTGAGAACTGGTTTCCCATCTGAGTTCTTGATATTTGTATAATTGCTTTTCTTGTCCCCAAATGTCTCTCTGATTTTCCTGTAGGCGGTATCTACTTTTCCCCTTCTTATACATTCTTCTACAGATTTGCATTTGGCTTCTAGCCACTCCTGCTTAGCCATTTTGCACTTCCTGTCAATCTCATTTCTTAGACGTCTGTACTCCATTTTGCCTGTTTCATTTACTGCATTTTTATATTTTCTCCTTTCATCAATTAAATTTAGTATTTCCTGTGTTATCCAAGGATTTTTTGCAGGTCTTGCCTTTCTACCTATTTTGTCCTCTGCTGCCTTCACTATTTTATCTCTCAATGCTACCCATTCCTCTTCTACTGTTTTATTTCCCCCTGTTTCTGTCAATTGTTGCCTAAATTTCCCTCTGAAATTCACCAGAACTTCACTTTCCTTCAATTTATCTAGGTCCCATCTCCTTACTTTCCTACCTTTCTGCAGTTTTTTCAGTTTCAGCCTACAGTTCATGACTAACTAGTTATGGTCAGAGTCTATATCTGCCCCTGGGTATGTCTTGCAGTTTATAACCTGATTCCGGAATCTATGTTTTACCATTATAACATCTATCTGATACCTTCCAGTGTCTCCTGGTCTCTTCCAAGTATACAACCTTCTTTTGTGATTCTTAAACCACGTGTTTGTTATGATTAAATTATGTTCCGTGCAAAATTCTACCAGGCGACTTCCTCTTTCATTCCTTCTGCCCAGTCCATATCTAACAAGAGGACAAAAACTGACTCTGATAAATCAGTTCTTCGTTGTTATTTTTGGGGCTAAAAAGTGAATTTTTGAAATTTTTATATCAAATTTTGGAGGTCATTTTGAATTTACAGAAATTTGTTTAATAAACATTTTTGTAATGGAGACTTTTCTAAAAACAATCATGTCAATTACAATTATCTAAGTTAAACTGGTGTAGAGAGACTCAAATTATCACTAACATCTCCAAACTGAAATATGGTTGTGCGCTGACAAATAACAATGGCGGCCATATATGGAAAAAAATTAAAAACTGTTTTGAAATTTCCTATTAGCCTATAGGGTAATAATATAGGCTATAAAAAATCAAAATGTTTAAAAATGGTCAAGCAACCAAGTACATTTTTATTGGACCACTTTGTTTGGATTGACTCAGCTTTCAAAATGTAAACTAAGATTTAACGAAAGATGTCAGGCAATCAAAAACAAACTCACAAAAGCACAAAACCATACAACTGCTTTAATTTCAGTACTGTAAATCCATTCGAACTGTTCTCACGCCTCATTTGTTATGTGAAAGTGACATGGTGGTGTGTGTCAACCTATGAGCAATACTGAAACTGATGTTACTGGCTCTTTTTAGACTTCTACCAGATCAGTTAGGATAGAGCAGCACAATTTGCCATTAATTAGCTATGCCAATAAATGACTGAGTCAAGTGCCTTTGTTAACAGCACACATCACCTGAAGTCCTTCTCCTGGGCTCGTGACTTGCATCCAAGATGACTGGAACACTCGATCTGGTGAAAGTTAATAGTTGGGTTCAAATATGACAATCCCCAATAACCCATTGACCCGAATTGTAAACAAAGCATTGTTCAAGCTGGTGGTGATTCAAAAATGGCATGGGCTGTTTTTATATGGAAATGACTATTGACTGAAAATGGTTATGTTCAGATACTTGGAGACCATTTGCAGCTATTTGTTAACTTCGATTTCCCAAACAAAAATGGAATTTTTATGGATGATAATGCACATAACAGACCATTTGTTTGAAAAAACATTATATACAATTCCAGCAACTGATATGACCACCCAGATCATATACACAAATCTCACTGAACATTTATGGGACAATCTTTCTCTTTTTTTATTTTATTTTGTGGTTTTAGGGCGCACAACTGCCGAGGCCATTAGCACCCGAATCAAAACTGAGATATACCCAAGGATAATAAGCCTATATGAAGACAGCTAAAAACATAGGATAAAATACAACAAAAGGAAGAGCCAAATGTTCTTTGACAAATTGGTCAAGTTGATGAAATTCAATACTCCAGCAACAGCGCGTGCATCATCAGCTAAAATTTCTTCCAGTGTATCCGGTAGATTCAGTGGAATCCGAACAGGAGTAAAATTTGAACAAGACAATAAAACATGGCGCACTGTCAGCAGGTGACCACAGGAACAACGGTGTGGGGTCACCAGTTAGCAAGTGGCGGTGGTTCAACCGGCAATGTCCGATCCGCACCCGGCCCAAGATGACTTCTTCTCGTCGCTGGCGTTGAAACAAAGCAGAAATGAGCAGCATAGCACCTCCATAGGCAAGAATACCTGCCACAGGAGGTAAATCAAAACGTACTGCAGTGTATTGTGGGAAATTTATATGTTGGACGGAGCTTCGTTTCTTGCAGACCAGCTATAAGCAGGCAGTCGAAGGCGTAGTCTCAATTCATCGCGGTTGGAGCAAATGACTCTGATGTTCCACTGAAGGAGTGCCATGAAGAAAGCATGAGAAGAAGAAAAAAAAAAAAAAAAAAAAAAAAGGCAAGAGGGGATCACCTCGAAGGCAGCCGAGGGCCTGGTTGCGAGGTGGCACTGCTACTGCAATCGAGAGATGTACAATTGTGCTCCATGGGTTCAGACAGCTGTTCTACCTCCTTCCTGGAGTGATCGGAAGGGGCAGCTTCCTTCGCTGGTGAAATGCTGTCAGATCGGCAAGTAGTAGAGCGTCCTGGCGAGACACAGGATGGCCGGGGCCTTCTACTGCTGGATGGCGTGACCGAAGTCACGCCGAGGCTGGGAAGGAGAGGAACTTCTCTTTTTGTGTGCCTTTTTGGAGGCAGTTCTATTTGGAGAATGAGTGGCTGATGGTTGGAAAGATGACTTTTTAGAAAATCTTCATGAACAGGATCTTTTTTCGAAGTATGGGCTTGAGACTTAGTGGCCCTTGATTTTTGTAAAACTGATGCAGACTGGGATTTAGAGTGAGCAGAAGGCATTGGGGATGTCAAGCGGGGCAATCTTTGCGCTGGCTAATCTGACAACTGTGTCACTGAAGGTAAAGTCACATGTCTGCATACCCGTCTCCTTTGTGGATCGAGGAGAGGAAAGGACATTGCTGTAGATACTCGCTGGGAGCACAGCAGGCTTTCTACTTGCTAGTAATTTCCGGGCTGCAGAGGTGGGAACTTTTTCCTTGATTCAGATTTCCTGGACAGTCTACTCGTCTTTATATACAGGGCATTCGTGAGAATTAGCGGGATGGTCACCCATGCAGTAAATGCAGCGAGGGGCGGAGGTGGGCAGTCTCCCTCATGGGCGTCCCTACCACAGGTGACACAATTGGCTGCATTGGGGCACGACTGATGGGTATGATTGAAACTCCGACACTGGTAACATCAGGTGGGATTAGCGACATTGGGCCGAACGAATATGATTTCATAGCCTGCTTTTATCTTTGAAGGAAGGTATACTTTGTCAACGTTCAGGAACACTGGGGCGGTACTAGGATGTTGTTAGCTCTTTTCATCACACAATATACAGCTGTTACACCCTGGTCGGAAAGGTACTCATGCAGTTCCTCATTGGACAGGCTGTCAAGGGATTATGAGAACACGACCTCCCCCCCTGACGAGTTTAGGGAACGATGAGGTTCAACCTTTTCAGGAAAGGTGTGCAAAGGAACTTTTGAACTTGGAAGGCACCTTCAGTTTCCAGCAACAGTGTCCCATTACCTTGGTGGGAACAAGTTTTGACAGGACCTGCAATCGTATCGACATCCTGTTGTATTACAAAGGGATTCACTGACGAGAAATCATGGCCATCAGTGCGTGAAACAACAAGGAACTTTGGCAAGTTATGCAAAATTTTCTTGGACTTTGATTTATCGAGTTTCCTTTTGTGGGTAAAGGGCAAAGTGGAAGAAAAAGAAGTCATGATTACCAGTGTCTCCGATGGTGTGCTCCTTCCTAATGGGGAACCCTCTCTGAGGGCTCACCCGCCTTAGGTGATTGTCCACACCTCAGATCGCACCTCCCGAGAAACGGACGGAGGGAACAATCGGCACAGTCAGAAGGTATCAGCTTGGGTAATCACCCCTGCCTGGGCCTGGCCTTTACCAGAGGGTACGTGTGGGCCCTACATGCCAACTCGAGGCTGGGACTTACACATTACCCAGTCACCTGTTACACAGCAAGTCGTGGATGCCTGTCAGGAACGCACAGGAAAGAAGAAAGGAAAAAGGAAAGAAGGAAAAAAAGAAGAAGTGGGAAAGGTTGAATCTCAAACGCCGAGGTGGAGACCAAAGGAGACGAGGAAGGCTAGAAGGATACATTAAGGGGGGAAAGGCGGAAGCAAGGTTTATTAAAAGACAGACCGAGAAAAGAAAAGCTGGTACATGAAACCACCTAAACTCATGAGACACCTGTCTCCGGGCAAAGGCTTAAACTGGAAGGGGGGGGGGGGTGAAGCAGCCTGTGGCGGAAAGGAAGGCTGCTTCGGCTTGGGGCCCCATGCGCGGCACACACGTATCCACAAAAGAGTTGTGGGCCCCCTGGGGGGATGGGACATAATCGAGAGCACAGTTCATGCATAATATCCTTTCCCCATTATGTAAAGCTAAAGAGGCAGCATGGCTCAATACCCCTGAAAGTGACTTCCAACATCTTGCCGAGTACATGCTATGACGAACTATTGCACTACTTCAGGTAACAGGTAATATGATATTAGCAGGTAAGTTATCCCATTTTAAGAATGACAAGTTTAAATGAAGCTGCACCTTATAAATGTGTAATACGAACTATAGAGACCCTATAATATGAGAAACATGGTTCATTATATATATAAAGAAAAAATTGAATAAAATTTTTGCTGATAACTTTGGTAGGTAGCTTACATCACGAACAATTTGATTTCATGATTTCAATAAATGCAAAGAATTAGTTCCTAATGTTAGAAGTTGGTTTAGAAATGACAGTTTCAGCTATATTAAGAAATGCCAAAAGTCAATGCAACAAATATACACAGAGAATGAAATGACATGATGACAACCAATGTTTTAACGTTTTTACAAAACAAACTATAAAATGTTACAAATGGAAATTCGGTACTACGGTAATATTTCATATTCCAGCTTTATCAATAATTTGACAGATTATTCCAGGGTTAATTATCTTAGTGGAACTTAACAACTACGCTAAGTTATAGGTAAAATAAATAAAATAACAAATACTTACGGCAATAAAGTGAGTATGCCACATAATAGTTCAGCTTCCGAAAGTAATATTTACTGAAAGGGCGGAGTCCAAAATACAGTATCAACTGGGCAAAATTAATTATAAGTCCAGACACAAGAAATGTTATGACAAGAAGTAAGTGTGAAATTGGTGAGGCCTTAAGTTTTGAAACTAAACTATACAGTAGTGAGCCCATCATTGATGACTACCTGAAAAATAAGAGATTTATGTTATAGAGAGAAAATTGTGTAATCCAAGCAAAACATATCAATGAATCATCTGAAGTGGCGACATTCCATTACTGTTCCCTTGAAGCCCGTTTGTAAATGTAAAAAAGGTATAAAACTTTACATATTGCACCATCATATGAGAGTCTCTACAGACAACTCCCTATAGTGACAACACACTTATCAGCGAAAAATATTAGTATTGTTCAGAGCGTGTGAAGCACAACAGTATTGTTAAAACCATAATATTGTAGAAAACTGGAGAGTATGTTATCTAAATTAATCTAATGTGAGTGGAAACCTGAAGAAGCTTATTCACACAGGAATATTAAAACCGAAGGAAATCATCCAGTAGTAAATGAGCCAGCACATTTATGAAAATAAGATACCACAATTTACATGTACATTCCCAAATAACACCGTGATTGTGTCAAAACCGACACCAAGCTTTAAGTATATAACTACGCACTGAATTTGCTGCAAATTTGCAGGGTCTAAGAGTCAACGAGCTATCTAATCAAGCACTTCACTAACCGTCGTACTTTGGACTCGGGCACCTACATGTCTCCGCACTTTTTCATTCAGGCTTACAGTTTTACCTGTAACTCTTAGAACTTCACATCAATGATAGTCTAAAGAACCAGTAAGGAGGAACAGAAAGGCTCCATTTCCAGAACCTGAAAGGATTCTAATGAAAGGCCAATTTAAACCATTTTCATATAATGTTTTGGTACTGCGAAAATTTGCAAGCGGTTATACAATAGTATCTGCACAGTAAAAAGGAATACTAGCGAAAAACATACTTGTTGGGAAACACCGCAATGTCTCCGTTTATTGCGAACTGTTTATTCAGTTTACAAGTTACAACATTCACAAGTCAAATCACATATCCCACAACAAGCAAACGAAGTACACACTACAAAGTACAAACACAGAACACAGATCAACCCTCACAGTGTTACCACCTTTCGCAACACTGGTCTTGGAAACAAAACAGTTCCGCGTAGTGTTGAGGGAACACGTGTGTACCAGTGTGTAAGTTACCGGGAAGAAAACACTTTAAGTGGTAAGATAAATTAATATGAATTTTACATGAAAATTGCTTTGTTCTGAACGTGAGTGATATGCACGGAATGCAACTTTGTTTTAAACTTTCCGTGAAGAGCCGCAATCTTTACGTAACATCTGTCAGAAGCTATGCACCATACCTGTTACCATGAATTTTAATCTAAATTCAATGGATAATTCGTTAGAGGTAAACTTGGTTTTGTCATAGTTGCGATTAAGTTTTAATGGGCTCCAGTTTCGAACATTGTCGTCTTATGTAGCTCCGATGTAACTTGGTATAACCTGTAGCATGCTGTATGGAGCATCTGTCAACTTCGAGCTTTATTTGAAGTAAACTTACTGTGCTTCATTTTGTTCTCTTCCAGTACGGTGAAGGGGATGCTAATTATTGGTGATGGATGATACTTTAAGACTACTTGACTCCCATCTGTCTGTCTACAGCTATATAAGCGGCTACATGCCTACCCAGGCTGATACTCGTATTTTCGAATATGTGTCAAAACTGCCTCATAATTTAGAACACATAAATCGATGGTATTATCACATTAAAAGCTATACTGCAGCAGAGAGGAAACTTTTTCCAAGTAAAGACTTCTCTGACACTAACTTACCAGACATTGGACACCTGAAACAGGTCAGCAGTAACATATGTTAAACAATGGTGTTTATATGGTAGCATCCACATTAACAATTTGTCGTATATAAATTTCTATGCTTCAACTGCTTGGTATTATAATCACTTTAGACAATGTCTTATGATTCACAGTTGTGACTATTTCATTCCATTGTAATTTTTTGCACATTCAGTATTTTCTTTAACTTCCTTCATAGGGGTCCATGCAAGGTATTTTGCCTAGACCAGTCTTTAGTGTAGACCAATGTCAGTTTTATGTTTGATGGTAGTTGGCAATTAAAGGCAAAGAGTGTGACTGTTGGATAAAGGTTGTAGTATGTAACAGATTGATCCATGTTTCTGTTTGTACCTGATTTAAGATAATTTATTATGATTCAGATAAAGAGACACTCACTGAAAATCAGAGGTGTTGAGGCATCAAAAGGCGCACAAAAAGAGGATGAGAACTTTCTAGCTGTTGTATTAACCTTTTCGGGTCACCTGAAGCATAGGATACCACCTGTTGGGTTTGACTTCTAATGTCGGTGTGTTGTGATGCATGACTCAGAACATTGATCATTTGCATTTGGGATTTTTCATTTGTCATGAATGTGGCTTTAGTGTATACAGTACTGTTAGAAATTATAATCTATGCCATTCCTTTTTGTGTATAGATTCCATGTACATTTATTACTCTCTCTATTTTTTTTACTTTATGATGTGTATGTTCCGTGGTCTTCAGTCATGTTCTTGTGTGTATTAAGTGCGTATGCATTGATCAAATAAAGTTTAATAGTTCATTTCAAACAGTGATCGCCCTTTTTAGTATTTTATCGTTTACTAAAATGAAACAAAACAACAAGTACAAACAAATCAATTTACATTCACCTACTAAGCACCATGATTTAACTGGTAAAAGTCTCGATCAGCAGCATGGCCTAATGTACTTATGTGACGTGGTGTGGCAGTGTTGGCAACAGTCGCTATGGATGCTGGGATGAATGGCGGCACACAATGTTTACAAGATGTGAAACTGAATCACTTGATCACTGTTTTATACAGATCATAAAATAAATAAAACTGTAAATCAATTGAGTGCTTCTGAACTGGAGATTTGGGCCCTACGATGATAGACACCCTCTCTTTGAAACACCAGAGCCACTGAGGCGGCTGAAATGCTGAAGAAGTTTTCTGAGGTCTGTCCCCATGGAACCACCAGACAAATATCCACTAAGTCAGTTACCCCCACCAGGCTATCACTTGGACTGGAGAAGCTGGAAGTCTCTGAACCATCCCAGAACAGGAGTTGCCCCTGTAAAGATGAACCTAGTGAAATGGGGAATCATCGATGAAAGTGACACGAGATGTAACTGTGGAGAGAGACAGAATATGGAACATCTCCTGACGTGCAAGAACTGCCCAAGGACCTGCTCCCTTGATGATTTATGGAACGCTAGAGACAACACCCTAGACGTGGCCCGGTAATGGGCTGATGTGCTATGACATGGATTCGAACACGAAAAAGTAAAGTAAGTGTACCCTACGTGCCCTCACATACTAATTCTTGTTTAACCTATACCTAACCTAACATTCACTTACAATGATCACTGTTTCGTGCTATACCTGCGCTATGATTGATAGGTTCTTGTATGTACCCTCGTCTTGTCAGTAAAAGTAATGGGTCACATAAAATGAAGATTTAGAATCACTTGATTACAGTTTCATACATGCCATTGCCTACTTGAAATGTAGGCCTACTACATTGCCAACCTGCAGATGGACCGCTCCACTCCCCATGTTGCTGATTGATACTTTAGCCGATTTAGTTAAAAAACTCTGCAATAGAAACTGCTTGCCACAGCCATGTGCTGAACGAAAGGTTCTTTGTGCATAATGGAAAGATTTTTCTGTGTATTGGGATGTATGTTTTCTGTTGTTTCTCTTCCCATGACATCAGGTGTCAAAGCAGGCAGGTAATTTCTGGACCTTTGATATTGCTCCCCCCCCCCCCCCCCCCCACTTCACACACACACACACACACACACACACACACACACACACACACAGACAGAGAGAGAGAGAGAGAGAGAGAGAGAGATATGCATTTATTTAGAGTTGGGTTGGAGATGGAGTGTAGGAAGTAGAAAGAGAGATTAGAAGGATTGGACTTGTGACTCGACTGATTAGTGGCTCAGGGGGAGGAGGGGGGGGGGGCAATCAGCAGCTTCAGTTCTCTTGTCAGCTTTGTGGGAGGAAGGAGTCATAATATACATATGGACTAGGCACATTATGCATCTAGGTATCTAAGCTAGTGTAGAGCGAGACATAATGAAAGTGCTGTGGGGACACGAATTTGGAAGGTAGTGGGAAGGGTAATAGGACAGAAGAAAGGTAAACTATTGTTGGGGCCAATCATGGTTACCAGAAGTTGGGCTGAGTGATAATGTTTTGCTGCATGCTGTGGTTCAGGGTGGGCCACTTTGCTTCTGACTGCAGCTTGGTGGGGGTCATTCAATTTGATGGACAGTTGGTTAGTAGTCATATTGAAGTAAAAAGGAGAATAATTATTGCATCAGAGCTGGTATATGACATGGCTACTTTCTCAGGTGGTCTTTGAACTAATATGTCATTGAGATGGTACAAATGACTTATGTATTATTTGTATTCAATATGGTGAACAAAACAATCAGAAAAAAACACCAACACATCCACGTATGAATATGCAAAAATTACCAGAAAAACAATAAAATGAAACTAAAAGGACAGATGCAGCAATTGTGGGTTTTGGGTTGGGACATTTTGAGTGAGAAAACATGTCAAAAAGCCATCCAAAAACACACAAAAATATAGGCCTCATTAAAAAGAACCTATATAAAATAAGCAAAATAACAACTGGAAAAAAACTAGCCTACATAGAATTGCTCAGCTGACCTATAATACACCTGAAATAAAGACAGTGATACCAATTAACGGCCTTACACAGAATCAGTGGCGTAAAAACAGTATAGAATACTTCAGTTAATCTATACAACAACTAAAATTAAAAATCCAGCATCTGCCCAAATCCTGTCAACATTAAAGTGGTAATGAATACTTAAATTGACCTATAATAGACCTCAAATAAAGAGCGATATCAATTCAGACATGCCCCCGCCCCAACAACAAGCAACAAATAAATGGTATCAAACAAATCAATTATTTCAAACGTTCCATTCTAACAATCTTTTTAACGGTAATCAGTTTTATATTTTCACATTCGTTGGCTTCCCCAACTCACACCAAACTGTTGCCACCCAACGCTACAGATCAGTCTGTCCCCACAACCAGTTTTTCGCTTTTCACATTTGTTGGTTTTGCCAAAAGCTATAACCATACCACACCAGCTACATGTAGTATGGTATTTTGCCAATCTACACACACCACGGAAATGCCGCTGAAAATCCCCCTAGCAGACATCTGAACTTTCTGAAAACTTCAACTACCACCAACTACTATAGAAAGTGCACTACAAAAAGTCAACAAATTAACAAACATAGTCTCACTTCCTCCTCCCCCCCCCCCCAGTGCATAACACTTATTTGTCTTTTTTTTCCTAACAAAAACACATGAAACTATAGAATTAAACCAGAAACGGTGTACTGCTAAATATGCTGTAATGCACACGACAGAAAACAAATTTAAGAGGAGCAATCACGCCACACAGTATGAAGAATGTAACACACCAAGTGGACATTACAATCAAAACTTATCCAAACTATTTAACTTCCACCACAGTCACATCACCACATGCTTACACAGACTACCTGTAAGCACAGGCAAACAAGCTGATTTCACAAGTGTAATTGCTTCCTATAAATGACCCGCTCAATACTAATGCTGTGTTCAAACATCACAGGATTTTTTTTCCCCTCCTTGTTCTTAAATTTTTCTACATTTCGAGCTAGTCAACATTAATCACACAAACTATAAATTCTGTATAAGTCATTTTGTATCCCCATACAGCTCAGCATAAATGATTTCCTGTACACCACTGCAACATCAGCAAACAGCCACAGATAGCTACTCATGCTGCCTGTCAGATCATTTATATGACAATGGAAACTCCAAGTTTTTGAGCCACTCAAATATCTGGGTTGGTACCTATCCCATTTGCAAGGTCGTACCCAGAAAAAAATTTTTTTTGGGGGGGGGGGGGGGGTGGGTTATGTCACCAGGCTAGGGGCAACACTACCTAGAAGACAAGGCCTTACAACATGCCATGTCTACGTCACACTTAGAGGCCGCAGCCACCATCTGACTGGCCAGCAGCTGCGCGGCGTTGGGCGTGCCCCAGTGGCCAGCGAGTGAGGTGGCGGCCGGGGCCTCTAAGTGTGACGTAGGCACGGCCTGTTGTAAGGCCTTGTCTTCCAGGTGGTGTTGCTAGGGGTCCAGGGGCCCTCCCTCAAAAAATGTTAAAAATTGTCAAATAACACATTTCTAGGCAATTTTAAGCTTTTTGCCTTTTTAATAATATAAGTTAGGATTACAATAAAATATGATTGGACTCGAGAATTTTGTCTAAAAAATAAGAGGATATTTTATAGATCAATATGTTCTTGCATTAACATATAATTTCTAGACAATCTGAGAAAAAGAGTTTCAAAGTTGAAAGCTTAATAACTTTTAATTTCAATTACAAAAATAATTTTCCCTGTTGCATATTTTCAAATCATACTACATATATTTAGATAAAATTTATTTTACTTTGTTCTGAAGTGCAAATAGACCATGTTCCCATCCTTTCTTCTTCCCTTCTTTCCCACCTGATGAAGGAACTGTGTTCCAAAAGCTTGTCCTTTTTGTCCCCTTTTTTCTGTTTCTTCATTTGTGTTACTATCGGCGGTACAGCACAAAGGTAAGTACTGGCCAGCCATTCTATCTCGTTTCAACAATATTTATCATCTCTGAGGAGAATTTTCATCATTAATCGAAATTCCTGATTTAGCGTTTTTCAGTTAGTTGATATCCTTGTGTCTCAGCGCATATACTGATAGCTGCCAGAGTGTCAAATATTAAAAACACACACACATACAAGCAAAAACAAAACAAAAAAACGTCGAAGTAAAGCAAAACCGCAAATCTGAATCAGCGAAAAAATTGATGTAACTATGCCTATCTACAAGAGAATAATATAGCGCGTAAGTAGATTGTTTAGGATGTGGTAAACATTTAAACAATACCGCGTTAGTGCGAAAGCGCACGCAGCACATTGTTACCGCTGGTTCTGGACCTACAGTTTTTGAAAGCGTCTCCTTGGTTATCGTTTAGTTTATGAAAATGGACAACATGCCTCAAGACGGTATTGTCACTGAGGATGAAATTGTTTCTTGGCTGAATTTTGCATATGAAAGTGGAGATATCCAGTGGCGGGCTAAAGGGGGGGGGGGGGAGGAGGGGGCGGACCGTGCCGGGCCTCTGGTCTCGGGGGGGGGGGGGGGGGGGCTCAAAATACCTGTAAAGCAAGGGTTTTTTTCTGCTGGGGCCTCCAAATCTAGAAAGCTACTTTTAGACTCCCGTGACTCAAGTCCTGGAGGGGGGGGGGTGCTAATTCTTTTTTATTGGAATAAATATATCTCCAAGTGGACGGGGGGGGGGGGGGGGCATTTTGTTTCGCCACCGTCCCGAGCCTCCAACAGCCTTAGTCCGCCACTGAAGATAACTTTTTCAGAGTGAGTCACAGAGAAGAGATAGATGTTTTATTAACTGTATCCAAATAACAGTAGTATAAAACTTAGTACTGTCTGTGCTGCTTTTTCCGGGTTTTTATTAATAATATTACTGATATTGTCATTCTCATCTATATGTGAATTTGAGCTAAATCTCTGATGTTCCTAAATTAATGTACAAATTTCTTTACCTAGAATCACAGTTGTCCATATGCAAGAATGCTAAAAGTAATTCACTTGGCAATGGAAACGACAGTAGCATTTTTGTGCTAATCGCGGATCAGAAAATTCGGAAAACTTAATGGGAGATGATGGATGCAAGGTTGTTGAAAGTAAATACTAAGAATATTGCGGTGAGTTAGGTAATGACAGAAAAAGGAAATCTAAAGCTTCCCCTGAAGATTGGGAGAAAAACGCCAACAATATTCTGAGAATGCGTAGCCAAGCGTATATTGGTTATTTAACAAATCAAAGTGGCAAAAATTTCTCTAATATGATTAGAAATTAAATAACAGTGGCACAATCCAAATTTAGCACTTCTAAGTCACGTACCGTTTTAAGCATTCTACATCTACATACATACTCCGCAATTCACCGTAAGGTGCGTGGCGGAGGGTACACTCTACCACTACTAGGCATTTCCTTTCCTATTCCACTCCCGAATTGAATGAGGAAAAAAAGAATGCCTATATGCCTCCGTACGAGCACTAATTTCTCTTATCTTGTCTTTGTGATCTTTACGCGAAATGTAAGTAGGCGGCAGCAAGATCATACTACACTCAGCTTCAAATTCCGGCCCTCTATATTTACTTAACAGAAATTCATGAAAAGAACATCGTCTTTCTCCCAGCGATCCCCAATTCAGTTGCCGGAGCATTTCCGTGACACTCGCACATTGGTCGAACCTACCGGTAACAAATCTAACTACTCGTCTCTGAACCGCCTCTATGTCTTCCTTTAAACTGATCTGCTGCGGGTCCCAAACACTTGAGCAATATTCAAGACGTGGTCGTACGAGTGTTTTATACACAGTCTCCTTTACAGGTGAAGTACATCTTCCCCAATTTCTCCCAATAAACCAAAGTCGGCTGTCCGCCTTACATGCTCGTTACATTTCATATCGCTCTGCAATGTTACGCCTAGATATTTGAACGACGCGACAGCATCAAGAAGATCACTACTAATGCTGTATTCGAACATTATGGGATTGTTTTTTCTACTCACCTTAAATTTTTCTACATTGAGAGCTAGCTGCCATTCTTCGCACCAACTAGAAATTTTGTCTAAGTCATCCTGTATGCTATTACATTCAGTTACAGACAACACCCTCCCATACACCACAGCATCATCAGCAAACAGCCGCAAATTACAACTTACTCTGTCCATCAGATCATTTATATAGATAGAAAATAATAGCGATCCTATCACACTTCCCTGGGGCACGCCTGACAATACACTCGTACCTGATGAACACTCACCATCGAGAACAACATACTGCATTCTATTAATTAGGATGTATTCCAGCCAGTCACAAATCTGTGAACCCATTCCATAAGCTCGTATCTTTGTTGGCAGTCTGCAGTGTGGCACCGCGTCGAACGCCTTCTTGAAGTCGAGAAAAACACAATCCGCCTGTTGCCCTTCATCCATGGCTCACAATTCCTAAACCCGTGCTGATTCATGGAAAGAAACTTTTCCGTTTCGTGGAAATTTACTATATTCGAACTGAGAATATGCTCCAAAATTCTACATGAAACTGATGTCAACGATATTGGCCTGTAATTGTGTGGGTCAGTTCTCTTTCCTTTTTTATAAACGGGAGTCACCTGTGCTTTTTTCCAATCACTAGGAACTTTGTGCTGAATTAAAGATTCGCGATAAATGCAAGTGAAGTAGGGGGGCCAACGCCGCAGAATAGTCTTTGTAAAACCGAACTGGTATTCCATCCGGACCAGCTGACTTATTCGTATTTAGCTCTCCCAGCTGCTTCTCTACACCGGAAATACCTATTGCAATGTCCCCCATTTCGGAATTAGTACGTTGATCAAATGATGGTACATTTGTGAGGTCCTCCTGCATGAAAGATTTCTTAAAGGTTAAATTTAGAACTTCAGCCTTCCGTTTGCTTTCTTCTATTACTGCCCCGGAATGATCGAGTGACTGAACAGTGGGCTTTGACCCGCTTATCGATTTTACATAGGACCAGAATTTTTTCGGGTTCTCGGAAAGATCTTTTTTTAAGGTACGGCTGTGATAATTATTGTACGCTTTGCGCATTGATCTTTTTATAGACACTCGAATCTCTACTAACTTTTGCCTGTCATCATTTGCATGTTCTTTTTTGAATCGAGAGTGCAACAGCCTTTGCTTTCTCAGCAGCTTTCTAACATTATTATTATTATACCACGGTGGATCTTTTCCATCCTTAATCGTCTTTACTGGCACATATTTCTCTAACCCTTTATTAACAATGCACTTAAATTTAGTCCACAATTCCTCTACATCCATAGTCCTGGAATTAAACGATGTCCACTCATTTTCTAAGTGTGATCGTAACATTTGCTTATCGGCTCTTCCCAACAAAAACACGCTCCTAGCCTTCTTGATTGGTTTATTAACTTTGGTCACCATCGACGCTATGACGATATCGTGATCAGTAATTCCTGTCTCTACACAGATATCGTTAATAAGGTCAGGCCTGTTTGTGGCTATAAGGTCTAGAATATTTCCATTGCACGTGGGTTGCCGGTTTAACTGCTCAAGACTATTCTAGGCAGTTTCTTGTCTCTCCTGTATAAAGTTCTTGTTTTGTTACTTCCGCAGTATTGTTTCTTCACTGACATGTGGGTTTTGGTAGTCGAACGCGCTCAGAGCTGTCATATTAATTGACAGAATAGCTGCCAGTGAGTTTTTACTTTCATATATGAAGTATTAAAACTGGAAAGTATAGTGATCACGATTTTTTTCGACCTCCGGTTTTTGACAGTTCTTTACCTTTCAGGATCCTTTGAAGCCATTCCGAGCATTTTCGAAGTGATGTATGTATCTGTGTCTGTGTATTTGTGTAAACTTTCTAGCTCAAAAAGACGTTAACTGATTTGAATGGAATTTTGCACACCTGCCTTATATCAAAATCGGAAGGTCATTCAACTTTTGGGCGGAATCGGTTGACCGGAAGTGGGTGCCGCTATAAGGCCTAAATCGTTAATTGGATATAACTTAAAAACCATTGGTTTAATGGAAAAAAATATTCTCTATGAAATGATAAGAATCGAAAACAAACAACCTTTGTTAACAAGATTTTTCGCTATCTCTAGTGTGGAAGGCTCTAGGGCCGGATGAAGTCACAAATGAAAATCAGAATAACTTGAAAAGGGCCCAATCTATCAATATGTTTTGAAGACAGAATTACTCATGAAGAAGATCCGAACAACTTTCGTATGAGACAAAATATTCCAGCCACAACCATTTTGGAGACACAAAAGTGCAAATTTCAATAATACAACACGAAGGAAAATGATCTTTCGGTATACAGAATCTCCATAAGGTCGATTATATGAAGACCTCAGGGGAAAATAATGATAACCCTCATTTATGAAGTACTGACATATGATGACTTTTATGTTTGAAAAATAGTTTCTATTACATGTTTTAATATTTATATTTGGCAACTTCTGCATCTTGTTGTGCTACCTGAAGAAAATGAAACATTCTGTCGGATATGATTATTTGCATCAAATACTGTACATTAAAAATACAGAAGTTATTGGTTTTCATTATTTACCCCCGAGGTCTTCATATCATTCATTAATGTTGTACAGTAATAAGAATAAAATATATAGGGATAAAACTTACAAGATAAGTCGGTAGTAGAGTATTTGTTATTCAGGAAACAACTCTATTACAGCGTAACAGTGCAAAGGCTACTGGAGTCAGTCCTTTGATGGGAAGTAATGAAATATTGACATGTCCGTTTTAAGTTGAATCAGACTCTACTTTGAAACTCTTGGTTATTTGCTTATGAAGATCAATTATTTGAGAAAATACCATTCCTATATGTTTAAAAATAATTATCTTTGGAAAATTTGGGGGGGGGGGTGTGTTCAACCCCTCTGACCCCCCTCTGGGTACGGCCTTGCCCATTTGCACATACCGTTGTTAGCATACTGCATTGGGGCATAGATCAAATGCCTTTTGGAAACTGAGGAATGTTGTCTGCCTGTTGCCCTTTAAATACATGCGCTGTTTTTAGTAGCGTTCTGTCATATGTGGTGTCTAGAAATACCCCAACAAAGTTTAGGTATCTTTATAAGTAATTATTGGAAATAACTTCAACATTTCTATATTTACCTAATAAAAGACAACATATTTATTATTTAAATTGTTCATTGTGCTAATAATAATAGTGTTAACAAAAGCTTTGTAATTTAAGAAGACCTGCCTTTTTGGGTTTTCATTTATGTAGCTCATAAAAAATGACATAAAATTAACTTAAAACTAACTTATAATTAAATTAAAAAAAATAGGAATTGTAAAATATTGTCATTATGGAGAAAGCGAGCCATTGTTATAAATATATTGAAATAAAATCAAATTACTCTATTAGTAAACTGTAAATAAATACTCCTTAAAAGCACACGTGGGGTCTACGGATACCCCAACAACATAAAACAGGTACTTACCGCTGGAAGAGGGCAGCACTCATGCATCTATTGCAAGCATTTGCGGCATTCTGTGAAACCTAAAATGACAGGTCTGTAATGCGCCAACAATGGAAATTATAAACAAAAAAATATCTGTTGGGGTCTGCTCAGACCCCACCCGTGTACTTAAAGGTCAATCCATTGCTTGTAACATATCATGTGAGAAAAGGGCTACTGAGATTCATATAAATGATGCATCCTGCAACTGTGCTGATGCGACAGAAGGTTTTCTTTCTCAAGGAAATTTATTATATTTGAATTAAGAATATGTTAAATGTCTCGGACTGATGTTAAGGATGTCTGTCTGTCATTTTGCTCCCTCTGATGACCTTCCAGGAATTCCTCGCTTCAAACTTCAATAATATTTATGAGAAGGATAGGTTGCTTACTCACTTCAGAGACGTCCGATGAGCCACAGGTAGGTAGAGATAATAGACAACAACATTACAACTTTCAGCCTTTTAGGCCTTTGTCAGTTAGACACACACACACACCTTCCTTCTGAGGAGGGCCAGGTGAACTGGAATGGGGAGTGTTGATGATGTAGTGTTATGAGTGGATTTAAGCTGTGTGTTTCCCTATTACGAGTGTGATTCCAGTACACACCTCCAATTCCTGTAAATACCTACATTTGATTGTTGAAGGTAAATACACTGATAGAAACCCGCTAGTCGGTATCCAGCAAGGTATTCTTGCTATTTTTTTAACCCTCTTTTGTACTTCTTGCCTTGGATGGGAATCGGTATCTGTTATACTCTCTACTGTGTTAGAGATTCAGAGGGAAATATCTAAATTCAACATTATCAAATGAGAACATGGTTCCTTATTATAAACCATATAACTTTTGCACATTTATTAACTTACAGTGCATTTAAAAAAGCGGTGTTGAACCTTTTTGTAACATGACTTGAACAGAATTGTAGCTCACCTGGCATATTGCAACAACCCCTTTGTCGTCTTAATATCCTTGGTGCTAAAATTATCCATAATTAAAGAATTTCCTTTCATTAAACAACATGCCTGATCCAATTTTACTCCTAACAGTTCTGTCAATAAACTAGACTTTATACTAATCCAGAGTGGTTTTCCAATATGCTTTGGTACACAGTTGTGCATGTAGAGCCTTAGTTTAATTGTTTGTGATTTAATTGGTTCGGCATACACAGTAGATTCACAGTGCTACACTGACAACAGTTTTGCCTGAATGGAAAAGAATCATGTCAAGTTCACTACACATTGCCAAAAGTCGATCTTAGCACAGTGCTGATGTTAGAAATTCAGCCTTTGTATCCTGCCATAATCCTCACTTATATCACATTGATTAAAATGAACTATATCCAGGCAAAAATCTATCCACTGATCCTAACAGTGTGACACCTTTATACACCATACCAGGTAAATGTATACCATGGCAGGTCCTACTGTTTATGGTTCACCAAACCCATATTGGTAACCAACACAAGAACCCATGTATCCATCATGCTCTCTATTGTACCATCTATCGAGCAATCCATCTCTACATATGTAGTCGTAGTATTTAATTGTATTAGGAACACTTGTAGGTGGACTTCAGATTTCCTCTGCCATTTAACCCCTGTTCTCATACTCTACTTATTAAATTACTGGTATTGTTCCTTTGCCTTCTGCCATTATTCCTATTATTCCATAATTGGTGACTCGGTCTGTGCATATATCACATCTGACTGCAACCAATGTAATTAATGATAGCTCAGAACCGTTCATCCAACTTGCAATTCTGTTGACATATTGTTTCCTCACATTCTAAAGTCAGTCTATCAACTGTGCATAAATCAGTTGGAGCTCCCATTCACACACATTTGGACATCTCTGCATGCAATTTCTTCAAAAATGTGTCAAGAACTTTCTGCTCTGCTCTTTGCATCATCACTTCATTCATAAAAGTATTCTGTCCCAACTCACATTTACCCCCTTTGATCCCTAATTCTATTAACAAATTCTTCTATGGATACTCTGTGCTCCTTCTACATCATGAATAACTGCTCCCTGAAGTGCTTCCTGTACTATTGAACAATTCTGTTTCATATGCATCAAATGTTCTTGTTCACCTGCATACCAATAGATGAGACAATCAACATAATCACACAGAGACTAAGACAACAGGGAAACACACCACACACACACATTACTGAAATAGAAACCATAATCAGGACCATAACAGAACAAAATTACTTTGTGTTCAATAAAGAATTCTACTCCCAACAGGAAGGACTCCCAATGGGATCACCGATTAGTGGCCTTCTAGCAAACATCTTCATGAACAACTTAGAAAACAAAATTTTCAGGTACATAATACAACCGAGGCAATACAAAATCATATACTGGTACCGTTACGTCGATGACAATATGTCTGATCAACGAGCCACACACACACATAAAACAGCTTCACAATGAAATAAACAACATACACTCAAAAATTCTTTTCACATTGGAAACAGAAACAGACAACACTCTGAATTTCCTGGATCTCACCATAAAAAGAGCAAACAACACCCATGAATTCACAATATTCAGAAAACCCACCACTACGAGTACCACCATCCACTGTCTACCGAATCACCCGGTAACACACAGGCAAGTTTCAGATTCTTGCTCAACAGACTAAATAGAACACCCATCAGCAAACAAAACTATACACAGGAACTGAACACAATAAAACAAATAGCATTGGAGAATGGTTATGATACCCACATAATAGACAGACTAAACCAACAAATATGCAAAAAGAAAAATAATAAACAGATCACACACACACACACACTGGACCACACACAATACACAACACAACACACTGGCAATGACCACATACCAGACACAACAGCACAACACACAAAAGGAAACAAATGGCACATACTCACCTACAACAACAAAATAGTTCACAGGATAGGTAACATATTTAAGAAACAGGGACTCCAAATAGGATACAGGACAGATAACACAGTACTGAAGAAACTCAGAACACAGACTACACCAACAGACAAATTCAACAAATCAGGCATCTATGAACTCACATGCAATACATGTCAATCAGTTTACATTGGACAAACTTGTAGGAACTTCAAAACCAGATATTCAGAACACCTCAGAGCACTAAAAAGTCACAGTTCCCACAGCACATTTGCAGTCCACCTAATAACTCACAACCATTATCCGACAAAAATAGACACAGACCTAAAGATACTAAAATCAAGCCACAACCTGTACCACAAACTCACAATAGAAGAATATTATCACATACAAAAAGCAATAGCAGAAGGAAAATCAGTCATGAACGAATACATCACCCTATGCAAAAATACATTATTTAACCCACTACATGAATTGTACAGAAAGGATGACACAGGCAGCTGAAAAAAACACACACACACACACACACACACACACACACACACACACACACACACACACAGAGAGAGAGAGAGAGAGAGAGAGAGAGAGAGAGAGAGAGAGAGAGAGAGAGAGAACAAACATCATTCAAATCGACCGCCATTCCACTGGAGAACAGCTGAAAGTCAAACGACACAGGTGCAGTTTAACAAAGTAAACAGGCGAATTTTAAAGTGGAAAGTGGTTGTGATTAAAAAAGTGCACAAAATATGTGTATTACGTGTGTGCTATGCGAAACAGGGCAGAAGAAGTAGTATATAACAAAAGAAACAGTAAGTAATAGAGAATAAACAGATGATAAAAATATCCCCAGATGCCAAAATTACGTTTTTGCACCATAAGTAGCGATTAAAAAACCTAACAATTTGTTAAAAGAGAGAATTTTGGTTGCAGATGACAACGCTACCACTTAATAAGTATATAAAACGGGTCCCACATGACCACAAAATGTAAATTAAGGTAAAAAACCAAAATAAGACTGACGACTTTTTTAGGCCTAAATTTTACAACTAGCACAATAGTAAAATAAAATAAATGTAATTTGTTTTTCACAGCATGAAATAAATATAAAGCCCACTGACGATGGCACAGAGGTGCTGAAACTAGTTTGGGTTTCAAATAAAAAACAGTGTTTGCATATCAGGCGGACCTCATACCCAGTAATTTTTACTGCAAACACGGAAGAAGAGCTGCAAATCAAGAAAATGATGAAAAAAGACAGCGTTCACTGTACCATAGAGTAGGCTGAAAGTCAGGGTAAAACAGCAATGTCATACTGTGTCACCAGTGTTATTACTGGAGACACTAAGGTTATTTTATGCCTTGCGGTGCCAGTAAAACATATCTCAATTCTCTTTCATTTTATTTCCCTGGTAGAACTCGAGTAGAAAAAGTACAGATGAATTCCGGTGACTGCTACATGTTGGTCACCTGATTTGCTGAAGGCGGAGCAGTGTGCTTGGCTGTGGCCTTGTTATGGAAGCCTGTTATTTTCAGCATTGACCACACTGATTTTGGTGATGACCTCCTGGTCCAGCCTCTGTTGAAAGTCCCTTGAGTGTAGTGCTGGAGACGATGACCTGGAGTTATCCTGGTCAATGCATTGGTTGAAGGTGATGCTGGTGGCAGGCAACTGGCCTACACAGGCTGTGACTCCAGGTCTATGCACTTAGGGTGGGGTGCCCTGACGCAGCATCAAGCATTGGACCCCACTTGTTTCTGTCTGTGGCAGAGCTGCAGTACTGACAGAACATACATTAACCTAAATGACACCATGTGTGTACACTTTTGCACCACATTTGTTAGCCCCAGTTGTGCCTGACAGCATGTTCCATAAACTTGCTGTGTGGTGTGTGTGCAAAGGACCTACGTATCTGACTGCTTCAGAACTGCTGTCTTGTTAGTTTCAACACCCTGCCAGGTCAATGTACTTCTCAATGCCAAGCCCTGTGCTACATATCATAAAATGTAGCTGCCTGTGATTGGTTTATTAACCTTACTTTTCAGCCTCGTACATTTTTACTAACTGTGCTCAGTGTGCTACAGTGTGAGCACATATCATTGCCATTTGTCAATTATAAAGCAATTTTTACTTGAATACAACAGTTTGGGAAACCTATTTTTCAGCCACTCTACCCCCATTGTGAAACACAATATGATGTGCATTTGAGAGACTAAGTAGTTGGAAATGGGGAGCAAGTGGGTTTTATGAAATCAGTTGGAGTAGGGTATAATCCCATCTTCTTAAATAGGACTTTGGCTGGGTACAAAATTCTACAAAAGTGCACAAGGTATTATTGGCATACAAATTTCAGTTCACTTTTTTGAAGTGATTGTTACTTAGATTTTGAATAGATAGTGGTGTAAGTTTATCTGTTAATTAGTCTCCTGTTTTTGCTTGTACCAATATGAATATGCTGAAACTTTTGAAATTCCAAGTAATATAATTATGAATTTTACAAGAATTGAAGCTATCTAGTGACTCGTAATATTGTTGTTGTTTCTTTTTTAGATCCTGTTGGAGCAGCAGAACAACAAAATGGCTGACAACAAATCATTGACATGGGAGGCCAAGCGAGATCTCATAGTGAGAAATACCCAAGAGATCCTGGGTGAAGACAAATTAATAGCACTACTTAAGGAGCGAGACTGTCGTATTTACTGGGGAACTGCAACAACAGGCAAGCCACATGTTGCATACTTTGTGCCCATGTCTAAAATTGCTGACTTCTTGACAGCTGGTTGTGAGGTAAAGAGCATTCTCATGTTACTTTTGATGCAACTGAAAGAGTGCAAATATTGCTGAGTGTTATTAAAAACTGCCGTATATGTAAAAAAAGTTATATAATTCACTTTTGGCTTAAAATTATCTTGTGTTCCCAGAATGGAACTATTCCATGGTTCCATGATGATTGAGTATATGTACATTAATCAAGTTTATAAGAGGAAGTATAAAATTGTGCACCTAACTAGACTTTAGTATGTTGGAATACAATAAACAACAACTTAATTAAATTAAAGTCATATACTGTAAATAATGTAAGAATAAATGAGACCACTCACTGAATAGTAGGAAGCTTGAGTCATAAGCATACACTAAAGAGATTTCGAAGCTAGATTGCGTGTGCACATGCGCGCACACACACACACACACTCTCTCTCTCTCTCTCTCTCTCTCTCTCTCTCTCTCTCTCTCTCTCACACACACACACACACACACACACACACACACACACACACACACACACATATGGGGGTTTGGAAGGCTAGGCATGTTTTCTCTTGATAGCCCATATATGTGTTTGTAAAAAAGGGTGCCATCCTAGTGCCCATAGGTGTGCCACAGATTTATGTTTTTACATTACAATATTGTTGATAAGGCATTTGAGGAATTAGGTAGTCCATTTAGAATTTGAAGGATGTTTAATAGAGGTAGAGTTCAGGGATGGCAAGATCATGGCAGTGATGGGTGTTGGTGTATAGCCCTTTCAGGCCCTGCGTGCGCAATTGTGTGGATCTGATTTTTCTTGCTGTGTATTTCTTTGTTATTCATGTCGGGAAGTTTGGGACTGCATCACACAATCGTGGATGAACTGTGGTAACATTTTAGTTCCAATGTTTCTACACTGGATGACACAAGAAGTCAGTAAACTTCCAGTACACATACAATGGCGTCAGGAAAGACTTCTTGACAAGGTGTTGATATCCTTGTTTTGACATGTGAAGCTATCATATCTTGACAGCCAGTTGATTTTATATAATCTTGTGATGTCAATTCTTTTAAAGGTATGTTACTGTAAGGTGGTGCAGTGAAGATTCAAAACAGACATTTGTGTGGGTACAAAATTTCGGAAAATAAATGAATTACTATATTTATGTTGTATCTTATTGTATCTATATTATGTCACATCACCTACAACCTTGAGTCTGAAAGGGATAGGTAGCAATCTTCAGTACTGATGAGTAAGAATCCAGGAGGTAAAGGGGTGAGGAGGATGGAGAGCTGGTGAAGAAGGTACAAGTGGTCTCATGAAATACAGGAAACAAGAGTTACAAACAAAATACCATTACTGGCCTTCAAAGTAATCACCATTGGCAACAATTCACTTCTGACATTGGTTGTACAGCTGTTGGAAACTTGTCAGCAGACACTTCTCGTGAATTTGCTCTAAGCACAGAGGTCACGCATTGTTGGATCTCTGCGGCCAATGTGCTGTTTGTGCTGATCTTCAGCTCATCTGCTGTTATTCTCAAAGACAATTGCTGATCATCCACAAGCATCCATCGGACTCATTCAATGTTGTCTGGTACTCTGATTGTGGTTGGTTGTCCTGAACATGGCTCACCTAGACACCTTGCTTTCTGTCTCTAAAGTGTTTAAACCACTCAAACACACACGTTTTACTCACTACTTCAACACCACACACTTGCACTAACATCCCATGGGCCTCTATCACCCTTTTCCCTAATTTGAAACAAAACTTTTGTTAACGTGTTGCTCCATTTTTGCACTCCATGTTGCAATGACTCGAGTTCTCACGCTGGCCCTGTTAACTGGGTTGCAGCATGTACCACCACTTCACTGTAGTGCACTGCACAATATGGGGTTGTTTGTTAACATGTCTTGCAATGTGTATGCTTCGCCACCTTATCCTCACCAGTGTAGTTTGTAAAGTATGGGATCATTCACCGAACTTTTCAGGTGCACCTTGTGGTTATAATCTTTGATGTGTGAGGCTTGGTTTTGAGCAATAAGTTGGAGGTGATGGTCAACAAGAATGGAGAGTCCTTGAGTAGGAACACAAAGAAAGTACTAGTGAGTGTTTAGTATCATTGTGTTTGTAGATTTTAGGAGTATGTAGAATGTGGGTGGGTGTGGGGGGAGTTTACATTAAGGTGAGAGGGTGCGTGGCCCAGAATTGGCCTAAGGATTGCAGTTATAATAATAATATTAATAATATGGTTTTCTGTTCCGCAGGACCTAATTGAGGAGTAAGACTCCATTGTCATGGAACAAGTCAATACATGAAGTTTAACACAAGAATGGTAATAGAAAATTTTTAAGTAGTCCTATGCACACGACACTCTTAAGACTAAGTGAAAAGAATCAATAAAGAAAAAAAATGTATTAGCTTAATTGCTTAATTTTTCTAGGAGTTCCTCGACGGAATAAAAGGAGTGAGCCATGAGGTAACTCTTCAATTGAGATTTGAAAGTGTGTGGGTTAGTGCTAAGATTCTTTAGTTCTTGTGGCGGCTTATTGAAAATGGATGCTGCAGAATACTGCACACCTTTCTGTAAAAGTGTCAAGGTGGTGTGATGCAAATGTAGATTCAACTTCTGTCTACCGAGTGAAAGCTACTAACTCGTGGGAATAAGCTGATATTATTAACCCCCCCAGTGGACGTGTGTGGCGCGCACGGGGCCCCGAGCCGGAGCAGCCTTTCTTCTGCCCCAGGCTGCTTCACTTTCCCTCCCGGTTTATGCCTTCACCCGGAGACGGGCATACTTCGTGGTTCTTGTTGTCGTTTTTCTTCCTTCGTTCCTTCCTTTCTTACCCTTTGTTTCTGTCTTTCTCTCCTTATACTCTCCTAGCCTTCTTCTCCTCCTCATTAGTCTCCGCCTCGGCGTTTGAGACACTTCTTTCCTTCTTTCTCTTCACTTCCTCTATTCTTCTTCTTTCCTCCCTGTGCGTGTCTGAAGGCCGACCCACGCATTATCATGTGTAGCAGGTGACGGGGTAACGCGTAATTCCCCACCCCGGGTAGACAAGTAGGGCACGTACGTACCCCCTGGTAAAGGCCAGGCCCAGGGAGGGGTGATTACCCGAGCTGGTACCTTCCGAACATGCCGATTGGTCCCTCCGTCAGTTCTCGGGAGGTGTGACCTGAGGTGTGAACAATCACCTAAGGCGGGTAAGCCCTCGGAGAGGGCCCCCACTAGGAAGGAGCGCACCATCGGAGACGCCGGTAATCATGAGGGTCACTTCCGCAATGACTTCCTTCTCTTCTTTCATGACGTTGACCCAGAAACGTAAGTTAGATTCGCCTCAGCAAAAAAAGACTCTGCCTAATGTACCAGAATTTCTTGTCGTCTCTCGCTCCGACGGAAAAGATTTCAATTCTGTCAATCCTTTCGTTATACAGAAAGGTGTAGATGCAATTGCTGGCCCTGTCAAAACCTGTTCACATCAGTCCAATGGAACATTGTTGCTGGAAGTGGACAGTGCCTTCCAAGCTCAGAAACTACTCCGGACTACACTGTTACACACGTTTCCTGTCAAGGTTGAAGCACATCGCACACTCAACTCGTCACGGGGGGTAGTCTTCACGAGATCCCTTGACGGGTTGTCTGATGAAGACATCCAATCCTATATGTCCGACCAGGGTGTGACAGCCGTCCATAGGGTAATGAAAAAGGTCGATAACCAGCTGACACCGACTCGTACTGTGTTTTTGACGTTCGACAGAGTTGACCTCCCATTGAAGGTCAAAGCAGGGTATGAAGTCATCTCTGTCCGCCCTTATGTACTTAACCCAACCCGCTGTTTTCAGTGCCACAGGTACAACCATACCCGTGAACATTGCCCAAATGCAGCAAAGTGTGTCACTTGTGGTAGGGACGCCCATGAGGGGGATTGCCCACCTCCGTCCCCTCACTGCCTAAACTGCAACAGTGACCATGCGGCTTCCTCTTGCGACTGCCCTGTATTCAAGGATGAGAAGGTAATCCAGCAAATTCGGGTTACGGAGAAGGTATCTGCCGCTCGAAAGTTGTTGGCGAGTCGAAAGCCCACTGTCCTCCCAGCGGGTACATACAGTAAGGTCCTCACCTCAACTCGACCTACCAAGGATTCCAGTACCCAGACATGTGACTTCACTTTCGCTGACACAGTTGTGCGATCCGCCAGCCCGAAGATTGCCCGTTCCACGTCCCCGCTTCCTCCTGCTGCTTCTAAGGTACAGTCTTCGTCAACCTATAGTAAACCGCGGGCACCTAAACAAGATGCCCGGACCTTGAAAAAGGAACCCGTCCGTGAGGATTTTCTGCGTTCTCAGGCTTCCCAACCGTCAACTGCCTCTTCCCGCCGTCACTCTTCCAGAAGAGCTGACAAGAAAAAGAGTTCCTCTCCTTCCCCGCCGAGGCGTGACCCATCCATCACGCCTTCCAACAGTTGCCAGCCTCGGCCGTCTTCTGTTTCACCGGGTCGCTCCGTCTGCCGGGCACCCGGCCCTTTACCGGCGGTGGAAACTGCCCCTCCTGATCAACTATCAACTCAGGGAGGTGGCAGGCGCGTCGGTTGAACCTATGGACCACGACTTTTGCCCCTAGACAGCGATAGCAGTGCTCCCTCGAAATCCGGTCCTCAGCGGCCCTCGAGGTGACCCCGCTTGCTAGTTGGTTTTTATCCTTATTTCTTCTCTCATTTTTATCATGGCGCTCCTTCAATGGAATATTCGTGGCATTCGTTCCAATCGGGAGGAGTTAAAACTACTCCTTCGGTTGCACTGCCCGCTTCTAGTCTGTCTACAAGAAACAAAGTTGTGTCCACGTGATCGTGCAGACTTTCCACACTACACCTCTGTGCGGTTCGACCTGCCACCTGTGGAAGGTGTCCCAGCCCATGGAGGGGTTCTGATGCTCCTTCGAGACGATGTCTATTTCCATCCCATTTCCTTGCATACTCACCTACAGGCAGTTGCCGTCCGCATCACTCTATCCACATTTACCTTTTCCCTCTGTAATATCTATTCGCCATCGTCATCTGCCCTTACTAGGGCAGATGTGCTACACCTTGTTGACCAGCTCCCCTCACCTTTCGTGTTGGTAGGCGACTTTAATGCCCACCACCCCCTATGGGGCTCTCCGGCACCTTGTCCGAGAGGCTCCCTTTTGGTGGACCTTCTCCAACACCTCGATCTTGTCTGCCTCAACACCAGTGCACCGACCTTCCTTTCAGACACAACACACACCTATTCCCATATAGACCTCGCAATATGCACTCCTCAGCTTGCCGGTCGGTTTGAGTGGTATGCACTTTCTGACAGGTACTCAAGTGACCATTTCCCTTGTATCATCCACTTCCTGCATCGTTCCCCATCTCCTCGCCCCACCAGTTGGAACATTTCTAAAGCCGACTGGGGGCTTTATTCTTCCATGGCTGTTTTTCACGATCAGAACTTTCCCAGCTGTGACAGTCAGGTCGACTATCTCACAGAGGTTATTCTCACTGCTGCTGAACGTTCCATATCTCGTACATCCTCTTCTCCACGTCGTGTCCAGGTCCCTTGGTGGACTGCAGCCTGCCGCGACGCGCTTAGAGCCCGGCGCCGTGCTTTACGCACCTTCCGCCGCCGCCCAAGTTTGGAGAATTGCATCAATTATAAACGTATGAGAGCGCAATGTCGTCGTATCATAAACGACAGCAAGAAAGCTTGCTGGACTGCTTTTACTAGTTCTTTTAACCATTTTACTCCCTCCATGGTTGTTTGGGGCGGCCTACGCCGTTTATCCGGCATTAAGGTCCACTCCCTAATTCCTGGCCTGACCGTGGAGAACGCAGTCCTCGTGGACCCCGCTGCTGTTTTCAACGCATTGGGCCGTTTCTTTGCGGAGGTTTCGAGCTCTGCCCATTACCACCCTGCCTTTCTCCCTCGCAAACAGGTAGAGGAGGCACGGCCGCTTTCTTTCCACTCTTTTAATCGTGAAAATTACAACGTCGCCTTCACAATGCAGGAGCTAGACCGTGCTCTCGCCCTTTCCCGATCTTCTGCTCCCGGGCCCGATTCCATTCATATTGAGATGCTGAAGAACCTCTCTTCTGCGGGCAAGTGCTTTCTTCTTAGTACCTACAATCGCATATGGACTGAAGGTCATGTTCCCACATGTTGGCGTGAAGCCATTGTTGTCCCCATCCCCAAACCAGGGAAGGACAAACATCTTCCTTCCAGTTATCGCCCCATTTCTCTGACGAGCTGCGTCTGTAAGGTGATGGAACGCATGGTTAACGCTCGATTGGTCTGGCTCCTCGAATCTCGCCGCCTCCTGACTTATATCCAATGCTGTTTTCGTCGACACCGCTCTGCTGCTGATCACCTCGTTACATTGTCGACCTTCATTATGAACAACTTTCTAAAGAAGCGTCAAACAGTAGCAGTGTTCTTCGACTTGGAGAAGGCATACGATACCTGTTGGAGAGCGGACATTCTCCACACATTGCACACATGGGGCCTTCGGGGCCGCCTTCCTCTTTTCATTCAAGCGTTTTTGGCGGATCGCAAGTTCTGGGTACGGGTGGGCTCTGTTTTGTCAGATACCTTTTGCCAGGAGAATGGGGTACCACAGGGCTCCGTCTTGAGTGTGGCGCTCTTTGCCATTGCAATCAATCCGATCGTAGATTGCCTTTCAGCCGACGTCTCCGGATCTCTTTTTGTTGACGATTTCGCAATTTATTGCAGCACCCAGCAGACGTGTCTCTTGGAGCGTTGTCTTCAACGCTGTCTTGACCGTCTATATTCCTGGAGCATCGCAAACGGCTTCCGATTCTCCACTGAGAAAACTGTCTGTATAAACTTCTGGAGATACAAGGAATTTCTTCCACCTTCTCTACATCTTGGCCCGTTGCTCTCCCTTTCGTGGAGACTACGAAATTCTTGGGACTCATGTTGGATCGTAAACTTTGCTGGTCCACACACGTGTCCTACCTGGCCGCCCGTTGTGCCCGATCCCTTAACGTTCTTCGTGTCCTCAGTGGCACGTCATGGGGAGCGGATCGTACCGTCCTGCTTCACCTTTACCAGGCCATTGTTCAGTCGAAGCTCGACTACGGAAGCCTTGTATACTGTTCTGCACGGCCATCGATTCTCCGCCTTCTCAACTCTATCCACCATCGGGGATTACGTCTGGCGACCGGTGCATTTTATACCAGCCCTGTTGAAAGTCTGTATGCCGAGGCTGCTGTATTGCCCTTGACCACTCGGCGTGACATACTCTTGTGTCGGTAAGCATGTCGCCTGCGGTCGATGCCCAACCATCCATCTTAACGATTATTTTTTGACGACTCACTCGATTGCCAATATCAGTTGTCTGCGATTGCCTTGCTTCCACCTGGAGTTCAGTTTCGCCGCCTACTACAGCGGCTCGATTTTACCGTTCCTTCCACCTTTCGGTTGAGCGAAAGCCCGCTGCCACCGTGGCATCAGGCCCAGGTTCACACTCACCTCGAACTTAGTTCGCTCCCCAAGGAGAGCACTCCAGATTTGGTATACCGCTCGAGGCTTTTCGAACTCCGTTCGCGGTTCGATAACGCCATATTTATTTACACTGATGGTTCCAAGAGCACTGCTGGTGTCGGATCTGCCTTCGTCGTCGGGGACAACCGGTTCCAATACAAGCTCCCTGACCGGTGTTAGTTTCACGGCTGAGCTTTTTGCCCTCCACCAGGCCGTTTTGTACACCTGCCGCCACCGCGAACCTTTCTATGCCATATTTTCGGACTCCCTTAGTGCCCTTAAGAGTCTTAAGGACCCTTTTTCGAACCATCCTCTCATGTGTCGGATCCAACGCTCCCTCCAGTTGCTAGCAGATGACAGCTGTCACGTTTCTTTCCTGTGGGTCCCTGGCCACGTGGGAGTGCCCGGGAATGAGACCGCCGACATAGCAGCCAAGGCCGCAGCTATTTTGTCTCGCATGGCTACCTTTTGCATCCCATCGGACGATGTTCAACGGGCTCTTCGCCGGAGTATCGTATCGTAATGGCACAGTGCGTGGTTTTCACTGTACAACAAAAAATTGAGAACTGTAAAACCAATCCCGACCGCTTGGAGGACCTCCTCACGCCCCTCTCGGCGAGAGGAGGTCATCCTGGCCCGGTTGCGGATCGGTCACTGCCGTTTCAGCCACCGTCACTTGCTCTCTGCCGACCCTGCACCGCTGTGCTCCTGCGGTGAACTGCTGACAGTGCGACATGTTTTACTGACTTGTGTTAATTTTAATCATCTCCGTGTAGCCCTTCACTTGCCGTCTACTCTGGAGGAAATTTTAGCTGATGACACACGAGCAGCTGCTCGAGTTTTGCGTTTTATCAACTTGGCCGACTTATCCAAGGATATTTAACCCTTTTAATTGTCTTTTATCTTTGTTTTTAGCCTCTTGTTGATGTTCTGACAGTCACCTTTTTTCTTTGAGATCATAGCGAATCAATGTTCTTGGCTGGGCGCTAATGACCATAGAAGTTATGCGCCCTAAAACCACAAAAAAAAGATATTATTAACAACAAAGAACATTAAAGAAAAAACGTATTGTGACGCCAGTTTCAAAATTCCCAGACTACTGAAAAGGGGTCAACATGAAGTTCGTGAACTTACTCCACATATTGTTCGAACCACCCGTTTCTGAGCCAAAAATATCCTTTCTGTTTCAGTCGAGTTACCTCAAAAAATAACGCCTTACATTATAAGTGAGTGAAAGTAAGCGTAGTAGACTATTTTTTGTGTTGACAAATCACTTATTTCAGATATTGTTCTAATGGTAAATAAAGCAGAATTTAGTTTTGGAACAAGCTCCTGAACATGGGCTCTCCACAACAGCTTGCTGTCTGTCTGAACACCTAGAAATTTAAACTGTTCAGTCTCAGTTATCATATGTCCATTATGTGTAATCAGAATGTCTGCTTACATCAAATTACAGTAGAACCTCGTTTTTACGCTTTTCAGGGGACTTCAGTGAAATGGTGTAAAATGCAGGAAAATGTAAAATGCAGGAAACAATGTTTTAAATGGTAAAATATGCTTACTGGATCAGCCTTGCATTTTCGTAGTTTATGTGTGATATATGTATATAATAGACATCTAAATACTCGCCAGGGAGTTGATTATACAAAAAAGGTTATCCAAATTTTTACTATTTTAAGCACCAGGAAAAACTGGTAATTTTATGGGAAGTGAACTTACGTCAAAAATTTCTATTCATTATAATCGAGGACGCCACTATTTTAAGTGCCAGGCAGAACTGGTAATTTTATGGAAAGCGGAAATTTTTGACGAATTTCAGTCATTATAATCGAGGATGCCGCTATTTTCAGCGCCAGGCAAACTGGTAATTCTATGGGAAGTAGAAATTTTTTACGTAATTTCATTCATTATAATCGAGGACGCCACTGCTGGGCTATAACACATCTTCAAAATTACCTGAACCGCTTCGATAGATATCGTTTGGATGCCGCTGCCAGGCTATGTAACACATCTTCAAAATGACTGCCTTTTACTGGAATTAATTATTTACATAATAAAACTCCTACAGTTCCGTTAGTTTTGTATTTTTCGATGTTTCACACGACAATATTCGAGAATTTATTCGCGTTCTCGAGTACAAACATATGCATAAGAATTTTTGTGACGTTTGCATGGGATCGGCATTTCTCACTTCAACAAAGCAACTGGTTCTGATTGTTTGACTACTCGCCAGCCGCTCTGGCAAAGAAGCTAGCGGAAAGAGGAACTACACCGCCACAAATCAGCGTTATTCTCTTGTTAACAAACCGTTCTGTTTGTCTGAGTACATGCCAGGCACTCTGCCAAAGAAGCTGGTGAAAAGAAGAACTACATTGCCACAAATCGGCGCGTCTTTAAGTCTACAACGAAACGTGAAATATACGTTTGAATAAATGCAAAGTGCCAAGAAACTCGAAAGCGAATAATTTTTAGCGCTATACTTTAAGGGGAAAGCCATGCTAGTGTCAATGTCTGTACATTACGTCATTTTTCTTCACGAACATGCTTTCAAAAAGTGTAAAACGCGGGAAAAGCGTAAATGTGTTAATGCAAAAATGAGGATGTATTAACATTGTAAACATAGGAAATTCGATGGGGCCGACAAAAAATGGTGTAAATGGCGGGAAAACGTAAAAACCGAGAATTTAAAAACGAGGTTTTACTGTATGTGTTAAAAAAAAAAAAAAAAAAAAAAGACGAATTTTAACATCGACTTGTTATCTACAAGTCATGAACATGTGTCTTGAAATGCATTATTTGGTACAGTTTCAATATTACAAACAACATCCTTCACTACCAAGCTGATATCGTCATTATTGTTATGGTCTTCAGTCTGGAGACTGGTTTGATGCAGCTCTCCACCCTACTCTTCCCTGAGCAAGCCTTTTCATCTCCTCATAATAATGGCAGCCTACATCCATTTGAATCTGCTTACTATATGCGTCTCCTGGTCTCCCTCTGCGATTTTTACCCCATGAACTTCCCTCCAATGCTAAATTTGTGATTCCTCAATGTCTAAGAATGTCTCCTACCAAGCAGTCCCTTTCTTTTAGTCAAGATATGCCAAAAATTCCTTTTCTCACAAATTCTGTTCACTGCCTCTTCATCAGTTATGCAATCTACCCACCTAATCTTCAGCATTCTTCTGTAGCACCACATTTAAAAAGCCTCTATTCACTTCCTGTCCGCAGTGTTTATTGTTCATGTTTCAGTCCCGTAGAAGGCAACACTCCACACAAATGCCTTCAGAAAAGACTTCCTTACACTTAAATTAATATTCAATGTTAGCAAATTTCTCTTTTTCAGAAATGCTTTTCTTCCCTTTGCCATTCTGCATTTTAATATCCTCTTTACTGTGACCATCACATGTTAGTTTACTGCCCAAGTTACAAAACTCATCTAACACCTTTACTGTTTCGTGACCTAATCAAATTCCTTCAGCATCACCTGATAAGAATGCATTCCATTATATTTGTTTTCTTCTTGTTAATGTTCATTTTATACACTGTCTTCAACACACTGTCCATTCCATTCAACAGCTCTTCCAGGGCCTTTGATGTCTCTGACAGAATTACAATTTCATCAGCAAAACGCAATGTTTTTATTTCTTCACCCTGAACTTTAATCCCCATTCCAAATTTTTCCTTGCTTTCCTTCACCGCCTGCTTGATGTACAAATTGAATAACATCAGAGAAAGACTACAACCCTGTCTTTACTCCCTTCCCAATTAATGCTTCCCTTTCATGCCCTTTGAGTCTAGTAACTGCGGTTTGGCTTTTGTACAAGTTGTAAATAACTCTCCTTTCCCTGTATTTTTACCCTGCTGACTTCAGAATTTGAAAGAGTATATGCTAATCAACATAGTCAAAAGCTTTCTTCAAATCTACAAAAGCTCAAAATGTAGGTTCACCTTTCCTTAGTCTATCTTCCAAGTGAATATTGCCTCCCATGTTCCTCCATTCCTCCTGAATGCTAACTGATCTTCCCGAAGGTCAGCTTCTACCAGATTATCCATTTTTCTGTAGATAATTCGTGTTAAAAATTTTGCAACCATGACTTATCAAACTGATGGTTCTGTAATTTTCACACCTGCCTGCACTTATCTCGTACATCTTACACACCAAGTGAAACCGTTTTGTCATGGCTGACTCTCCCAGAGACTTTAGTAGCTCTGAGGGAATGTCATCTGCTCCTGGGACCTTGTTCCAACCTAGGTCTTTCAGGGCTCTGTCAAATTCATCTCTCGGTATAGTATCTCCTATTTGATCTTCATCTACTTGCTCTTCCCTTCCTACAATATTGTCTCATTTCCTTTGTAGAGCTTATCAGCAAACAAAAATATTTTACAATCAACTGTTATACTCGAAGGCATATCATTTATATAAATAAGAAACAGCAATGGTCCTAAAACACCACACTTAACTGTGCCCCATTGTGATTGTACGTCATAGCCATTTTTAACACTGCGGAGAATTACCTTTTGTTGTCCATTATTAAAGTAAGAGGTGAACCAGTTGTGATCTACTTCTTGTATTCCATAATGTTCCAACTTTTGCAACAATATTTTGTGATCAACACAATCAAACGCTTTTGTTAAATCAAAGAAGATGCCTAATGTCCGTAGCCATCAAGTGCCTCACAGAGAAATGAAAATATAGCATTTTCAGTCGTTAAACCAGTTCTAAAACCAATCTGTATGTTTGACAACAAATTATGTGAACTAAAATGATCAATTAATCTTGAATATACAGCCTTGTCAATAACTTTAGGAAAAAAGAAGAAAAACAGATGGCATAGAAATAGGTCTTTAGTTGTCTACATTATCCCTTTCTCCCTTTTTATAAAGTGGTTTCACTACTGAGTACTTTTATCAGTCAGGAAACTAATCATTCTGAAAAGAAAAATTGCAAATATGGCTTAGTACTGGGCTAACATATGGAGAACAGTACTTAAGAATTCTGCTAGATACCCCATCATATCCACAAGAGTCCTTAGTCTTTAGTGATTTAATTATTGTCTCTATCTCCCCTATGGAAGTATCATGGAGGACCATTTCAGATAACAGCCACAAAAAGGCATTTTCTAAAAATGTTATATGATTACCTGTAGAAACTAGGGTTCTGTTTAGTTCACCTACTATATTCAGAAGTGATTATTGAGCACTGCACATATATCTAACTTGTCAGTAACAGAAACATTCCTACTACGCACTGCGCACTGGTGTTATATCTTCTACCTGCTGCTGCTGCTGCTGCTGCTGCTGACCAGACACTTCCTTCATGACTAACCAGATAGTTTTCATTTTATCCCAAGAGTTTGCTATTCTTTTTTGCATGCCACATACTTTTTGCCTTCTTAATGGCATTTTTCAGAACCTTACAGTACTGTTTGAAATAAGCTACTGCATCTTCATTCTGACTGCTTCTAACATTTTGATACAATTCCCAATTTGTTCTACATGATACTCTTATCCCCTTTGACAGCCACCCTGGCTGTCTGTTACTGGAAGTACCCTGTTCTGAGCATTCTAGTGGAAAACAACTTTCAATCAGTGTAAGAAATGTGTTCAGTAAAGTACTATATTTATCATCTGCATTATCAGCACTATAAACATCCCGACATTCTTGCTCCTTAATTAGGCTTGAAAAGGTCTCAGTTGCAATTGGACTAACTTTTCTAAGTAGTTGATAATTATGTTTAACATTTGTTTGAGAGCAAATACTTTTTAGAATTAAAATTTGGGCATCACGGTCTGATAGGCCATTTACTATACTGCTGACAGAGTGCCCCTCTAATAATGAAGAATGAACAAAAATATTGTCAATGGTAGAATTGCACTCTCGTTGGAAAAAAATACTGTTTGCATCATGTTATAGGAATTAAATAGATCTAACAGTTGACTTTTTCGTGAGCTATCACTTACACAGTTAACGTTGAAATCTCCACAAACAACTAAATTTTTGTACTTCCTATAAAGTGAACCCAGAACCAATTCCAGCTTGGGCAGAAAAATTTTAAAATCTGAGTCAAATAATGTTGTCCACCACTAACTAGTCATTTGCCTCCCTCATTCCTTATCCCTAATTCAAAATCCCAAACACTGCATTCCAGTCCACTATAATAATGCAAGCATTTTTATTTTCTTTCACAATAAGTTCTTCAATCCGCTCATAATACTCTTTACCTCCTCATCTCTATGCTGGTTTATTGGCATGTATAATTGTATTAGTACCATATCTTTTGTACTGTTTTGAAGTTGTGTCATTATCAATCTTTCATCAGTACATTTTAACTTTTCCTTATTTTTCTATTCACATCTTATTATGTTTTCACCATCTTGGTTTCTCCAGTGTAGAAGAGCTCTTAATATCTACTTTCTAATTATGTGCTGCCCCCCCCCTCCCTAACACACACACACACACACACACACACACACACACACACACACACACACACACACACACTTCTCATTTCACAGATTCCAAGTGCACCTAATCTGTTCCCTTTGTCTCCTGTTTTGCATTATCTAGCTTTCTTGCCTGCAGCAGTGAGCAGACATTCTATGTTCCAATATTTAACTTCCTTCCATCATTCTACCCTACTTCTTCTCATATAATGTGTTTGTTCTTAATGTGTTTCCACTCTCAGTTTAAAATTTCAACTCCTGACACTTTCGCATGAAGAGAGATACCACAAACTGGAAAATTAATGTAGTAGTTTCCTGTTACTTTCCTCTGGGGCAGAAGGTTCTGCGCCTAAAATCATCTGCTCAGTATGAGTCGGAACGCTGTCTGTAGCCACCTCTCTGGGTTCCATTTACCGTTACACTGGCAATGGTCCCTTATGTGATACTATCAACTAGAGCCTGTTGAACCACTAGTTTTTAATCAAGGTTTTAGTCTCTCAACTCTTCCTACCTTATTATTTGTCAAAAGGAGCCCTAGGTTGCCACCAGCTAAGTTGTAAATCACTGACATTAAGGTTACAAGATTTCTACACTACAGATTCGACTATGGGTGACTACTTTGATTAGCTCAAAATATTTTGTACATGACAGCACTTACAGGTCACAAAGTGTGTGTTCAGGATAATAGGTTTTATTGTGGCCAGATTTTCTTTTCTACACACAGTTTGTAATGGTGTAGTAGCTACTTCATCAATCATTTTGCCCTGAATAAACAAATAGAGCAAATCAAAGAGAAATACAGCATTCAACACTTGGTTGTATAAGGAACTTCAAGAGATAATTTTTCATTGCTAAGATTATCAGCAACTAAACACAAATTGGATACCCAAAGGCATTTACCAAATTCAGAACAAGATCTGCAAGAAGCTAAGAAGAAGTGTTATGACTGTAGTGCAGTTTCCTTGAGCTCATTTTAGCATGGGTCTATTGTTTTGATGCAAATATCAGGTCAACTAATTGAATTATTTGTTATTATTCTCTAGAATTCGTGTGTGTGAGAGAGAAAGGCAGTGGTAGTTCAAGAATACATTAATATACTAGGGTTTTCATATAATACATGTAAAAGTTTCAGTTGTGAACACGGTTTGCATATGTATACAACTATTGTAGAAACATCAGTAGTTTTGAAGATCATGAGTCATATTCTTTATTATAGGTAACAATCCTTTTTGCGGATTTGCATGCATATCTTGATAACATGAAAGCACCATGGGAACTTCTATCTCTCAGAGCCCAATATTATGAACATATTATCAAAGCAATGCTAAGTTCTATAGGAGTACCACTGGATAAGCTAAAATTTGTCAAGGGTACTGACTACCAGCTTTCAAGGTAAATATCTACATTTCTTCATTTAGAAACATTGTAGTTTCATTATTACTTTTTATGAATAAAATTATTTTTATTTAAAATATAATAATGGAAAGTGCAGCTGCGGTGGAGTAGCCGAGCGGTCTAAAGCGTCTCGTTGCGGAGCGCGCGATCTCTCGCCGTGGAGGTTCGAGTCCTACCTGGGGCATGAGTGTGTGTGTTTGTCCTTAGATTAGTGTACCTAGGTTTAAGTAGTTTGTAAGCTATGGACTGATGACCACACAGTTTGGTCCGATAGATTTGCAAACATTTGTTTTGAAAAGTGCAGGTTGGAATTAATAATATAGTAAGGAGAGTTTACAACTCACTGCAAAGACATGGCAATGAGCTGTCGCAGCCACATCTTTGTGGTTAGTTGTAAACTGTCCTTACAATATTATTAAATTATTTTTATTTTTAGAAGCATGTTGTGATGATGAGATTATTATTATTATTATTATTATTATTATTATTATTATATGATGAGATTATTATTATTATTATTATTATTATTATTATTATTATTATTATATGATGAGATTATTATTATTAGTAGTAGTGGTAGTGGTAGTTGTTGTTGTTGTGTTGTTGTATAGATCATAATTCACCATAAAGACAATCACAGAGCCACAGACAGGCATGTAAAGTAGACAATCATATTCACAAAACTTAAAATTTTGGCTATGGCCTTCATCAGAAATAGAAATACATACATTCACACACTCACTCAGATGTAAATCAAGCTAACATGACGATATAATCATTCTCTTTCGTTGGTAGTGTCGTCAAGGTTAAAGTTAAGTACCGCTATTGAAATTTAACACACTGTGAAATATTGCAATGAATAATAATTTTGAAGAGAGGTATGCTGAGAGAAACATGAAAGATTCTGGCATCAGGATTTAACGGTAGTAACATAAAGACAACACCAGAAAGCATCATTACAAAAGAAAGTGGTGGAATTTGCTCTTTCCCTGCTGGAAAAAATCAGGTTGTATTGCAGCCATATCACTGTAGTCGAACCTGTATGGAATAAATATTTTTTTTTTTTTTCACTATAAACTGATGCGTGCTTACGTAAGCTTCACATTATAAATTTTCATGACCATGTTTAATTCCAATTACAATTAGTGGTTAAAACTGCAGAATTATTAGTCTTCGTTTAACAGAAAGAAGAATTACTGCAAGCTTTGAAATAAAGATCAACACAAATTGTGCGTAAGTGAAGTTCGCTTCAGGAATGTTCGTACACAATCGTGAAGCAATTCGTAACAATTGTCAAGCATCATTTTACGAATTGTGCTGGAAACAAAGTTTGCAAAATTGATGAAAATGGGGAAAGATATTTTGATTAAATAATTATTTTAAATGAAATGAAGTATTTATTGAAATTAATGACTTAGCTCACACTTACATAGTCAATGTGGAGACGAGAGAGAGAGAGAGAGAGAGAGAGAGAGAGAGAGAGAGAGAGGCCTTCCAATCTATTCAACAGGAAGAAGATGAAAGATGTCGAGCAATTCCAATTTTCCTTTCAGCCCCTTCAAAAAAAAATTTAAAGTCTCTTGTACAACAAAATAATCAGAGATATACTGGCAGAGAGAACGAATGCTAGTTACAAACGTTGCTGGTATAATTTTAATAAAAAAAAAAAATAATAATAATATTAAAGGTAATGCTACAAAGACCATATGTGGCCACTCCAGCTTTGTTGCACTGGAGCGGCTATAGATGACGGTCATGTGAAGTTTTCTTATGTCAGAGTGAGTGTGTGAATGTATGTGTTTCTTTTTCTGATAGAGCTTGAGGCTGAAAATTTAATTTGTGTGAATGTGATTATCTATTTCTGTGGCTCGGTGAAATTTTTTTTTACGGCGAGTTGTTATCTATACCATATTATTAACATTAATGATGGAAATTCTCCACAGAGATGATAAATTATTATCAAAATAGGTAGTATGGCTGGCCAGTACTTACTTTTTTGACCACCGATAGTCACACAAAGAAAGAAAAAAGGACAAAAATAAAACAAGCTTTCGAAACAGGGTTGGTACTTCAGGTAAGAGAGAAGGGAAGCAAAACGAATGGGAACGGAAGAGGGAGGTAATTCACGACGTAGGTCATGAGGATTGTGGAAGTCAGAGATACTGTACTGAGCTATGCCAAAGAGGTGAAGGGACACAGGCAGTGATAGCAACAAATAAACACACACACACACACACACACACACACACACACACACACACACAAACAAACGCTAGCTTTCGCAGCCTAGTTGCTTCATCAGGCAGAAGGGAAGGAGAGGAAAAACGAAATGATGAGGGTTTTAAGGAAGGGGGTAAGGAGCCATCCCAGCCCGGGACAGGAAAGACTTACCTTGGGGGAAAGAATGGAGGGTAAACAAATGCACACACACCCACACATTTACACAGACACAAGTACACTTAGGCAGACATACTGTAGAACTGTAGAAAGCAAAGAAGTTAGAAGTTAGACAGAGATGCCACTTGAGGCAGAGGCTCTGTCCAGAGAACCAAGGCAAAGATGTTAAAGATGGTGGGTGGGAATTCGAATTTAGCGGAGGTTGAGACCATGTGGGCAACGGGAAGAGAAAATATGCTGAAGGGCTAGTTCCCATCTCCGGAGTTCTGAAGGATTGGTGTCAGTGGGAAGTATCCAGATAACCCGGACGGTGTAGCACTGTGCCAAGATGTGCTGGCCGTGCACCAAGGCATGTTTAGCCACAGGGTGATCCTCGTTACCAACAAACACTGTCTGCCTGTGTCCATTCATGCGAATGGACAGTTTGTTGCTGGTCATTCCCATATAGAACGCTTCACAGTGCAGGCATGTCAGTTGGTAGATCACGTGGGTACTATCACAAGTGGCTCTGCCTTTGATCGTGTACACCTTCCGGGTTACGGGACTGGAGTAAGTGGTGGTGGAAGGGTGCATAGGGCAGGTTTTACAACGGGGGCGGTTACAAGGGTAGGAGCCAGAAGGTAGGGAAGGTGGTTTGGGGATTTCATAGGGGTGGACTAGGAGGTTACGGAGGTTAGGTGGGCGGCGGAAAGACACTCTCGGTGGAGTAGGAAGGATGTCATGAAGGATGGATCTCATTTTGGGGCAGGATTTTAGGAAGTCGTATCCTTGCTGGAGAGCCACATTCAGAGTCCGCTCCAGTCCCGGAAAGTATCTGGTGACAAGAGGGGCACTTCTGGGGTTCTGTTGAAGGTTCTGAATTTGGGGGGATGAGGAAGTGGCTCTGGCAATTTGCTTCTGTACCAGATCAGGAGGATAACTGAAGGCTGTTATCAGGTTATTGGTGTATTGGTTCAGGAATTCAGGACTGGAGCAGACTCGTTTGCCACGAAGACCTAAGCTGTAGGGAAGGCAACGTTTGATGTGGAAAACAATGAAACCTGATGAAGCAACTAGGCTGCGAAAGCTAGCGTTTGTGTGTGTGTGTGTGTGTGTGTGTGTGTGTGTGTGTGTTTATTTGTTGCTATCACTGCCTGTGCCCCTTCGCCTGGTAAGTGTACTTCATCTATTTTTTACGTATATCTTTCCTGTTAGGAATTTTTCCTCTATTATATATATAACTTGCCCTTCAGCTTATTCTCTCCTCCCGTTGCCCACCTGGTCTCAATCTCCGCTAACTCAAATTCCCTCCCACTATCTTTAGCATCTTTGCCTTGGTTCTGTGGACAGAGCCTCTGCCTCAATTGGTATCTCTGTCCAACTTCTTTGCTTTTCAGAAATGTCTGTCTAGGTGTGTTTGCGTTTCAATATGTCTGAGTGTGTGTGTATTTGTTTACCTTCCTTTTTGTCCCCTAAGGTAAGTCCTTCCACTCCTGGGATTGCAATGGCTCCTTTTCCACTTCCTTAAAACCCATATCCTTCCCTTTCCCTCCCCTTTTTTCCTCTTTTTCCTGAAGAAGCTGCCAGTGGTGGCGAAAGCTTGTATGTGTGTGATTTTATTTGTTTCTCTCGACGAGCCGGTTGTTTTGGTAAGTCATCTCTTTTCTATTTTTATTTTGTTTAGAGAGAGAGAGAGAGAGAGAGAGAGAGAGAGAGAGAGAGAGAGAGAGAGGAAATAGCAACCAGTAAAAAGAACAAAAGATGAGTGAACCGAATGATGCGGAGGGGTGGAGGAGAGTGGTTGTCTAAAATGTTTTTCATTTACAGGGAAAGAGGGAAACACACACACACACACACACACACACACACACACACACACACACACAAATGCTAGCTTTTGCAACCATTTGTTGCTTCTTCAGGCAAAGAGCAGGGCAGGAGAGGGAAAAGGAAAGGAAAGGATGTGTGTTTAAAGGAGCGGGTGAGGAGTCATTCCAATCCCAGAAGAGGAAAGACTGACCTTTGGAGAAAAAGGATAGGTAAACAAACACACACACACACACGTGCGCACACACCAATGCAGACATATGCAAAATGCAAGGAAGTTGGAGAAAGATGCCATTCGAGGTTGAGGCTCTGTCCAGAGATTGGAGGCAAAGATGTTGTAGAATGGTGGGTGGGAATTTAAAACTAATGAATGTTGAGACGGTGTAACACTGTGCCAAGATGTGCTGGCCGTACACCAAGGTATGCTTAGCTACAGGGTGATCTTCATTACCAACAAACACCGTCTGCCTGTCCGTTCATGTGAATGGACAGTTAGTTGCTGGTCATTCCCACATAGAAAGCCTCACAGTGCCGGCATGTCAGCTGGTAAATCACGTGGGTGCTGTCGCAAGTGGCTCTGCCCTTAATGTGTAAACCTTCCGGGTTACAGCACTGGAATAGTGGTGGGGGGAGGATGCATAGGGGAGGTTTTACACTGGGGTCGGTTACATGGGTAATAGCCAGATGGTAGGGAAGGTGGTTTAGGGATTTCATAGGGATGGACTAAGAGGTTACGAAGAAATGACACTATTGGTAGAGTGGGAAAGATGTCATGAAGGATTGCTCTCATTTTGGGATAGGATTTAAGAAGGTTGTATCCTTGCTGGAGAGCCACATTTAGAATCTGCTCCAATCTTGGAAAGTAACCGGTGACAAGAGGGGCACTTTTATGGTCACTCTGTGGAAGGTTCTAGGTTTGGGGGGAAGAGGAAGTTGCCCTGGCTATTTGCTTCTGTACCAGATCAGGAGGGTAGTTGCAGGACCTGAAGGCTGTCATCAGGTTATTGGTGTATTGGTTCAGGGATTCAGGACTGACCCGTTTGCCCTGAAGAACTAAGCTGTAAGGAAGGGACCGTTTGATATGGAATGGATGGCAGCTGCCATAATGGAGGTACTGTTGTTTGTTTGTTGGTTGGTTTGATGTGGACAGATGTGTGAAGCTGGCCATTGGATGAATGGAGGTCAACATCAAGGAAAATGGCATGGGATTTGGAATAGGACCACATGAATCTGGTGGAACCAAAGGAGTTGAGGTTGGAGAGAAAATTCTAGAGTTCTTCTTCAGATCAGATCATGAAGATGTCATCAATGAATCTATACCAAACTTTGGGTTGATAGGCAGGGTATCGAAGAAGGCTTCCTCTAAGTGTCAAAAATTGGCATACAAGGGGGCCATCCTGGTCCCCATAGCTCTTCCCTTTAGTTGTTGGTATGTTTGAATCTCAAAAGTGAAGAAGTTGTGGGTTTGGATGAAGCTGGTTTGGGTAATAAGGAAAGAGGTTTTAGGTGGGGTTGTAGGTGGTTAGTGTGAAAGGAAATATGTGCTCCATTGCAGAGAGACCCTGGGCGTGAGGGAAGTTTGTGTATAAGAAATTTGCATCAATGGTTACAAGGATGATTTCCGGAGGTAACGGATTGGGTAAGCATTTCAAGTGATTGAGAAAGTGGTTGGTGTCTTTGATAAAGGATGGGAGACTGCGCATAATGGGTTGAAAATGTTGGTCTACGTAGGCAGAGCTTCATTCTGTGGGGACTTGGTAACCGGCTACAATTGGGCGGCCTGGGTGATTAGGTTTGTGAATTTTAGGAAGTAGGTGGGAGTGCGGGGGTGTCTGAAGGGTCATGAGGTTGATGGACTCAGGTGAAAGGTTTTGTACGGGGCCTAAGGATCTGAGGATTCCTTGAAGCTCTGTCTGGACATCAGGAATGGGATTGCCTTGACAAACCTTGTATGTAGTGTTGTCTGAAATCTGCCGAAGTCCCTCAGCCACATACTCCCGCTGATCAAGTACCATGGTTGTGGATCCCTTGTTGGCTGGGAGAATGACAATGGACTGGTCAGCCTTCAGATCACGGACAGCTTGGGCTTCAGCTGTGGTGTCGTTGGTAGTTGGATGCAGGTTTTTCAGGAAAGATTGAGAGGTAAGGCTGGAAGTGAGAAATTCCTGGAAGGTGAAGAGGGTGATTTTAAGCAAGAGGGGGTGGGTCTCGCTGTGACGGAGGATGGAACTGTTCCAAGCAGGGTTCAATTTAAATGTCTTGGGGAACTGGATCATTAGGAGTAGGATTATTTTTCTTCATGGCAAAGTGAATCTCGAGCAAAGACTATGAGTATAGAAAAGTAAATTTTTAACAAGGGCTGTGTGGTTGAATTTGGAAGTGGGTAAAAAAAAATGAGGCCTTTGGATATGACAGAGGTTTCAGTTTGGGAGATAGGTCTAGAATAGAGGCTGACTTCTGAATTGGGATGTTGTGGTTCTGGAATGCGTGGATTAGCATTTTAAGGTTTGGGGGGGGGGGGGGGATGGAGCTGGAAGTGGGAGATTGAGTAGATGGGAGAAACTGGGTTTCTGTGCAACAAGAGGAACTTGGAGTTTATTGGAGAGGTTGTTGAAGAAGAGTGTATTGCTTTTCTGGAGGTGAGTGACAAGGAGTTTGGATAGTTTTTTGAAGTGGAGGGTGGCATGCTGTTCTAATTTGCAGTTGGCCTGAAGGAGGATGTTCTGAACTGCATGTGTGGATGTGGGAGAGGAAAGGTTCTGGATTTTGATTAGGTATAGGAGTCGACAGGTGTGTTCATTGGCGGAGTTGATGTGTAGGTTAAGGATTAGGCGGGTGAGGGCTATGGATTGTTCAGTTTGGAGTTGGTATAGGGAGGGATGAAAGGATGGGTTACAGCCAGAGATGGGATCTTTTAGTGTGAGGCCCTTGGGAAAGATGCCAAATGTCAGACAATGACATTTGGCATCCCTCTTCTTCCCTTCTGCCTGAAGAAGCAACTGGGTTGCTAAAGCTTGCATTTGTGTGTGGTGTGTGTGTGTGTGTGTGTGTGTGTGTGTGTGTGTGTGCGCGCGTTTGTTTGTTGTTTGTTTGTTTGTGTGTGTTTTATTTGTGTTACTATCACTACCTGAGCTCCTTTGCCTGGTAAGTAAACTTCATCTACTTTTTATATATATTTTTCCTGCTAGGAACTTTTCCTCTATAATATTCATATTATTTATATATATTGTTTGTTGGTAATGATCACCCTGTGGCTAAACATGCCTTGGTGCACGGCCAGCACATCTTGGCACAGTGTTACACCGTCCGGGTTATCTGAATACTTCCCACCAACACCAGTCTTTCAGAACTCCGGAGATGGGAACTTGTCCTTCAGCATATTCTCTCTTCCCACTGCCCACCCGGTCTCAACCTCCGCTAAATTCAAATTCCCACCCACCATCTTTAACATCTTTGTCTTGGTTCTCTGGACAGAGCCTCTGCCTCAAGTGGTATCTCTGTCCAACTTTGCTTTTTACAAATGTCTGCCTAGGGTGTTAGCATGTGTATATGTGTGTGTGTGTATTTATTTACCTTCTTTTTTTTCCCGGGATTGGAATGATCCCTCATCAACTTCCTTAAAACCCTCATCCTTTGTTTTCTCCCCTCCTTCCTTTCTCTTTTCCTGATGAAGAGGCCAACGGTTGCTAAAGCTTGAATGTTTGTTTGTTTGTGTGTGTTTTCATTTGTGTTATTTGTGTCTATCGGTGAGCCTATGCTTTGGGCAAGTCAAACAATCTTTATTTTTATATACACAGATATATAACACGAACCTTATATGGGGGAAATTCCTGCAGGTGTATATATATAATGTCCGCCTAAGTGTACTTGCGTCTGTGTAAATGTGTGGGTGGGTGTGTATTTGTTTACCCTCCTTTTTTCTCCCCAAGGTAAGTCTTTCCTGTCCCGGGATTGGAATGACTCCTTATCCACTTCCTTAAAACCCTCATCATTTCCTTTTCCCTCTCCTTCCCTTCTCCCTGACGAAGCAGATAGGCTGCGAAAGCTTGTATGTGTGTTTGTGTGTGATTTTATTTAGTTTATTTGTTTCTATCGACGAACCAGTCCTTTTGGTAAGTCATCTCTTTTCTTTTAATATAGAGGAAAAATTCCCAACAGGAAAAATATATGTAAAAAACCTCTTTCCTTAATACCCTAGCCAGCTTCATCCTAACCCACAACTTCTTCACTTTTGAGGGCCAAACATACCAACAACTAAAGGGAACAGCCATGGGAACCAGGATGGCCCCCTCGTACGCAAACTTATTTATGGGACGCTTAGAGGAAGCCTTCCTGGATACCCAAGCCTGTCAACCCAAAGTTTGGTATAGATTCATTGACGACATCTTTATGATTTTGACTCACAGTGAAGAAGAACTCCAGAATTTCCTCTTCAACCTCAACTCCTTTGGTCCCATCAAATTCACCTGGTCCTATTCCAAATCCCATGCCACTTTCCTTGATGTCGACCTCCAACTGTCCAACGGCCAACTTCACACATCCGTCCACATCAAACCAACCAACAAACAACAGTACCTACACTATGACAGCTGCCATCCATTCCACATCAAACGTTCCCTTCCCTACAGCTTAGGTCTTCGTGGCAAACGAGTCTGCTCCAGTCCTGAATTCCTGAACCAATACACCAATAACCTGATAACAGCCTTCAGTTATCCTCCTGATCTGGTACAGAAACAAATTTCCAGAGCCACTTCCTCATCCCCCCAAATTCAGAACCTTCCACAGAAGAACCCCAGAAGTGCCGCTCTTGTCACCGGATACTTTCCGGGACTGGAGCGGACTCTGAATGTGGCTCTCCAGCAAGGATACGACTTCCTTAAATCCTGCCCCGAAATGAGATCCATCCTTCATGACATCCTTCCCACTCCATCGAGAGTGTCTTTCCGCTGCCCACCTAACCTCCGTAACCTCCTAGTCCATCCATATGAAATCCCCAAACCACCTTCCCTACCCTCTGACTACTACCCTTGTAACCGCCCCCGTTGTAAAACCTGCCCTATGCACCCTTCCACCACCACTTACTCCAGTCCCGTAACCCGGAAGGTGTACACGATCAATGGCAGAGCCACTTGTGATAGCACCCACGTGATTTACCAACTGACATGCCTGCACTGTGAAGCGTTCTATGTGGGAATGACCAGCAACAAACTCTCCATTGGCATGAACGGTCACAGGCAGACAGTGTTTGTTGGTAATGAGGATCACCCTGTGGCTAAACATGCCTTGGTGCACGGCCAGCACATCTTGGCACAGTGTTACACCGTCCGGGTGATCTGGATACTTCCCACCAACACCAATCTTTCAGAACTCCGGAGATGGGAACTTGCCCTTCAACACATTCTCTCTTCCCGTTGCCCACCTGGTCTCAACCTCTGCTAAATTCTAATTCCCGCCCGCCATCTTTAACATCTTTGCCTCGGTTCTGTGGACAGAGCCTCTGCCTGAAGTGGCATCTCTGTCCAACTTCTTTGGTTTCTACAAATGTCTGCCTAGGTGTGTTTGGATGTGGATATGTGTGAGTGTGTGTGTATTTGTTTACCTTCCTTTTTGTCCCCTAAGGTAAGTCCTTCCACTCCTGGGATTGGAATGGCTCCTTTTACACTTCCTTAAAACCCGTATCCTTTCCTTTCTCCTCTCCTTCCTCCCTCTTTTTCCCGAAGAAGCCACCACTGGTGGCGAAAGCTCGAATGGTTGTGTGTTTTTGTGTGTGTGTGGTGTTTCTATTGACGAGCCTGTACTTTAGGTAAGTCAAAAATCTTTTATTTTATACCATTTTCCCACCTGGAAGGTCTCCTTCTATAATATTGGTTTCATCCTTTTGAACCTAACAATTACTTACATTCATTATTGCTCTGTTGCCTTTCGAAATCTTTTCTGTCCTCTTACTTTCTCCTTCTGTTTTTATTTTACATTATATTCTCACCCTATATTCGCTCTCATTTAAGTTCATTTTTCTCCTGGCCAAATTAGCCACATACAGCAATCAGTATTGACTTCTGAACCTTCACTAATAATACGACTAACGACTTTTCGTTTACGCTTTTCATCATTATTATTTTATTTGTTTTTTATTTGTTATTTACCGCTTTCATCACTGCATCTCCTGTATAATATCTACTCGTTATCCACATTTACTGTGGTAATACTATTTCACAACTCCATTTTACAATAACCTATAATAACCATTTTCGGCTTTTCTTAGAAACTTCGCGATTATTTCCGATTCTCGTTTTTCCACATTTCCGTTCATTCTTCCGACATTCGCGATCATTTTTCTAAACTTTCTATACGTTTTAACCCTATTATTCCTTCGCCAGCTTATTATTATTACTATTATTTCCGAACCCCATTTTTCCACATTTCCGTTCATTCTTCCGACATTCCCGTTCATTTTTCAGTAACTTTCATACGTTTTTAACCCTATTATTCCTTCCTCAGATTATAGTCTACCTCATAGTCGTAATCTGCCACTACTAATCAGTCATTATAATACGCTTTCCTTTGATTTTCTCCTCCCTGTAATTTGTTTTGGACGCCAATACAACCATCAAACTATTGTGCATTACATTGTTAACCAACCGTAGTTGACCTCAGTTTCCACCAGGTTCAACTTCAACAACTCTCTTGAACAACTTTATAGATTTCTATTTTCTTTGCTGAATCCTTTCGCTATCTATCCACCTTCAAAAAATTTTTTTAATTTTATTTTTCTTTCCTTTCTAAATACTTTGTAGTCATTTATTCAACGCATAGTTCTCACTTTTCCATTCCATACATTATGTTACCCTACCTTGACCCCATCAAGTTTTATCTACATTCCCTCCGCAAGCATGCTTTCATCCTCGGCAGATTACGGTCCCACATTTTGTTTATTCAGGCATGTCTAACATTTGGCATAACCCCCAAGGGTCTCACAATAAAAGTTCCCATCTCCGGCTGTAACCCATCCTTTCATCAAGCCCAACACCAATTCCAAACAGAACAATCCACAGCCCTCACCCGCCTAATCCTTAACCTATACATCAACTCCGCCAATGAACACACCTGTCAACTCCTATCCCTAATCAAAATCCTCAACCTTTCCACTTCCGCATCCACACCCACAGTTCAGAACATCCTCCTACAGGTCAACCGGAAATTAGAACAACATGCCACCCTCCACCTCAAAAAACTATCTCAACTCCTTGTCACCCACCTCCGGAAAGGCAATACACTCTCCCTCAACACACTCTCCCTCAACAACCACTCCAGTAAACCTCAAGCTCCTCTTATTGCACAGAAACCCAGTCTCTCCCATCTACTCAATCTCCCACTTCCAGCTCTACTCCCCCCCCCCCCCCCAAACCTTTAAATCCTACTGCACACAATCCGGAACCACGACATCCCAATTCAGTAGTTAACCTCTCCTCTAAACCGCTCTCCCAAACTGAAACCTCTGTCCTATCCAAAGGTCTCACCTTTAGCCCTACTCCCAAATTCAACCAAACAGCCCTTGTCAAAGATTTACTATCCTATACTCGTAGCCTCTGCTGGAGATATCACTTTGCCACGAAGAAAACTAACCCTACTCCTAATGATCCAACTCCCCAAGACATGACTCAAATAGAACCTTGCCTGGAACAGTTCCGTCCTCCATCACAGCTAGACCCACCCGCTCTTCCTCAAAATCACCCTCTTCAAACCTTCCAGGAATTCCTTACTTCCAACCTTGCCTCTCAGTCTTTCCTAATAAACCTTAATCCTACTCCCAACATTACTACAGCTGAATCCCGAGCCATCCGTGATCTGAAAGCTGACCGTTCCATCGTCATTCTCCCAGCCGACAAGGGATCCACAACCGTGGTACTTGATCGGCGGGAGTATGTGGCTGAGGGACTGCGTCAGCTTTCAGACAATACTACCTACAAAGTTTGTCAACACAATCCTATCCCTGATGTCGAGGCAGAGCTTCAAGGAATCCTCAAAACCTTAGGCCCCCTACAAAACCTTTCACCTAACTACATTAACCTCATGACCCCACCGACACCCCGCACCCCCACCTTCTACCTACTCCCCAAGATCCACAAACCCAATCATCCCGGCCGCCCCATTGTGGCCGGTTACCAAGCCCCTACTGAACGAATCTCTGCCTACATAGACCATCACCTTCAACCCATCATGTGCAGTCTCCCATCCTTCATCAAAGATACCAACCACTTCCTCGATCGCCTGAAATCCTTGCCTATCCAGTTACCTCCAGATACCATCCTTGTAACCATTGATGCCACTTCCTTGTACACAAACATCCCACATGCCCAGGGCCTTGCTGCGATGGAGTATTTCCTTTCACGCCGACCACCCAATTCCCTACCTAAAACCTCTTTCCTTAATACCCTAGCCAGCTTCATCCTAACCCACAACTTTTTCACTTTTGAGGGCCAAACATACCAACAACTAAAGGGAACAGCCATGGGAACCAGGATGGCCCCCTCGTACGCAAACTTATTTATGGGACGCTTAGAGGAAGCCTTCCTGGATACCCAAGCCTGTCAACCCAAAGTTTGGTATAGATTCATTGACGACATCTTTATGATTTTGACTCACAGTGAAGAAGAACTCCAGAATTTCCTCTTCAACCTCAACTCCTTTGGTCCCATCAAATTCACCTGGTCCTATTCCAAATCCCATGCCACTTTCCTTGATGTCGACCTCCAACTGTCCAACGGCCAACTTCACACATCCGTCCACATCAAACCAACCAACAAACAACAGTACCTACACTATGACAGCTGCCATCCATTCCACATCAAACGTTCCCTTCCCTACAGCTTAGGTCTTCGTGGCAAACGAGTCTGCTCCAGTCCTGAATTCCTGAACCAATACACCAATAACCTGATAACAGCCTTCAGTTATCCTCCTGATCTGGTACAGAAACAAATTTCCAGAGCCACTTCCTCATCCCCCCAAATTCAGAACCTTCCACAGAAGAACCCCAGAAGTGCCGCTCTTGTCACCGGATACTTTCCGGGACTGGAGCGGACTCTGAATGTGGCTCTCCAGCAAGGATACGACTTCCTTAAATCCTGCCCCGAAATGAGATCCATCCTTCATGACATCCTTCCCACTCCATCGAGAGTGTCTTTCCGCTGCCCACCTAACCTCCGTAACCTCCTAGTCCATCCATATGAAATCCCCAAACCACCTTCCCTACCCTCTGACTACTACCCTTGTAACCGCCCCCGTTGTAAAACCTGCCCTATGCACCCTTCCACCACCACTTACTCCAGTCCCGTAACCCGGAAGGTGTACACGATCAATGGCAGAGCCACTTGTGATAGCACCCACGTGATTTACCAACTGACATGCCTGCACTGTGAAGCGTTCTATGTGGGAATGACCAGCAACAAACTCTCCATTGGCATGAACGGTCACAGGCAGACAGTGTTTGTTGGTAATGAGGATCACCCTGTGGCTAAACATGCCTTGGTGCACGGCCAGCACATCTTGGCACAGTGTTACACCGTCCGGGTGATCTGGATACTTCCCACCAACACCAATCTTTCAGAACTCCGGAGATGGGAACTTGCCCTTCAACACATTCTCTCTTCCCGTTGCCCACCTGGTCTCAACCTCTGCTAAATTCTAATTCCCGCCCGCCATCTTTAACATCTTTGCCTCGGTTCTGTGGACAGAGCCTCTGCCTGAAGTGGCATCTCTGTCCAACTTCTTTGGTTTCTACAAATGTCTGCCTAGGTGTGTTTGGATGTGGATATGTGTGAGTGTGTGTGTATTTGTTTACCTTCCTTTTTGTCCCCTAAGGTAAGTCCTTCCACTCCTGGGATTGGAATGGCTCCTTTTACACTTCCTTAAAACCCGTATCCTTTCCTTTCTCCTCTCCTTCCTCCCTCTTTTTCCCGAAGAAGCCACCACTGGTGGCGAAAGCTCGAATGGTTGTGTGTTTTTGTGTGTGTGTGGTGTTTCTATTGACGAGCCTGTACTTTAGGTAAGTCAAAAATCTTTTATTTTATACCATTTTCCCACCTGGAAGGTCTCCTTCTATAATATTGGTTTCATCCTTTTGAACCTAACAATTACTTACATTCATTATTGCTCTGTTGCCTTTCGAAATCTTTTCTGTCCTCTTACTTTCTCCTTCTGTTTTTATTTTACATTATATTCTCACCCTATATTCGCTCTCATTTAAGTTCATTTTTCTCCTGGCCAAATTAGCCACATACAGCAATCAGTATTGACTTCTGAACCTTCACTAATAATACGACTAACGACTTTTCGTTTACGCTTTTCATCATTATTATTTTATTTGTTTTTTATTTGTTATTTACCGCTTTCATCACTGCATCTCCTGTATAATATCTACTCGTTATCCACATTTACTGTGGTAATACTATTTCACAACTCCATTTTACAATAACCTATAATAACCATTTTCGGCTTTTCTTAGAAACTTCGCGATTATTTCCGATTCTCGTTTTTCCACATTTCCGTTCATTCTTCCGACATTCGCGATCATTTTTCTAAACTTTCTATACGTTTTAACCCTATTATTCCTTCGCCAGCTTATTATTATTACTATTATTTCCGAACCCCATTTTTCCACATTTCCGTTCATTCTTCCGACATTCCCGTTCATTTTTCAGTAACTTTCATACGTTTTTAACCCTATTATTCCTTCCTCAGATTATAGTCTACCTCATAGTCGTAATCTGCCACTACTAATCAGTCATTATAATACGCTTTCCTTTGATTTTCTCCTCCCTGTAATTTGTTTTGGACGCCAATACAACCATCAAACTATTGTGCATTACATTGTTAACCAACCGTAGTTGACCTCAGTTTCCACCAGGTTCAACTTCAACAACTCTCTTGAACAACTTTATAGATTTCTATTTTCTTTGCTGAATCCTTTCGCTATCTATCCACCTTCAAAAAATTTTTTTAATTTTATTTTTCTTTCCTTTCTAAATACTTTGTAGTCATTTATTCAACGCATAGTTCTCACTTTTCCATTCCATACATTATGTTACCCTACCTTGACCCCATCAAGTTTTATCTACATTCCCTCCGCAAGCATGCTTTCATCCTCGGCAGATTACGGTCCCACATTTTGTTTATTCAGGCATGTCTAACATTTGGCATAACCCCCAAGGGTCTCACAATAAAAGTTCCCATCTCCGGCTGTAACCCATCCTTTCATCAAGCCCAACACCAATTCCAAACAGAACAATCCACAGCCCTCACCCGCCTAATCCTTAACCTATACATCAACTCCGCCAATGAACACACCTGTCAACTCCTATCCCTAATCAAAATCCTCAACCTTTCCACTTCCGCATCCACACCCACAGTTCAGAACATCCTCCTACAGGTCAACCGGAAATTAGAACAACATGCCACCCTCCACCTCAAAAAACTATCTCAACTCCTTGTCACCCACCTCCGGAAAGGCAATACACTCTCCCTCAACACACTCTCCCTCAACAACCACTCCAGTAAACCTCAAGCTCCTCTTATTGCACAGAAACCCAGTCTCTCCCATCTACTCAATCTCCCACTTCCAGCTCTACTCCCCCCCCCCCAAACCTTTAAATCCTACTGCACACAATCCGGAACCACGACATCCCAATTCAGTAGTTAACCTCTCCTCTAAACCGCTCTCCCAAACTGAAACCTCTGTCCTATCCAAAGGTCTCACCTTTAGCCCTACTCCCAAATTCAACCAAACAGCCCTTGTCAAAGATTTACTATCCTATACTCGTAGCCTCTGCTGGAGATATCACTTTGCCACGAAGAAAACTAACCCTACTCCTAATGATCCAACTCCCCAAGACATGACTCAAATAGAACCTTGCCTGGAACAGTTCCGTCCTCCATCACAGCTAGACCCACCCGCTCTTCCTCAAAATCACCCTCTTCAAACCTTCCAGGAATTCCTTACTTCCAACCTTGCCTCTCAGTCTTTCCTAATAAACCTTAATCCTACTCCCAACATTACTACAGCTGAATCCCGAGCCATCCGTGATCTGAAAGCTGACCGTTCCATCGTCATTCTCCCAGCCGACAAGGGATCCACAACCGTGGTACTTGATCGGCGGGAGTATGTGGCTGAGGGACTGCGTCAGCTTTCAGACAATACTACCTACAAAGTTTGTCAACACAATCCTATCCCTGATGTCGAGGCAGAGCTTCAAGGAATCCTCAAAACCTTAGGCCCCCTACAAAACCTTTCACCTAACTACATTAACCTCATGACCCCACCGACACCCCGCACCCCCACCTTCTACCTACTCCCCAAGATCCACAAACCCAATCATCCCGGCCGCCCCATTGTGGCCGGTTACCAAGCCCCTACTGAACGAATCTCTGCCTACATAGACCATCACCTTCAACCCATCATGTGCAGTCTCCCATCCTTCATCAAAGATACCAACCACTTCCTCGATCGCCTGAAATCCTTGCCTATCCAGTTACCTCCAGATACCATCCTTGTAACCATTGATGCCACTTCCTTGTACACAAACATCCCACATGCCCAGGGCCTTGCTGCGATGGAGTATTTCCTTTCACGCCGACCACCCAATTCCCTACCTAAAACCTCTTTCCTTAATACCCTAGCCAGCTTCATCCTAACCCACAACTTTTTCACTTTTGAGGGCCAAACATACCAACAACTAAAGGGAACAGCCATGGGAACCAGGATGGCCCCCTCGTACGCAAACTTATTTATGGGACGCTTAGAGGAAGCCTTCCTGGATACCCAAGCCTGTCAACCCAAAGTTTGGTATAGATTCATTGACGACATCTTTATGATTTTGACTCACAGTGAAGAAGAACTCCAGAATTTCCTCTTCAACCTCAACTCCTTTGGTCCCATCAAATTCACCTGGTCCTATTCCAAATCCCATGCCACTTTCCTTGATGTCGACCTCCATCTGTCCAACGGCCAACTTCACACACCTGTCCACATCAAACCAACCAACAAACAACAGTACCTACACTATGACAGCTGCCATCCATTCCACATCAAACGTTCCCTTCCCTACAGCTTAGGGCTTCGTGGCAAACGAGTCTGCTCCAGTCCCGAATCCCTGAACCAGTACACCAATAACCTAATATCAGCTTTCACATCCCGCGGCTATCCTCCTGATCTGGTACAGAAACAAATTTCCAGAGCCACTTCCTCATCCCCCCAAATTCAGAACCTTCCACAGAAGAACCCCAGAAGTGCCGCTCTTGTCACCGGATACTTTCCGGGACTGGAGCGGACTCTGAATGTGGCTCTCCAGCAAGGATACGACTTCCTTAAATCCTGCCCCGAAATGAGATCCATCCTTCATGACATCCTTCCCACTCCACCGAGAGTGTCTTTCCGCCGCCCACCTAACCTCCGTAACCTCCTAGTCCATCCATATGAAATCCCCAAACCACCTTCCCTACCCTCTGGCTCCTACCCTTGTAACCGCCCCCGTTGTAAAACCTGCCCTATGCACCCTTCCACCACCACTTACTCCAGTCCCGTAACCCGGAAGGTGTACACGATCAAGGGCAGAGCCACTTGCGATAGCACCCACATGATTTACCAACTGACATGCCTGCACTGTGAAGCGTTCTATGTGGGAATGACCAGCAACAAACTCTCCATTGGCATGAACGGTCACAGGCAGACAGTGTTTGTTGGTAATGAGGATCACCCTGTGGCTAAACATGCCTTGGTGCACGGCCAGCACATCTTGGCGCAGTGTTACACCGTCCGGGTTATCTGGATACTTCCCACCGACACCAACCTTTCAGAACTCCGGAGATGGGAACTTGCCCTTCAGCTTATTCTTTCCTCCCGTTGCCCACCTGGTCTCAATCTCCGCTAACTCAAATTCCCGCCCCCTATCTTTAGCATCTTTGCCTGGGTTCTGTGGACAGAGCCTCTGCCTCAATTGGTATCTCTGTCCAACTTCTTTGCTTTTCACAAATGTCTGTCTAGGTGTGCTTGCGTTTCGATATGTCTGAGTGTGTGTGTATTTGTTTACCTTCCTTTTTTTCCCCTAAGGTAAGTCCTTCCACTCCTGGGATTGGAATGACTCCTTTTCCACTTCCTTAAAACCCATATCCTTCCCTTTTCCTCCCCTTTTTTCCTCTTTTTCCTGAAGAAGCTGCCAGTGGTGGCGAAAGCTTGTATGTGTGTTTGTGTGTGATTTTATTTGTTTCTCTCGACGAGCCGCTCCTTTTGGTAAGTCATCTCTTTTCTATTTTTATTTATATATATATATATATATATATATATATATACACACACACACACCCACACATTTACACAGACGCAAGTACACTTTTTACAAATTTTTCCGACCAGGAAAGTCTCCTCCTATTTTTTATATATAATATATATATATATATATATATATATATATATATATATATATATATATATATATGAGGATGGGGGATGGGGAGGGGTTATCATAGATTTAGGTCAGGACAGGAGGGTGGCGGGAGGAGAGGATATGTTGGAGGACAAGTTTCCATCTCTGTAGTTCAGAGGGATTGGTGTTTGTTGGTAGTACCCAAATAGCACATGTGGTGTAGTGTAGTGTTGCTTCTCATCACATACATGATCAGACAATGAGATGGGTCATTCCATGCCAAGTGGTCTAGAGGCTCCCACATGACCCTGATGGATTTTGATGAAATTTGGTATGAACAATCACACACGTTCTCAATGAACACTGGTAAAGTTTCAGTTTCAAAAATTCAATACTTCAGGAGATACAGTCACTTGTTTAAGACCATAGCACAGCTTTCAATAGTGCGTCGTTGAATTTTCAGCAACTTTGAGATGATATATCTCTGGGAGTATTTGCATGAAACAAACACAACTTGGCCATCTTATACAACTTTTAGAGCTCTTTAAAGTAAAATATTAAGAACAGGATTTCTGAGCAATTTTCATATAGAAAATTAGGGGCAAAGTTGGGCGAAAAAGTTGCTGGTTAAAAAAAGTGCGAACTTTAGTTTTTTATATCTCCAGAAGTAATTGTGGGATGTACATGAAACTTTGCACACCATAACTCACCAACACAAGGTCTTAGAATATAAAGTTTCATTCTCCTATTGCTTCCCATTATTTCACAAATCTAGGGTAAAGTTGACGATTTTTCAAAAAGTGCTAAAAATGGGTATTTTCAGTCAAAATTTTCAAAAAAGTGTTTTCTCCAAATTCCTTTAAACTATGCTCATTAGAAAGAGCATATTCTAAACTATCTAGAAAAGTGAATTTGGTTTTGCAATGCAAGCATATAAGGACCTAAAAAGTAGCATAATCCTAGAGGTGCACTGGAAGTTTGAACCCATTTTTCTGGCACTCAAATTATACCTAAAATTTTTTATTATGTCTAATAAATATTTGTTAATGCCTGGGATAAGTGAAATAAGAAGTCCTGATGAATAGGACGTAGCTCAAGTCCGAATAGAAAAAGAATAAAAATAGAAACAATGTTATTTCTTAACTGTCCCCCCCATCCCACAACACTCACTCTCTCTCTCTCTCTCTCTCTCTCTCTCTCTCTCTCTCTCTCTCTCTCTCTCTCTCTCTCTCTCACACACACACACACACAAAATTATAATTTAGAATGAATGTAAATTGTAAAATTTATTTGCACGATCATTATCTAATTATTAGTAGCATTTTTAATTAACACCACCAGCTTACTGAAGGAAAATAAGTATATAAATGAGTTGTGGTTTAAGCACTGCTAGATTCATTTCACCTGAGAAAACCAGTATCTCCATCACCATAGGGGCTACACTCGAGCATCAACAGCTATGAGTGAGTTTCTTTACACAGGTTTCCAAGCCTGATAAATGTAAACAGGAATGGTGTATTGCTGGTCAGACGAATTTACTGTCAGAGCTGGAATAACTGCAATAATGTGGTGTGATGGAACCCAGCACTTGTCACTTATTGGTGGTCAATAAAATGAATCTGCTGGACCATGAGGGTGCATAAAGTTTATTAATGCACCCGTTTGCTCAGTGGAAGTCTCACAGATATTCCCAATCCACCAAAAATTTTCTTAGATGCATGCAACATATTGTCCAGGTTGAAGAGCAGACATTAATATGCCTTCTTTAGTTCTCTGACCCATTGTAGCTAGAAAAGATGATCAATCATTTGAAACTCTGCTGACCTGAAGTATTGTTTCATCAATAGGCAAAAAGTGACGATTTTCTCTAGTGCCTGCTACAGTTTGTCCATGTTTAAACCTCACTTCTTGTGACAATTCTTTTTTTCCTTTTTTCCTCGCCCCCCCCCCCCCCCCCCCCCCCAATTTCATCTTTACTGATGAAAACAAATTTGATTCCATTAATGTTTTCAGAGAAGAAGTGAAACAGGTCTAGGTAAGATTGAGCACTGGAGCCATCACTGAAATTATGATTGTGAGATATGTGTTCAAACTGTGCTTTTATATATTTGATGAGCTCCTTGATAAAAACATTAACTGTACCAGTGTCATGCCACAAACAAGAACTGATAATGCAGAAACTTAAAGATTCCACTTTCTCATTTTGATGAAAGTAGATAACAAATGGATGAATTGTTGCTTTCCAGTGGAAGCCTTGCACAGCATCCTGAATAATAAAAGAATAATGTTCCAAAAATCCATTAGGACAACAAGTTCATTGTTTTTCAGATAACATTTAAGGCCTTTAAGGTGCAGTTATTCCAGCTCCATCAGTAAATTTGTCTGTCTGACAATACACCATTCCTCTTGATATTCATCAGAAAATTAATGTAGCATAGGGTAAGGTGGTACAAATTTGATATAGGTACAATTCTGATCAACATAAGTTTTCAGTATCGTATTGTTGCTAGCACTTGCCTTTGTTTGGCGTTGCAGTGTAGCAGGTTTCTACAGCTCCTCCTGTCTTTTCCAAGAATACAGCACTCTGTGTTAAGGAGACATAAATTTTTTTCCTGTAAAGATGTACTTGGAGTTACTTCATCGAACGTGCTCTTATAGATGTTCTAGTTTCCACGTGCTCGTAAACTTGTTATTGTACAACGTTTGGTACAGCGAAGTATGCACTGGTGCCCGAAAGAAAAAGTGCTTTTTATGTGGGAAAAGTCAATGATCAAAATTGTACCAGGAAGTGATCATAATTGTACCTAGTGTGGTACATTTTATATCGATTTTTCTCAATTCTATAACATTTTTTTTTATGTTCATACCAACATATGTAATTGTCTAATATTTGTGTTACATATTCATTAAACATTCAAGAACAAGTGCCATAGTTAAAATTAATTATTTCTTTTCTCAATATATTTGCAGTTACAATTACATTTGTCCGAAATGATTGAAATTGTACCACCATACCCTATCAAAAATTGAAATAGGTTAGAGGAAACTAAGCAACCTATGAGTGGCTTCTAATTTTATCCAGGACACATCAATAATTTTATTATCAGGCTTGGGAACCTGTGTAAAGAAATGCTTATCACGCTTGGGATATCTTGTGGTAAAGGAACCCACCCGTGGCTGTTGTTGCCCCTGTGGCGATGGGGATGCTGGTTTTCTCAGGTGAAATGAAGCTAGCAGTGGTTAAACCATTGCAACTCATTTATACACTTCTTTTCCATCAGTAAGCTAGTGTTTGTTGATTAAACAGGCTACTAATAATTAGATAATGATTGTGTAAATAAATTTTATGAATTAAATTCAGTTTGTATGTATGTGTGTGTGTGTGTGTGTGTGAGAGAGAGAGAGAGAGAGAGAGAGAGAGAGAGTTGTGGGATTGGAGCTACAATTAAGAAATAACATTGTATATATTTTTATTCTTTTTCTATTCGGACTTGAGCTACGTCCTATTCATCAGGACTTCTTATTTCACTTATTCCAGGCATTAACAAATATTTATTAGACATAATAAAAAATTTTAGGTATAATTTGAGTGCCAGAAAAATGGGTTCAAACTTCCAGTGCACCTCTAGGATTATGCTACTTTTTAGGGCCTTATATGCTTGCATTGCAAAACTAAATCAACTTTTCTAGATAGTTTAGAACATGCTCTTTCTAATGAGCATAGTTTAAAGGAATTTGGAGAAAACACTTTTTTGAAAATTTTGACTGAAAATACCCATTTTTAGCACTTTTTGAAAAATCGTCAACTTTACCCTAGATTTGTGAAATAATGAGAAGCAATAGGAGAATGAAACTTTATATTCTAAGACCTTGTGTTGGTGAGTTATGGTGTGCAAAGTTTCATGTACATCCCACAATTACTTCTGGAGATATAAAAAACTAAAGTTCACACTTTTTTTAACCAGCAACTTTTTCGCCCAACTTTGCCCCTAATTTTCTATATGAAAATTGCTCAGAAATCCTGTTCTTAATATTTTACTTTAAAGAGCTCTAAAAGTTGTATAAGATGGCCAAGTTGTGTTTGTTTCATGCAAATACTCCCAGAGATATATCATCTCAAAGTTGCTGAAAATTCAACGACGCACTATTGAAAGCTGTGCTATGGTCTTAAACAAGTGACTGTATCTCCTGAAGTATTGAATTTTTGAAACTGAAACTTTACCAGTGTTCATTGAGAACATGTGTGATTGTTCATACCAAATTTCATCAAAATCCATGAGGGTCATGTGGGAACTTTTCTCGATATTAGACCACTTGGCACGGAATGGCCCAGATGCCGGCCGAGGTGACTGAGGCGCTACAGTCACGGTCAGCACGGCTACTACGGTCGGGGTTTCGAATCCCCCCTCGGGCATGGATATTTGTGCCGTCCTAGTTCGTAAGTAGTTCATAAGTAGTTTGTAAGTTTAGGGACTGATGACCCCTTAGTTAAGTCCCATAAGCTTAACAAACATTTGAACATTTGACAATGAGATGCATAAAAAAGGCATAATAAAGAATACAATAATTTATATATGTGTATATATTAATATTTTAAATTTTTATTACATAGACTTCCATAATATTTAAGATTTTGAACAAAGTCTTCATGCCAAAATATAGAGAGAACACACACACACACACACACACACACACAACTTGTACTATTAATGCCACTGTCTTTAGGCAGAATCAGTACCAAAAAAAGGTAGTAAGATACTTCTGTTTAACAGTCAACTGATACAAAAGTTTTCAGAGTATTTGGTCTACAGCATTGACATTGTTGAGCATCAGTGCACAAAGTTCAGAGTCATTTTACAATACACTTTCAGACATATATGTGCTGTATAAAATTATGAGAGATGGGAATGATCCAGCATGGTTCCGCGACTGAGAAAACTGTTACAAAAGCAGAGAGAACATCATGGCAAATTTAAAAGTAGGCAAAACCAGATATGCAACTAAAAATTATACAATGCCAAAATTAGCATAAGAAGAGGTACTGTGTTTGAATCCTGCTCATGGCATAGATTTTAATTCAGCACATCTCTTTTTATTCAATATCTGTAGAATTGTTAACAGTTGCACTCACCATTTTAAACATTTATGTTCTCTTTCTAGGGAATACACCCTTGATGTATACAGGTTAAGTTCAGTCATCACTGAACATGATGCTAAAAAGGCTGGAGCTGAAGTTGTAAAACAAGTTGACCATCCTCTTTTGTCAGGCCTTTTGTATCCAGGTAATTTTGCAATAACTTGAAACATAATACTTCTTTTGTACCACTTGTGTTTGTTTATGATTAAAATTTACATGTGGTAATAGTGGCATTGTGCACTAATGTTGGCAACAAATTGTTTGCTTTGCAAGGGTAATTAACTTACTGACTGTGCTTGACTACATACAAGAACCTTTTAACTGCATTACTTATTCCCTTCATTCTATGTGACTGCATGTTCAAACAGGATTCAGCAGTTATTACCAATATCTGTACACTGCGTCGCCACTGGGTGAGTAAAATTTTACACTCTGAATGAAACCCATTCTCATCTATTTCTTTTGCCTGTTGATAAGATTGCACTTCCCTCATATCTCCCAAAGTTTTAGTTTATTTTTGAACTTTAATATACATCTCTGACAATAAAGTTTGGTGAACAGTCCCATAACAGTAACATAGATGTACTATGTACTACAGTTACCTCACTGTACATCAGAATAGTCACTTCCCATAACTATTCACTGTTGAGCTCTTTGACACATGTTCTGGAAATTATGCATGAAGTCTTCCTTTTGGATGGTGTTCAACAGGCTCGTCATGTTTTGTTAGATGTCAGGAATATCTCAAATCCCTTTCCTTTCAAGGCGAGTATGAGTTGAGATAATAGGAAGTAGTTTTGAGGCTTGAGACCTGATAAGTATGGTGGATGTTCAAGTTGCACCATCCCCTTTTTTTCCAGGAACTATTTGACATTATTGGCTGTGGGTGTGTGAGCTTGTAGTGCAAGGCTTTTGAACACTACCCCAAGGGAAGATTTCGTGCTAAGTTTCCAGGACTTGTATCGTAGAGCTCAGTGGCACATATTTATGGGAGGTGACTATTTCAAAGAACATTAATGTAACTGTAGTTTATACTTCATCTATGTTCATATTCAAGGACTTTTCACTGAACTTTATTGTCAGAAGTTGTATACATCCAATCAGATGTATTTAAACTCTGAAGAATATGAAAAAGAAGAAGAAAATAACATCCCATCTCCCTTTTAATTTCAGGCTACTTTCTTTGAAAATTCTTTATTATAGAAATTATGTACAAACACACCAGTCTTATTTGAAGCCGATCATGTTCAAATGTTTGTAAAGCTTATGGGACTTAACTGTGGGGTCATCAGTCCCTAGATGTGTTATGATGTTGACTCTTATTAACTTAGTGATTACAGTCAGTCATAACATACTTTACAGTGTGCAGCTTATGGTAAATCTCCTAGAATAACTACCACACTGCAATAAATTAAAATAAAAATATAATTAGAAATTATGGAACTAGGCTGGCAGGGAAATTTGATTTGTGGGATTGATTTGAGAACAGAAGAGATTGAACAGAGAATTACCACATGAAATTTAGTTCTATTTATTATCAAATTAAAAAAAAAAAACAACTATAATCTCTCTCAGGACTGATTTGACTGGGTGTCGACGCGACTCGGATATGAACGGGGAAGGGGGAAGTAATTTCCTATCTCACCAACATTAACTTGCTATGGACATCAGGCATTGGATCGATGCGGTGCCGTGTACATACATAGCGGTGGTCGCTGCAGCTTAGTAAATGCCTGTTTTGCGCCCCCCCCCCCTCCAGCTCTGTGTGGTACAGCACAACCCCCGAGCAAAGGCGTCACAGTCAAAGTGCCAAGGCGGAAGCTGCCAGCATGCCTTCTCGCTTCTCCGGCATCGGATGAAGTGTCTTCTTCTGCAGTCTCTCTCAAAGTCCATTCCCTCTCCACATACAGCTTCTCCTCGAATTTTTTGTCTCTTTGGCTCTGTGTTTGATAGGTTGGTTTTACAATATCATCCAATAGCTGATCGCCATTTTTATTACCGTGCCTTTCAGTCCCCAGTGAAAATTTTCTTTAGACCGAGATGAGATTTGTGAACTGGCGTCTTTCCCACGTTTCAAGCATGTTGTTGTTATTTCCTGCATTCCTTCTTTGCTGGAAGAAACTGTCCTTTGTGGCAGGTGTCTATGTTGGGCCTGTCTGGTATGTCATTTATCAGGGTCTTTCTCCCTGATCAGACACATTGTTTTGGTGAAACCACCTTATCTATACTGCAAGCCAGGCTCTCTCCCACTCATGCAAGTGTGCACCCCAAGGGTTTTGGTTCTCTTCTTTCTGTCTGCAAAGGTCCACGGTTTATCTGCAATTCCGTCGCTTTTTTGTAAACGACTCCTCTGGTATCTGCTGACAAGGGCTTTCTCTGCACACTCGCTGTTGTGTCCATTTTGTTGTAAGGGTGTATCTTTCCTGCATCTGATCTCACCATTTATCTGCATGCTGGTTTCACCATATACATTCTTACGAGAAAGCCACGGCAGTTTGCCAGGCTGACCCTTGGAGCGGGAGACTGCAGCGTGGCGGCCAGTGGTGAAGGTGAAAGTTTGAGGGTGCTTTCTGCTGGCTTTGGACCAGCTACACGCTGGCGTGGCATGCACGAATGCTTGCATTAGCAAGTTGCTGAACAAAAGCATCCCTGGCCAAGATATTACAATCTATTGTATTTAGTGTGGTTCAAATTACTGTCCAGCCATCTAGATTTAGGTTTTTCTTTAGTTTCCCTAAAATACTTGAGGCTAACAGTAAGGTGATTCCTTTACAAAGACCATGGCCATTCTCTTTCCACATACTTGATCAACTGGAACCTCCACTTGTAATGACTTCATCGTAGATTGATCATTAAGTTCTAATCTTTCTTTCATTGTGTGTGGTAGATGTACTGAAATCACTGTTACAATGGTGTAGGTGGAATGCACAAACCTTCATGACTTTCTTCCCTATTACTGTTGGTTTCAACTCAGAATCACCGAAACAGTACTGTCACTATTTGCTAGATTAATCATTGTGATATCTGTTTAATGATTAGTGACCTTCACTTTGATGTTACTTTGTTTCACACAAATTATTGTTTGTTGTTCATTAAAAAATCTTAATTACAATGCTTAATGTTTGAACACAAGTTAATGTGTATCTGCAAAGCAACTATGGGTAAAGATGTTTGTGTCTAATGTGATAATTATTTCTTTGTTTAGGACTTCAAGCACTAGATGAAGAATATCTACATGTTGATGCACAGTTTGGTGGTGTGGATCAACGCAAAATTTTTACCTTTGCCGAAAAGTACTTGCCTCAGTTGGGGTATTCTAAGAGAATCCACATAATGAATCCTATGGGTAAGAAGTTTAACTGAGAAAGGAATAAAATAGATTGTATTATACTTGTCAATACTAATAGAGTTGAGGACCAGGTGGTCATAATGAAAAGGAGTGTTGTACAGTTCCAGGACTTGCTGGAGGTAAGATGTCATCATCTGAAGAGGACAGTAAGATTGATCTTCTGGATTCACCAGCAGCAGTGAAAAAGAAACTGAAAAAAGCATTCTGTGAGCCTGGAAATGTCCAAGATAATGGGGTCCTTGCTTTTGCTAAACATGTCCTCTTTCCATTATTCAAAGAAGGTGAAGGTTAGTACTTCAATGAAGAATGTTTGGATTAGTTTTTGATTTTTTTTGACACTAGATGGTAGATTTTTTACAAATATTTCGTTTGGACAATAGGGGAAAAAAGAGGAAAGTCTCAGTGCAAGGATTCAGTCAGATGAAGAGGTGAGAGATGATCTCATCACTTCAGTCCATAAATGTACTGTACTCTTTATAATCTATTTTATACCCCTTGATACAGAAACAGCCAACCAAATGTGAATGTAAGTTGACTATACTGTGATTGCATTTCTGTTCTACAGTTACTGGTTGATGTTACTCAAATCAGAAGCTACTGTCCATATACTTTTAACTGCATACTTTGTTCTTATGCAACACACACACACACACACACACACACACACACACACACACACACACACACACACAAACAAACTTGATTATCACATTGGATTTTCAATTTAAAAGCTGTTATTTTCATAAAAGATAAATCTCTCTTTGGAATTAAAAGAATGGAGAAACTTCCTGGCAGATTAAAATTGTGTGCCGGAACCGGGACTCGAACCTTTCATGGGCAAGCGCTCTACCGACTGAGCTATTCTGACATGACCATGTGTGACCATGTTTACTGGACACCTTAAAACAGCATCTATATGGTGTGTGGAATTATCAGTTAAGTCTCCAATAGCGAATAAACTATCAGCACTTGCCTCAGTGGTGCAGCCGGGGGGGGGGGGGGGAGGTGGTGGGACAAGGGGCCGGAGCCCCCCTCCCCCGGACTAAACTTGCTTCTTCTGTGAACCTTTACTAAAAGAAAAGGGGGTAGGAGGGGGGGGGGTTGAGAGAGAGAGAGAGAGAGAGAGAGAGAGAGAGAGAGAGAGAGAGAGAGGAGACTTCTCAACCTATGTTTATACAAGATTCGATACCCCCATATTTTAAAAATTTGATTCATTTTTGGGGCACAAAGACTCTCAGTCCCTCCCAGACCAAAATCCTGACTTCTCCACTGACTTGACATATTGAAACAGCACAAAGAATAGCGATAGGTGTGGACTAGGGAAAGAGAAGTGCCTTAGGAAAGGATAAGTGGCTGTGACTGCTTGCACAATTGCGAGAATGTGTAGATGTGCATTGCATACATGAATAAATAGGTGACAAGATAGATGAAGACTTTAGAAATCACTGTGCAGACTGATAGAGTGATTATATTGTAAGAATTTGTGCATTCGAGACAATAAGTCCATAAACATATCTGAAAAGTCATGACTTTATTTATATATTCATCATGTATTAATATAACTAGAATATTTCCTTTATCAGATTTCAGTGCTATTGCATTTTGTGTTAGTAGTGTATTTATATTGGTAATGTGTTCTAAATATGTCTGTTTGTTGTAGATTTGTGTATTTTTTTTTTTTTTTTTTATTTTTTTTTTTTATTTTTTTTTTTTTTTTTTAATTTCTACCATTGAGTAGATACATTTCATCATTTGTTATCTGTATATTTGAGATTTTTGATATATGTGTAGGACTGAAATGATTATTCAATTTCATGTGAAACTATTTGCTAATGATGTTGGTTTTCAGTTAACTTAGAAATTTTCTTTTTATCTATTGTGTGTATAAAGTGACTTGTACACGAAATGTGTCTGTCTATAAGCCTAGTTACAGAATTAAATAACAATAATAGTTTTCTTAATTGTTGGGCCTGCAGCATCATATATGTCATAAAAAGACATTGTAATAAAGTTCCAGATTGCTGCTTATGTTTTATTTAATATTGCTACAGCTGTTTCGATAATTTGTCATTCTCAAGCGCATCTACGATGTTTGGACGTTAATTAATGTTGACATCTGGCATAACTGTTGCTTTAACTGTCAGGTGTTATGCAGTTTTAATGTAAAAAAACTTTAAATTAAAGAAACTTTTATATTTTTTCGTAATTAGCAACAGCTTTGCCAAAGTTCTTTGGTGCTTGAGAATGACAAACTGTCGAAACAGCTGTAGCAATATTAAATAAAACATAAGCAGCAATCCGGAACTTTATTACAATAATAATAGTGTTAAAGTATTACTTAATTGTAAAATGTGCTAAATACAGTTTTTGGTTCAGTTTGTTCTTAAAATGAATTTTTGAGCCAGTTGCTCAGCCCCCATTGCTGTAAAAATATTCACGTCAACACAGCTTTACAGTACCACTCATCAAAATAATTATTATGTAAATATTCATATTTTATCATTTGCGCATCAATGCCCGCGGAATTGATTTAGAGTTGCGCATTCGATATATATAGTTTCAGGTGGAGATGCTTTGATTGTAAGCTTTCTTGGAAATTACCAGTGAAATCTGATAAAGGAAATAATCTAGGTATATTACAACATATTGGAGTGGAGGGGAGTATAGCAGGAATGGAGTAGCAATATAGGAAGGGATTAAGTAGTAGTCTGAAATAAATGCAAAAGGGGAAGTTTCACAGTTTTTCAGAAGCATTGTGATAATGAAGAATGAGTTGAAGAGAGTTGTAATCCTTGTGGTTAAGGTAATATGATGTTCATTGAAGAGGGAGGGTTCCAATTCAGAAGAACTTATATTATCACCAAAACCACATTGATTTGAAATACTGATTTGAAATACTCTTCGCTGCCCCTTCATATTCATCAATAACAGCTGTTGAGCTTCCAATAAAATTGCCCTTTGCTCAGTATGATACCTCCTTTTCCACGAAAGACCTACAAACATTTAATATTGTGATCACTTCTTATTCCTCATCAACCTAGTAGAAACATGTTATGGCCACAAATCACCTTTGTTTCCTCCACAAGAATGCCAGCTTTCTTGTAACATTGCTCCTCACTTATGTTTCCTTTCGCATTGAATTTGATTTGTAAGTGCAGTGTCATTTATTTTTCCTTTTTTGTGCTCTCTGTCCGAAGGTTTCACAGTGGTGCGTGCTCCAGAACATGGAGGAAATGTCACTTATTCCACTTACGATTCCCTTGAAGAGGCCTTCAAGAAAGAGGAGGTGCATCCAGGAGACCTGAAGGCAGGTGTTGAAATATACATGAACAGGCTTTTAGACCCAATTAGAAGGAAATTTGAGGAAAAAGAATTGAAGCTCTTAGTGGAGAAGGCTTATCCTCCTCCTGGAAAACAGAGTAAGTTGCTTATAGTTGTGTCTAATTGATATTCTTTTCAGCCCTAATAACTGAGGTGTGATGATACTGGACTGCAACATAATATTTTGAGTATAAAAAGAGTGCTTATTTTACACAACCACGTGTAATATGTTTCTACATCTACATACATACTCCACAATCCACCCAAAGGTGCATAGTGGAAGGTACTAAGTACCTCTACTAGTTACTTTCTTTCCTGTTCCAGTCCCATATAGAACGAGGGAAAAATGAATACTTGTGTGCATCTGTATGAGCCCTAATCTCTCTAAATCTTATCTTTGGGGTCTTTATTTGAAATGTAATAGAATTGTTCTGCAATCTCCTCAAATTGCGGTCCTCTAAATTTCTTCAACTGTGCTTCTTGAAAAGAATGTCACCTTCCATCCAGTGACTCCCAGTTCATTTCCCAAAGCATTTTGATAATACTCGCATATTGATTGAATCTACCAGTTACAAACCTTGCCACACATCTCTGAACTGCCTCTATCTCATCCTTTAAACTGATCTGGTAAGATCACAAAAACTTGAGCAGTACTCAATAAGGGATCGTACAAGCATTTTATATGTTGTCTCCCTTACAGACAAATCACACTGTTATGGCGTAGTGGGCCATTCAGATCGCGTGCGCCCGTATTGTGCTCTGTGGCTAGCGCTGGCCCGGCCGAGATAGTTCCCGGCCTAGCCACGGGAGGGCACGGTCATCTAGGCAGCTGACAGGAGCAGCGCACCATCTGCTGGCGGTGCGCTGTCAAACGGCTGGAGCGACGGCCACGTCATTTGACGAGTAAATGCGGAACGAGCAGCATAGTGTTTATGACAAACAGTGTTTACTTCACACACCTTCCTAAAATTCTCCCAATGAGGTGAAGTCGACCATTTGCCTTCCCCAGACTGTCCTTATATGCTCGTTCCATTTCATATTGCTGTGCAGCATTACGCCTAGGTATTTAATTGATACGACTCTGTCTTTTGCCAGGCAGTAAAAATTTGGAAGAGACTTACAGGTCAGTGAAAAACTTGCTGTCCACAATCTCCATTTTCCTTTGGAAAGGCACATTACAAGTCCAATGACACAATATGGGTCATTTTTAGTGCAATTGTAAACATAAATTATCACTTTTTTGTGTATTGTCATAATGCATTTTCTTTCAAAGCATCAGGTCTTTATTTCTATGCTTCACCATTGCTTGAAGCATCACTGACCTTGCAATGTTGTTAGAATTTCTATGGGAACAGGTGATGACAAACAGTAGATTGGGCTCAGGAAAATAATTGTTGCATGTTTGACTTGTGAACAGAATAGTATGCAAATTGACACAATACTAAAAGCAGTCATTTAACCTTCAAATAATGTGGCATTATTTCGTGATATATAATCTGCTAAATTGAAACATAAAATTTAATACATGCACTGTGATTATTTAAAAGGTACTCTACAATAAAAGAGACAGGCAGTAAATAATTTACAAATATTTTCTTATTATTTAGTCAAATAACTTACATCTTAGCATCACGAAAGAAAGATGATTTAGCCTACACAGGGAACTTTCAAGTGTTTTACAGAAAAAATGAACATCCATATATTCATAATGTTTTATTTTTACAATACATTTTATATATTTTCTGATTACAATTACATTTAATTAAATTTTCTCATTTTTGTATTAATTATCCATATTCAGTAGTAAAATGATACATTTTTGTAGAGTTTGTTATGGATCTAGATGGAGTGCTGTGACGTATTGGAGGGTATGCCACAAGGTTTTCTGGTCTGTTATTTTATTTACTTATTTATTTTATAAATATGTATGTCTGACCTGGCACTAAAAAACACTTGGACTATAAAGAATGTATCAAATAGATCAGTGAGTAGAAAGCGGATTGCGTATGAAACAGCGGAAGAAGAAGGAGATAAACATGTAGCCACTGTTCCGAAGCAGTCAGTTCATTAGCACACCAGGTTAGGTTGCCAAAATATTGTGCCAGTTTGACACAGGGATCCAGCTGCAGGGTTTGTAGGCTATGAGGGTTTTTTTGGGAGGTTATGTGGTGATGCTGAATAATGGTGGTAGATTTAATTAATTAAATGCTTATTTTTAATGCAGTACTTTATATAATTTTCTATGGACACCACAAGTTCTTTGTTCTAAACAGTGTGACTTCCTTGTTGGCTCTTTCTTTTCTTTCTGATCATGTCCTCAAGATGTAGTTCAACAAAAATTTAGTGCTTGGTGTAGTACTGAAGCAGATGTAACATTTGTTGAAACTACTGAAGTCTATAGAAGACACCAATTGTGTATAATACTATACATCAGCTGTACAACTCAGTTAGTGGCATATGAAAATGTGCCAGATTTGGACAAGCTTCTATTTCCTGCTTATTGCAAGTGGTTGCCTTAACCATTAGGCTATCCATATGTTTTGTGGACTGGTCCACAAGCCACATATTATTTACTACCCATGAGTGCTCACACATTTCATTGTACAGAGAAAGACGTTTAATTACTATTGTGACAGCCTCACTAGGCTTGTAATTTAATTTGCAGTGTCTGTATTTATTGATCTGTTAATGTGTTACTGGATTAAATATCACAGAATCAGTAGCTTTTATAAACTGGGGCTGCAGTTTGCTGACGGTTCCACTTATGTTGATATGATTCATTTTTTGTGTTGTACACCTCATATTAATTTTTGTTCACAGAGGCTCCTGTTGATGACATATCACCACAGCGCCTTGATATCCGTGTTGGGAAAATCGTTGAAGTTGAGAAGCATCCTGATGCTGATGCCCTTTATGTTGAAAAAATTGATGTTGGTAAGGCTACTATTTAAATTTCCCTCTTTAAGAAAAAGGATGTACTAGATTACATTTATGGGGTTCGTGAGGGGTTTTAGCCCTAGAGAAACCACATATATTATCCAGAAATGAACATTATTGTTGATTGCTTCAAGTACAAATCCAGACTCACTATATGGCCAACGAAGCTCAGATAAGCTGGCTCCGAAGATCACATTAGTATCTATATCAATGTGGACATGCTGCTACACAGCCCCCTACTGCACTACTGAGAACGCTCTGATGAAGTGGGAGGGGGGGGCTGGGGATGACCAAGGCGCAACTTGTGGCAGTGATTTTGGTGGGCAGGGTCCAGGGTTGCAATCCCGTAGATGTCTTGTCTTGTCAGCAGGCGCGGCAGCAAGTGTTAGTATCATTGCGCGTGCGACGTTTGGTATGACTGCACAAGGTGGCACAGGGTCACGCGTGTCAAGGGGCGTGGCACTGAGTGAGCCAGAGGAAGGCGGCTTGGGAGCTTTCGTGATGACCGAGGAAAGCCGAGGTGCTAAAATAGTCACTGTGCTGGCTGGCAGTGCGCCCGCATGTAGGATGATGGCTCGGAAGTTGTTGTGGCAACCGAGGAGAGCAGAACGACGGAAGTAGTAGTAGCACGGGCCAGCGGTGCGTGCAAGGGCAGCATGGTGGCAGGCAGTGGTTAAGAAGTTTTTGGGGCGGCCGAGGAAAGCCAAGGCACTGAAATAGTAACTGCGTCAGCTTCAGTGCGTGCGAGGGCAGTACAGTGGTGAGCTGAGGCTCGAAACCTTTCGGAGCAGCCGAGGAGAGCTGAGGCGACAAAGTAGTAAATGTGCTGGGTGTCGGTGCGAGCGAGAACAGCACGGTGGCAAGCGGTGGCTCGGACATTGTCGTGGCAGCCTAGGAGAGCAGAGGTAGCTGAGATGTGAGGGAGGCACTGTTGCACGAGCACTAGATGGTGGCGTGTGAGATGTGTTTGAGCATTTTCCAAGATGGCAATGCTCAGGTGGCATCATGCGACTCGGAGAAATTGAAGTTTCAGATTTGTGCTCAACTAACACAGCGAGAGCGCGTGAAACAGAAGAAGATTGCCGTGCGGGAGGAGAAAGAGTAATGTGGGGGGCAGCCACTAGAGTAGGACGAAGCACTGGCAGTATGTCCGAGTGAGGCGTTGGCATAGCAACCAGGTTTTGTTTACAAGTGCTTGCATAGTAGCGGTGCGAGGAAACAGAACTGTCACAAGCACTGGGAACTTAGCGCGCAGGTGCGGCATCACTAACAACACTGGCCGGGGGGAACACCATGGCTGACCTGGGTGCAATTGTCCCTTGAAGTTACTCGATGAGTCGTAATAACTAGCCGCAGGGTGGTCAGCTCGAACACCGGCGAAGTAGGAGGCGGTGAGGCTGGAACTCAGGCAGCATGTGTGCGGTGAGACGAGTAAGGTGACTTGCATATGTCGTCTACAATGTGGGAGCGACCTTGAATGACAGCAGGAAAGTGAGGTGTGTAATGCAGTGTAGGCACAAGTAGTTTTTGACGGTTGTCACAAGAGTGGGCATTGTCGGTGCTGTCTGCAAATTCAAAGCACTCACAGGGAGTTGGAAATGGATCCTCGATGATAGTGGAATCTCAGCACACTTGTTGAGGTGAGGTATGAAGTTCACATGGCGCAGCAGATGTCCCCGGCGGGACAGTAAATGAGAGCGGTATATTGGAAACATGGTGCTACGTGATGGCGTTGTAGATCGACTCGGCAGAGGCAGCGGAATGTGCCACATAAATGGGCAGTTGCGTGTGTCCAAATATGTCAGTCATATGCAAGTGTGGAACCGTCTGTTATAATTGCAGTGCGGCAGACGCATCACATGGCTTCACACATACACCATCACAGGACACAGGATGTGAAAATGCAAAGTCACTATGGTGGTAGTTTGAAGCAACAACACTTTCACTGTTCACACATGGGAGAGATTGTTGCGCCAAACTTCCAGCAATGGCATTGTCTGGAATGTTTGTTGCGCGTGCAGAAAAAAGCGCACTCGGAGCATGACAAAACTGATTCGAACTGAAAGAATAACTCGTAGGAAAACCTGAAATTGTACAATCAGTAAAGTAACTGTGACCTGACGGGAGAATGAAGTTCAGTTGTGGTAGCAGTGTAGTACGTTGTTGAGCGATTATGTAACTGGCAGTTGAAAGTCGATTGTTCAAATTCCCCAAGTCTGAAAAATATATATTTGGAAAATTAGAAGCACACGGTAGAATGTTCAATTGATTGTCACCAATCATGAAGCTCATTGGGCATAGCAAAGGCGGAATTGTTACAATACGTGACTGCACCCATAGGAAGAGAAGTGGCGAAAAAATTTTGTGAAAAATCTTGTGGCAAGGTCGAAGATGAAGCACTTGTTATACCATGCAGATTAGGCACTCGTGGAACACACAGAGGTTTGAAGTGAAATTGAAAGTGAATCGAAATGGTAATCTAGAGGGGTTTAGGCCCCAGAGAAACCACACATATGAGCTAGAAATGCATTTTAATGTTGATAGCTTCAAGTACAGATCCAGAATAACTACATCGCCAATGGAGTTCAGATAAGCTGGCTCCAAAGATATTAGCTCAAAGATATACTAATGTGTATATATCGATGTGGACATGCTGCCACACATCTCCCTCCCACAGTACGGAGTACACTCTGATGGGGTGGGGGGGCTGGGGATGACCAAGGGGCGTTGTGTGGTAGTGATGTCGGTGGGCGGGGGCCACGGTTCAATGTTGTAATCTATTAGACTTCGGCAAAGTTGTTGGACGCATAACACTTGATCCTCTGTATGTTAATTTTGGCATCATATAATTTATCTTTATAGGTAGGTTAAGGAAAGGTAAACCTGCATTTCTAGCATAGGTAAATTTGGATAAAGCTTTTGGCAGTGTTGACTGGAATACATTCTTTCAAGTTCGGAAGTCAGCAGGGATAAAATGTAGGGAATAGAGAGTTATATACAACTTGGTACAGAAGCCAGACAGCTGTTACTGGTATAAGGGTCAAAGGGTATGAAAGAGAAGTGTTGGTGGAGAAGGGAATAAGATAGAGTTGTAGCTTTTCTCCAATGTTATTCAGTCTGTATATTGGGTGAGTTGTGTAGGAAAGAAAGGAGAAATTTGGAATGGGAATTAAAGTTCAGGAACAAAAATAAAAACTCTGCAGTTTCCGAATGACATTGTCATTCTATCAGAGACCGCAAAGAACCTGGAAGAACAACTGAATGGAATGGACATTGTCTTGAAAGTGGGTATAAGTTGAATGTTAAGGAGAGGCAAAACAACCAATAATGATATGTAGTTGAATCAAATCAGACACTGCTTAGGGAACTAGATTAGGAAATGAGACAGTAAAAATGGTAGATGGGTTTTGTTACCTGGGCAGCAAAATAATTAACCAATAGTCAAGAGTAAGAGTACAGAAGGTATAAAATGCAGAATGACAATGGAAAGAAAAGCAGTTATGAATAAGAAAAATTTGTTACCATTGAAGGTTACTCTACGTATTAGGATGTCTTCTGCAGGGATTGTGAGTGTAGCCTTCTATGGGAGTGAAACATGGATAATAAATAGTATAGACAAGACTATTATTGGACCATTTGAAATGTGATATTACAGAAGACTGCTGAAGATTTGGTGGGTAGATCTATGGGAGTGAAACATGGATAATAAATAGTATAGACAAGACTATTATTGGACCATTTGAAATGTGATATTACAGAAGACTGCTGAAGATTTGGTGGGTAGATCGTGTAACTAATGAGGGAGTACTGAACTAATTAGGGGAGAAAAGAAATTTTTGGCATATCTTGACTAAAATAAGGGATCAATGTGCACGACACATCTTCTGAGGCATCAAGGAATTGTCAATTTAATATTGGAGTGAAGAGATGGGATAGACCTCACAGAGGGAGACCAAGAGATAAGTACAGTAAGCAAGTTGAATGGATTTGGGTTGCCATTCTTATTCAGAGATGATGAGGCTTGCACCACAGGATATATAGTAGTGCGGGGAGCTGAATCAGACTGACTGACTGAAGGCCACAACTTTTGCTTGAGTAAGAGGTTTTGGCTATTTTTAAATTTGCAGTGAAGCTCTCTCTTTTGTCATAGTAGTTTTCTAACTTGCTTGTTGAACCAACTCTCTTAATTTTACTCGGCACATAGTATATTAAGAGAGAAAATGCTTAATGGATTTCTTAAATTTGATTGACTATCATACAAAACGTTCAACAGTTCACGAGGACCAGCCACTGAGAATATTTTTTGGGCTCAGTAGACCAGCCATTTCTACAATTATTAAAAATTTTACTGGCACATTTGTGACTGCTCGTCAATCATCCCACTATTACCGTCTACATGTCATGAAAAAATTGGTATTTCAATGCTTGGAAATTCTGAGTCAGTGTATAAAAAATATCAAAGGATCACTACGTTTTACAGTTCAGAAGCAAAGTATATTGTCACTTAACACAGAAAACTGTTTTATGGTAAAAAGTGTATTTTTATCTGGGAAAAACCCCGTTTCCCAAACTGCCCCCCCCCCCTCTCTCTCTCTCTCTCTCTCTCTCTCTCTCTCTCTCTCTCTCTCTCTCTCTCTTCTTGTCTATGTATACACCCTGAAATACTATCATATGGCCTGGAAATAAGTATCATACCCCCCAGGGGGCTCACGGTTCTTTCGTGAATACGGGCGTGGCGAGCACGAGGCCCCGAGATAATGCAGTCTCCCTTCCTTCTTTACTTTCCAGACTGCATTTCCTTTTCCCGTCCCCCCCTTTCCTATCCTCACTCCTTCCCCTCCCCACCGGGGGACTGATAACCTCCGTAGTTTAGTCCCCCTAACCCAACCAAACAGCCCAACCAATAAGTATCATAGGTTATATTAGTGCTTTGGTTCCATCCAGGTAGTTCAAATATTACAATATATAGCTGAGTAATATGTTTATTCTGCACAGTATAAATTAACAACCTATTTTCTACATTTGTAGCACTGTTAACATTTCCTTGCCTTTTGAAGTTTAACAAAAGTATGCCATACCTTCTGAACCAAAACTGGTAAACATTTTTAGTATTTTAGTAGTCATTTGCAGCTTAGAATTTAAATAGTTCACTTTTCAAATGGAGGATTTTTATATTGTATGAGTTACAGGTGTCACATTAAGGTGTCCAAACTCATTCTTCCATTTGGTATCATGTTTAATTACTGTTTTGTATTGTTCATCACATGTCCTGTCTGTCAGACCATCTTCTCAATTTTTACTTATATTGTAATAGAGCTGTGTTTCATAAAACTGCAAGACTGTAAAGCACTCACAGATTCCTGGAGGGAATACTGAATTCATGTGTTTGCCTTTCTTTAGATGTTACATATTTTTACCAGGCATCAAAATATTTTTGATTTCTTAATTTATATAAAACTTTTATCAGAAATTAGTGATGGATATGCATGGTACTAATAATTAGTTAATTTGCTGGTATGTTTTGTACTTTGTTTTGAAACCATAAGTTGCTGATAGTTAACTTTATGTCTAGATATACAAGATTTTAAAATAATATGACTATTGTGTTACAGTGGGAAGTACTTCCTTTTGTCCACACCTGTTATTTCTTGTCAGTAAAATGAGGTGTACTGAAATTGCTATCACTTTAAAATGTTACCCTTTTTGTTGTCTAATATTTTATCTTTGTCCTCTTTTAATCAAGGTGAAAGTTCTCCTCGTGTAATTGTGAGTGGACTAGTGAATTTTGTTCCAATAGAAGAGATGCAAGAACGTATGGTGGTTGTTCTGTGCAACCTAAAACCTGCAAAGATGCGTGGTGTTGAATCTTGTGGCATGGTACTATGCGCCTCCACGTAAGTACATAAGTGAAATATTAACAACAGAGAATTGGTAGCAACTCATAATAAAGATGACTGCTGAGTGGCATACATGTAAAATAGACATTCACACACATATTAAATTTTTGGTCATAGCATTCATCAGAAAGGAGACACATTCATTCACACAATCACTCAAGTGTAACATGCACTCTGGCCATTGTGATGCAATTCAACTCTTGATAATAAGTGAGGAGGGGAGGTGAGTGGGGGGAGGGGGGGAGGATGCCAGGCAAGGACGGGGATAGAAGGTTCAGCACTTCATGGTGGACTGTAAAGGCTCTGATAGGTGTGATACAGCTTGGAATCAAGTAAAGCAAAGGGATAGGGGAATTAAGTACTGGAGGTGTAAAGAGGTGTGTTTTGGGAAAGGGGTAAAAAAAAAAAAAATTAAAGATCAAACATGACTGCACCTCAGAAACGGTTAAAGGATAGCAAATTAATAATCATCCAACCTGTTGCAACGATAATGGTTTAATACAGATGTACCTTTCAGTCATCACTGAAACTTCATGAACTTACAATGCATTCGAAGACAATCCCTACAGGGCTAGCACTCCTGAAAGAATATATATGATGGATACATGGCTATATCACAGTCTAGGGCAGCGGTCAGCAACTGGCGGACTGCGGTCCTGGTCCGGACCTCGGTTCAGGTCCGGACCGCGGAATGCCAAAAACTGGACCGCCAAAAATATTTTGAAAGTATAAGTTACATACTCAAATTATTAAAATAAATAAATAAAATAAAATAAAATAAATACTTTTTTCTGTAGATAACAATTAGTATGGGAGCCCCCCTTATATTTTTTTCTAGAATTTTACAATTAGCTGCTGAATAATTATAACCCTTAATGGTTATTATGGGTAGATTAAATAAGTAGTTGTCATGATCTGCAACGCCTGAGAGTAAAACGAGTGGCGGCAGAACGAATAAAGCTGGCAAGTGATCCACATAAAAGCTCTGTACACACAAATGCAGCACAAGAACCTTATTTACTGAACAATGAAATTCTATAAACCGACTTCGTACTCTGCCAATCTCCGAAACCTCTACTTCAGCTGTCAGGGCATATCCATGTAAACACCATTTTTAGCTATCGGCCATGGCCTTCTTCAGAAAATAGAACACTTACACAATCACACAGGCACACATCACAATCATAGAACCATCACCTCCGGCTGCCTCATTTCGAATCATGCTCTGCGGCGAGTAAATCGGAGACAGGAAAGAGGGGAGAGGAAATAGAAAGGTTACGTCACTATGGTGGGGATGGGTTAGATGGGAATAACGAGATGCAGCTTAGAAATGGAGTGGGGAGGCGGGTGAGGGGACAAAAATAAAATAAAATTAACAAAATAAGTATACATTAAAAATAAAATAAAATAAAATGCGTGCACACTGCAAGTACACAATACCGCGTACACACACACCTACATGATCGCACATTAACACACCACTCAAAATAGGTAAGGTTTGGGATAGAGAGGTAGGAACTGTAAGGTATGGGGGGGAAAAGGGAATTTATCGTAGGTTGAGGCTTGGATGATTTCGGGATCGGAGAATGTATTGTAGGGATAACTCCCATCTGTGCAGTTCAGAAAAGCTGCCGGTGAATGGGAGGATCCAGATGGCCCGGGTTCTGAAGCAGCCATTGAAATCAAGCATATGATCCACTGCATGCTGTGCCACAGGGTGGTTCACCTTGTTTTTGCTCACAGTTTGGTGGTGGCCATTCATCCTAATGGATAGCTGGTTGGTATGCCAATATAGAAAACTGCACAGTGATTGCAGCACAGTTGGTAAATTACATGACTGCTTTCACAGGTGCCCCGGCCTCTGATAGGGTAGGATAAACCTATGACAGGACTGGAATAGGAAGTGCTGGGTGGGTGGATTGGACAGGTCTTGCAGTGGGGTCTTCCACAAGGATATGATCCCTGTGCCAATGAGCTGGGTTTTTAGGTGGCATAAGGATGAACTAGGATGTTGTGGAGGTTGGGAGGGTGACAGAACACCACTTTATGAGGGGTGGGAAGGATCTTGGGCAGGATGTCTCTCATTTCTGGGCACGAGGTTAGAAAATCAAAATCTTGGTGAAGGATGCAATTTAGTTGTTCTAGTCCAGGGTAGTACTGGGTGACAAGGGAACACTCTTTTGTTTTGTGGATGGTTACTGGTGTTAGGAGGATTTGGGATGTGTGAGGATATGGCACGGGAGATCTGTTTGCAGACTAGGTCTGTGGGGTAGTTTCTGTCTGTGAAGGCCTTTGTGAGACCCTCAGCATATGCAGAAAGGGAGTGCTTGTCACTGCAGATATGCCATCCACGGGTGGCCAGGCTGTAAGGTAGGGATTTTTTTATGAGGAAGGGATGGCAACTGTCAAAGTGTAGGTACTGTTGGTGGTTGGTAGGTTTAATATGGACGGAAGTGTTGATGGAGCCATCAGTGAGGTGGAGGTTGACATCTAGGAAAGTGACATGGTAGGTTGAGGAGGACCAGGTGAAGTGGACAGGGGAAAAGGAATTGAGGTTCTGAAGAAAGGAGGATAGGGTGTCCTGGCTCTGAGTCCAGATCATCAACGAACCCGAACCAGGCCAGAAGTGTGAGGTTTTGGTATGCTAGGAAGGATTCCTCCAGACGGTCCATAAACAGGTTGGCATAGGAGGGTGCCATGCGAGTTCCCATGGCTGTGCCTTGGATTTGATGGTTATCTTTCCCCTCAAAGGAAAAGTAGTTGTTAGTTAAGATTAAACTGGTGAGGGTTATGAGGAATGATGTATCAGGCTTGAGTTCAGAGGGACATTGGGAGAGGTAGTTTTCAGAGAGGCAAGGCCATGAGCGTGTGGGATGTTACTGTATAGGGAGGTGGCATCCACTGTGACAAGTAAGGATACAGGAGGCAAAGGGGTGGGAATGGTGCAGAGTCGGTGAAGGAGGTGGTTGGGATCCTTGATGTGGGAAGATAGATTTTGGACAATTGGTTGGAGGTGTTGGTCAACTAGGGCTGACATTCGTTTGGTAGGAGCACAGTAACCAGCCACTATAGGGCATCCAGGATTATTAGGTTTGTGGATTTGGGGAGCATGTAGAAGGTGCTGCTGGAGTGAGGAGTGAGGTGGATTCAGGGGAGAGTTGTAGGATAGAGGGGGCAGGAACTGAAGTGTGTGGAGAAAATGAGGTTATTGTAGGTTGAGGCCTGAATAATTTTGGGATTGGAGAATCTACTGTATGTAGTACAGAAAAGCAGGTGGTGAGTGGGAGGATCCAGATGACCTGGGTTGTGAAGCAGCTGTTGAAATCTAGCATATGTTCTCTGCAAGTTGTGCTACAGGGTGATCTACCTTGTTTTTGACTACAGTTTGACAGTGGCCATTCATCCTAAATGACAGCTGGTTAGTGGTCATGCCAATATAAAAAGTTGTGCAATAATTTCAACGCAGTTAGTAAATTACATGGCTGCTTTCACAGGTGGCCTGGCCTCATTGTTTAGGATAATCCTGTGATGGGACTGTAATAGGAGGTGCTGGGTGGGTGGATTGGAGAGCTCTTGCAACAGGGTCTTCCACATAGATATGATTCCTTTGGCAGCGGTTTGGATTTCATGTGGCATTGGGATGGACTGTGATGTTATGGAGATTGGGAGGCTGACGGAACACCACTTTAGGAGGGGTGGGGAGGATCTTGTGCAGGATGTCTCTCATTTCTGGGCATGAGGTTAGAAAATCGAAACCTTGGCGAAAGATGCAGTTTAGTTGTTAGAGTTCAGGGTAGTACTGGGTGACGGGGAGCACTAATTTGCGGCTGGGTACTGGTAGTGGAGGGGGGGGGGGGTTGGGGTGTATGGGGATATGGCTCAAGTGTTCTGTTTGTGGATTAGGCCTGTGGGGTAGTTTCTGTCTGTGAAGGCCTTTGTGAGACCTTCAGCATGTTGAGAAAGGGAGTTTTTGTCACTGCAGATATGCCATCAACGGGTGGCTAGGTTGTGTGGAGGTTGTTTTTATGTGTAAGGGATGGCAATTGTCAAAGTGTAGTTACTGTTGGTGGTTGGTAGGTTTAATGTGGATGTTAGTTTGGACGGAACCATCAGTGAAGTGGAGGTTAACATCCAGAAATGTGGCATAGGTGGGTTGAGGAAAAGCACGTGAAGCATATAGGGGAGCAGGAGTTGGGGGTTTTGAAGGAAGGAGGATAAAGTGTCCTGGCCCTGTGTCCAGGTCATGGAAATATCATCAATAAACCTGAACCAGACCAGAACTTTGTTAGCTGTTCACAGTGGAGGAATGTGATAATTTTGTATAATATTATATAAAAATAAAAACTGAATATAAAGGAGCAATTACAGTAGAACCCTGCTTCTACACTTTTGAAGGGACAAAAAATGGTGTAAAATGTGAGAAAATGTAAAAAGCAGGTAACAATGATGATTTCGTGTGGCATTTCTGACCATTAGACCCCACCTGGGATCGTGTTCGGTCTGCCTTGTGCAAGTCTTTGGTGACGCCACATGGGCGACTTGCGTGTCAATGATGATGACGACGACAGAACACCCAATTCCCAAGCAGAGAAAATCTCCAACACGACCAGGAATCGAAACTGGGCCCCCTGCGTGGTAATCTACCATGCTGTCCACTAGCTTTCAGAGGCGAACAAGTGAGAAATAACATTTTAAGTGGTAAAATTTGCTTATATGATCATCCTTGCATTATTGTAATTTATGTATGACATATACGTACCTAATAAGCATCAAAATACTTGCAAGGAACTTTATTTATTATGTTATAAACATTATCTCCATCTGGTAATTTTATAGGAAGGAGAAACTATCAGTGTAATTTCATTAATCACATTCATTGTTCTCAGCAAGCTTTTGTGTCCTTCATTATTAAATAATGAAACATTGGACAAGTTGTGTATTTTTTGTATTTTTGAAAGTTTCATATAATATTTGAGAATTAGTTCACATTTTCAAGTGCAAATATGTCTTTTTGTGATGTTTGCTGCAAGGTGTCTGTGTCTTGCACTGTAACCGTGATTTTGCTGTTATAACAAACTGTGGCCCCCTCCAATGTGCAGAACAACACACAAGCAAGCTATCATCCTCACTGTTTGTAAAATTCACCAAAAAGAAAACGTCCCAATAAGAGTAAATTATCGAAACATGTCATGCTTAGCATTAAAAACTACTAGTCACGACAACTAAGTTGATACCTTAGGCAATGACTGAGGGGAGTGATCATAAATGGGATGCTCCTATCAGACATCACACTGTGAGTCAACTTGGTGTGTACTGCAAACAACAAAACATGAAATATGCGTTTGAATAAATGCAAAATGTTGGAGCATGCCACCGCAATCCATGGTATTCGGGACCACAGCATATCAAATACGCACCAAAGCTGCGTCTGCCGCAGGATGGCGCCGTCTCCATGGACAGGCAGCCCTGTGACCCCTTTGGCCAGCACGCGGTGTGCCAGCCCACGGCCTCAGTCATGTGACATCTGACATGCCACTTTTGTACAAGTGGTCACTGTCAGTGCTGTATTGCAGTCGCCTCTGAACAAGAAAGTTATACTGCATACAGCAGTGTTTTTGGCGATGAGGTTCATCCTCATGCGCGTCTTGGTTTTAGTTGTGATAAATACAGTTTCCTCAACAAGAGCAGCAACAGCTAGATTAGCTTAGGGAATTGGTTGCATCCTCTCGGGACGCTGTGGCTCCTTCTCCACTGACCCAGGCCTACCCCCTGCACCTCCAACTTTTCCACCTTTTTGAGAGTCTAAGGAAGACTGAGACTCCTATGTGGGGCGACTGCAGTAGCATTTAAGGCAGTGGGTCCTGAATTCCAAAAGTCTTTTTACTTGTCATGGATAAAATCTGAAGTTTTTTGTCAACAAATGGATTTTCATCAGAGCAAAAAGAAATGGGGTCAGTTGCGTCAGTCATGGGTGGCACCCCTAAGTGGCTTAGCTCATATGGGTGATTGTCTGTGCTAATTGTCGCCAGTCATATGCTGACTCCTTAATTCATGATGTCATAGTCCGTTCTGCTCCGGATTGGGCCGTGCGTTGTGAGGCCTAGCTATTGCAAGATCCCACCTTCGATGAGGTTCTGTCCATTGCACAAGCATTTGAGGTATCTTGGGCAGCAGCCTATCAGTTTGAGGAAATGGTAGAGGTGGCAGTGTTATGTGCGATGCGTCTTCGCAGGTGTCATTTTTCACCCTCCTCATTGTCGTCTTTCTGTTCTTTGTGGTTGCTGGCTTCAGTTCAATTCCATTGAAACATTGCCCTCATTGTTTTCACATGTATGACCGCCCTAGCTGCCCACTCCATCATGCACGGTGCACTTCTTGCCTTAAACAAGGCCATGTGGCGACTGTTTTTCATAGATTGGTGTATGGTTAGACTCTGTATTTCAATGAGGACTTTATGGAAGTAAACTGTATTTCTCTTGCACCAGGACAGGACTATGTTACCCCTGCATAGCTTTATGTCACACTTCATATTTAACACCAGCCGCTCCATTTTCTAATTGACACTGGCGCCTCTATGCCTCTTGTCACTTTGGATACGTATTTGGCTCCTGCAAGGTCACCCCTTGCTAAACCGTCTTGTTGTCTAGTCACCTGTGATGCCAGCCAATTCCAATTCTCTGTTAGTTTATAATTGATATGGAGTATCAGTACATCAGCAGCAGTCACAAGCGCGGCTTCTTCAATTATGTTTGGCCTCCTTGTGTTCACAATGTTTAGTTTCCGCATTCAAGATGTTGTCCACCTCATGTTGGACTCTGTTCCAGTCAGTGAATTGGATTCCCTTTGCCGCGAGGTTGGAGTGCTTTTCTCATGTGGTTTGGGGAAGGCTATTGGTTATGAAGCTCAGTTCACTCTCACACCCATGGCAATTCCAAAATTTTGTCACTCTTGGTCTATTCCTATTGCATTCACCTGGCAGTGAAAAATGAGTTGGATAGGTTTCACGGCCTTGGTATCATTAAACCTAGATTTTTAGGCAGTATGCGACCCCTCTTGTGATAATAAAATAAATAAAATAAAATAATAATTAAAAAAACCACGGGAGCCCTTTGTTTGTGCAGTGACTTCAGTTTCGCAGTCAGAGGCAGCTTGTTTTCCAGGACCCTGCCGACATTTCTGCGAAACTCGCGGTTAGTGAGTGAGTGTTTCTCTGAAATTGACTAGGCAGAAGCGTATCACCTCTCAACAATTCATGGTTCTTAAGATACCTTTTGGGCTGTACCGATAAAAAGTGTCTGCTATCTGATATTATGTGTTCACCTGCAATTTTCCTATGTTTCTTGCAACAGATGTAGAAAGACGTTCCGTTTTGTGCAAACTATTTCTACAATATCATTGTTACCAGTTTCTTCCTAACAGACCATTTAAACAATGTTCAGCTCTAGTTCACTAAATTGCAAGTGTTGGACCTCATGTACAGTCTTCAGAAATCATTGTTCTTTTAACCTGAGATTGAGTATTTGGGAAACGGTTTCCAAGGAGGACATTTGCCCTCCATTTAACGTCATTGTGATGGTTGATTATCTTCCTCGCCCAAGGAAAGGTCAGCTACTACTCAAAATTTCTTTCTAATATTGCAGAGATTGCTCATCGGTTGAACTCACTACAAAAGAAAAATGTGCCATTTATGTGATGTGCTGTGTGTGAGACAGCCGTATCAAATTGCTGTTAAAATCCTCATGTTACCTCGGCATGTTTACACTTGGCTGGCAGCTGGTCCAGGCAATAGATGCCTCTCAGCATGGAATTAGAGTGGTCTTGGTGCAGTAACTTGATGATGGTTCTGGAGCAGCTCATTGCCTATGCTTCCAAGACATTGTCAGATGCCTAATGAAATTGTCAGATTGAAAAAGAGGCCTTGGCTATTCTTCATGCTGTTCAGAAGTTCCATGTGTTCCTGTATGGCACTGAATATCACAGACCACAAACACCTTGTGGCACTGTTAAATTCACATCTTCATCTCCCTGATAGGATCATACAACATCTCCAGCATTGGGCTTCACTTATTACTATGAGACTTATTATCACCCCTCTAGGCACTATGCCAATTCTGATGCATTGTTACGTTTGCCTGTGGGCACTGACTCTGCCTTCGATAAAGATGAAGTGGTGGTATTCCAAATAGACGATCACCTGCAAGAGCCCATAACAGCCCATTGAATCGCGAATATTACCCATTGGGACCCCAGTATGTCACCTCCCGGTGGCCCGAACAATTTTCCACCAAAGAGGCTGGCCTGCTGTGCACGGACTTTCAGATTCAGTTGTTGACAATGTCCTCCTAAGTTCTGATTGACACAATCCTCGGTTCTTTTGAAATTATGGGCTTGAATGGTGGCTCTGTTGCACCGTGGCCATTGGGGTATGACATGCATGAAGGTGCTCATGTACTGTATTGTCTGTTGGCCAGGTATTGATGCAGCCATAGAACATTTGGTTCAGATGTGCAGACAGTGTGATAGCCAGCAAGCAGCTCCCTGTTGCACATTTGTCCTGTGGCCTACACCCGACCACTCTTGGGACCGCATTCATGTGGATTTGGCCAGCCCCTTCTGTCGACCAATGGTTAGAGGTGGTTGACGTATTGTCCAATTATATATATGTCATTTGTAAGTGTTCCACTTCCACTGAATATGTGATCGGAGCTCTTGTGCAGGTATTTGCTATTGAAGGTCTTCCTCTGGCACTGATAGAGGCTCTCAGTTCACATCGGCGGGTTTCCGAGACTTCTGCACCAATAATGATATTTCCCACCTCACTTCTGTTGCCTTCCACAACCAGTCTAATGGGGAGACGGAGGTACGGTGCGTATATGTAAATCGCACCTTCATAAGTGCCTGGAGAAGTCTCCTGCAGAGACTGCACTTCCCTCGTATCTCAGCACTTATTGGATCATGCTGATAAACGGTAAGAGCCCAGTGGAGATCCTCCCCGATCGCCGGCCCCTGACACTGCTGCACCTTCTGTGCTCAGCACCACAGCCCACTGTGCCTGCATGCCCTCAGTGAAATACACAAGGCACTCCTGTCTGGGCACACAACTTTGGTCACTGCTTAGGATGGACACCAGGGGTAGAACGGTGAGTGCATGGTCAACAAATGTTCCCGGTGGGCACTGACTGAGTTCCGCTGTCCTGCCATCACAGCCAGGTGTGCCCTTTGGTGGGGGTCCGTGCCACTGCCAATGCCTGTGGGATGCCCTCAATAAATTTGGTGGATGTGAAGCGAATACCTCCGGCATCATAGTGGCCTAGGTCTGGCAGCTCCAGCTGCACTCTCACCTCAAACTGCCTCCACCGACAATACTCTACCGCCAGCACCAACACATGAAGAAGCCCTTGTGGGGCGCTACTAATGGTCGTCCAGACCAAGAATGGTTGGACTATGACGGCTTGGAAATCTTGCTTGTGTCTCCACTGGTCGACGCCACTGCCAGGCTCTCTGTTGCCCCCCCGCCTCTTGCCTGCTTGGGTCCTTCTATGGAGCCACCGCCTCCCACACCTGCTGTGGTGAGAGCACCAGCAGCAGAGGCATATTCTTCAAGCATAGACTTTGAGATGCCACCGGACTCTCCGCCCTCATCACCGGTGCTTGTGGCATCCGTGCCCTGACCTGGTCACTGCTGTCCTGGGCACTTCCGACCCTACGTGCCCCAGGACTGGTTGGCCAACAGCGGCATGCTCACAACTTTCCCTTAGACACCGACGAACCGATGAAGGTGCTCACTGACTCCTGCCCTGCTGCAGTTGTCCTCACTGCCATGGCCCACAGTGCAGAGTCAGTTGGGCGATTCCTGTGGTTGCTACCAACCAACGTCATTGGCCATTGTTCACCTCCAGCTGAGGCTTCGACTTTCCAGAAGAGGTGAGGGATGTTGAAATGTGCCAATGCAAGCCATGGCCTAGGTGACCACGGAATAACAAATATGCACCACTGCTGCTGCTGCCGTGGGATGCCGCCATCTCTGTTAACAGGCTGGCTGTCATCTCCCGACGAGCACACAGTGTGCTGAGCCATGGCCTCAGTCGTGGGTCAGGTCTCGTCAGTGATGAGTGGGATTCTCCCTGTGTCCTCGTGTTGGCTGGTGTCTACTGTACAAGTGGAGGCCATCATTGCAGTCACCTCTGAACAATAAAGTTATGCTGTATATGACACAAAATGTCAAGAAACTTGATTGCACAATGCTTACGAACATTTCTTGAATGCAAAAGCTATACCAGCATCAGTTTACATCAATGTCAGTTTTTTCCTCCATGAACAAGGTTTCATAAAACGTAAATCGTGGGGAAAAATCAAAGTATGTTAGTGCAAAAATGGGGGCAAATTAACTTTGTCGTTCCCATTAAATTTCTTATTTTCACAAAGAATCTTGTAAATAACAGGAAAAATGTAAAAGCAGGGTTGTACTGTACTGGTTAAAATATTAGCTTGATGGATATTCCCAATTTCAAGCTTTTTGGTTGTTAATCCATAGTTTTTATGATGTAGGTAATAAATTTCTGCTTTGCAATATCTAAGGAAAATTTATCTTTTTCTGCAACACTTTAATGAGGATAGTTTGCATCTCACTGCAAAGATGTTTGTTGAGGCACACTGCAAAGATGTTTGTTCAGGCACATAAAAAAGACACTCGTACAGACACAGCTTAGCTTTCAGCCACAGCCCTCATCAGATGAAAACACACTCACTCATTCATATGATCACACAAGCACGACTAAATACTATCACCATTATTGGAGAAGACACAGATGCAACATGCGTTAAATGTAATTTGACTTTAAATATCTTGACAATGGATGATAATTGCTGGTTAAAAATACTTTTATTTTGAATTTATTGATTCATCTATCTCCGTGGAAAGTTTGAACTTCATAAACCTCTCAGAAAACAGATATTTTTGAACTTAAAATCCAAATGGTGCACATAAAAATGGTGCCATAAGCTGAGCATAATTTTACCAGAATTGACAACATTTGTAAAAGGAATTAATTGATTCAGACTATTTGTCTAGGCATCAGTTCCTGTTTGTTATTCAAACTTTGCTTATTTATTCTAAAATAGATAGTAAAACATATAAAACATATTTTCTAATGGCTATACAAATGACTGGTGGTCTGAAGCGAAACAAAGACTTTCTTTCCATGTCCATAGCTTAATTTGTAAGTGAATACTGAACACCAAGGGGCCCTCCCCCATAATTGTGATTCTGTGCGTAATAGCCTTTTCTCTTCTCAAATATTAACAGGTGGTAATGCCAAATTTGGTGTCATGATTTGCAGATACATTATTTCCTTGTACCTCCTAATATTCATAGATAAAATCAGACAATTTCTTCCACACAATGTGATGATCAAAATTTAGAGTTATGAAAAGTGTGGTAAATATCATAATCTTCATTCATCATTTAGGACTGAGTAAAATCCAATATTGTCCCTGAAATTATATCACCTCAGATGGAGCTTAGATACATTCCATAGATTCAAGCAGTGAACGAATACTGCCTTGCAATTCTTTTGTATCAGAAATTCATGTAAAAAGCTATTAAATGTGGACTGAAAGTTGTAAAATCTTGTCAAACTGGTAAGAATTGTCATTTCTTGAAAAGAATGCTAATTTGAAGTATTAATCGCCCCACATAACTTGCTATTCACAGTTTCATTTCTTCTCATAGTTTAAGAGTCTCTCTCAGTAATCAGGTTCTAGAAGAAATATGGTAATGATTTGGCTGTCATTTTAGAAAATAACAAGGAAGGGCATGGTTAAGTTGTTTAGCATCTTTGTTCAAAATGAGCAATAATCAGTCTGCAGTTGTACAATTGTCAGTGAGATGTACTGGCATAGTCACTGTGTCCTCTGTAGACAACAAACTGTAGCTATGATTTAAACTGGCAATCTATTTTCGTTTAATCTGTAACTATCTAGTCACTTTTTTTTATTTCTTAAGTATGTTTCCTGTATGATTAACTGGTTATCAATGAACAGCAGGCTAATCATCAGAAGTAGGTGTAGAGAACATCATTTGCACTAAATGCAACTAGACACTGTGATTGTGGGGATTATATTGCCTCATTGTATTGAAGTCAAATCCATTATGATGATGTAAATTGTGTAGATTCTAATACACATTCATAGTATTTAGGGCCACTTGTTTCATCCTAATTCATAGTTTTCACATATTATCAAGATTACATAGATGAAATACATTATTATTCTCAATGTGTACAGTCTTTAGGATGTGCTTATTATTTTATTTTAATGTCACACTTTTTTTGTTGACTACAGACATTGAATATATAACAATTTTCTTTCAGTGAGGACCCAAAGTGTGTGGAACCTCTTGTACCACCAAATGGATCAGTTCCTGGAGAGAAAGTTTTCGTTGAAGGATATGAATCTGGAACTCCTGACGATGTTCTGAATCCGAAGAAGAAAGTATGGGAAAAGCTACAGGTATCTAAGTTTTAACAATGATGGTGCTGTAAAAAAGAAAACTTAAATAAGAAAAGTGTAAATTAAAAATTCGGATCAGGAAATGTTCTTATAATATTAAATTGTAAACTTTTGAACAGTGGCACTTTACTTTCATACATTTTCCATAGGTTGTATCGATATGAATACAAAATAAGGATATAACTCATCGTAAAGAGGCTTGCTGAGCTGCTGATAGACACGAAAATAATAATCACATTCACACAACTTAAATTTTAGGCCATGGCCTTTGTCAGAAAAAGAAAGAGTCTGAGTGATTGTGTGAATGTATGTTTTTCTTTTTCTGATGAAGGCCATGGCCTAAAAATTAAGTTGTGTGAATGTGATTATCTATTTTCGTGTCTGTCAGCAGCTCAGCAAGCCTCTTTACGGTAAGTTGTTACCTATCGTCGATTATTGATATTCCTATCAGATTTTCCATTGTTAAAATTAGGATATGGGATGAATATAAGATTTTGAGTATAAGATACATTCCCAATCTTCAGCCTGTGGTCCACATCATATACAGTAGTTATATGAAATGACAGTTGCTCGAACATTACAATGAAGGAAAAATATTAGCTTTGTGGCAATTAAAACTGAAAAAGTGTTTTTCTTTAATGAGGAGTTAGCAGTTTTGCAACTTGAATGGGACAGCACTTATGCTTGCATCCCACCTGGTCATGGCCGTAGAATGATAGCAAAAATAAAGAGACAAGCAACAAAATCTTTCTATATTCACAATATCATATTTTTTTGTACTATCATGTTAAATGAAAGTGCCCACTGCTGCTAATTTCCTGTCAGTGCTCATAGGTAATCTGAAGTTTAAAGTAACCAGAAATATAAGTTACACTGTACCAATAAATCGAGTAATAAAAACTGTGAACTTGTGCTGATCTGGCTCCACTCCATAATGTGCTACTACTTGGCCTCCAAGGTGCAAATGTGCTTCAAAGCACTTGGTCATTCATCACCAGCAGTATTTCTTTGCAACAAAAAGTAACACTGTCTACAACAATCACTACATACTATATGCAGTGTGCCGGCCGCAGTGGCCGAGCATCTGTGGCACGCCAGTCAAAGTCTCCACGGCCGCTACGGTCGGGGGTTCGAATTCCACCTCGGGCATGGATGTTTGTGATGTCTTTAGTATAAGGTGGTAGGTAAGTAGTTTGTAAGTTTAGGGGCTGATGGCCCTGCAGTTAAGTCCTTTAAGCTTAGTAAACATTTAAACATTTTTAATATGCAGCATTCTGTATTGGATCATTGAGGTTTGCAGCGGGTTGAAAAGAAACACTTGTAGCCTGATGTCAAATGTCTTCTGTTGATCCAGAATTAGAGAGCCCACTTTCTTCTCGTTGCAAAGTAGAAGTACTTACTGCTTTCCTATAAGCTTTCTTCCATTAGTCTGAAAATCTTCTAGAACCTTCTCAAATGCTTTCACATATTTATTGACTATTATTAAAAGTTAGTAGATATTGTTGAGAAAGGAATCTGTGAATAATGTTAATAAGACCATACAGTAGTAGGCCAGTTTTAGTTAGAAAACAATATCAGTTAAATGTAAAATCATTAATCTTATTTTAATTATTCTGAGATCTCCTTATAAAAAATCCCAATAACATCAAGGTAGTAATATTTAAAATAACAGCTTAAGAAAGTGTGACCATTAACCACTTTTTTGTATTATCAAAATTGTAAATTGTAGATGTACAATGGGTGACAAAAAGATTACCAGGGCCAAATAATTTAAAGTCCAAGAAAAGAGCATTGTGAATGCCCTAATTCCGAAGTGCGAGTGTTGCTAACTCCAGCGGTCTTCAGAGCTTCAGCTTGTTGTTTACATTGTCAAATAGAAGCAGTATAATAGTTAGGATACTGTATATGTTGATATTCATAGCAGCTTAACTTATGTATCATTTATTATGGAACAATAAAATAAAAAAAATAGACGAAGATTACTCACCAGGCGAAGGAGCACAGGTGTGACAGCATCACAAATAAATAAATGAATACACACACACACACACACACACACACACACACACACACACACACACACACAAAATCGCAAGCTTTCGCAACCCAGTTGCGTCTTCAGGCAGTAGGGAAGGAGAGGGAAAAGGAAATGATGAGGGTTTTAAGGAAGGGGGTAAGGAGCCATTCCAATCCCGGGAGAGGAAAGACTTACCTTGGGGGAAAAAATGGAGGGTAAGTCTTTTTTTCCCCCAAGGTAAGTCTTTCCTTTCCTCTCCCGGGATTGGAATGGCTCCTTACCCCCTTCCTTAAAACCCTCATCATTTCCTTTTCCGTCTCCTTCCCTACTGCCTGAAGACGCAACTGGGTTGCGAAAGCTTGCGATTGTGTGTGTGTGTGTGTGTGTGTGTGTGTGTGTGTGTGTGTGTGTATTCATTTATTTATTTGTGATGCTGTCACACCTGTGCTCCTTCGCCTGGTGAGTAATCTTTGTCTATTTTTTATATTTTATTTTTCCTGCTAGGAATTTTTCGTCTTAATATTCGTATCATATATTTATTATGGAAAACATTATTCGAGCACGTAAAAGCAGTCAGATATAAGAACTCCACGTGGGCACATTTACTACAACGAACTGCTTCTTACATCTATTTCGTTAGTGAGTGGATAGGCTGATGGTTTACGAACACAGGAGGCATGAGTTAAAGTACCACTGGAGTCAGCTTTTTTGTTTATACCTGTGCAGGTAATATTTTTTAAACTTAATTCAGTATGAATTGTGCAATTATAGGGTTTTCTAGATTCCAATTTCTTAAACATATCCATTTTGTAATAGCCTAATCTTTAAACAATGAGACAAATGATAGCCATAGTAAAAATGTTGGAAATGGATGCATGTATTTGTAATTACTTTGACTGCCACATGGTGAATCTATAGTGTTAATATAAGATAAATGTCTCAACAGATAGGCATAATTCCTTATGCTTGATTTACCTGAGTGAGTGGCTGTGCCTTCCATTATTTGTTGTTTCCAGTTTATTATTCGTTCTTCAACTCCAGGAGGATTATTCAACTGTTATACTAATGAGAAGGGGTTGGTAGTTCATTGATAATGTCAGCCTTCCTGGTTAAGTGATGTGCAGCTGATTGGATTCCACCAAAACCTTTACCTTTTTTTTAAATTTATTTCTTGTTTTTATAGCAGTGCAACGATTTCTCGCTTTAGTTACTTATTTTTTTAATTAAATTATATTGGTTTTACTTTATTAAGTATTCTCTTTAGTAAATAACTAATTATAGTTTTTCAATTTGATATCTAAAAATAATCTTCATTGGAAGTTAATATTTATTTTACCACTCTATAACAAAAAGTAAATATCCTTGTTTGGTGTTATCCATCTGACCTGTCATAAAAATGCATCAATTTTTAATGTGTCAGTCTGATGAAAAGATTGTATTATTATAAAAAAGAATCTTATAAAAGCCTACAACTGCACAATGTTTAATGAATTAATATTTAAAATATTACCTGCAGAGGTCTAAAAAATACCCACCTGTTGCGTTCATAAACCATCAGTTTATCCACTCACCCAATGCCAATGAAACATATGTGAGCAGCTGTTCAACTGTTCATTGTAGTAAATGTACCCATGTGGAATTCTCATGCCTCAACTGTTTCTACATGCTCAAATAATGTTTTCCAAAATAAATGATACCTGAATTAAAGTGCAATGAATCTCAACATATACTGTATCTGAACTATTCTATTGCTTCTATTTGATGGTTTAAACAGTAAGCTGAAGCTGCACAAACCACTGAAGTTGGCAACATTTGTGCTTATGAGCTCGGGCATGCGCAATGCTCTGTTCTTGGACTTAAAATTATTTGGGCCAGGTAATCTTTTTGTCCCTCATTGCACAATTCAGATTATGTAGCATAAGCAATGTAAGATTCTTTATGGTCCTTTGCTCAGATTTTCCAAAATAATCCATTAGCTTGAGATTCATTGCTGCAATGTCTTGCAATTGCTACCGCGGAGCTAGGTACGGGTTGTGCCAAGTCTGCAATGTCATTAGAGAGAGCTAGTAAACAGTGCTAATGGGAGCAGTGAGACTGTGTGTGTGTGTGTGTGTGTGTGTGTGTGTGTGTGTGTGGAGGGGGGGGGGGGGGGAGAAGTGAAAGCAAGATGCCATGTATGAAAGCTTCATTATGATGAGTGTCTGGTTAATGGAATTTAACATATTCTTTATTAATAGTATGCATAAATGTTGACACACAAAATTTTTGGTAATGAAGGCTAAATCAAGACTGAGGCAGCTAGTTTTTATCAGGAACATATTTGCTCTTTTATACTCCAACTGCAGCATTTTTCATCTCGTAGTATTGTGTGTTTAAATAACAAAATAACTTTGTTTGGAGCTCAATCTGACGATTTTGCAGCTGAAGAGCTGGCACCAGATCTCCAGTCTTCACGTCTTTCTGCTGTCTTCTTAATTTGTTTGTAAGGAGCTATCAACCAACATGTTTTATAATTTCAAATTTTATCTGTGCACTTAGAATTGGCCTTTCTGCAGTTCTTGTTTCCATTGACACATCCCTATATTACTGTTTCAGGGGCCTCTTTTGCCTTATTAAATGACTAATAATATGCTATCTCCCCCCCCCCCTCTCTCTCTCTCTCTCTCTCTCTCTCTCTCTCTCTCTCTCTCTCTCTCTCTCTCTCTCTCTCTCTCTCTGTGTGTGTGTGTGTGTGTGTGTGTGTGTGTTTTGTTCAGCATCACATCTCAAAAGAATGCAGTGTTTTCCTTCTGGCAGTCAGTACTGTATATATTTCCCAGCCATACAGCATTCATTGCAATGCTCAGAATACATGCTTCCAGAAATCTTTTCTCTTTTGTAAGATTTTATTTTTTTTGGTTACTATCTTCTTCATTTTATTTTTCATGAGCATTTCTAATTTTCTTCTTTGCAAACTGGACATTGGCAAAACATTACTCATTTAAAAAGTCAGCAGCACCAAATAGAATCTAAAAGCTGCATTGTGAATGATTTTTATTGTTGTCGTTATCTTCAAATGACACAATACACATGTTAATATAACTTTTAATCACATTACGTATGTGTACAGATAAATACCAAAATATATTTGGTGGATCTGTCTATCAAAATTTGCTGAATTGTTTCTTGTTAAGTTATCCTCTTTCTTGAAAATTAAGAATCCTGAGATAAGGCTTGCTGTCAAAAGCTTGCATACACATGGCAGTGGAAAACACACACTGGTATTTTATTATTCAAATTAAAAAGTACATCACTATCACTGACAAATGTTCCACATTATATGGTAACATAAAAAAACAAAAATTTTTGTTCTTGAGATTTATAATAAATGAATATAACAGCAGCAGAGAAAGTTATTCACAGCTGAAGCCTTGGGGTAGACAGAGATAATGTTTGAAATCTGATAGACTAATATATACTAAACATATTTCTATATTAAATTTACAATTCATATTTTTTACAAAAATAAAATCATACTTTTTCATCCACGTGAATTGTTTTTCTTCAGTTATCCATACTTTTTGTAAAATAGAGACATTTGAACAACACAGGAGACCACATAAAAAGTATGAATAAACCTTAGCCTTACAATTTTCTTTGAGTTTAAAGTTTTGAATGTTAATTTGTTGTTATTTTACAGGTTGACTTGAAGACCAATGTGGAATGCGAAGCAGAATGGCAACAAAATGCTCTTTGCACTAAAAATGGAAAAATCAAATCAAAAACATTGAAGAATGCTCCTATTAAATGATGATCTAATTATTAATGAAGGTGTGCTTTCACCTGTGTTCTCAATATTAAATGTTGCCACTATTTGTACTGCGATAGTCTCCGTCATGTGCTCTACATTACATTGATCATATATTTATTGAAGCATAATTTATTTATGTATTAAAATGTTTTAAGATTTTCTTATGTGGAATTTGATATTATTCATGATGTTGCCTTAAGTCCGGAGACTGATTTGATGCAGCTCTCCATCCTACTCTATCCTAACCAAGCCTCATCATCTCCTCATAAGAACGGCAGTCCATATCCATTTGAATGTACTTACTGTATTCATCTCTTTATCTCCCTCGGCATTTTTCACCCCACATATCTCTCTCTCCAATGGTAAATTTATGATTCCTTGAAGTCTACGAATATGCCCTACCAATTGATACCTTCCTTTAGACAGAAATTCATTTTCTCCCCAATTCTTTTCAGTACCTCCTCATTATTTATGTGATCTGCCCACCTAATCTTAAGTAATCTTCTGTAACACCACATTTCAAAAGCTTCTCTCTCTCTCCTGTCTGAGCTATTTATTGTCTTTGTTTCACTCCCATATAAGGCAACACTCCACACAAATGTGTTCAGAAAATAATTCCTTAACTTAAATTAATATTTTATGTTAAAAGTACCTCTTTTTCAAAACCTCTTTTCTTCCCATTGACATTCTGCATTTTATATCCTTTGTTCTGTGACCATCATATGTTATTTTACTGCCCAAGTAACAAAACTCATCTAACACCTTTATTGTATCATTACCTAATCTAATTCCTTCAGTGTCACTTGATATTCTTGGACTGCATTCCATTACCTTTGTTTTGCTCTTGTTAATATTCATGTTATGTGCTCATTTCAACACAATGTCCATTCCTTTCAATTGATCTTCCAGGACTTTGCTCTCTCATGACAGAAGTACAATGTCATCAGCAAAACACAATTTTTTTCACCCTTAACTTTAATTCCTTCTCCAAGTCTCTCCTCGCTTTCCTTCACAGTTTTCTCAAGTACAAAATGAAAAACGTTGGAGAAATGCTACAAATCTTACTCCCTTCCCAACCAGTGCCTCCCTTTCATGTCCTTTGAGTCTAACAATTGCTGTCTGGTTCTTGTACATGTTGTAAATAACCTTCCATTCCCTATATTCTAACCCTGCTGACTTGAGAAATTGAAAGGGAGTATTCCATTCCATATTGTCAAATGCTTTCTCCAATTCTACAAAAGCTAGAAATGTGGATTTGCCTTTCCTCAATCTATCTTCTAAGATAAGTTGTAAGGTGAGTATTACCTCCCGTGTTACTAAATTTGTTCTGAATCCAAACTGATCTTCCCTGAGGTCAGCTTCCACCAGATTTACCATTATTCTGTAAATGATTCATGTTAAAATTTTGCAACCATGATTTATTACTGATGGTTCTGTAATTTTCACACTTGTCTGCACTCCCTTTCTTTTGAATAGGGTTTATTACATTTTTCTTAAAGTGTATACACCTTATGTAACAAGTGAAATAGTTTTGTCATGGCTAGCTCTGCCAGGGACTTCAGTGGTTCTGGGCGATTGTCATCAACTTCTTGTTTTGACTTAGGTCTTTCAGTGCTTTATCAAATTTGTCTCTCAAGGAACGCCTTTCACTTCAAACACTCAGAACCACACAAAACCATGCTTTGAATAATAGGCAATCATAAACAGTACAGTAGTGTGTGTCATTTCCATGCAAAACATTGTGTTGTTCCTCAAGTAAAATTTTAACAGAGAGGAACAAAGTAACAGGATATCAGTATCATAGGAAGTAAATTATATGTAATTTAATGGTGTCAGTACATCAGTGCATATTCAGTCAGCAGTGCCAAAACCTATCTGCTTTAAGTGCAAAACACACATTACAGCAGCTCCACACACCTGAAAGTGCTAGTATTAATTTTAAAAGTGCAGGTGTGGGATTTTAATGAAGTAGTTAAAATAAAGTGGGAGAGAACAATGTGCACACCTCACTAAAGTCACATTATCACTTTCGCATGCATGCAGTCCTAAATCAAAAGCCACACTAATTACATTTTCAAATGATGATGTTGGTATGTCAGTCTCATACCCTGGCTTTCGCCAAACATATTGCAACTTAGGCTTATATGTTGGTGCATCAAATTGTAAATCACAAAGTGAAGTTTCACGATGAAATAACGATTATGTACCTTCACTTGTGGTTTGGTACCTTGTAGTCGTACAAAATAAGTAATCCCTCTGATAGAGTTTAACAAGGATAGTTTACAACTCGCTGCAAAGACATGTCGACAAGCTACGACAGGCACATAAAAAAGACACACATGGACAACACTTCAGCTTTCAGCCATGAGTGTCTTCAGAAAATAGAACATACATGCAATCACACAGGCACACAACACAGTCACACAACTAACATCTCCGGCTGCCTGGATCTGTGTAGCTGCACTAACCAGTGCTCCAGTTGCCACCATAGTGGCTAGCAGACAAGTGCGGTGTTTTGCATGGAGTGATGCACACCACTGTTGTGTTTATGATTGCTAGTTATCCAAAGCGTGGTTTCATGTGAGCATTCGAGGTCAAAGATGTTCCTTGTCTGTATAGTATCTCCTATTTCATCATCATGTACAACCTATTCCATTCCTAAGATATTGTATAGAACTTCCTTTCCTTTGTAGAGCCCATCTATATAGTCTTTCCAGCTTTCAGCTTTCCCTTCTTCACTCAGAACTGGTTTTCCATCTGTGTTCTTGATATTCATATTGCCGCTTTTCTGGTTTCCAAATGCCTCTTTAAGACAGTTTCTATTTTCTCTCCTAGTTATACACTCTTTTACAGACTTGTACTTGCCCTCTAGCGTTTCCTGCTTAGCGATTTTGCACTGCCTGTTAATTTCGTTTCTTAGTCATCTGTATGCCATTTTACCTCAGTATCATTTACTGCATTTTCATAACTTTGCCTTTCATAAATCAAATTCATTATTTTGTGATGACGTCAATTTATCCAATGTCCCATAATTAAAATCACACTAATATAGAATTAGAAGATAAAAATTCAAATATACTGTCAGAAATAGATCAGAAAACAAATAAGGAGAAATTGTATTATCCTAATAAAACTTTACCTGTAGATGAAATGTTACCAGAACTAAATGATGACAGCTGTTCATAGTTCAAAGGAACTGTAAGGCACAGAACACAGTAACATCAAAATGACTTTGGGCGTTGATACAAAAATCAAGATATTTTTTTTTTTTTTTTTTTTTTTTTTTTTTTTATATAATTTTTAAAAATTATAGTGGAATCACGAATTAATGAACCTGCTTTCAAGGAAATCCCACTTTTAAGAAATATTTCCTTTGGTCCTGCCAAAACTCCCATCAGAATGTTATTTCTCCTCACTTTTAACAAACCCCCAACAGGGTGGTCCATCTTGGCTTTTTGTCACAGTTTGATGATGACCATTTGTCTTGATGGACTGCTGATTTGTTGGCTTGCTGATATAAAACACTGTGCAATGATTGCAGCAGAGTTGGTAAATCTCATGGCTGCTTTCACAGGTGGCCCGACTTTAGTTATGGTGGATGGAGCTGTCAGTGAGGTGGAGGCTACAATCCGAGAAGGTGACATGGCGGGTTGAGAAGGACCAAGTGAAAGTGATGGGAGAGGAGTAGTTGAGGTTGTCAAGGAACAAGGATAGGGTGCCCTGACTCTGAATCCAAATCATGGAAATATCATCAATGAACCAGGTTTAGGGTTTTTGGAGGCTATAAAAGGTTGGCCTGGGAGGGTGCCATGTGGGTGCCAATGGATGTGTAGCAGATTTGATTCACAGGAAAAGTAGTTGTTTGTCAGGATGCAATTGGTAAGGGTTACACAGAATGGAGACTGAAGGACGCTGAGAACGATCAGCAAGACCATGGGCATGTGCGATATTGTTGTATAGGGAAGTGGCAATAACAGTGATAAGATCTAGGACATAAAGGGGTAGGAATGGTGGAGAGTCGGTGAAGAAAGTGGTAGGTATCTTGGATTTGGGAGGATAGTTTTTGAACAATTGGTTGGTGCTGGTCAACAAGGGCTGACATTCTTTCAGTGGGATCACAGTAACCAGCAATTGGGCGTCCAGGATTGTTAGGTTTACGGATTTTTGGGAGTGATAGGTGTGCGTGTTGTCATTGGGGTGAGGAGGGAGATGGATTTGGGGGAGAGGTTCTGGGAAGGGTCATAAGATTTTAGCACAGATTGTAGGTCAGATTGGAGTTTGGGGTTGTCTTGGCATAACTTGTAGTGGAGTAAGACAAATGATGTAGGCCTTCTGCCACTTAATCACTGTAACTCATCACAACAGTGGTGGAACCTTTGTCTACAGCAAGGATGATTATGTCGTTTAAGGCTGTACCTTCTTCTGCCAAAAAGTTGGTACTCTTAGGAAGGGACTTGGGGAAGGATGCTTATACGAAGTTTGAAATGAAACAATGTAAATTCCATGAAGGATTCAATAATATTTATGAGAAGGATAGATTGCTTACTCACCACAAAGATGTCCGATGAGCTGCAGATAGGTACAGATAATAGACAACAACATTACAGTTTTCGGCCTTTAAGGCCTTTGTCAGTTAGAGCCACACACACACGACTGCCATCTGCGGCCGCTGTAGCCAATCTCCACTACCCAGCATCCTAAGCGGAAGCAACCAGTGGTGGGGATGAGGAGGTGGCAAGGAGAGGGAAGGCGGGATATGTGGCACTGGTGGGGAATACATCAGTGCTGTCTGATGGACAGTGCAGAAGGAAGGAAAGGGAGTGAAATGTGTGGTGGGATGGCAGACAAATGTAAGGATAGTGTGTGGCAGGGAGAGAAAGGGGAGGGGTGATAGAGGCAGGAATTAGCAAAGGTTTAGGCTGGGGGGGGGGTTGCGAGAGTGTAGGATATGTTATAGGGAGAGTTTCCATCTGCACAACTCAGAAAAGCTGGTGTTTGTGGGGAGGATCCATATGGTACAGGCTGTGTAGCAGCCACTGAAATGAGTCACACTATGCAGCACTGCATGCTCTGCAACAGGATGGTCTAGCTGTCTCCTGGCCACAGTATGACGATGGCCATTCAATTGGATAGATAGCTGGCCTGCTAGTTATGCCCACATAGAAAGCTGCACAGTGAATTGCAGCTCAATTTGTAAATAACATGACTGCTTTCACAGGTTGCCCTGCCTTTTATGGGATAGGAAATTCCAGTGACAGGACTGGAGTAGGTGGTGGTGGGATGGTGGATAAGACAGGTTTTGCATTTAGGGCTATTGCAGGGGTATGAGCCATGGGGTAAGGGATTGGGAGCAGGGATGGACAAGGATATAACGTAGGTTTGGTGGGCGGTGGAATACCACTTTAAGGGGGTTGGGAAGGATATTTGGTAGGATATTTCTCATTTCAGGGCAGGATGAAAGGTAGTCAAATCCCTGGCGGAGATTTTGGTTTAAATGCTCCAATCCTGGGTCACAAGAGGGGTGCTCCTTTGTGACCGTACAGTGGGTGTGGGGTGTTGGAGGGTGACTGGACAGACTGGGCCCATGAAATCTGTTTCTGGGCAAGGTTTGGAGGGTAATTGTGGTCAGTGAAGGCCTCAGTGAGGCGTTTGGCATATTTGGAGAGGGATTGCTTGTCACTGCACATGCGACGACCATGGGTGGCTAGGCTGTACAGAAGGGACTTTTTGGTGTGGAATGGGTGGCAGTTGTCGAAATGGAGATATTGTTGATGGTTGGTGGGTTTGATGTGGACGGAGGTACTGATAAGGCCATCTTTGAGGAACAGTCAATGTCGAGGAAGGTGGCACGTTGGGTTGAGTAGGACCAGGTGAAGTGAATGGAGGAGAAGGTGTTGAGGTTTTGAAGGAATGTTTATATTGTGTCCTCACCCTCAGTCCATATTATGAAGATATCAATGAATCTGAACCAGATGAGGGGTTTGGGGTTCTGGGTAGTCATGAAGGATTGCTCTAGATGGTCCATGAACAGGTTGGCATAGGAGGGTGCCATTTGGGTGCCCATGGCCATACCGCAAATTTGTTTGTAGGTTTTGCCTTCAAAGGAGAAGTAATTGCAGGTGAGGGTGTCGTTGGTCATGGTAACGAAGAAGGAGGTTGTGGGCTTGCAGTCGGTAGGACCTTGTGAAAGGTAGTGTTCAAAAGTGGCATGGCCATGAGCATTGGGAATGTTGGTGTAGAGGGAGGTGACATCAACTGTGACAAACATGGTACCAGTTGGTTAAGGAACAGGAACTGTGGAGAGTCGATGGAGGAAATGGTTGGTATCTTTGATATATGAGGGTAGGTTGCGGGTAATAGGCTGAAGGTGTTGGTCCACAAGAGCAGGGATTCTCTCAGTGGGAGCACTGTAACTGGCCACAATGGGACGTTCAGTATGGTTGGGTTTGTGAACTTTATGGAGTATGTAGAAGGTGGGGGTGTGGGTTGTAGGAGGGGTGAGGAGAGAGGTTGACTTTGGGGAGAGGTCTTGGGATGGTCCTAAGGATTTGAGGAGGGATTGGAGACCCTGTTGGGTTTTCAGGATGGGATCATTGTGGCAGGGTGTCTAGGTGGAAGAATCAGACAGTTGGCGAAGACCTTCTGCGTCATAGCCCTTGCGGTCTAACACCACATTGGTGGAGTCTTTATCAGGTAGGATCAGAAGGTCAGGATCAGTTTTGAGGTGGTAAAAAGCATTTCTTTCTGAAGGTTTGAGATTGGTATTCATTTTGAGGGATTTGGGAAAGCTAGTGAGGCCAGGTTAGATGTTAGGAAATTCTGAAAAGTGAGAAGGGGATGATTTTGGGGCAGTGTGGGTGGATCTTGACTGGATGGAAGAGTGAACTGGGCCAGGCAGGGTTCAATATTGGTATTGGTATGTGTCTGAATGGTGGTGTTGGTGGCAAAATGGTGTTTCCATTGTAAGGAATGGGAGAAGGAGAGAAGATCCTTAACAAGGCCGGCTTGATTGAATTTGGGAGTGCGGCAAAATTTTAGGCTTTTGGAAAGGACTGACACTTAAATCGGACCCCGCTAGGGGGCCTACAGCTCTTTTGTGGGTACGTGTGTGGCACACAGGGCCCCGAGCCGAAGCTGCCTTCCTTTCTGCCCCAGGCTGCTTCAGTTTCCTCCCGGTTTATGCCTTTACCCGGGGACGGGTGTCTCTTGAGTTTAGGTGGTCTCATGTACCAGCTTTTCTTCTCTCGGTTTCTCTTTTCCTAAACCTTGCTTCTGTCTTTCCCCCCTTACTGTACTCTTCTCGCCTTCCTCTTCTCCTTTAGTCTCCGCCTCGGCATTTGAGACTCAAAAGTTTCCGACTTCCTTCTTTTGTCCTTCTTTCCTCTTTCCTTTCTTCCTCCCTGTGCGTTCCTGACAGCCACCCACGCACTTGCTGGGTAATAGGTGACTGGGTAATGCGTATGTCCCAGCCCCGGGTTGGCATGTAGGGCCTGCATGTATTCCCTGGTAAAGGCCAGACCCAGGGAGGGGTGATTACTCAAGCTGATACCTTCCAACCATGCCGATTGTTCCCTCTGTCCGTTTCTCGGGAGGTGTGACTTGAGGTGTGGACAATCACCTAAGGCAGGTGAGCCCTCAGTGAGGGTTCCCTATTAGGAAGGAACCTGCCATCGGAGATGCCGGTAATCATGGGGGACAACTTCCTATGACTTCTTCTTCTTCCACTTTGTCCTTTACCCACAAAAGGAAACTCGATGAATCAAAGTACAGGAAAATTTTGCTTAACTTACTGAAGTTCCTTGTGGTTTCACGCAGTGATGGCCAGGATTTCTCGTCAGTGAATCCCTTTGTAATATAACGGGGTGTCGATGCGATTGCAGGTCCTGTCAAAACTTGTTCCCCCCAACGTAATGGGACACTGTTGCTGGAAACCGAAGGTGTCTTCCAAGTTCAAAAGTTGCTTCGCACTACACTGTTGCACACCTTTTATGTTAAGGTCGAACCTCATCATACATTAAACTCATCGCGGGGGGTCATGTTCTCGTGTTCCATTGAGGAACTACAGGAGTACCTTTCCAACCAGGGTGTAACAGCTATACATTGTGAGCTAACAACCAGCTGGTACTGACCCAAACAGTGTTCCTGACCTTTCACAAAGTTGACCTTCCTTCAAAGATAAACATAGGCTGTGAAATCATCTCCGTTCAGCCATATGTTCCAAATCCTGCTCGCTGTTACAAGTGTCAGCGTTTCAATCATATCCGTCAGTCATGCCCCAGTGCAGCGAAATGCATCACCTGTTCACCTGTGGTAGGGACGCCCATGAGGGCGACTGCCCACCTCCGTCCCTTCACAGCATCAACTGCATGGGTGACCATCTTGCTAATTCTCGCGAATGCCCTGTATTTAAAGACGAGCAGACCATCAGGAAATCCGAGTCAAGGAAAAAGTTTTCACCTCTGCAGCCCGGAAATTACTAGCAAGTAAAAAGTCTGCTGTGCTCCCAGAGGGTACCTACAGCAATGTCATTTCCTCTCCTCGACCAACAAAGGAGACGAGTTACTTTACCTTCAGTGACAGAGTTGTTGGATCAGACAGTCCAAAGATTGCTCGCTCGACATCCCATATGCCTTCTGCTCACTCTAAATCCCAGTACACATCAGTGTCACAGAAATCACGGGCCACTAAGTTGGAAGCCTGTACTTCGAAAAAACATCCTATTCACAAAGATTTTCTAAAAAGTCATCTTCTCAACCATCAGCCGCTCAGTCTTCAAACAGAACTGCCTCCAAAACCGCACACAAAAAGAGAAGTACATCTCCTTCCCCACCACGGCGTGACTCTTTGGTCACGTCATCCAGCAGTAGACGGCCCCGGTCATCGTCTGTCTCGCCAGGACGCTCCTTTGCTTGCCGATCTGCCGGCATTTGACTGGCGGAGGAAGCTGCCCCTTCTGATCCCTCCAGGAAGGAGGCAGAACAGCTATCTGAACCCATGGACCACGATTGTCCCTCTGTCGATTGCAGTAGCAGTGCCGCCTCGCTGCCAGGCCCTCAACGGCCGTCGAGGTGATCCCCTCTTGCCTTCTCCCCTTTTTTCTTCTTATGCTTTCTTCATGGCACTCCTTCAGTGGAACATCAAAGGCATTCCCTGCAACCACAATGAATTGAGACTACTTCGACTGCACTGCCCGCTTATAGTCAGTCTGCAAGAAACAAAGTTCTGTCCAACCGATCATATCAATTTCCCACAGTCCACTGCAGTATGTTTTGATTTACCTCCTGTGGAAGGTATTCCTGCCCATGGAGGTGCTATGCTGCTCATTATCATCCCATCCCACTGCAAACTCCCCTACAGGCGGTTGCTGTCCGTGTCACCATCTCCACGTTCACCTTCTCTCTTTGTAATATCTACACCCCGTCATCATCTGCTGTTCTTAGGGCAGACTTACTGGGCCATGTTGCTCAGCTTCCTATGCTGTTTTTGTTGATTGTCGACTTTAACACCCACCACCATCTATGGGGCTCTCCAGTTTCCTGCCAGAGGGGCTCTCTTTTGGCTGACCTCTTCAACCACCTTAACCTTGTCTGCCTAAATACCGTCGAACCAATTTTCCTATCCAACACGACACAAACCTATTCCCATATGGACCTCGTGATATGCACAACTACACTTGCCCATCGTTTCGAATGGTATGTTCTGTCTGATAGGTACTCAAGCGACCATTTTCCCTGTATAATTTCTCTACTACATCATACCACTTCTCCATGTTCCACTAGTTGGAACATCTCCAAAGCCGACTGGGAGCTCTATTCTTCCATGGTGGTTTTCCATGATTAGAAGTTCCCCAACTGTGACAGTCATCAACTACCTCACAGACATCATCCTCACCACTGCCGAACATTCCATACCCCGAACTTCAACATCTCCACATAGGGTCCCAGTTCTCTGGTGGAATGAAGCATATAGCGACACTATTCAAGCCCGGTGACTTGCTCTACATCTGTTTCAACACCAGCCTACTTTGGAAAATTGTATTAGTTACAAAAGACTACAAGCGAAATGCCATTGTGTCATTAAAGAAAGCAAAAAAGCTTGCTGGACTGCTTTCACAAGCTCTTACAACAGATCTACTTCTTCGTCAGTCGTCTGGGGTGACCTACGCCGGTTATCTAGTACTAAGATTCATTCCCAATCCACGGCCTGAATATAGCAAACCAAGTTCTTGTGGAACCTGTTGATATCGGCAATGCTTTGGGCCGCTCTTTCGCAGAGGTCTCAAGTTCAGCTAATTATGACCTACCTTCCTCCTCCATAAGCAGGCCGAGGAGGCATGAATGTCTTCTTTTACATCTCCCAGTCATGAAAATTACAATGCCACCTTCACCATGCAGGAGCTAGAACATGCGCTTGCCATCTCCTGATCCTCTGCCCTGGGGCCCGATGCCATTCATATTCAGATGCTGAAGAACCTCTCCCCTAGAGGTGAATGTTTTCTTCTTCGCACTTATAATCGCGTCTGGACTGAAGGTGAAGTTCCCGCTTGTTGGCATAAAGCAATTGTCCCCATACACAAACCAGGAAAGGACAAACATCTTCCTTCCAGTTGTCACCCCATTTCCTTGACCAGCTGTGTCTGTAAGGTAATGGAGCGCATGGTCAATGCTCGGCTGGTTTGGATACTCGAATCTTGACATCTCCTCACTAATCACTAACGTCCAATGTGGGTTTCGAAGGCATCACTCTTTTATTGATCACCTCGTTACCTTGTCAACCTTTGTTATGAATAATTTTTTGCGGAGTGTCCGGCGTTGGCTGTTTTCTTCGATTTGGAGAAGGCTTACGACACTTGTTGGTGGGTAGGCATTCTCCGCACCATGCAATCGTCTTCCCCTTTTTATTTGTGCCTTTTTAAAAGATCGAATGTTCAGGGTACAAGTGGGCTCTGTTTTGTCGGATACCTTTCGCCAGGAGAATGGGGGTGCCACAGGGCTTCGTTTTGAGCATGGCACTTTTTGCCATTGCGATCAACCCAATTATGGATTGCGTCCCAGCTGATATTTCAGGCTTTCTGTTTGTGGATGACTTCAAGATCTATTGCAGTGCTCAGAGTACGTGTCTCCTGGAGCATCGTCTTCAGCATTGCCTTGACAGTATCTATTCCTGGAGTGTCGCAAACGGCTTCTGATTCTTCCATGAGAAAATGGTCTGTATCAACTTCTGGAGGTATAGAGAGTTCCTTCCTCCACTCACCCCCGTCGCTCTCCCCTTTGTGGAAACGACGACATTTTTAGGGCTAACGATGGATAGGAAACTCAGCTGGTCTCCACATGTGTCTTCTCTGCCTGCTGTACTTGTTCCCTCAACATTCTCTGTGTTCTTGGTGGTACATCATGGGAGCGGATCGTACCATCCTGCTTCACCTCTATTGGTCTACTGTTAGATCCAAGCTGGATTACGGTAGTTTAGTGTACTCTTCTGCACAGCCATACATTTTACGCCACCTAAACTCGATTCACCATCGAGGGTTGCGCCTGGCAATAGGAGCTTTTTACACTAGTCCTGTTGACAGTCTCTATGCCTGGCAATAGGAGCTTTTTACACTAGTCCTGTTGACAGTCTCTATGCCGAAGCTGCCGAATTACCTTTACCCTATTGACACGACATATTGCTGTGTCGGTATGCATGTCTGCTTTTGATGCCCCACCATCCTTCCTATCCATCATTCTTTAATGACTCAATAGCTATTACGGGTTTTCCACGATCCTGGAGTCCACTTTCGTCGCTTGCTTAGGCAGCTCGATTTTACCCTCCCTTCCACATTTCAAATAGGTGAGAGCACAGTGCCACCATGGCTTCAGGCTCAAGTTCACGTTCATCTCGAACTCACCTCACTCCAGAAGGAGAGTACTTCGGATGCTGTTTATTGCTCAAGGTTCCTTGAACTTCGTGCATGGTTCGAAAATTCCGTCTTCATATATACGGATGGCTCTGAGACCAATGAAGATGTCGGATGTGTGTCCGTCATCGGGGTTGACGGTTTTCAGTACAAGCTTAATGACCACTGCTCGAATTTCACAGCTTAGCTTTTTGCCCTGTATCAGGCTGTACTATACATCCGTCGACACCATTCTCCTTCCTATGTCATCTGCTCTGACTCCCTCAGCGCCATCCAGAGTCTGAGAGACCCTTTTTCAGCCCATCCTGTTGTGCACCAAATCAACTGCTCCCTTCAATTATTAGCTGCCGATGGCTCTGGCGTTCACCTCCTGTGGGTACCTGGCCACACAGGCATGCCTGGTAACAAGGCTGCTGATGTCGCGGCCAAGGCTGCAACTCTCCTACCTCGGACAGCTACATACTGTGTTCCATCGAATGATATACGAAGGGTTCTTATCGTCACCTTCTATCATCGTAGCATAATGTGTGGTCCTCGCTTACAAATAATAAGCTTTGAACCATTAAACCGCTCCCAGTGCGGTGACTTGGATGAGCACCTCATGCCGATCGTGACAAGAAGAGATCATCTTTGCCTGTTTGCAGATCGGACATTGTCGGTTCAGCCACCGCCACTTGCTAAGTGGTGACCCCGCACTGTTGTGTTCCTGTGGTCACCCGCTGACGGTGCACCATGTTTCATTGTTCAAATTTTACTCCTGTTCGGATTGCACTGAATCTACCGGATGCACTGAAAGAAATGTTATCTGATGATGCACGAGCTGTTGCTCGAGTATTGAATTTTATCAACTTGACCAATTTGTCAAAGGACATTTAGCTCTTCTCTTTGTTGTATTTTATCCTATGTTTTTAACTGTTTTCATATAGGTTTATTATCCTTAGAGGATGTTGGCAACTCCAAATGCTGTCGACGTAGCCCGCTTTTGAGCCAAATGTATATAATATTTCTGTCTGTTTGTTTTATAGTTCGTAGTTTACATGTATGTAAGTAATCTCTGTATGTTATACCTTTATAAACTTCTGTACACATGAAGCTTCGGACACGAATAAAAAAAAAGTCCTGGGTATATCTCAGTTTTGATTCCGGCGCTAATGACCTCAGAAATTGTGCGCCCTGCGCATTGGGTGTTGTGCATTGTTCGTGGGGAGTTTTGGGGGATGTGGCAAGTGGAAAAGATCTGCAAGGCATGGTCTTGGTGCTATGCTAAAAGTTTCTTCAAAATATTTGATCCAAAAGTTGATTGTGGCTTTTGAAAACTGATGTGCAACATATTCACTAGTCTGCCTGTCATTGATAAAACCCACAGCAGTTGTGTAACTGTGGACAGAACTACAGTAAACCTCACTCTTATGTTCCTGGATTTTACGTTTTCCCAACATTTACACAATTTTTTGTTGGCCCTGGCAAATTTCCTATGTTCACAATAGTAATTCGCCCCCATTTTTGCGTTAACATATTTACACTTTTCCTGCGACATGATAGACATTAATTGACACTGGCATGGCTTTCACCTTCTGGTGTAGTGTTCATAAACGGTACACTGTCAAGTTCCTTGACACTTTGCATTTATTCAAACGTATATTTTGTGTTTCGTTGTTTGCAGTACGCTCCTAGATGACCAAAGACGCTCCCATCAGCCACCGCGCCAATTATCAGCTTAGCTTTGCTTATGCTACTGATAGTTTTTCAATGCTTTACATGACACGTTTTGAGACTTTATTCTTATTGTGAAATGCAAATATTTATCTAAGTATTTCTTGTGAAGTTTTATAAACAGTGAGACTGATTGCTTGCCTGTGTGTGTTTTTCTGCTAATTGAAAAGGGTTCGTATAACCTAAAAAATGTGATTATAGTGTGAGGTGCCGACTCTGTGCAAATGTCACAAAAATACTTATGCAGATATTTGCACTCTAAAAAGCGAATAAATTCCCTAGAATTGTTGTGCAAAACTTCAAAAAATACAAAAAGTACGGAACTTGTGCAGTTTCACTACATAAATAATGAATGCCAGTTAAAGACTTGTTGACAAAGTTGATTATGATGAAGGAAATCACTTCAAAAATTTATACTTCATATAAAGTTACAAGTTCCACTTCCACCTTGCACTTAAAATAGTACAAAATTCAGATAATCTTTATTACATAATACACTTCCTTGCATGTATTTTGATACCTATTATCGTACGTACCTACATGTATGACAAACTACGAAAATGCAAGGGTGATTTAGTAAGCATTTTTTACTGTTTAAAACATCATCTTCATTCACATTCCTTACTATATAAACAGACAAACACTCTATACTTTTCTCTCCCCTGTACTGTAGTATTAATGATGAAGATATTTCATACTGGAATTAGCTCTGGTCACTGTTGCAGAACTTTCATTTTTCCTTCCTCGACAAACTATTCTGCCTTTTGAGAAATAGTACCATCATGTTCTGTGCCCTTACATGTGACAAATGTGATAATGTACCCAGATTAAATGCCACTCTCAGCCTTAACATTATTGTTAAAAAGAACTGAAATTTGAAGTTTTTCATTCCAATAATTTTGGACACTTCTAGTGTCTGCATTTGAAGCTGCAAATAATGAACTGTAGATACATACATCTACATACATACTCCACAATCCACTGTAAGGTGCGTGGTGAAGGGTACACTGTACCACTACTAGGCATTTCCTTTCCTATTCCATTCCTAAATAGAATGAGGAAAAAAAGAATGCCTATATGTCTCTGTAAGAGCCCTAATTTCTTTTATCTTGTCATTGTGATCACTACGCGAAATGTAAGTAGGTGGAAGCATGATCGTACGACACTCAGCTTCAAATTCTGGCCCTCTAAATTTCCTCAACAGAAATTCACGAAAAGAACGTCATCTTTCCTCCAGCAATCCCCAAATGAATTGCCGGAGCATTTCCGTGACACTTGTGCATTGGTCGAATCTACCAGTAACAAACCTAGCTGCTTGCCTCTGAACTGCTTCTATGTCTTCTTTTAAACTGATCTGCTGCAGGTCCCAAATTCTTGAGCAATACTTAAGACGTGGTCATACAAGCGTTTTATACGCGGTCTCTTTTACAGATGAAGTACATCTTCTCAAAATTCTCCCAATAAACCGAAGTCGGCTGTCCGCCTTACTCACAACTGTCCTTAAATGTTCGTTCCATTTCATATCGCTCTGCAATGCTACGCCTAGATAACTGAACGACGCGACTGCATCAAGAAGCTCACTACTAATGCTGTATTCGAATATTATGGGATTGTTTTTCCTACTCATGCGCATCACTTTACATTTTTCTACATTGAGGATTAGCTGCCATTCTTCGCACCAACTAGAAATTTTGTCTAAGTCATCCTGTATACTAATACTGTCAATTAAAGACGACACCCTCCCATACACCTCAGCATCATCAGCAAACAGCCAAAGGTACAAGTTAGTCTGTCCATCAGATCATTTACAGAGATAGAAAATAATAGTGGTCCTATCACACTCCCCTGGGGCACACCTGACGATACACTCGTCTCTGAACGCTCGCCGTCGAGAACATCATACTGTGTTCTATTACTTAGGAAGTCTTCCAGCCAGTCACAAATCTGTGAACCTATTCCATAAGCTCGTATCTTCGTTAGCAGTCTGCAGTGTGGCACCACATCAAATGCCTTTTTGAAGTCAAGAAAAATACAATCCACCTGTTGCCCTTCATCCACGGCTCGCAAGATGTCGTGTGAGGATAGGGCAAGCTTAGTTTAACATGAACGATGTTTTCTGAACCCGTGCTGATTCATATAAAGCTGCTTTTCCTTCTCAAGGAAATTTAATATATTCGAACTGAGAATATGCTCCAAAATTCTACATGAAACTGATGTCAACTATATTGGCCTGTAATTATGTGGGTCAGTTCTCTTTCCTTTCTTATAAACGGGAGTCACCTGCGCTTTTACTCTATCAACTTATGATATTACCTTATCTTGTATAGATTGTAATAGCAACTCTGCTTTCTTTGAAACAGCTCCTGCTCACTTATAGTTTATCATCTATTTTATTTACTTTTAGTGCATTTACAGTGCTTCATCAATTGTGTATACAATTGAAGCCACAATTCTAACAGACTTCATAAATTTTCTCTAATGCAGTTGACTTTCTTGTTCTTACACACTTTGACTGGGCTTAACGATGTTGTTCTGGAGAATAACATAGTGTACTGCTGGAACAACTACCTCCAGGCTCGGATTCTTCCTGTCCTTCAAAACCTGTATGTCGATTTTCTTTGTGATCCTCATTACATTTCTGAATCATCATATTAATCAACCACAGACATTGCTGAGATGGGTGTCTTGCATGCCTCAGTGATAAAGATCATTGGTGGAATCACAGTGAAGGGGTATCTATGGAGAGAGGAGACAAACATCTGGTTCTTGAAGAGGGGCAGCAGCCTTTTCAGTAGTTGCAGTGGCAACAGTCTGAATGATTGCCTGATCTGACCTTGTAGTGTCAGCTAACACGCCTCTACAAGACAGTTCCTGCAAATGGCCAAAAGCAAGGGGAAGCTACAGTTAAACGTAGTTGTTACTTTTTCCGAAGACATGCAGCTCTATTGTAGAAAGCCAGGATCACAAAATAATTATTTATTTTATGATGAGCGGTTTCAATGCACTATGCCACCATCATTGGTCATATAAAATTATACAAGGTCGTCATCTTACGTTATTTAAAAAATGGAGCTCAAATAGTATGCGCCACATAGCAATCGAAATATGAAATAAATAAGTTAAAACGTCAAAAGCTTGTAAGAAACTGTTACAAGCTGTGGATGTTTTAACTTATATTTCGACTAAGTGTTATGTTGCACATACTAATTAACCTGCATTTTTAAACAATATAAGATGTCCACCTTGTATAATTTTATATGACCAGATCATGGAGACATATCCCATTGAAACTAGTCGTCATAAAATAATTATTTTGCAATCTTGGTTTTCTACTTTTGAAGATAATTAATATATCAGATCACCTCCACAACCTGCAATGTTAGGTAATGTCAGTATGGATATATGATGACGGCATCTTCTTGGGTAAAATATTCCACAGAGTAAATAATTCATCATTTGGATCTGCAGGTGGGGACGGGGACCTCTCAGGAGGATGTTGCCATCAGGAAAACAATACTGGTATTCTTTGAAATGAAGCTTGGAATATTGGATCCCTTAATAAGTTAAGTATGTTAGAAAATTCAAAAAGGGAATGGTTAGATTGAAGTTAGATAAGGTGGGGATTAGTGAAGTTTGGTAGAAAGATGAACAGGACTTTGTCATGTGAGTACAAGGTCATAATTACAATTTTTGGGGGGGGGGGGGGGTAATGCAGGAGTAGGTCTAATAATGAAAAAGAAAATAGGAATGTGGGTAAGCTACTATGGACAGCATAGTGATAACATTATCATAGACAAGATAGATACAAAGCGAACACCAACCTAGCTCTGCAAATAATGATGAGTTTGAAGAAATGTATGAGGAGGTAAAAGAAATTATTCAAACAGTTAAGGAAGAGAAAAATGTATTTTGATGGTGGACTGGCATTCAGTAGTTGGAAAAGGAAAGGAAGGAAAAATAGTAGATGAATATAGACTGGGGAAGAGGAAAGAAAGAGGAAGCCACCTGGTAGAATTTTTCACAGAAAATAATTTACTGTATTTACCCAATCTAAGCTGCTCCCAAAAAATTGGACTCAAAATTCAAGGGGGGGGGGGGGAAACTTTTTAGGCCACATTTTGAAACCAAAACAAAGTTGATTGATTCTAACATGATATAAATTAGGCAGAATGGATGAAGATACAATTACAGTAGTAGTTTCTTGCTGTAAGCTTAGCAGTTGAGCGTAAGTAAGGTTATTTTGGTAAAAATACTTTTTAGGTGTCAGTGGTAGTTGTTCATAACAGCGAGATGAGTCGTGAGAAACCTGTGGCAAACAGCCGTCAAGTTGTTCCAAATGTAAAAGTATCTATGTCTGCCTTACTTTCGTTGTGCTATTATGTGCAGTCCCAAATCACAACATATCTTGACATCAGTTGGCAGACGGTGACCACCTTGTTATGCTGTGTACTGTAATACTGCACCCAGCTGACTCTGCTCGGGATGCAGTGACGGCTGCAAATAGCCTGAGTGCTTCTGAAATCCTGGTTCACAGTAATGATGTGAACTACGGCTGCATTGTACTGTATGTGTTGTGAACCCGTACTCCTGGTGACAGCGTCTGACTGTTCTGCAGGCTGACAGTGTGATGGTGTCAACTCCGAGGCATGCACTCTGAGCCAATGTCCTTTGGCCAGAATTTTGACCTCATACTGTCTGCGATGGTGCCTTGCCAGTCATTTGACTTAGAGACTGCTTTCAACTGCGACAAGATGACTGACTCTCTGGCTCTTGAGCTTGAACTATTACTTGCTGCCTGACCCTGTGTTGTAGGATTTTCAACATAGACAGTGTAATAGGCCGTTAAGGTTGTTACTTGAAGTGTCATCGTTTAATGTCACTCAAGCCAAGTCTTCCTACTTTTGGATTTTAATCAAGTTGTTTTATCTTCTTAAGTGTAAAGAATAATACTATTATAGATTTCAGGTCCAGCATTTGCTGTGCCTCCTTGAGCCTAATGTATTCAATTCCAGAATATCACTTTGTACTAAATCCTTCATCATTCTTTTCACACCAATCGATAATTCTAACTCTGGTTAACTTATTGTGAAATAATTTCTACATATGTAGTCTTAAACTAAATTTATTACTCGGAGTCGAGATACAATCGTAACATTAACATGTTACAGGCTCAGAGAATTATCCAAGGAATACAAAGTAAACAACAAAATCACGCTTAGCAACGCATCAGAGATAACATAATCTCTTCTTTTTCATGTGCATTTTACTCTTAGCGGACAGCAGTAGCGTCACTGAATACTTGCTGCTGCCACCACCTCCAGAATCTGAAACAAACAGATTCTGGTGGCAGTTCCTGTTCTTGTGATTTCTTAATTAACTTAACAATGTAAATTAATGCTTATTTGGGTATCTGAAGGTATATGAGAATTAAGGAGAGTGGCTTGTACCACTACAAGCTCTTTGAGTGTCCAACTGCCAAACTCCTGAAATACTGCTGCTCCGGCTGCATTCTGCTCTGTATGTCCTTGTTATTCCAAAAGCATTTCCTTAAGTCACCCTCCAATGGAGTCAGTCAGTAGGTGCAACAGGCTAGTGACTGCTGCTCGGTAGTGGTGGAGCGAGCAGCTTGTGGCTAAAGCGCAGGCGTTCGCGAGTGAGGGGACTGTCAGACTCATAGCAGAAGGGAAATTGGCCAAGTGTGATCTCTTGGAATGTGGCAAATGAAAAGACTTAATAATAAAAAACATGATAAACTGTTAACAGCTGTACTGTGTGTTATAAAAGAAACTACTGCAGAAATATAAAAGCACAGTGATAATAAATGTTACAAATGACAATGACTGAATAGTCATGAACGAGACAAAATAAAAATAAAAAAGGAACACTACCGGTACACTAGATAATAGAGAAAGGCAATCTTTTGTCTCTTGTTGTTTGTTAGTCTGGTAGTGCTGATGTCCAACTGCTCACACCTGTAACAAGTAATGTATGTTGTTTTACAAGGCTGTGTTTAATTTTTTTTGTTAATGTATAATAGTAACCTAAAACACATCCGTCCGAGTCCAGTATTTGCTGGTGACATTAATGGCATCAGGACTTTCTTTAATCCACTGTTGTAGAATGCCACCAATACATTTTCACTTAAATAGGACCACAAGAACCGCTAACAATTAAAGGACAATAGTTCATTGCTCGCCTTTTATAAAATCTAAACAAGAGGGACTGCCAAATCATTTAGAACAAGAATAGAAACATCTTACATACAACGTCCCCTTTTGTCTGTGTTTTATACCAATGTTGATGAAATATTGCACACTTGACCTTCCAAACAAGAGGAATTCCGCTGTCTACAGATAATTTTGTATGGTGTGTGGCAGAGGATAATTTACAAGAGACTTATATTTGTCATTGTACATAACCCACAGGATTACAAGTATCATTTCTCCCGCTATCTGGAATTAAAAACAGCAGTAATAAATATCTGGTCTATCAACGACAAGTCCTATTTCTTTCTTATATCTACTTAAAATAATGAAGCAATTCTTTTGAAACTAGAAATCAACAAAAGGGAAAACACAGAATATGATTATTACTTCCATAATGGTTACAAGTTGAAATCTTAAGTAAATTAAAACTATGATTCAAATTTCAGTGAAATTGAAGGAATGTATTTCCTAATACTGTACATAAAAATTATTGTCCATTTTAATTTCTATTTAATTTTTAAATTGCAGTTTTTGTTTGAGGCTGGATTTTTAACTTCATGTGGAACTAAGTTAAATTAGACTATGAGCAAAAAAATAAATGCTACAGTAATAGCATTAATATGGTCACAGTAAAGAACTTGGCATCTGCTTTACTAAAACCGAGTGCAGGTTCCAAATTGTCATTATATGGTAAAAAAGAGAGAGAGAGAGAGAGAGAGAGAGAGAGAAGAAAGAAACACACCAGATAATGAAATGTTGCACTGCTCACCACCACCACCATATTATTAATCCACTGGAGTAGATCCCTCTATAGAATATGTAGTCTTTAATAGCAGGACCTTTAATAAACTTTGATTCAGTAAAGCTGATGGCTCATCAGAAAACTGAACAATCAGTGAAGTGTGTTACTAATTAATTGAACTTGTGATAATTGGATGGCTTAAATCATGTACTAAAATAAACATGATTTATTTCCACTATTTTAAAAAAAATGTACATTACAAGAAAGTCCTAACCAGATGAAGTGACCAGTAGAAGTAAATTCCGCTGATGAAATTTAGAGGGCTGAAATTTGAAGCTGACAGCTGGATGATTTTGCGGTTGTGAACTTAAATTTCACGTAATGACCACAAACATAAAATATGGGCTCATACAAAAGCATACAGGCATTTGTTTTTTCCTTGTTCTATTTGGGAGTGGGATAGGAAAGGCAATGACTAGTGGTGGGATGATGTACCTTCCGCCATGTTCCTTATGGTAGACATAGATATTGCCGCGAGAGACCACAAACACCGACTGCCGGCGTGGCACAGGGAATAGCGTCACGGACTGCGGTACTGAAGGTCGCCGATTCAATCCCGCCCACCTGCAAAAATTTATTTCTTCGTAATTAACTATTCCAGAAGGTTCTACATCTTTCTTATGTTCACTTGTAAATTCTACTTGTTTCTTTTGTTAACTGTTCTTCTAATTTCTGGTAAATTCTGTCTGTGTATAAATAGCAGAGCACTCTGCCTGAGAGGCAGTCAGTGCTGCGTGTATGTTGAGTTCGTAATAAACGTGCTTTCAGTATAAGTGCTGTGATTAGTTGCCTTTGAAGTCAAGCCTGCTTCCATTTCAACACGACAATATAGATGAGCAGGTGGAAGAAATTTATAGCAAATACTAGAAAATTTGTTACTTTTATTTCTGTTTTTCATCTCTTACTCACAAAATATATTCGTTACGAGAACACAATTTGTGCATCTGTAACAACTTTCTCAAATAAACTGAAAGCTTAAATATCATAACTACTGCTTGTTTTAACACATAACTGTTTAGAATGTCATTATGAAAATAAATCTTCAGCAGTCTTTAATGGCAATAAAAATGAACATCAGATAAGTAGGATATTATCGTCAGCATCTCGTTCATCTAACATAAAATAAGACAAATTTCTAATTAAATTGCCGGCCACGGTGGCCGAGGGGACTGAGGCGCTCTAGTCACGGTCTGCACGGCCACTACAGTCGGGGGTTCGAATCCCCCCTCGGCATGGATATTTGTGCCGTCCTTAGCTGTAGGTAGTTCATAAGTAGTTTGTAAGTTTAGGGACTGATGACCCCGTAGTTAAGTTCCTTAAGCTCAACAAACATTTGGACATTTTGATTCTAATTAAATTAATACCTTAATCTTATACAGGCAGAAATTATCGCAGCTTGTTCCAGGCCTGCCCATCAGGACATATGTCCTATCTGCTTTCACAGAACAGCCTCTTTCATCATTATTGCTCTGTAAGAAACAGCACTGTGTGTTTTATGAGCATTATGGGAACACGAGCCTGAAGAGTGCAGTGGAAACTCCTAGCAGGCTGACCGTGGCTGACTCAGTGCACTATTGCCCACTCCGGCTGCAAGTCTGGTGCAAGGTGGTGACGAGCTATGAGCGAGCGTGAAGGCTGAGATGACCGGCTCTACCCACCGGGAGACAACTCTGTAACACGCCCAGTGGTGCATCCTCCATTATTACATACTACAGGTGCCTTTTGGAACTACTGCGTGTGGATGACTACACGGTGGAACACTAGTAGCGTGTTATGGAATTGGAGAATGTTGTGAACATCACAGAACTGGAATGGGTAGAACTGTCATTCAGAATATTACATCAAACAGCATACGACTACTGAACACCACCCTGGTCAGGTCATTTATTGTGGTGTTCTAACACTTTCCTTTGCAACAGTGTATGCTGAAGTGGCTCTTTGTGTGAAGTCTAGAGAATATTACATTTATCCATAGTGTTCATTAGTTATAAATTTGTTTGGACTACATTCGGCTCTTTCCCATATGCTGGAAAGACTGAACAGTTGGCTACCAAGTGTTAAAACAGTGTATAGAGAAATTGAGTATATTCGCATGAACTGTATGCATTTGGTTGCTTCAGACTTGTGTGTGGCTGCAACCCAAGTTAATGAACACTCAATAAGCTCTATGGGCATAATGTATTTTGCAGAAACTAAACTGCTGTTAATAAGACAGTTTGTCAAAATCAGGCTGTATTACAGGATTCAGTTTCTGAACCAAGATTTAGTTTCCAATAATAAGAAGTCAAACAAGAAACTTAAGAATTTTGCACATTTAGGCTACTGATTTGTTTGGGATGTACTCAGTTCACTTCTATTGCTAGTCACTTGATGTTTCTTGCTTCCTTCTGGTGATGACATTACTATGTTGTGAAACTTTTTCACTGACAGACTTTCTGACAAGTGGCTATGCTATTTAAATATTTGCATTTACATGAACTTAGTGTAATCAATGTATTAAAATGATGATTTCAATATATTTCCATCATTATTTGAAAGTTGGTTGTCAGGTGTTAATGACTTGAACAGTGTAGTTTACAAATCTTTTGATCTTGAAGGTAAAGGTCAGTGCTGCCAACGTATGTATATGCGTATGTTTATAGTTTTTCGGTGTCAATGTGGTAGGCAGCAGTTCTATGCAACGTCGTAAATATGTTGTAGCTAACCATGGAGGCTTACCTCTATGTAGCTAACACTGAATTTTTAAGTTGCAGTCATATTCGCCTTTATTTGAGAATCATACATTTCTTCTGGTTTTACACCATCGCTTGGAAATTGTGAAAGACATTAAACATTTAGTACATCGCATAAAAAAAGGGACGAAAGCAAACATTCTAAATATGATATCAATGTGTCTTACATGGCTAGCTTCTTGGGGCGCTAGTGTCGTTCCAGCTGTCAAATAGTGAAAACTTACACGGCATTGAGTGTCTGTGTATTTTAGACTGTGATGAAATTGGTATTATTTGGTGAATTAAGAAGTTGGGGACAGAAACGAGGACGTCGCCACAGAGTAACATATACAGAGAAGAAACCTCCCCTAAACCACTGTCCTACGCTGTCCTCGTAGTTCCGTAAGATGCTAGCAGATGTCAGGCGGTTCCCCAGCTTAGTACCTGTAGACCGCACTAGAGGCGCTTCTGAGGGTGCCTCTCGCACATGAGAGGGTAGCATGGAGGGGGGGGGGGGACTGAGGGGAGAGCTTCTGTCGCCTTCCACGAGTCCACGGCTGTGTACAGAATTCCGGCGTTTGAGGGGACAGCCGCCTCCTCTGGCCAGTTTTAAAGGGCTGCTTCTGACCACAGCGCAATCATGGACATCTTACGGAACTGCTGGTAGCGCTCCCTTCCCGCACCCCTGAGCGTGTGACCGGACCCTTACGGAGGTTTCCCGTCTGTATATATTTGTCTGTGATGTCGCTCAACTTTTGATGACGAGGAACTCTTGAGTGGAAACTTGCATATTATCAACAAGTTTCATGGAAACAAGCATTAGAACGAGCAGTGTTTTGAGACAGAAAAAAGGAAAAGCTGCAGGTGTGAAAGAAACATGCACACAAAACCCACCTCTCCAGACTGAAGAGCAATAAAAAAAAAGGGGGGGGCATGGATCGTATTGTGCTGTAATGCTTTTGTAAATATATCTGAATGGGAGCAAACATTTTCTTTTAATGTTGATCAGTGGACTCGCAGATGCTAAAAAAACGATTCACGCAGTTCTGTGCGGCGCACTGATTTAAAGATAAGAACGCGCGGAGCTACATCTCCAAGTAAGCCTAATGTTATTACCAAAAGAGAGATCAACCCAATTAACCACCCCAAAACTCTAGACAGTGTTAATAAATTAACTGTTTTTCATCAGAACATTCAAAGTTTAAGAAGTAAACTAGATGAGATATCAATTAACATTATAGATAAGGACTGTACCTATAGTGCTGATGTAATCTGTTTTAGTGAACACTTTATGAAACTAGACACTGACTCACTTCAACTGGATAGCTATAACCTAGCAGCTTTTTACTGTAGGCAGTCTTTAGAGAAGGGTGGAGTTGTGATTTATGTGAAGAATAAAATAGTTCATAGATCTTTAGCTCTGACGGACTTCTGCATTGATCAACATTGTGAGGTCTGTGGAGTCGTAATCAGCACTAACCTTTCTGAAATTACTGTTCTGTGTTGTTATAAGGCCCCTGCAGGCAAAATTTGTATATTTTTAAAACAGATAGTCTCTGTTAACTCATATTTTTGCAAAAACAAAGAATATTATAGTCTTAGGTGATTTCAATGTTGACTATCTTATTGATAACATGGGGAAAAATGACTTGTCACATGTTATGAGCTCTTTTAATCTAACACCACAGGTAGATTTTCCCACTAGAATCACAGCAAATTCCATTAGCCGAATCGACAATATCTTCTTAGATAAAAGCAGAACTCCAAACACAATTGTAAAACGTGTTTTAAACGGGCTCTCGGACCATGATGGTCAGCTACTTTCAATTAAAGGTGTTGGCCCCCTTAGTAAGAACAAATCCTACAGTAAAACCTTCAGAGCAATTAACCCACAGTCTATCAACACCTTCTGTGATCTATTACAAGAAACTGATTGGGACCAGATTGAGCATCTAAATGTCAATGACAAGTACAACGCATTCTTAAATGAATTTATCTGCCTATTTGAAGCAGCCTTTCCTAAAAGGACTGCCAGACCCAAACACGAGACCTATTGTCATAAAAACTGGTTAACTCAGGGCATCAAAACTTCCTGCAAAAGGAAAAGGAATCTGTATGCTTCACTTAAATCTTGTTTTAGTCTAGAAAAGGAAAAACACTACAAACTGTACTGCTCTATCCTTAAAAAAGTCATAAGAAGGGCAAAGAGTAATTCTATAAAATCAGAGATTGATGTCTTGAGTAATAAAATAAAAACCATATGGGGCATAATAAAAAGGGAAACAGGTAAACTCTCTATCCCAGAAAATTCTTTAGAAATTAAAAAAAAAATGATGTCATTCATGATAATGTTGAAAGAATTACTGACATTTTTAACAGCCATTTCTTGTCATCAGCAGCCCAAATTGGAAAAACATGTTCTATTAATGAAGCCATGTTGTTTCTTCAAAAATCTATTAAAAAAACAAAACAAATTAACATGTCTCCTGTCACAGTGCATGAAATGCGGTTATAATCAAAGATATGAAAAGCAAGAATTCTGTTGGCATTGATGGTATTTCTTCAAGAATACTGAAGCACTGCTATAAGCCAGTAAGCAAAATATTGTGTCATATATTTAATAAATCCATCCAACAAGGAATTGTTCCAGAGAGACTAAAGTATGCAATCGTCAAACCTCTCTTCAAAAAAGGAGATAAAACCGATGTTATCAACTATCGGCCTATCTCCCTTCTAACAATCTTCTCCAAAATACTTGAGAAGCTGGTGCACAAAAGATTTATTGACCACCTCACACAATATAAGTTGCTAAATAGTAGCCAATTTGGATTTCAAAAGGGCATATCAACAGATCAAGCTATCTTTTCCTTTACCAACCAAATCTTAGAGTCCTTTAACAGTAAATTATCCCCTGTAGGCATCTTCTGTGACCTTTCTAAAGCGTTCGATAGTGTTAACCATGAAATCCTCTTAGAAAAGGCCAAACATTATGGTTTCATAGGATCAGCCGGCGAATGGATCAAATCATATCTTACCGAAAGAAAGCAGAAGGTCATGTTGAACAATTCTGAAGGACACTTTTCGCTGATGACAATCTTGAGGAATCAGCCAATATCGTCTTAAGAGAAGCACTCAATTGGTTTGTAATTAATGGGCTTGCACTAAATGCTAACAAGACCCAGATTATTCATTTTCAACCTAGTAAAAAATGGAGGATCCAGTTACTATCAAATGCAATGGTACCGATTTACTACAAGCTGAGTCAACAAAGTTCCTAGGAATACACATTGACAGTAATCTAAAATGGTCCAAACATATCTTACAACTCCACAAGAAGCTCAGCTCGGCAACATTTGCTATTCGCATAATTTCCACTATCTGTGACCGAGACACCACTAAAACTGCCTATTATAGTTACTTTCATGCAGTAATGTTGTATGGCATAGTCTTCTGGGGGAATCAGCCACATTCTAAAAAAATATTCATTGCACAAAAAAGAGTGATCAGGATAATGTGTGGAGTCAAACCTAGGTATTTGTGTAGAAACCTTTTTAGAAAATTAGGGATACTGACAACTGCGTGTCAATATATCTACTCCCTACTATGCTTTATTGTCAAAAATGTACACTTGTACAAAACTAATGAATGTTACCATACTCACAATACCAGGAAGAAGCTAGATCTCCATTATGAATTAAAAAACCTAAGTACTGTACAAAAAGGAGCCCACTATATGAGCTGCAAAGTGTTCAATGCTCTTCCACTATCTCTGAAATCACTTATCCATGAGCCTCCCAAATTTAGACATCAACTCAAACAAGATCTATTAGATAAGTCCTTTTATTCAGTAGAAGAATACTTCAATTTGTGCTAACAAATTATATTTTTTAATTTACAAGATGTTATTTTATGGTAGCATGTTATGTGTAATTTTTATCAATATAACTATTTCTTGCTGCTGAGATCTACCTGTGTTTGTGTAATGTGTAATTTTTGCCTATACCTTTTGATGTGTAATTTTTTCAAGAGGGATTCTGAATGTTCCGTTTTGTATCATTTGACACGTCCTACATCCAAGCGAATTTCTCGCTATATTGGATCTATGGGATTTAAATAAAATGCTCTGTGTCTGGAGCGTGAAGGGTCCCCTTGTATGTATCTTAAATGGACACTCATTGCTATCTTCGGATTCAACTTCAAAGAAATAAATGTATTTTCTTTTTGCCATTTGACATATAACCTTACAATAGCCCCCCGTTGAAATTGCTGCGCGCCACGCTGAGCATGGGCTTGGTGGTGAGTTAAGCCCTTTCTATACCGAAAGTCAGAGCTCACAAGATTACCCATGATGCACCGGTTTCGCCGTTCGCGTAACTTGTAGCCGAGTGGGGAACCCAGATGACGAAAGGAGCCTAGTCACGAATTTGATTGAGAATTGTGTATTTGTTGCCTGTTCCGAGGAACACAGTAGTGTCTCAAAAGTCGTGAATATTTTAGGAAGTTGTACTATAGACGAATTGCAATAAAAATTCCAAATAACATGTCTACAATTTTCATTGAATACAGAGATATAGCTGTTAATACATTCATAAAAACTTGGAGCAAATGTAAATGAAGACATTTTCACCGATTTTTGCGTCGGTTCTCGGTAGAACATCATCATACTGACTTCAAAATACAATTTTGTGTGCTCTAAAAGTTCGTTTCCGCTTAGTTAACCGGTTTTCGGATTACAAGGTCATCTTCAAACTTTTAAAGTAAGTCGATAATCGGTTATTAAAATATAAGTCAATATGATGATTACCAAAAAGTGACGAAAGAATCAGTCAAAACATTTAAATTTGCATTTGCTTTAAGTTTGTTTGGATTACATACTAATGAGCTGTATCTCTGTACCCATTAAAAATTGTACACATGTTATATGGAGTTGTCGCAAATACGTTATGTGGCTTTTGTATTGCAATTCGTCTTTATTACCATCTTCTAAAGTATTAGCTGATTCTCCTGAAAGATGCTGCAGATGAAAGTTTTGTTTTTAGTGAGCGTTATCTGAAGCTTTATCTCAGTTAAAGGTCTATGTATAGACCAGCGGTACTCAACCTGCGGCGTCCGGCAAGTTAGTCGTCAAATATTAAAAATTTTGCAATAAAAATCTGTAATGACTGGCTGATAAAAATGGGCGAGATGAGTACAGCGAATACGACGAAGCTACTGCCCTGCCGGCCGCAGTGGCCGAGCGGTCCTACGGCGCGACAGTCGTTCTGCACGGTCACTACGGTCCAGGGTTCGAATCCCCCCCTCGGGCATGGATATTTGTGTTGTCTTTAGTTAGGGTGTCCATTCGTTCCGTTTTCCCCGGGACAGTCCCATTTTTTTTTTTTTTTTTTTTATTTTTATTTATTTATTTTTTTTTTTTTTCGATAATGTTCCGCTGTCCCGAAAGTTTTTATGAAGACGCTCAAATGTCCCGTTTTTTGTGGTTCCGATTGACTAAAGTATGTTATGCTATCAATTGTTTACTGTTCAATTAATTGTGCTAAATATATACTCTAGGAAGAGCTGCCTGTACAAATCGTTATCATACTCAGTATATTTTCTGTTACGTTCCACAATTCATTAAAGGTATGAAGACTTTTAGCATTCTATTTACTAGTTATCTAGAAAGAATTCAGGGAGAACAATACACGAAGCAAAAGCACTGTTGGTGCTACTGACAGTGCAAACTAAGTTGACACTCAGCGCTGATGGAAGCAATCATAAAGGAATTTCTCAAAGTTCTTGAGTTACTCATTTAAGGTCGCTCCCATCAGTCACCACTTCGAGTATCGAGTTAGCTCGCATGCATAGTATCGATTGATATTAAGTTTTACTTTCGAATGGTTGTGGTAAGCAGTCTGAAGACGATATAGTGGATACTTGAAAGTTGTAAATCTGTACAGTCACTGTTTCATCATGTAAAAACGCAAATATACTTTTAACAGCAATAAAAAAAAGTAAGTTTCCTTTTATCACTGGTAGCGGTGAGACTGCAAGAGGTACGTTGTGCAAATCAAAATTTGTTATTGGAAGGTCTGACATTGTGAATCGCATTAAGACGAAGAAACATCGCATGAGTGTTCAAACGAAAAGCGCAAACAAAAGTGAGAGTGATTATTTCACAACAGTAAAAAGATCAGTATGGAAAACCATGATTCATTTGGTGGAGCTTTGTCTGGCAATCCCTGGGTCAAATGCTGCTGTGGAAAACTTTTTTTTTTTTTTTTTTTTTTTTTTTTTTTTTTTTTTTTTTTTTTTGTGGTGGGGGAAAAAAAAACTAGAATGAAAGTTGAAACAGTGAAGGCCTTACTTATTGTCAAAACACACTTTAATGGTGTATCATGTGCTGACTTTCATGAGAGTGTCAAAAGAAAATGAATTTCGTGATAAATTACATAAAAGTGAAAAGTATGGTAACAGTGCAGTAGAAGTAATGTAAACATTTATTTGAGATCATTTGAGTAGAAGGTAGTCGGCAGTGTCTATTAAATTTTGTCAATACAAATTGTGTCCCTTTTTTTCCCTTAATTGTCCCAAATTTTTTCCTTGTTTTTAAAAAATTGTCCCACTTTCTAATAAAAATGAAACGGACATCCTACTTTAGTATAAGCTAGTTCATGAGTAGTTTGTAAATTTAGGGACTGATGAGCCCGTAGTTAAGTCCCTTAAGCTCTACAAACATTGAACATTCTACTGCCCAGCGCGTTCTCCACAACACAAGTCGTTTACATTAACTGACCAATACCTTGTAACAGCGTATTATGCGCTATTTCATAGCCATATTAATTATGGCCTACTGCTATGGGGACATGCTGCAGGTTGTAAAGATGTGTTAATGCTACAAAAAAAGGCTGTCAGAATAATTACATCAAGCAAAAGATTGGACCACTGCAAGCCAATATTCAAACGGTTAGGTATTATGACGATCTTCAGCCAGTATGTGTTTTTATGCCTCATGAGCATAAAAGAAAACCAAGGGGAGTTCAGCACGAGGCAAGATATACATAACCATGACACCCGTAACAAGAGGAGCATTGAAATACCAAGCTGTCGTCTGACTGGAACACAAGACAGTTTTCCAATGGTTGCACTGAAAATGTTTAACTCGCTGCCAAAAGAAGTGCAATCCCTGCCACCAGAACCATTCAAAAGGAAAATTGCACAGGACCTGAATGAGCACCCACTATACTCAATTGGTGAATTTTTCAACAGTGATGAAAGTGACTGGACAAAATGATAATATTTGTGTTGTATATGTCCAAATTGTAAACTTTTTTCTCTTTTCTTCTTCTTTTATATATGTATATGTATGTATATAATCTTGACGCAGTCTGTCCAGTCATGACTGGTAAACGACACAGAAATAGTAATAAAGTAATAATAATAAAGTTTGTTGTGAAGCAGGCCCCACTCCAAGTGTTGGCGTGCCCCGTGCCGCCCCGGTCTTCCCCTTCCTGTCTTTCCCGGGTGGCGGCTGTGGCAGCTCGGACAGCGCTCGGAATCACGTCCTTTTCGGTGCGCTGAAGTATCCGTTCTCAATCCTATCAAGTGTTACACTGTTAATCTGTCTTGCGAGCGTTCAGCACGAAAGAAGCCTGTTTCAATATGTGGAAAATTGACTATTTTGTAGTGCAAAATAAACATGGCTCAGCAACTTGATTAATTTGCCGAGAAAGTGTTGTATTGAAGAAATATAATATTAATCGCCATTTCACCACAACAACGATCGTTGAGCCATACTTTTCCTCGGGTTTCAGCGTAAGACGTGAGAAACTCGCAGCTTTAAAAAGTTATTTGGTGCAACAACAAAACGTTGTATCGGCGGTGATGTCACAAGATACAGCACTCTCAAACACTGCTGTTTATTTACTTTTGAAACATGAGAAGGTGATTGTTGATAAAAGTGTTCTGGGTATTGGACCGCATCGTCAATATATCAAATATTCCACCGACATTTCGGCTTCTATTGCAAGCCGCCATCTTCTGGGTGTTTCGTTTACATGAGCAGGTGAGTGTCAAAAGCTAACCAATGTTTAATGCAGGGTGTCCAGGAAAGGGCTCCCTGATTTCAAAATTAAATATCTCGAAAACAAAGATCGATAGAGGAATGCAGTAAACGGCATGTTTATTGTGAAAGCTGTAAGAAGTTTATACAGCAGTTTGAAATAATAGTTACAAAAGCTGCTAACAGATGGCGCTTTACGCTGTACAGCTAATATCAGCATACATAAGTGAAATAATCGTATGAAAACACTCTTTGCAAACAATCACATCACAATGTTTTTAAAATGTTCAACATTGACACTACAGAGGTGGCGCAAACGAAGAATGAAATTCACCATCACATTTCGTAGTGTCGCGTCCGAAATAGATTCACATGCCACAGAGATCGCCGATTCAAGCTCGTCCAGCGTGGCGGGATGCTTCGGGTAGACCATGTCTTTCACTGTGCCCCACAAAAAGAGTCACAGGGAGTCAAATCCGGCGAATATGGAGGCCAAATTAGAAACGTGCACACCATATTACCAGGAACACAGACAATAAACTATTTATTCATGGAAGCTACTACAAAAGAGTTAAAAATCCAAAGATATAAGTCAAGTCAGAATAAAGAACTGTCACACAGTGTTTCTGTCAGCACAAAATAAAAAATAACACATCTGTTCCCAACACACCCACAAGTTCGCAAGATGTCAATTTGTGAACTCACAAAGTCCCGCAGCTTGGCTACACCACTGATGTTTGACTTTAGGGAGTTGTAACGTTTCTGCTATGTTGCGAACTCCTAAAAATCAGTTGCCAACATTGAAACACGAAATATCTGATACCTAAAGTAAAACTTCATTACCGGACATGTGATATTTCACACTTTCGCCTTCAGATTGAAATTCTATTTACACTATTAGTAAAACACTTTTAAGAAATAGTACGTTCATTTAAATATAACTTTGCCTGACCTTTTACGTAATTTTCAGTTTTTTATACTTTCGTAAAAAATAGCTGCAAACACTAAAAATGCCCTACACTCCGTTTTAGATATTTCTGAACCTAAATAGATACTAATTTGTATAAAAACAACAATGCTACATGTTATAAACTATTGCACAACATGATTTCATATATACCTATTGTTTAAATAAATTAGGGCAGACCATGTTTTATATATCACTAGATCCTAAATTAAATACTGATAATTGTTCATGCACTAAAATTAATAATCCGTTTGGTACTAAGAAACTATCTTCAAAATTAACAAAACTACGACAACCATAAACAAATCCGTATTAATAAATAATTTGACCGCAAACCGAAACACATTAAAATTATATGTTACAATAATAGTACGCCTACACACTATTGGCAAAACAAATATATGTGCATTTCAAAAACACACATAATGTAAATAATTTGACGGCTGTAAACACTAGTCAAAAGGATGACGTTAAATTTATGCACTACATTTAAATACAAAATTCATGAAACTAGTACATATATTGACATAAATAGTCAAAGCTTAAATCTAATGTTTTAATTCCTGTATTTTGGCATATTTGATGTAAAAGAATATTGTTTAATTGTGAATTACAAAACTTTGTCATCATTTTTATTACGTTGTTAAGCAGAAAGATGTTGGAGAGAAACCATTGTTTAGTCAGTCGTGGTTAGAGTATCCGAGTGGCCAGAAGCCTGTAAGCAGCTGTGTTGGCTTGCTGCTGCATTTCTTGATTGTGCAATGTTTAAGTGGAAATAAAATCGTTTCCATTATCAACTAAGATGAATTTACTTATATAAAATATCCTGTAGAACCAATTTCTTTAGTGAATGCCGAAGACAAATCACAACGCAATGGACTTCAGCCAGCATATAAGATAAGTTCAACTTCACCTACAGTGGAATGATTTCGTTATAGACTGAGAACTAATAAACATTTCCGTGATTCAGGAATATATTAGGGCTCAGTTTGAGTCATTCCGAAAAGAGGTGATGGACGTTAGATGTGGTGCGTGTGACCAGGATTTTAAAAGCGTATTCACTAATGTAAAGTGTTTAAAGTGGTGACGTGATCAAAGGATTTTAATGAGTATTCGCTAATATAAGAATGTGTTTCAGAATACAAGGAAAATAATGTATATGATGGATGTGCAGTAAAACCATCATAAAAGTGCAGAATTCGACTACAATACTATCCACACCTACGATGTCGAAATTTAATGGAGGAAGATGGCAATAATTTGGACTACTAGATTCCTGTATCGCCGCATCCTTGTGTGAAGTTAAGTACTCATTTTTTTTTATTTTTTTTTTAGATCTTTTGTAGTTACTGTTTGTGTGATAGGGGTTTTATGTGGACTGAAAACTTATTTTAAAATGGATACAGTAAGAAAGGAGGTTGATAATAGTACTCAAGTTTCGGACTTTGACAGTGGAGTAGAAGGTTCTGGTATCGCAAGTTCTACACCGATTACAAGAAAGCAGCAGGTCCCATTTTCTAGTGATTTACAAGAGACTGGACAACAGATTAGTAATATGGCAGCAATCACTGAAACAGAAAGAAAATCGATCTTGGAATTTATATTACAATGGAAAACCGAACTTTCATTACAAACGGAAACCACAAAAACCAAAATTTCATTACAAATGGAAACTATGGAAACCATGAAAACCATGATATCTGACATAAAATCTCAAACAAACTCCATTAAATTTGAAATTTGTAAAACAAATGAAGCAGGGACCGAATTAAAACAATGCATTGGTCTAGACACAAAACTTAGTGCAAAACTCAATAGTGTAGAAAAAAGTGTTATGGTAGCCGCTACTTCAGAAGATGCACAGACGAGTGACAGTGTTGAAAAAGTAGATGACAGTTCAAGTTACGCAAATTCTCAGAGCCAGGATACTAAAACAGAGTTAACTGGAAAGATTCGCGATGTTGAAGAATGTAATAGCAAACTTAATTATTCCGATTTTAAAGTAGAAACTGAATGTAACTGTATTATAGATAACCCTGAGCAAGAAGTCGAAAGTAATTTTACAGTCACAGAATTACCACAGTGTGTAGACGAAATTCCAGAAAAGTCACATGCTGAAACTTTGGATATTCCTAGATGTACTAGTGTAATTTGTTTACCAGTAGTGAAGTTACCTGGTAGGCCTAAAAAGAAATTTCATCCTGTTTATTTTATGCCACAGGAAAATGATTGTTTTTCATCTGATTTGGATGACACTTCTGAAATTATGTTGCTTAAGCAAAGTCTAAGGTGTAAAGTATGCTCTTGGGCAAACCAGACCCAACTGTTTGCATTTAATTTTGGACCTAGTAGTAATGTACCACTATATTTCCTACCTGATGATAGACAAAATGAGATGCATCAGACTATATACTGATGTAATACCTTAGGGGCATAACTACTCTTTAGTTATGAAACTGCTGACAACAGTTCAGGTCCCCAGTCGTGTGCTGTGTACTTCTATTAATCATTTTCACAGTACAGAAAAAATTGTAGTCTATAAGTTTCCTTCAGTGTAAATATTTATGATTATTTGAAAAAACTTTTTAATTACCACTGACAAATGAAGACAGCTGAGACATACCTTTTGATATATACATTTTTGCTCTATGCTTATTGAAACGTAAAATAGGTGACACTTAAACTTTATTACCAGTTGGAATTTTTTTTAGAGAAAATATGAACAAAAAATGTGTAGGTGGATGTTAACCATCAGTTCAGAAGAACTTTATATACCAAATACTAATACTGTACCTAATATGATATACTAGTTGGGGGTTTTCAATGTGAGATTTTTTACTTATGCCAATGTATAGGCCAATGGACTTAAGAGCTAAGAAGTAAATATACTGAAATACAGTTTCAACTAAATAGTGAATTCATGTTTACAGTTAATACAGTTACAATGAATAACAAATATTGAGAAGGATTTATGAATAAAAATACTATGTGAATTTAAGTACAGAAAAAGAAAAATAGGTAGATGATGGGTGTTTATTTAATGTGTTTGTTAGGAATTTTGGAGATTTATGTTATGATGTTTATGAACCACTAGCTAATGTGGAAGTCTTTGTGTAGTCATCAAAAGATGTAACAAATTAGGAAACGGGGGAAGTGTTGTTCATGAGAAATTAGGTTAAGAATTGTCAGTGAAGTACTGAACAAATAGTTATTAAGATATTGAAATGGAAGTGAAAAATGCTCCATATATTGAAAAGAAAGAATTGATATGTCATAAAGAAAATGACTATAAAATAATGAATATTTCAACGAAAAATGTTGATGTAGTATTTAAGATTAGTGTAGTCTCTGAACAGATGCTTTACTTGAAGTCTAAGATGTTGAATTGCTTGATACTGCTGAGGAAATCTCAAAATGATAGTGTTAAGTGTACTGAGAAATGTTAGCTCCAAACCCTGGTATAAATGTTAAGTCATCTACTGAAGTGTTAGTTAAAGAAATAATTGAAAGTAAATATGAAAGTATACCTTTCTGTATGTCAACTAAGTTGTGATTCTAGTAACATGAATAATTTTGAAGAAGTTTAAAAAAAAAAAATCTAGTAACTGAACCTGAAAACCATGTTCTATTTCACTATGTTAGTAGTCCATTTGTTAAGATCTGAGTTGAAGTTTATATACAGTTATGCATTGAGTTACTTGAAGTTAACCGAAACCCTTAGCTGTATGCTTATAGTTTTGCTTATCCACGATCCATAAAGTTGATCGGTCTCAGATAGATTAATGCGCTTAAAGCCTACCTAAAGAAAAGTTAATGTCTTTAATAGTTTACCTTGCTCTTACTCTGAAACCTACAAGAAAGATATATGTTGATACCATTTATGAACATGGTACACAATAATTAATTTATTAACCTCATATCCATAGTCAAAGGTATGTTGAAGTGTTCATTATTTGTTTATGGCTTAAATGTCATTGTATATATGAAAATGCTTACCTCAGTTATGTACTGTGATTTTTCTATTAATCACGTCCACAGTGCATTACAATTCAAATTCTTTAATTCTTTTCACTTTTGTTAGTCATTCATTAGTATTTTTGTGTTGTACTTTGATGTGTCAAGAGAGACTTGCTAACAATTAGTACAAAAGTGACTAAAAGCATGGGAGGACACATAGACCACACAAATGTTGACCAATGTAAAATTCAATTTCTATCCTTGAGCTTACAGCTTAATAGGAAAATATTTAATACTGGTTTAAGATGACCATATTATAGTATATTGTACATATGACACAGTTTTGGCTGATGCAAGGTTTAATTTTCATTTTTATTCTTAAAGTTTACAAGGAATCTATTGATGTTTTATAAGTTACATACTTGGTATGTTTATCAAGTGTACTTGCACATACTCATGATGTAAAGGTTAATGAACCATTACAGACTACCTATTACTCATTATTATTATCATTAAACTTGTATAAATTTGTATTTTTTCATGTGGAACACACAAGTTTTGTTCATGACACACTTGTTTGACTTGCTCATGCGTGCAAGCTTAGTGTATCAATTTGTAGTTGATTACAGGATGTTTAGTTTTGATATGGTAATGTATCTGAAAATGATCAGGCAGACCATATGTCAATTTTTACTTTTGTTTAGTATATAATTATGAGATTTTACATTGTTAACGTAGACATGTACAGACTTTCAGAACACTTAAGTTACTCATTTTCATCCATTTCTACTGTATGATTGTCACTCAATTTCAAATACTACTGGACAACATTGAATGTTGATTTTTGAGTTATTGGGGGGTAGTAACTGTTCACCATTCAACAAATACAGGGTACTCTGGACTGTGTTGTGTTTGATTGGGGCAGTTTGTTCAAAGAAGAACAAAAACTATGTACTGTTTTTTTACTTCTGCGGAAATAGTCAAGTTGCCAGTTGCATCTTGTTACTCTTGGTAAGGTAGTTACCATTAATACAAACATTCCGTTTAGAAGATAATCTATGAAAACTAAATGGTGTATTGTAATATCTTACGAACACTAAGTTGTTAAACAAAATATAGGTAAATGCAACCAGAGTCTTTTTCTGCTTATGTAGCCGTTTGCGAGTCAGTTACCTGCCCTGGCCGTGGACGTAATTTAATGGCAGCGTATTTTTCCGCCCTCTCTTGATTACTGCCTTGAGAGTGGGTGTATTTTGGCAGTTAAAACAAACTTTTTTCATTTTTCTTTAAATTTTTCCCCGATTTGGGAAAAATTTGACACTTTGGTGGATCAGTTGAGAACTGACACATTGCTTTAATTCCATGCTTGTTTTGAGCTATGAAATTAACCATTGCCACTGCTAACTACTCGCAGGGGGGTTAGTTTTGAATCTTTATTAATGCATATGGTTTTTTAATTTTGAACTATACCATAATTTTGAATGATAAATGTTTGATGTGCTCACTGAGAGCTTGTTTCTATCCATTGTTTTACTATTTAATTATGTCATTCTTTCACTTAGTAAATTGACTATAAATTTTGAAGTATTACAATGTACAACACCCTTTCTAGAGGAATTAGGAGATTAGTTCTCACATAATGGCATTTACATACATGTTCACATAGAAAAAGTTATTCTGCATAAAATATTTTTTTATATGAATTAATACCAAACATAACTGTTTACAATATGAATATCAATGCTCTTGAAAAAAAAGTTGTAAAAGCTTGCTATTTCATTATTCAAACTAAAGTAAATTAGAGAAATTTCTCGTTAATTTTCAGTAACATTTAAGGGTTAATTTGAACCCATAATTTTGTTTGTTTTAAATACGCGTATAGAGAAAATTGATTACTCTTTCCAATAGCCTGATAACAGTATGCTTATTTATGTATGTAGTTAGGGAAAACTAGTATGTGGTTCTGAGAAAGATACAACCATGTTATAGGAATGCCTGTATCTACAGTCAGCTGAAGCTGCGAGCCACTACGTCACAAACAGCAGTTTGCAGATAGACCAATGTCGGCGCATCATGCAACATCAACAACCACCAGCATTCGCAAGACTACAATCAACATACAATTTTTATTTTTTAGCCTAAACTAATACAGACTCATTATGAACACTTAAATCACAACATATTGAAACGATAGTACACAGTGAACCTTACATTACATTTCAGGTACACTATGTAGGGGGGTGTGTAACGTTTCTGCTATGTTGCGAACTCCTAAAAATCAGTTGCCAACATTGAAACACGAAATATCTGATACCTAAAGTAAAACTTCATTACCGGACATGTGATATTTCACACTTTCGCCTTCAGATTGAAATTCTATTTACACTATTAGTAAAACACTTTTAAGAAATAGTACGTTCATTTAAATATAACTTTGCCTGACCTTTTACGTAATTTTCAGTTTTTTATACTTTCGTAAAAAATAGCTGCAAACACTAAAAATGCCCTACACTCCGTTTTAGATATTTCTGAACCTAAATAGATACTAATTTGTATAAAAACAACAATGCTACATGTTATAAACTATTGCACAACATGATTTCATATATACCTATTGTTTAAATAAATTAGGGCAGACCATGTTTTATATATCACTAGATCCTAAATTAAATACTGATAATTGTTCATGCACTAAAATTAATAATCCGTTTGGTACTAAGAAACTATCTTCAAAATTAACAAAACTACGACAACCATAAACAAATCCGTATTAATAAATAATTTGACCGCAAACCGAAACACATTAAAATTATATGTTACAATAATAGTACGCCTACACACTATTGGCAAAACAAATATATGTGCATTTCAAAAACACACATAATGTAAATAATTTGACGGCTGTAAACACTAGTCAAAAGGATGACGTTAAATTTATGCACTACATTTAAATACAAAATTCATGAAACTAGTACATATATTGACATAAATAGTCAAAGCTTAAATCTAATGTTTTAATTCCTGTATTTTGGCATATTTGATGTAAAAGAATATTGTTTAATTGTGAATTACAAAACTTTGTCATCATTTTTATTACGTTGTTAAGCAGAAAGATGTTGGAGAGAAACCATTGTTTAGTCAGTCGTGGTTAGAGTATCCGAGTGGCCAGAAGCCTGTAAGCAGCTGTGTTGGCTTGCTGCTGCATTTCTTGATTGTGCAATGTTTAAGTGGAAATAAAATCGTTTCCATTATCAACTAAGATGAATTTACTTATATAAAATATCCTGTAGAACCAATTTCTTTAGTGAATGCCGAAGACAAATCACAACGCAATGGACTTCAGCCAGCATATAAGATAAGTTCAACTTCACCTACAGTGGAATGATTTCGTTATAGACTGAGAACTAATAAACATTTCCGTGATTCAGGAATATATTAGGGCTCAGTTTGAGTCATTCCGAAAAGAGGTGATGGACGTTAGAGAGTGCTTTTGTCAAAAAATCAGCTTCTTGCTTGTCAGTACTAATTGACTTTACAGTGAGCTTACCTGCATTAATCAACTCACGAATGTAGTGGTGTCTTACATCAATATGTTTAGTGCGAGCATGATACACACCATTGTGACTGAGTGCAACAGCGCCTCTATTATCACAGAATACACTCACTGGCTTCTCACTGTGCTTAACACATAATTCACTGAGTAATCCTTGAATGTACATTGCTTCTTGTGCTGCAGTTGATAGAGTCATGTACTCAGCCTCTGTCGTTGCAGAGCCACTGTTTGTTGCAACTTTGTGTTCCACGACACTGCTGCTCCCGCTAGCTTAAAAACGTAGCCCGTCGTCGATCGCCTTTGATCGAGCTCTGAAGCATAATCTGCATCACAGAACCCTTCAACTTTCGTTGATCTAGTTCTTTTGAAGATCAGTCCTGTATTGATTGTACCTTTAATATATCTCAGAATTCGTTTTACAGCTTCCCAGTGGATTTTTCTATAACTGGAGTTAAATCTGCTTACAACCCCCACAGCATAAGCAATGTCTGGTCTTGTGCCTTGAGACAAATACAGAAGAGAACCAACAGCTTGTTGATATGGAATGCGTTTTAATGCCAATTCTTCTTCTTCTGTCAGTTTATCTTCACATTTTTGTAGTTTCAAACCAGGTTCAATTGGATATGCAACTGGATTACAATCTTCCATTCCAAATTTCTTGAGTATATTTGCTGCATATTCACTTTGATCAATGGTAATTGTCCCCTGTTTTCTGTCTCGTTTTACTCTCATGCCAAGACACCAACTTAGCTCGCCAAGATCTCTCATCTTAAAGCGATTCATCAGTTCTGTCTTCAGTTTTGTTTGTATTTATTACTTCTGTTTGAAAAAATTATGAGATCATCTACATAAACAGCTACAATAAGTACATTTTCTTTCTCAGTTCTGTAGTAGATGCACTGCTCATATTCAGACTTTTTTAAGTTCATTGTACGTAGCGTTGTATCTAACTTCTGATACCAAACGCGTGCAGCCTGTTTGAGACCATAGATTGCTTTTTCTAGTTTGCAAACCTTCGCCTCCTCCCCCTTCTTCACGTAGCCTTCAGGTTGACGAATGTAAATTTCTTCATTTAGATCTCCATACAAGAATGCAGTTTGAACATATATATGTTCAATGTCGAGATCAAGTTTAGCTGCTAAAGCCAACAGTGTGCGAAGTGTAGAATGACGAACAATAGGTGAAAATGTCTCATCAAAATCTACTTCTGGTGTTTGAGAATAGCATTTTGCTACAAAACGAGCTTTATAACGCTCAGTGTCACCGTTTGCTGTTTCTTTGACTTTGAAAACCCATTTAGAATTGATTGTCTTTCTGCCTGGAGGTAAATCAATTAAAGTCCATGTGTCATTTTCAAGTAAAGACTTATATTCTTCATCTTATGCTTCTTTCCAATTTTCCCAACCGTCACGTGTCATTGCTTCCGTAAACGATTTTGGCTCAGAATTCTAGCTACACAAACAAAATCATCATTGAAGTATTTGGGATTTAAACATTTTGGCGTGTTGATTTTCTAGTTTCTGGTTGCATGGGAATTGTTTCTTGTTGATCAGTATCTTGATCGAATTTACTGTTAACTGCTTGCTCTTCATTACTTTGCGTCATTTCAAACTGAACTAAATGTTTATCATCAGTCGGTTATGTTGGTTCAACTGTCATATCAACGATATTAGGTACAGCTGCCGGCTGTATGATATCTGTACAATTATGATTAATTAAGTCCAAAGGGCCATTATTTATGCACTTGTAGACTTAATGTTCTTCCTACAGTCATTGCCACATTGACATTTTGAGTTTTCAATAAACTGCACATCACGAGCTTTCACAATTTTTGTTGGTGAATTTGGGTCAATTAGGGGGTATGCTTTAGTAAATGTAGTGCGCTCTTGGTGTACTATAGTTATCACAATGGCTTCCGTAAAAGACACAGCAACTTTCTTCGCCAAGGGAACTTCAAATCAATTTGCACATGTTTTGAAGCTCTACCCGGAAGCTTTGAAGGCAAAGGCGGATAGTAAAAACAAAAAGCCTGAAGAAATGATAAAATTGGATAACTGGCACCAGAATGAACTTCCAAAGAAGCTGAAGGCAAGAGGAAAGGGCACTTACCTCATCCATGAAGAACTGGTGCAGACAATGAAATGGAAGCAAACTCGGGGAAAATTTTACTCTCAGCTGTCATATCTGGTGAAAGTTAATAGTCCACGTGCTGTTATGCTGGAAACAAGAAATGCATTTCGGAAATTGCCTAATATTGAGTCTGCAATTATAACATTAAGTAACTTGAAGGGTGTAGGGACGACAATGGCCTCAGCTCTGTTAGCAGCTGTAGCTCCAGACCAGGCCCCCGTCATGGCAGATGAGTGCCTCATGGCAATTCCTGCAATTGAAGGAATTGATTACACAACGAAGGAATACCTCAACTTTGTTCAACACATACAGAATGCAGTAGAAAGGCTGAATAAAGAAAGTAATAATGGTATGTGGAATCCCCATCAATTGGAATTGGCGTTATGGACACACTATGTTGTTTCGGAAATGAAACCAGATCTTCTGGACGGGATGCCAGGGCCACATGAGAATGGAACCTCGAATCACGAAGAAAAAAATGGGGATACTCTGAAGACACAGGACTCAGAAAATAGTTCTGATGAAAGCACGCAAAACTCGACTAATGGAAAAAACTTGTCTGGGCCCATAACCTATTGGATATTGACTCCAATTAGTCGTCTCAAGAGATTTAAAGTCACTTATTTGGAAATTAGAAACGTGCATACCATCTTATCAGGAACACAGACAATAAACTATTTATTCATGGAAGCTACTACAAAAGAGTTAAAAATCCAAAGATATAAGTCAAGTCAGAATAAAGAACTTTCACACAGTGTTTCTGTCAGCACAAAATAAAAAAATAACACATTTGTTCCCAACATTATTACATGAGTTAACTTTTTGGTTAGCGCTGTCTAGCCCTGGCAAGTACCATAGTGGCAGTTCACATTAATCTCTCGCCCTGTCTACCTTGAAAAATATATATATATATATATATATATATATATATATATGTGTCATATTCCATTGATTAACGAAGGTTACGAACAAAGATATTTAACAAAAATGTAATTGATTGCAAATGGCTGTCAAGAGATTGCAGTAGTGTTTCAGATGACCACTGAAAGTTCTTCAAAAAGCAACGTACTCTTCCATTAAGAATTATATATTAAAATAGATTTTGAAGGCCTAGGCAGAGTGGCTGAGCGCATTAAGAAGCCATGCTCCGATTCGCGAGGCCGTTCCCCGTCGGGGGTTTGAATCCTTCCTTGGGCATGGATGTTTGTGTTGTCTCTAGTATAAGGTAGTTCAAAAGTAATTTGTAAGTTTAGGGATTGATGACTCCGCAGTTAAGTCTCATAAGCTTATCAGACATTTGATTTAGATTTTAATGATAAAACAAATGGGTGTAGTAACTTCGCAGTGTTATTTTGTCCTGTGGCAATGTTGTGGCCCACTTGAAACAAAACGTTCGAGAATTTGGCGCGAGGAGGGAAAAGGTTGAGTATGGCTTGTATAGACAGTCTTTCACAGAGACCTGAGCTTGTTCATCATATGCACAGGCGCCTCAAACCGCGCGGCCCGGAAGTATTTACTCACCTTTTATAAGTGAGGATGTTTGTACATGTGAGCGACGTAGTTTCGCATGAACTGCGGGAAAAAAAGTTAAATACAGTTTCAAAGTGGCAGTCTCAAAACACAAATAAATGTTTTAATAATTACAGTAATCACAATATATATGACAGTCTCGAAAAGTGATCTTAACTCGGCGAATCATTTGCTCTAAGGTGACATTGACAACAGACGAAGTAGGTACGTGAAGCAGACGAATGGACAAACGCGTAGAGTGTAAACGCTTGTTTGTAGTTTGACAGTCTGTAGCAAGCAGCGCTGCAGCTGACAACGACTTTGTAGGGCGTAACACACGTTCCGTGTAGAAAGGGCTTTACTCTGACGAGTCCTTATTTCGAGACGCAGAAATTGTCTCCGGCCAAAGAGAACTCGCCAGTTGTCAGACATTGAGATGCTGCGTGTTTCTTAACCGGAGATTCGGCCACTACGCGCCCTCACGTACTCGACAGCAGTCGAAACCAGTTGAAAATTATTCTTTTATTTACATGCGCTGCCAACCTTACAATGGTCCTTGACGCGAAGAATTAATATACACATTGCAGAGTAACGGTTCCAGCACTGCAGCAAGCAGCCGATGCTGCCTTCCGTTCGTGCAGCCACCGCGTGAATCGTCAAGTTATCGTGGCCAAATAATACAGATAACTTTTTTTTTAAAAGTGAAAGCTAGGTTAGGTTTAGGTTCAACAATATTTTTTTATTTTTGTTTATTTTAAGTACGCGAGGACGCATACCGCCCGAATCTCCGGTTAAGAAAAGAAACACGCAGCATCTCGATGACTGACAGCTAGCGAGTTCTCATTGGCCGGAGACAATTTCTGCGTGTCGAAATAAGAGGTTCGTTCCAGCAGCTGCCAGACTGCTTGACGCGCCTTCTCCCACTTGTGGCTACTTGCAATGTGGCTGTTTGGTGTTCCAGCAGTTGCCGCAAGTAAGACTCCTATACACCCGAGCTGAACTGTCTGCCATTTTTCCCCAAGCTGTAGGAGTTGCCACGTTCTGGACGAGCTCACACGTTCCCCCGCGTTTCATTCAACTCGCTCACACTCGCAAACTACTCGCTGTATGAACGTGGAATTTTCATATGTCTTAGTTAAGAACTACACTACATTTTCTTTTTAGTTTTATTTATGGCAATAATTTATAAACAGCATATACTGATAGTTCACGAACATGCAGCATCTGACGACGTTACGGAATTTTCATGCGAGGAACTTTTTTTTCTGTTGAAGTTATGTAAACACATTAATCGAATGAAATTTTCAAAATACATAAAATTTTCATCCTCTCCAAACAGAAACTCTGTGAGAAATGTATAACTTGAGATAACGTCAGTTAAATATAACGCACTGGTATCCGCCTGCTCGTGTAGTAGGAACACGTCTTCCGTATTAGAGATCCTAATAATTAGGCACGTGTTGTTACTGCGTAACATCCATACTTGAAGATACTGGTAATGACTTCTTTTAATCCATTAAATTTAATAGATGCACACTACAAAAGTGTTGTGTCTCTATGTAATATGCAATTTGTACTTTTCATTTATATGAAAAGGATAGTCTAGTACTTTATTATGTGAGGAAATGACAACAAGTCAGTTCGTTAGCTAGTGATGAGATCCTTGCTATCTGTAATTTTCAAGTATTCGCACATAAAATCCTCATTCTACATCTACATAGATACTCTGCAAATCACATTTAAGTGCCTGGCAGAGGATTCATTAACCACTTTCACAACTTTTCTCTACCGTTCCATTCTCTAATAGCGCGTGGGAAGAAAGAACACCTAAATCGTTCCGTTTTCGATCTGATTTCTCTTATTTTATTGGGATGGTCATGTCTCCCTAAGTAGGTGGGTGCTAGCAAAATATTTTCACATTCAGAACTAAAAGTCGGTGATTTAAACTTCGCAAACAGATCACGCCGCAATGAATAACGTCTTTCTTTTAATGATTTCCACCCCAATTCGTGCAACATTTCCGTGACGCTCCCCCCCCCCCCCCCCGTGACGTGATAAAACAAAACGAGCTGCCCTTCTCTGAACCTTCTCAATATCTTCCGTCAGTCCCACCTGGTGAGGGTCCCACAAGGGGCAACAGTACTCCAGGAGAGGACGCACAAGTGTGATGTAGGCAGTCTCTTTGGTGGAGCTGGTACATCTTCTAAGCGTTCTGCCAATGAAACGTAACCTTTGGTTCGCCTTCCCCACAATATCTTCTGTGTGTTCTCTCCAGTCAAAGTTATTCGTAATTGTTAAGTCCTAGGTATTTGGTAGAATTTACGACCTTAAGGTTTGACTGATTTATCGCGTAATTGAAGTTCAGCGGATTTCTTTTAGTGGTCATGTGTATTACTTCACACTTTTCTTTATTTAGTGTCAGTTGCCAATTTTCGCACCAAGTAGAAATTTTGTCTAAATCGCTTTGCAGTTGCTTTTGATCCTCTGTTGACTTCACTAACCGATAAACAACAGCATCATCCGCGAACAGTCTAAGGGAGCTATTCAGATTATCTCCTAAATCGTTTATAAACACGAGGAAGAGTAGGGGACCTATAACGCTTCCCTGTGGAACGCCAGATATCACTTCTGTTTTACTCGATGACTTACAATTACAACGAACTGTGTCCTTTCTGATAGGAAATCGTGATTCCAATCGCACAATTGGGGAGATATTCCATAAGCACGCAATTTCATTAGAAGCCGCTTGTGAGGTACAGTGTCAAAAGCCTTCCGGAAATCCAGAAATATGGAATCGATTTGAGATCCCTTGTCGATGGCACTTAACACTTCCAATGAATAAAGGGCAAGCTGTGTTTCGCAAGAGTGATACTTTCTGAATCCGTGTTGACTATTGGTTAATAGGTCGTTCTCTTCGAGGTAGTTCATAATATTTGAACAAAGTATATGTTCCAAAATCCTACTGCAAATCGACGTCAATTAGATAGGCCTGTAATTTTGGGGATCACTCCTATTGCCTTTCTTGAATATTGGAGTAACTTGGGCAACTTTCCAGTCTTTGGGTACGGATCTTTTGCTGAGTGATCTGTTGTAAATTATAGCTAAGTACGGAGCTATTGCATCAGCATACTCTGAGAGGAATCTAGTTGGTATACAATCTGGCCCGGAAGATTTATTTTTGTTTAGAGACTTAAGTTGTTTTACTACTCCAGGAACATCTACTTCTAAGTTTCGCATGCTGGCAGCTGTTCTTGGATTGAATACTGGAATGTTCACTTCGTCTTCTTTGGTGAACGAATTTCGGAAAGCTGTGTTTAGTAATTCTGCCTTAGAGTACTGTCGTCGGTAGTATTACCATTGCTATCGCGTAGTGAAGGTATTGTTTGTGTTTTTCCGCTAGTGTACTTCACATATGACCAGAATTTCTTTGGATTTTCTGCAAGATTACGAGACAGGATTTCGTTGTGGAAACTACTATAGGCTTCTCGCATTGAAGTCCGCGCTAGGTTGCGAGTTTCAGTAAATGACTGCCAGTCTTGCGGATTCTGTGTCTTTTTAAATTTTGCATGCGTTTTTCTTTGTTTCTGCAACAGTGATCTGACCTGTTTTGCGTACCACGGGGGGTCAGCCCCCTCTTTTATTAATTTATTTGGTATAAATCTCTCGATTGCTACTGATATTATGTCTTGGAAAGTAAGCCACAACTGATCTACACTCGCATTTTTAGCTTTGAAGGACTGGAAGGACTGGAAAGCGTGAAACGAATTTTTATCTGCTTTATTGAATAGATATATTTTTCGTTTATTTTTGGTGTATTTGGGAATGTCGATATTTAGTCTCGCTACTACAACTCTATGTTCGCTAATCCCTGTATCTGTTTTGATGCTCTTTACTATCTCGGGATTATTTGTTGCTAGGAGATCAAGAGTATTAGATCTAGTAACTTCCATTCTGTTACTGCTAGGCTTTAAACTGAAGGAAATATAACTCCTACTACGTTTTGGAAACGGAGTAGTAGCTCTGAAACACAATGGACAAGAAGCAGAGAAATAAACATTTGTGAGTGACGAAGGAATATCTGCAAATCGAATAATAAATCACTACTCTTTTTCATTCTACAACTATGTATTTCCTTGAATAACGCGACAGTTAATGAAGTTTTGCGTAGTAACCATGTGGTTAAATACTCCGCTCTTTGCATGTTATCATTTGTCAAAATATCATTTTGATACCTCTAACCGTGTATGAGATACGCAATGATTCATTCTGCCCTTATCGCCATCGGAAATGAGTGCGCTAAATAAAATAAAGTTTAGCGGTATGAGTGAAATGTAAAGATCTCCTCCTAAGTAGAAAATAAAATTCTATCCATTAGGAAAGTTTCATCCGAAGCAACATATTGTGCAACAAGCACCAAACGGAATATCATAGCGGCCTCTATTTTTTTTTTTCTGCAAACTCTTCCTAATGTAGCGCAGTCTCTTATTTCGAAGCCAATATCTTATTAACTGTGACTATTAACGAAATGATGAGCATTTCATCACAATGCTGACATATAAAGATTTAAGTAGCGAAAAAATTAAATATTTCTACCTATTAGTTCTTGCGAAATTGTTTGTGAAAGATGGCAGTGCATGCGCCTCTACGCCGTTAGTGCAGCGCGATTGGGGAAAACATGACGGACGATTCAGCCTGGGTATTTAGGAGCTCTAGCCGCAAGCAACCAGACGCTACTCGGAAAAATATTTCTGGCGCGGTTAAGCTGCCAATTTGCGCATGCGCAGAAAGGTCTGAGTTAGCGTGGGGTGGGGGGGGGGAGGGTAGCCAACACGTCATACGTGTGTGTTTGTAGCGTGTTGTTCGATTATTTCGAAGTCACTGCAATCGCACTTGAGATCAGATATTTCTCTTTTTCACTTCTTCGTTATTAGCAAGGAAAGTATTTTATTTATTCCTTTAAACTAACCTTCGCCAGCAGCCAAAAACAGTGCAAAAAGCGTTCCAACAGTGCATGTATCAAACAAAGGTTTTTGCGTCATAGCAGCTGCGCATGCGCGGTAACACCTGTTTCTTAGCGCTTGAAAGAAGCCGCACAGTCTATGGTAGCCGTCTGGCAGCTGCTGGAACGAACCTAAGGATTCCTTTTATTCTGTGCCTGAGACGTGAGCCCTCTGACTGGTGGGAGGTATCGGGGGTGTTACCTACAGGCCATAGAGCTAGCTCCTGAGCAATGGGCCCTGTTAACGCAATAAGGGGTCCGGCAGCACGGCACGCGTTAACACGTCGTTGGCGCTTTAGGGGATTCCAAGGGCCGCGCTTAAACATGTCCGTGCTCCACGAGAACGGCAAAACAAAGATAATGGAATACAGTCTTAGAAAATCAGGTGATGCTGAAGGAATTAGATTAGGTAATGAAACAATGAAGGTGGTAGATGAATTTTGTTACTTGGGTAGTAAAATAACATATGACGGTCGCAGTACAGAGGATATAAAATGCAGAATGGCAATGGGAAGAAAAGCATTTTTGAAAAAGAGAAATTTGCTAACATCGAATATTAATTTAAGTGTAAGGAAGTCTTTTCTGAAGGCATTTGTGTGGAGTGTTGCCTTGTACGGGAGTGAAACATGGACGATAAACAATATGGACAGGAAGAGAATAGAGGCTATTGAAATGTGGTGCTACAGAAGAATGTTGAAGATTAGGTGGGTAGATCACATAACTAATGAAGAGGTACTGAACAGAATTGGCGAGAAAAGAAATTTTTGGCATACCTTGAGTAAAAGAAGGGATCGCTTGGTAGGACACATTCTTAGACATCGGGGAATCGTAAATTTAGCATTGGATGGAAGTGTGTGGGGTAAAAATCGCAGAGGGAGACCACGAGACGCATATAGTAAGCAGATTCAAATAGATGTGGGTTGCCGTTCTTATGAGGAGATGAAGAGGCTTGCTCAGGATAGAGAAGGGTGGAGAGCTGCATCAAACCAGTCTCCGGACTGAAGACCATAACACACACAGGATAAGCCATAAAGTGAGTCTTGCCTCCCGTGTTCCTACATTTCTCCTGGACCCAAACTGATCTTCCCCAAGGTCGGCTTCTACCGGCTTTTCCATCCTTCTGTAAATAATTCGTGTTAATATTTTGCAACCATGACTTATTAAACTGATGGTTCTGTAGTTTTCACACCTGTCTGCGCATGCGTTCTTTGGAATGGGGATTATAACATTTTTCTTAAAGTCTGAGGGTACTTCGCCAGTCTCATACATTTTACACATCACGTGGAACAGTTTCGTCATGGCTGGTTCTCCCAGAAACTTCAGTATTTTTGAGGGAATGTGATCTACTCCCTGGGCCTTGGTTTAGCCTTAGATCTTCCAGTGCTCTGTCAAATTCATCTCTCAGTATAGTATCTCCTACTTCATCCTCATCTACTTCTCCTCCCCTTCCTACAATATTGCGTGGAAGTTCATTTCCTTCGTAGAGCCTCTCTATATACTCTTTTCACCTTTCAGCTTTCCCTTCTTTGCTGATAACTGGTTTTCCATCTGTGTTCTTGATATTCAACGTAAAGCAAATGCAAATTGAAATATTTTGATTGATTTTTTCGTCACTTCTTGGTAATCATCATATTGACTTTTATTTCAATAACCGGTTATCGACTTAAAGTCTGAAGATGATCTTGTAAGCCGAAATCCGGTTAACTAAGCGGAAACGAACTTTTAGAGCGCACAAAATTGTACTTCGAAGTCAGTATGATGTTGTTCTACCGATGCGGATAGCGATTTTTCTTATACGCTCAGACCTCTAGCTATGTGATACTTCTATGGTTGCTGTACGAAATGTACTGCGTGAAGTGCGAAAACAACGAAAACGAAATAATTATATAGAATACATTATGTTATAAACTTGTTTAACTGTTTTGGCTAACTACGAAAGAGCCAAAAATTATATAATTTTAGCTGACAATCAAGAGACGGAAATTAGTTTCTTCTTCGGTAATTTCCTTTTTAAATAGGTTTGTCAGTTTATCATTTATTAATAATAAGCGGCAATAGTTTTCTTTATAATCATATCTCATTGCTCCTGAAATTTCTCTGTACTTTTGTTTGCATAGAATATGTATTTTATGTGGAAAGTTCTTTAGGTTTATTATTTTACTAATTTATCACTTCCAAAATATGAATGTACAGTGCATTTTTTTATATTAAGCTTTCACTAGTTGCTTAGCAGAGAGTACCAACTTTAGTTTCTCTTCGTTTGGTTATAGGTACCAGCTGTACCAGTAAAGAAGAAAACGATGGACCCTGTGATTTTATAGAACGCGACTCAACGAATTCATTATGAGTTATTGATTTGTGTTTAGATCCTGATTATCAAATCACTGACGAACTGCGTTTAGAAGTTACTGAGAAATCCTTGGAGACCTAGTGAAACATACAATTATAAAAATAACTTAAGGCTTGATGCTAAACGTTCCTTTCGATTTGAATGGCTTAGAACCTATCTATGGTTGGCCTACCCGGCTGCAGTAAAAGGACCATTGTGTCGAATATGTGTGTTGTTTCGACCTCCGGTTCACTGCGGGCTACAAGGTTCATCGTTTCTCCTTGCCTTGAGTATCAAAAGTTTCATGAAGTTGCACAATTTCATATGAGAAGTAAGTGGCATTGTGATTCTGTGGCTTCGTCGAAAAATTTTCAACAAGGACAGAGTATTCATAAATACTTAAATAAAGCTTATCACAAAGAAGTCGAACAAAATCGTGTGAAACGTCGCTGTATTATATGAACAATTTTATTTTGCACGCAGCATGATCTGCCACTCCGTGGGAAAGTTCTTGATGATTCGGTTTTCACAGATCTCCTTCCATTTTCAAACTGAGTCTGAGATTTTAAAAACTCATTTAGAGTCGATAGGGAAAAACTCGTATATCTCTCATCAAATTCAAAATGAACTGATTCAGACTTTTTCTGAAGTTCTAAAAGAAAAAAAAAAAAAAAAAAAAAAAAAAAAAAAAAAAAAAAAAAAGTATGAGGTGAAGCAGGCATCTGCTTTTTCTGTGTTAGCTGACGAGACTACAGATATTAGTGGTGCAGAACATTTATCAATTGGAGTTCACTATTTCTGTTGTGACGAAGGTATCAATAATCTGTGAAGAGTTTTGGGATATGTACCGCTTCAACAATTGAACGCAAAAACCATTTCTAAAACTATTATTCAGTTCGGATCTAAACAAACTTATTGGTCAAGGGTACGACGGATGTGCTGCAGTGGCTGGTCCCATAGGTGGCGTCCAGAAAATTATTGATGACTGGTGTCCTACAGCCCTTTTCTTCCACTGGGCAAGCCATATATTAAAGCTTGTGATAAATGATCGAAATGATGTCAGTGAAGTGAGAAACGCTGCTGCCAGTACAAAGGATATACAATTTTTTTTTAGAGAAAGCACATTGCGCCGACATAAAGTCCCAAATATCCCTCTGTTATGTGAAACACGTTGACAGAAAAATACAAGAGTAATTGCATATTTACCGAGAACTTCATTAATATTGTACAAGCTTTGGAACAACTTTCGCACAACGCATTCAAACCCTAAAACTAAAACCACGTTGTATCAGCTCTTCACGATTGCAACAACACCAACTTACATTGTGACACTATTAATAATTGCTGCCGAGGGGACTAAGGCGCTCCAGTCATGGTCTGCACGGCCACTACGGTCGGGGGTTCGAATCCCCCCTCGGGCATGGATATTTGTGCCGTCCTAGTTCGTAAGTAGTTCATAAGTAGTGTAGGGACTGATGACCCCGTAGTTAAGTCCCATAGACTATACAAACATTTGAACATTTGAATAATTGCTGAGTATTCTGCCAAACTTGAACCCTCGTGCAACCAACTGCAACCAGTAAATATGAACATTAAGGCAGTACACGGTCACATAAATAAATTAACAAATACAATTAAATCTGTTCAATTAAGTTTCGGGTGTGCAGCCGCAAGAATTCTACTTCGTCTCCTAATATTTCGGCTGTGTAACGTTCAGACATCTTCAGAGTAAGCCGAGAGACTGACGCTCCAATGCTCGCTTCGACCCTTTATGTTCAAATGTTTGTAAATCTATCGGACCAAACTGCGTGGTCATCAGTCCGTAGCTTACAATCTACATAAACGTATGTAAACTAACCTAAGGACAAACATCACACCCATGCCCCAGGGAGGACTCGAACCTCCACGGCGAGCAACCGCGCGCTCCGCAGCGAGATGCTTTACACCGCTCGGCTACTCCATCGCGGTCGGCCCTTTATGCTCGCGGGCCGAAGTGAGCACCGGAACGTCAGTCTTTCTGTTCACTCTGAAGATGGCTGAACGTTACACAGCCGAAATATTAGGAGACGAAGAAGAATTGTTGCGGCTGCACACCCGAAACTTAATGCAACAGTCTTTGCGCCGCTAAAACCTGAATTTTCACATAATTCAATATAATCGTGATAATGCCTCGACAGAGTTTAGAAACATCTTTGAGAAAGCCATAAAAATTTGCGAAGAACTACACGTTGAATTTAAACGTCTTCGATTGGCGTCAATCTACAGATCAAATCTACCGTCTGGAAGTGTGGAAAACTTCTTCAGAATATTTATCTTCATCCCATACTTTATCACCTCTTCCCCGAGAGATAGATTTTCATCTGTCCACAAAAAAGCATTTTCAATAGGGTATTTTCCTGTGTTAAAAATATGGTTCGAATTGTTGTTATTCTGAATCATTATAACATTCAGACAGCATTTTCGCTCTTAATTCTTACAAAACATCTGTTATTTTTACGTAATTAAAGCTTAAAAATCATCAAATTTCACGATTAGATCACGTGATCGAAAACGCTCCGTTATTGGCTGAAGTACTGGTGACGTCATAGAACACCTACAGCGCGGCAACTAGAAGTCGGAGCTGTATTATTGTACGCGTTTCCTCCATTTCGCAGCTTTATGTTCAGTTTTTTCGTGATCTAAACGCGTTTACAGTTTTTATGCCACAATGGAAGATGGTTATGTAAGGCTAAGAGCGGAAACCTCCCTAAAGTAGTTGCAATTATGGTGTCTTCATTGTTAAAAAATAATCCAAATTTTTACGTGCCAGAAATAAGAAACGTGAAAACTGCATTGTAAGTAACGCATACCTACATTTTAAAGCTAATTATTTCGAGAGATATTTTATGCCATTGGAAAAAGTACCCAATTTGTTGATGTCAGCAGACTTAATCTGAAGTCACCATATTATGTAATAAAGGGTGAAATTTTACCTTCTATCCAAGCGGCCTTGAGTGATTATGTTGGCAACATCAACAACACGATAGAAAATCTTTGTCCAGCTGTTCAGACCACATAGAATGACTAGATTAGTGTATCGTACAGACCATGAAATAAATAAATAATGCTGTTCCTGCTCTATGATTCTTGTATGTACCCTTGTCCGGTCATTAAAAGTAACTGCCCTCGTAAATCAAAGGTTTCACGACAAAATTTTTACGCTGTCACGCGAGTGGCTAATGGCGACGTCTCATGATTCTCGCTATTCAGCATCTGTTGCCAACATAGTCACAGGAAGCCGCCGGAATAGTTAGTAAAATTTAACCCAGTAAAGCACGCAGTTAAGGGAGTAATTTTATTTAACTACTTCAATACTGGTGCAAAGTGAAACATCAAAACCTGTAAAATACGGCAAAAATTTCTTGTGTATAGCTATACAATATATCTATAATCTAGAAGAGGGACGGCGGGTTGCGTCGGCGGTGTTTTCATATCGCTCGTAGGTTGGCAACGCATATTTTGCGTAGCCAAAGGCATGCCACTTTTACGTAAACATTGCGAGCGAGACACGATGGAATAAATTTATAGCGCCGAAATTACAGTGATTTTCTGGTCTGTTGTTTTTGTGAGTGAATGTTTGCGATTGTGTGTAAACTTTCTGCCATGCATATCAATATTTTCCTTACATATTCAGATTTGGTTTGATATGAATGTGTCACTACTTTTGACACTACAAACTAATCCATTTACGTTTACTCTTCCACATACGAAGCCACGAACAGAAATACACACATTTCATTTGGATCTCTTCGCGCCAATGTCAACCACTTTTTGCGTATCTTCTCATTTTTGGTACTTGCAAGAACAATTTTTCTGGAGTCTTGGTATTGGTACAGTGCGGAACAAAGCAATATTTGTAGGTCATTATGCAAACGTTAACGACCAACCACGAGGCCTCGGTCCAAACAATATACAGGTATTTGTTTATCTTACGAGAGCAGCAGCAGCAGCGTGTTGTATGACGTCGCAGGCATCACGTGACTCAAATGTAGCGTTTTAGCGGGCTTTCAAATTATTTGAATTTCATTTCTTTTTTTTTTCTTCTTTTTTTTTTAAAGTTCTGAAATCCACGAGGTAAAATAGCATGTTCGGACCATAATATGATATAATTAACAATTTAAAACGATTTCCAGAAAACAGTCAAATACCCTATTATGCTTTTGCATCCCGAAAATTTAAGAAAATTAACAAATCTTTTATAGCCATTGCAGAAGATATACAGAACCTTTACGGAAGTTTCTTACAAAATTTTGTTGCTGACGCTACGACGTGTTACGAACTGTGTGAGTAATTTAACGATGTGAGTAATTTAGCATCAAAGTCTGTTGAGTATGTAGATACAATTGCACAAGCCACACCGTTCTATCCGCCTCTGAGCGAGGAAATAGAGATTGTCCTAAAATTCCAGCGACACGTGTCATAGAGCGTAACTCTAGTCCTCTGCGCCCATAGAATCGTTCTACAGTGGGTGACGCGAGGCTAAGTGGTCTGTGCATGCTCAGTGTTCACAGAAAAAGGATAAAAGAGGACACTTTTGAGCAACAGCCTAAGCGCCTCTGGTTTTTTTTTTAAATCGTAATTTGCACAGACGCGTACGCTGGAATCAGTACGTTTTTTATTATACAAAAATAAAATGTCATTTCCCCATCTGTTTCTGTGTGTGTGTGTGTTTTTTTTTCAAGCCAAAGGGATGCAAGTGCACCCGCACCTCCTTGAACCCCTCTCCCGGCGCCCACGCCAACGAAGAATACGACTGTAATTACATTACAAATGATCAATATTTCAAATGATAGTACTATTTTAAATTAAACCATTGGGCTCAGTAGGTGGATGCGTGAATTGAAATGGATTTGTTTTATTGTAAGAAATAATGACGCGTTCTTAACGAAAAAGGCAAATGATCAGTGTTTCAATTGATTAGTGTCTTTAAATACGGGGTTCGGTAGGTGGATTGATGTAAGTAAGTGGGTCAGATTGTACTGTAAATATTTAGAACACATAAACTGACTATTCACTTAATCCCCTGGTCTGCCATGATGTAGCAAAATTATAACATACACTCACAAACACAACAAATCAGACAGTGGCTTTAATTCCGGTGCTATACACACAATTTATGTCTCGCCTGTCACTGGTTACATCAAAGTGGTGCGCCATTGTCTACGCGAAATGTGGTGCGTTGCCAATCTTTATGACTGTTCACCTATTCAAATGTTTGTAGAGCTTATGGGACTTAGCTACGGGGTCATCAGTCCCTAAACCTACAAACTAATTATGAACTAGAATTTTTACTTATGAACTAGCTTATACTAAAGACTGCACAAACATACATGCCTGAGGGGGATTCGAACCCCCGACCGCAGCGGCCGTGCAGACCGTGACTGGCACGCCGCTGACCGCTCGGCCACTGCGGCCGGCTGTTCACCTGTGATCTTAACTTTAGCCCCTAGGCAACTGACAACCATATCTAGACAAGAAATACCGTCTACAGCATCGTGGTCACTTTACAGGCAGCGTAAACAACTATTTGTGCCCAGATAAAACAGTCGCAAGAGAATGCGGTTAACTGATATAACTTCTTATGTGCATGTTTCTTCACTTGATAATAGAGTAACTAATTTCCAAGAAATTACCAATACCAAAAGTCAATTAATGACCTTCTGAAATACATGTATTATTCATTCCTAGTGATAAACGTGATAACGCATCTGTTAAACGGTACTTGAACCCTTTATGTGTTTAATCTATGTCGAAAGTTTGAAGAAATGCCATCCACCATGAAAGTCAACTATGGAGAAATCTACTATCCATTAAGAATGATACAGCATGCTGGTCAATAGAAATTATTATTTTTGATTGTCAAGTAAGTGTTTGAAATTTCTTAATACACCAGACTCTGTCTAACAATTCCTTTTCTGTTGCTGTATAATTTACTTCATGTGTGTTTAGAATATGATTTTGTCTACCCCTAATTCTTGATTCCATTTACTTTGAAAAATTTCTTCTGCTATTCCATATGCTGATGAATCTGTAGCAATCTTAAGAGGTTGTTCCTGTACTGGGTGTTGCGTTGCATGCATTTACCAATGCTAATTTAATGTTCTCAAAAGCTTCAGTTCTACCCTCATCCCAATTCTGTACTTGTTTCTGTTTAAAAAGATTTTATAAATGTGTATCATTGATTGTTTGTCCTTGGACACATTTTCTAAAAAAAATCCTGCCATCCCAAAAAGCACGTAATTGTTTAACATTTTTTGGTAAGTCTACATTAATGTAATGTATTAATGTGATTCTTATATACTCAGGCGCTTGATAATGATAGAAAGCTGAAAAGGCTTAAGCATTGTATAATAAAGTGTAAGCAGTGATCTGACACTTTCATTACAATTTCTAGGTTTGTTTAATGCATCAATAGCTTCTGTGTACAACAGTAGTCTTTTACTGTAGACGATCCAGTACAGCAAATTTCTCGTTTGATGCTTATGGGTAATGGGTAACTTTCGCTGATTGGTTTTCATCTAACTGTACATCCAAGCATTTTGAACGGTTTAGGCGCCATTCTTGGTAACTCTTAATATTTCGCCATACGTTTGTAAAATATTTTAATCTAATAATTCCAGTGTCCGTTTTTCTTGGTCGCTTGCTGACCAGTATTTTTCTTAATTTTGTTTTGAAATCTTTCTATGACGAAAACGCGTCTGCATTAGCGGTTGCTCGATCTGCAGCCTCACCAACAAGATAACTAGTAGCAAAAGCTACTTGCTTCGCATCGTCCCACTTACCGGTGATGATGTGGAAAATACTCTCACAAAATGTGTGTGGTGTATGTCACCATCTGCCTTAAATTTAGGAAATTCCTTATATTTATTCGTACCAGTACCTGCTGTGAAATCTTGCCATGACTTGTCAGGCTGTAAAGTTATTGTTTCTATTGTGCCAAATACTTTTTTTGTCCTTTCTAATTCCAAGTATTATTTTCCTCTTCTCTTTACAGCAGTTTCTTTTCAGTCGGTTTTTGATTCTAAATTATCTGATATTTCTACAGAATCTTATTCTTCTTTAAAGGAGGAACTCGTTGTGTTTCATATACCATTGTATTTAGACTGTTTATTTCTCTTTCAGCAAAATTTCCGAGTTAGTTGGTATTATGTCTTAATTCTGTAAGACGTTCTTATTTAATGACGAACTAAGTCTGCTTCTACCCTATATTCTTTTCGAACCTTTTCTGGAATCTCTATGAGGTGAATGATACGATATATTTGAAAATCATCTGTTACATGCTTATCCTCCTGTTACGAAGTGATTTGTTGTTCAGATTGAGTTATTTGCTCTAGTGTGTATTGTAACACTACTGACATCTGTTCTTTAACAAGATCTTCTAGCTTGTTATTTAGATCAGTCGTTTGCTTTTCAAACTTAATTTCTAATTTTTAAAGTATCTTAGTATTGACATCAGATGATTGTTTGTCAGATTTAGCGTCTAACTCTTCTACCATTTGGATGAATAAGAGGAGCTACTTTTCAAAACGCACTAAGTCCCGAAAAATAAATTTTTCAGGCGAAGCGAAAAAGGCATGCTGCAAAAAATATTCAGTTAATTTTTCCGAATATTACACCCCATACTCGGCTGGGGCTGTTGGATCAAAATGTGTTTAATACGAGGAAATTGATTTTTATACTTTCAAGCTATGAGAAATTTAGTGATGGACAAAATGCATTTAGTTAGATATAAGCTATTTTGGACATAATGCCTTTTTTTAGTTTTCAGTGACAAAGAAATAGTAAAATACTTTTTATTGTTTGAAAATACAATTTTAGCATTCAGTGAAACATTTTAACATCAAAAGTAGGAACACAAACGAAAATGTGCTTCATTTACAATAATATAGTTCACAATTTTTGTCCAATAACAGGCTCCTCTTCTAAACAATCACAAACAGTATCTTGGGCAATAAGTTTGCTACACAGAAGGCTGAGTGAAAAATTCAAGTATTTCATTTTCTCTCCAGTTGTTTCTAAATCTGAGACTTAGTAGTTTTTGAACATCATCTTTTTTTCTTGTTTCAGCCTCATCAGTGATGACACTTTGGAAATATCTGATACTTTGTTAAAGCTGTATCCACGTTTACCTAATGGCAAAAAGCGCTTTGAAGGACCATCAGAATAGTAGGTGATGTGCGTTTTGATTTTCACATCAGTTACCCTTTCACATACCATGTATTTTATAAGATGGATCCTTTTCAGATCACTGATCCCATATACGGACCTAAAATTGCACATAGTTCCTTGAAATAAAATATTTCCCAATCTTTCCCTAAAATCCTTGTTTCGCCCACTTCTGCATAAACATCCTGGTACGTGTTTGAATTCAATATTTTGAAATTTTACGAAGTTTCTTTTCTACTCGTCCAAATGCTCTGTCACCAGGTAGAAAGGAATGTTCTCGAACTGGAAAGCAGAGAAGTCACATGCACTGGAGAGTCTTTGAGCAACGAGAAAGCAATTGCATGAATAACGTGCTGATTTTTGTTTTGAACAGCACAGCCACCCGCGAACAAATGTGACAGATGTGTCAATAGTCAATTTCAATAAGAAATGGATGATGGCAAAGGAAATTTCTTGTGACCCTCTACCTGTCTGCGTTTCATTCCAAATGTAAAATGTAGGTTCTGTACCTGCCACATTTATTACACAAATGGAGTACAAAGATAGTATACCTCACCAACAGATAATTTTGGGAGAGATTGTACCTGCTATAAATCGATGGCAAATGTCCGGCTACAGTCCGACGTTTGCTTCATTAATTTGTGAAAAGCTCTAGCTTTTAATTTATGTGACCGAAGTTCAATCATTAGCTTATTCTTTGTGTTGATGTCTGTAGCAGTTTTCATTTGGCGATACATTATCAAAAGCTACAGTTATCACTTGCTGGAGTTCCGAAACCTAGTTAAATTTTGTATTAAAAATTTTCGTAAAAAAAAGGATCTCTTCACTTTCAGATCAGATATGACTGAATTGTTATACATTTTGAAAAGTTTGTTTATACTCAGGTCACTTGACATCGAACTAGAACGTGCTCTCATTTTCTTACAATGCTGCGAAGTTGGCGTCTTTAGGAAATGCTAGCACTGATAAACTCCGTAGATGCCACATGCATGATACTGTTCATTTCACTTTACGGCGGTACCTTACGAGCTGTAATAAACGGGATAACGCCTCACGTCGTACACTGCTGCAATGATCTTACATAAGGCAGCTTTAAAGGGAAATGCTGAGCAATCGTCTCTGAGCAATGTGGTAATAGCGAGCGTCATTTCCAAAGAAGGGAGTATCTACAGTCGTTTCAAGAAACGTATTTTCCCAAGTCCTCGGAGAATACAATTCCGGCCGGAAACTCGAGATGGTTATGGCACGTCGCTATCAGAAAGGTGTCTGAGTATTTGGAAGCCGCTGTCTCTGCGGCTGCAGTCGACATGTGGAGCCCAATAGCCGTGGTCGCCATCTGGCTGGTGGCTGCCCCATCAGGCTCACTGATTGCTGGTAAGGCCGTACAAGTAGCTACAGTGCTGGCTGACGCCAACGTGGCAGGGTAATGGTTTTATTACTCTTTAGCTCTTTGAACATACAGGGTGTTTCAGGAGGAACAGTAAGTATAGCACTGTAGAGTAGATGTATTGTAACAAAAAGAGCTACATAACGTGATTTTTATTGGGTGCTGAGATAACTGTTACAACTATTAGTATGTAAACCCAAAGAATTTACAGAAAAATTAAATGAGGACGTTCATAAGACACATCCTGGCAGAGTAAAATTGTGTGCCGGAACCGGGACTCGAATCTGGGATCTTTGCCTTTCGCGGGCAAGCGCGTAAGTAAAGTTGTAAGGCGGGATCGTGAGTCGTGTCGGGATAGCTCAGTCGGTAGAGCGCTTGCCCGCGAAAAGCAAAGGTCACAGGTTCGAGTCCCGGTTCCGGCACACAATTTTAATCTGCCAGGAAGTTACATATCAGAGCACACTCCTCTGCAGAGTGAAAGTTTCATTCTGGAAACATCCTTTAGGCTCTGGCTAAGCCGTGTCTCCACCATATCCTTCCTTCCAGGAGTGCTAGTCTTGCAAGGTAGAGAATCTCTTTGCCTTACTTCGAGCCTTTGTCTACACCGTTTTTCATATGTCATAAGCACACACCAGAAGAGTTTCTGACCCCAGCAGACAACGAAATGATACGTTGACTGGGCAGAATGTGTATAATAATACGGAATTTTGAGGATCGAAAATTTTAAAAGCGTTCTAGGATTTTAGACAAATGCATTTATATATTGTTACAAATGGTACACAGAAAATTACAGAAATGCTCAAACACAAATACGATTGCTTAACTAGATCTTACAATTAATAAGAAATTGTTTATAAACAAAGATGAAAGACGTGTCCACATGAAACGCGATGAAATTTGAAAAAAAAAAAAAGCACACTTAAATTCATTAATGATTTTGGAAACTTTTCTAGGAACATTAGTATGTTGGACGTCTCTGAAAACGTGTTAATTTTTTCGCATTTTTGCGAGAATTACGTCGTAGTGACATACGTTTGTAGCAAGGGCTGCACCGTTTCCTTGTTACTCTCTTCTACTCCTCATATTCCGTCAGCAAATGTTTTGGTTTGCAGCTGGAAGGTCCTGACGGGTTGGGATCCAACATAGAATAGACGAGTGCTTCCACAAGACATTCTTTGAAATCACAGATGCCCTTTTTCTTACCGTTTATTTTATTGTATAAACGCTTTACTACTCATGTACAAGTTATGAAATAGAAGGCAAGTCACTTGTACCATTTCACAGTTTTTCTTATGTATGGGGCATATGTGGCCATCTGGTCTGATAGGTCGATAAACGTCTTTCCTTTGTAACAACCATAGAATATTTACGTATTTCCCTCTCTCTTTGTATAGCCTGGGCCATTCAGGCATCATGTTTCGAACTAAGCGTTAGCACGTCTCTTTTATCCTTCCATTTCAAAACGACGGTTTTGTTTTCATCCTCGTATTTTCAGTTTCGTCTTGACCACACCGGGAGGATTATTCTTTCAATTCATGCGTAGAGTGCCTATTAAATGTGTCTTTCGTTGCATTAGCTTTGTAGCTAGTGAAACACTGGTGTACCAGTTGTCTGTATACAGTGTTCTACCACTATCTAAGAGCCCCTTCATCAGATCCATTACCACTCTCTCGGAAACCGACATATCATCTGCTCTTCCTATTCCAGTGTACACTTTGAACGATCATGTGTAACCTCCACTAACGTACAGCTTGAAAATTTTTATTCCATATTTATGTCTTTTGTTAGGGATGTATTCCTTGAATTTCGTACTCATAATATCCAAAAAGTTTGATATTTTTAAGTCTTCTGGATCTGTTTCGTCCTCATTATTTGAGACGTGTAACACTGAAAGTAACAGTTCAAATCTGTTACGACTCATTATTTTTGGAATCCCAATTTGATATATTCTTTTTGTGGACCGGTAGTGTCTCAGTTTCAGAAACGGTATATGTCCCATCTAGAGATATATCCCCAAAAACAAGCGCATTTCATCAGCATTGATGTTAACCCATTTTGCTAGCCTTTGATTTGAAGGCTCGAGTAAAGCAATGTTTTGCGCTGCAAACCTATTAGTTTCTTCGACCAGTAGCAATATATTGTTATATCTATAAAGTGTTCAAAATATGCGATGGAAGGTAGTCCTTGGAGCTGTTGAACAACTTCTATCGGAACACCAGTGTTTGGAGACAAAAAGTAAAATTAAGTCCGTCACCCATTACAGGTTCCCATTCGTTCCTGTCTGAAATATTCGCAAGAGGAACACCATCATTGGGCTCAGTATCGAGTGATACTGCCTTATTTGCTTCATCATCATCTTAAGAACTCAAAGTGTTTTTGGCATCAGCGAAAAATGCGGGTACTCCAACGGAATCGTTCGAAAGGCCTGGTTCATTATCTTCAGAAAGCCTACTTAGCATTTCATCGCTCTCTGCATCGGCGACATTTCTGTTAGTCATTTTGTTTCACATTCTGTAATGAAATACATGTTAATTTTCTAACCAACACAGATTCAATACTCACAGATTTATGTACCACAACGTTCAGAAGATATATTGATGAAGTCGGATGTGCCAGGTACAAGTCCACTGCACAATAACAAGCCCAGTAATACTTCATTTCGCACATCTAGACCTAAAGCAATGTTAGTCTCCAGCTTACCAAGGGTCTAATCCAGAGTGTGAGTTAGAGGGTAAGTCCAAAGCCGTTCCAGTAGTGTTCCGCAATAGTCAGTGGTGGGCAACGTCCAAGGAGTGATGCGAGAAGTACTGCGGTCTGGAGGACCGTGTCCGGCTTATATTGCTGTCAAATGGTCACACAGTTGGCATAGACAGCGCTGTAACTTCGGCACGCCCTACGTCGAGTAGTTCGAGCCCTCTATTGGAGCGAGTTTAATCCCTGGCTGTTGTACGTAGCTGTCATGACGTATGCGTGGCCGCCTCGCCATTTATGCTGCCCAGGAAACTAACGTGCACGTTAGGCTGCCCACGTGGCAGGCTGTATTGTAAGGAAAGAAAATATTTGTTGAGTATATTGGGTGAAAGGTGTTTATTTTATTGAAGAAAAGTGTGAGTGGAGGTTAAAAAAAATGTTTTACGTGTTATTAACTGTGGTGGCTGTTGTTGTAATGTTTGAGCAACATAACAAACCTGATCTTCATTTCGTGGTTGGTTACGTTAAACTCGTGATTAGTGCAAGTGGTGTAGTTAAATTTTGAAAATATTTAGCAAGACAATTAGTGTAATTAACGAATACCATGGCCCTATCTGACAAACTTTTCAAAAAATCACTCACCTTTCCTTCCCTTACAAAATCTCCGACAGAGACTGTGCACACACAGATAGCAGAAATTAAATTACTACGTCTGTGCAATGCGTACAACTCAATTAGTACGCTAATGGCAGTGATAATTCAGAAAATTATGAATAGTAGGATTTTTTACATCAAGTGATTGGCAAGTGCCGGCCGGGGTGGCCGAGGGGACTGAGACGCTCCAGTCACGGTCTGCACGGCCACTACGGTTGGGGGTTCGAATCCCCCCTCGGGCATGGATATTTGTGCTGTCCTTAGTATTAGTTAGTTCATATGTAGTTTGTAAGTTTAGTGTCTAATAAAAGTAATTCACTCAAGCAAATAGGAAATTTTAGTAAATCAGTCTTAATTAATGCTATGCATACGACATTAGTACGAGTTTGGTTCTTTATAGGACAGATGTGGCGGTGGCTATTATTGTTGAACTCAGTGCAAAACGAAATAGAAAAATTATTCATTAATTTAACTGTCTGTTATCTTCTACTACCAATTTTAGCAAAATTGTCTCAACTGAAATTATTATCACGTCTTTGATAATTAATGACACTCACTTGATTGTAAAATTGTGTAGTAATATTATTCATGCATTATTGAGGAATGTCATACTAATCATGTGTGGTTAATTAGTTGTTCAAATAAGATAGCAAAAGTACTGTCTAATGTTCCTGTATTTCAACAAAATTTAAATATGCATTCACAGTATATTACAACCAATAGCATTTATCTTATTTATCAGTCCAGCGACGTGGTACTCTGCAGTCATATAAATGATGCATAAATTCATACAGAAAATCATTTTGATGGTGGCTCCTCCTTTGGCAGCTTGCTAGCAGTTCGCCGTGATGCTTCGCGAATCGCGTAATTAATCACGACCGTTAGCGTCCGCGATGACGCTACCGCGTTTCGGACGTCTGGGACGGTTACCGAACACGTAACGAATTTCTGTCTCAGCAGAAAGCACGAATAAATGTTTCATTAATATCAATTCTTACTTCACTTATGTTCACTGGTTTCACATAATCTTTCATATCGTTGCACTTATAACAAGTTATAACTTTCACTTTGTTTAACTTTATTACTTATATTGTTTGAGCACTCCGCGAATGTCTGATCTACGTCACGGGGCGGCAGATACTGCTGCTTGCCTGCTCTCCCACAGACGAGTGCTGCTATACGATAAAGTCTCTGACCTGAGGAGCCATATCGATATGGTTGCAAAATACTAACACGAATTATTTACAGACGAGTGGAAAAAACTGTTGGAATTCCACCTTGGGGAAGATCAGTTTGGGTTTAGGAGAAATATAGGAACACGGGAGGCAATACTCACATTACGACTTATCTTTGAAGATAGGCTAAGGAAAGGGAAACCAACGTTTTTAGCGTTTGTCGATTTGGAGAAAGCTTTTGACAATGTCGATTGGAATAAACTCTTCAAAAATTCTGAAGGTATCAGGGGTAAAATATAGGGAGCGAAGAGTTATATTCAACCTGTACAAAAACCAGACGGCGGTTATTAGTCGAAGGGCAAGAAAGGGACGCAGAGGTTGGAAAGGGAGTAAAAGAGGGTTGTAGCTTTTGTATATCATCCTCGTCGTCACTTTTGTGTCTCGTTACCCCCAGTTGTCCAGGGTGTCAGTGGCCGACTAGAGAGAGAGACCGACACAGGAAAGTAGGATGCACGCGTGTGCAGGTACGGAGGTGACCAGCTAGTGGGACAACAGAAACTAGAAACACTAGGCGAAATTAGAAGAAGTTGTATATTTCGTAGAAATAAGATAATACTTATCTTTTACAAAGTTCAAGACTGCAGAATGCTGATACATAGTTAAACTAGAGAGAGGCCTGCCTTCTGATGAGTCCTAGTGCCTATCAGATAGCCAAGTCTTAACTGGTGCCTATCTGATTCCCAAGTGAACGATGTCGTTCAGTGGTGGCCACGAGCAGGATAGCAGCAGAGGGCGCTCGTGGCTGACGTCGTTAAGAACGCCGCGCCGTGCTTGCATGGCGGCGCGCGGCGAAAGTACGTGGCGCGCACTTCATACTTGTGCGACACCACAGTAGCCTTTCCCCAATGTTGTTTTATCTCTACATTGAGCAAGCAGTGAAGGAATGCAAGGAGAAATTTGGAGAGGGAATTAAAGTTCAAGGAGAAGAAATAAATCTTTGCGGTTTGCCAATGACATACTAATTCTGTCAGAGACCACAAAGGATCTGGAAGAGTAATTGAATGGAATGGACAGTGTCTTGAAGATATTTTATATCTTATGAACATTAACAAGAGTAAAACGAGGGTAATGGAATGTAAAGTCAGAAAATCATGTCAGATTGGTGGGACACATTCGAGACATCAAGGAATGGTCAACTTAGCATTAGAAGGAACTGTGTGGGGTGAAAATCGTAGAGGGCAACCGAGGGACGAATACAGTAAGCAGATTCAAAAGGATGTAGGTTACCGTTCGTATTCTCAGACGATGAGGCTTGCACAGAACAGGGTAGCGTGGAGATTTGCATCAAACCAGTCTGTGGACTGAAGACCACAACAACAAGTGAAAAAAGGGTGCGGTCCCATAGACCCAATAACGGATTGTAGCATCGCGCTCAAAGTGTTAAAGTAACTTACACTAAGCACGACACACGCACCCATATCCGAGCGAGGACTCGAACCTCCGGCTGGACGACTGCCCAGTCCGTAGCATGATGCCTTAGACCGAGCGGCCATTCCGCGTGGCACTAACCAGCATCTGAAACTAAAAAGTCCATGTTAAAATCTGTTATTAATACTATTATAAGGCTTTCTGATATGTAACTGCGTAATTTTCAAAATATATTCAAGACAACTTTCCACTCAAATAGCTCAACACACACATATATTTTTTGCTAGGAGGGCAGTGTGACGAAATGGGAGGCGAAGTGGCGGGGACTCGCAGTGGTGATTTCGCAAAGGGATGAGAGGGAGGAGGTTAATTAGTCAGTTTAATCAAGTTTATATCAAAAGAGGCTCAGAATTAACTTCACTATACTACTAACCTAGTAAAATAGAGTACCATATTCTACTTGGCGTATTATTTGAGTGAAAGAAGTTCCTGACCATCATGCTCGTACAACTGTCTGTGGAGAAGCTTAATTAAGCCAGCTCCTCACGCGACAGAGAAGACAAAGGTTTCAATGCGCCAATGCAAGGATTTAGGCACCAAAATGCCACAAGTATATTTAGCTTGATTTCGTATTTTCGCATTATAAGGCGACGCCTAAGCCGTATTTTAATGTTGAACCATCCATTAAAACGTCTGGATGGATGATATGTAGTGAGAGATACTAACAGAGGTAGTGGTAGAAATAGCTACTGCTATAAAATACTCGTATTAGATTTTGCTATGAGTAACTCATAATCCGAGCTCAAATCAGGCTTTAGGTTATTTTAAATTTTAATTTTTAATTTATTTACTTTAGATGGTATTATATACCCAGAAGATTACTTTAATTCATTTATCATTATTAACACCATTTAACTTTTACTTTTAGGTTCAATCACTCCGAGGGGCCCCTCCGGGAAGCACTGCGTCGTTTTGCCGCAGAGAGGTGAGCATGTGTAATTGTCGCGTTGGTTCTGTTATTGTGTGGAACATCTGCTGAGCAAGACATGTTTCCGAAACCCTCTGACTTAACTCAAGAGTTTGACTGCTCGTTTGTTCTGCTGCAGCGAATGTGTATTGGTTTGCACGAATTGTGAGTATGAGTGTGTCAAGCTATGGCCGACGATATTTTTACGTATTTCATGTATTTTCTTCCCTTGCTGACTTCCTCAGCGGGCAGTAGTTTAAATCATGGAGATATCTTGAGAGGAATGAACCAGTTACCTAGACAAACAAGTTATTCACTTAGGATAAGCGAATAAAAATTTAATTTAATATTTATTGCTGATTATTGATGTTAGAGTGAAGGATAAGGATAGTGTTTTACTCATGGGTGATTTCAACGCCAGGATAGGAAGTCGAACAGAAGGTTATGAAAAGGTTATGTACACGTTTGGAGAGGATATGGAGCTCTTGGATTTCTGTTCCAGTATGGGCTTAGTTACCACAAACTCCTTTAAGCACAAGCACATTCACCGCTCTACTTGGGAAGGAAGGGGAACCAGATCAATCATTGACTATATAATAACAGACCAAGAATTCAAGAAAATAGTTAAGGACACACGTGTTTTCAGGGGGTTCTTTGATGATACTGATCATATTGATCATATTGTAAACGGATGTGAAAACACACTTGATCTCTTAGCAACAAATAATCCTGAGCTCATAACGAGCATCAAAACGGGTACAGGTATTAGTGAACACAGAGCTGTCGTAGCGAAAAAGTTATCAAAAATAAACGCAGGGTATATTTGTTCAGGAAATCAGATAGAAACAAAATACATTGCTTCTTGAAAGACAGCTTCCACTCGTTTCTAACACTAAACGTAGGTGTAGACCAGATGTGGCTCAAATTCAAAGAAGTGGTATCGACATCAATTGACAGTTTTATACCAAATAAATTAATAAAAGAAGGAGATGATCCCCATTGGTACACAAAACAACAAAGGAAAAGGCATACTAAAGTTAAACGAACACAAAATCCTCAGAATTTGCGATCGTACTCAGAAGCTCGAAATTTAGCGAGGATTTCAATGCGAGATGCCTACAATATTTATCACAACGAAACTCTTTCTCGTAATTTGACTGAAAACCCAAAGAGATTTTGGTCATATGTCATATAGTAATGGCGATCCTGCCGATGACAGCGCTACTAAAGAAGAGTTATTAAACTTAGCTTTTAGAAACTCATTCACCAAACAAGACGAAACCAATATTCCAGATTTCGAATTACAAACAGATGCCGTAATGAGTAACGTAGAAGTAGATATCATCGGAGTAGTGCAGCAACTAAAATCACTTAACAAGAACAATTCTTATTGTCCGGATTGTATACCCATTAGATTTCTATCTGATTATGCTGAAGCGATAGCTCCTTACTTAACAGTCATATACAACCGCTCTCTCATAGAAGGATCTGTACCAAAAAATTGGAAAGTTGCACAGGTCACACCTATATTCGAGAAAGACAGTAGGAATAACCCACTGAACTACAAGCCTATTTCATTGACGTCAATTTGCAGCAGGGTTTTGGAACATTTCCTGTATTCCAATATTATGAATTATCTCGAACAGAACGATCTACTGACCCACGGTCAACACGGATTTAGAAAATATCGTTCACGCGAAACACAACTAGCTCTTTATTCACACGAAGTGATGGGTGCTATCGACAAAGGTTCGCAAATCGATTCCGTATTTCTTGATTTCCAGAAAGCTTTTGACACCGTACCTCAAAAACGGCTTTTAATCAAATTGCGTGGTTATGGTATATCGCCCCAAATTTGCGATTGGATAGGGGATTTCTTGTCAGAGACGACACAGTTCGTAGTAATGGTAAGGCATGGACTAAAACAGAGGTGATATCGGGCGTTCCACTACGCTTGGGCCTCTGCTATATCTTATTTACATAAACGATTTAGGGGAAAATCTATGTAGCTCTCTTATGTTGTTTGCAGATGACGCCGTCATTTACCGTCTAGTAAAATCATCTGAAGATCAAAACCAACTGCAGAACGATCTGAATAAGATATCAGTATGGTGTAAAAATTGCCAATTGACTCTAAATAATAAGAAGTGTGAAGTCGTCCACATGAGTACGAAAAGAAATCCGTTAAACTTTGTTTACAACATAAATCAATCAAATGTGAAGACCGTAAACTCCACAAAATACCTAGGAATTACTATTACTTCAGACCAAAACTGGAAAGAACACGTAGATAATATTGTGGGAAAGGCGAACCAGAGACTGCGTTTTATTGGCAGAACCCTTAAAAGATGCAACAGAAAAAGAAACTGCATACACTACGCTTGGCCGTCCATTTTTGGAGTATTGCAGCCCAATGTGGGATCCTTATCAGGTGGGTTTGACGGAGGACATCGAAAGAGTCCAAAGAAGGGCAGCTCGTTTCGTATTGTCACGATACAGAGGAGACAGCGTTACGGAAATGATACAGGATCTGGGATGGGAATCATTACAACAACGGCGCCTATCCCTGCGGCGTGGGCTACTTGCGAAACTCCAATCGTCAACATTCTCCTCCTAATGCGAAAATATATTGTTGACTCCCACTTACATAGGTAGAAATGATCATCAGAATAAAATACGAGAAATCAGAGCTCGAACAGAGAGAATCAGGTGTTCTTTCTTCCCGAGCGCTAATCGAGAATGGAATGGGAGATAAGTAGTATAATTGTGGTTCGATGAACCCTCTGCCAGGCACTTAAATGTGATTTGCAGAGTATCCCATGTAGATTATTTAATCTGCAGTGAAATTGGTTTCGTGAAGCCAAAAGAGCAGAAAGTCAGGTCCATGTGTAGAAGGATAAGAGTGGAGAAGCTTCAAGACAAGGAAATTAGGCACGAATATACATAAACAATGATCTCGGAAAGGTACCAGTTAGTTGAATATAATGATTTACAGTCACTGGAAGAGGAATGGTCAAGGTACAGGGACACACTACTGGAAACAGCTAGAGAATGTCTCTCTCTGTTGGCGAAATTATATTTTCAAATCAGGAGGTACGCATAAAACGTGCGAAATTGTACTCAACGCATTCTCCGAGAATTACTTCGAACAGTTAGTTTATGAGCCAACTAGAATTGTAAATGGATATGAAAACACACTTGATCTCTTAGCAACAAATAATCTTGAGCTCATAACGAGCATCAAAACGGATACAGGTATTAGTGAACATAGAGCTGTCGTAGCGAGATTGAATATCTAAAGTCCCAAAGTTACCAAAAATAAACGAGAAGTATATTTGTTCAGGAAAGCAGATAGAAATAAAATACATTGCTTCTTGAAAGACAGATTCCACTCGTTTCTAACACTAAACGTAGGTGTAGACCAGATGTGACTCAAATTCAAAGAAGTGGTATCGACAGCTATTGACAGTTTTATACCAAATAAATTAATAAAAGTAGGAGGCGATCCCCCTTGATACACAAAACAGGTCCGGACACTGATGCAAAAGCAAAGGAAAAGGCATACTAAACTTTAACGAACACATAATCCCCAGGATTGGCGATCCTACACAGAAGCTCGAAATTTAGCGAGGATTTCAATGCGAGATGCCTACAATACTTATCACAATAATGAAACTCTTTCTCGTAATTTGACTGAAAACCCAAAGAGATTTTGGTCATATGTTAAATATACTCGGGGCAAATCACAAACAATACCTTCACTACGTGATAGTAATGGCGATCCTGCCGATGACAGAGCTACTAAAGCAGAGTTACTAAACATAGCTTTTAGAAACTCATTCACCAAAGAAGACGAAACCAATATTCCAGATTTCGAATTACGAACAGAGGCCGTAATGAGTAACGTAGAAGTAGATATCATCGAAGTAGTGCAGCAACTAAAATCACTTAACAAGAACAAGTCTTATGGTTCGGATTGTATACCCATTAGATTTCTATCTGATTATGCTGAAGCGATAGCTCCTTACTTAACAGCCATATACAACCGTTCTCTAATAGAAGGATCTGTACCAAAAGATTGGAAAGTTGCACAGGTCACACCGATATTCAAGAAAGGCAGTAGGAGTAACCCACTAAACTACAAGCCTATTTCATTGACGTCAATATGCAGCAGGGTTTTGGAACATTTCCTGTATTCAAATATTATGAATTATCTCGAACAGAACGATCTATTGACCCAAGGTCAATACGGATTTAGAAAATATCGTTCATGCGAAACACAACTAGCTCTTTATTCACACGAAGTGATGTGTGTTATCGACAAGGGTTCGCAAATATATTCCGTATTTCTTGATTTCCAGAAGGCTTTTGCCACCGTACCTCACTTTAATCAAATTGCGTGGTTATGGTATATCGCCCCAAATTTGCGATTGGATAGGGGATTTCTTGTCAGAGAGAACACAGTTCGTAGTAATCGATTGCAAGACACCGACTAAAACAGAGGTGATATCGGGCGTGATATTGGTCCTTGTTAATTATTTACATAAACGATTTAGAGGAAAATCTAAGTAGCTCTCGTAGGTTGTTTGCAGATGACGCTGTCATTTACCGTCTAGTAAAATCATCTGAAGATCAAAACCAACTGCAGAACGATCTGAATAAGACATCAGTATGGTGTAAAAATTGGCAATTGACTCTAAATAATGAGAAGTGTGAAGTCGTCCACATGAGTACGAAAAGAAATTTCGTAAACACATAGCATCAAAATAGCAGTCAAACAAGAAAGTCATTCATTTAAAAATTATTTAAAAAAACGACTTTGTAAGAAAGTACCTATTGAAACCATATAGAGGTAGAGATGCTGTGTGTATATTGGCAACAAATAAACAACCACTTGACAATGCCAAATACGGCGAAACGGCTGTAGTGGACAATTAAATAATGTTATAAGCAGCAGTAAAGGTGATTATATTTATTAAAATGTCGTATTACGATATATTCACTGCTGCAGGCCCATTTATGAAAAAAGTTATGAAAAAAAAACCATTAAACTTTGTTTACAAAATAAATCAATCAAAAGTGAAGACCGTAAACTCCACAAAATACATAGGGATTACTATTACTTCAGACTTAAAAAGAACACGTAGATAATATCGTGGGAAAGGCGAACCAGAGACTGCGTTTTATTGGCAGAACCCCTAAAACATGCAACAGAACTACTAAAGAAACTGCATGCACTACGCTTGTCCGTCCATTTTTGGAGTATTGCTGCCCAGTGTGGGATCCTTATCAGGTGGGTTTGACGGAGGACATCGAAAGAGTCCAAAGAAGGGCAGCTCGTTTCGTATTGTCACGATACAGGGGAGACAGCGTTACGGAAATGATAAAAAATCTGGGATGGGAATCATTACAACAAAGGCTCTTTTCGCTGCGGCGTGGGCTACTTACGAAACTCCATTCGCCAACATTCTCCTCCGAATGCGAAAATATGTTGTTGACTTCCACTTACATACATAGAAATGATCATCAGAATAAAATCCGAGAAATCAGAGCTCGAACGGAGAGATTCAGGTTCTTCCCGCGCACTATTCGAGAATGGAATGGAAGATAAATAGTATAATGGTGGTTCGATGAACCCTCTGCCAGGCACTTAAATGTGATTTGCAGAGTATCCCATGTAGATGTAGATGGAACTGTAGTGTGTAAAGGCAGGAAGAAGCAGACAGCTTGGTGGAATGACACAGTTAAGGCAGCCTATAAAAAGAAAAAGAAGGCATTTCAAAAATGGCTCCATACTAGAAATCAGTCAGACAGAGAAAGTTATGTTGAAGAAAGAAACAAAGCCAAACGAATAATTGCAGACTCCAAGCAGAAGTCATGGGAAGACTTTGGAAATAAGCTAGAAACTCTGGGCCAAGCCGCGGGAAAACCATTTTGGAGCGTAATTAGCAATCTTCGAAAGTGAGGGAAGATGGAATTAACAAGTGTTTTGGACAGGTCAGGAAAGCTGCTAGTCAATTCTGTGGATGCCTTGAGCAGATGGAGGGAATATTTTAAAGAATTGCTCAATGTAGGAGAAACGTTCAATGATGTGCCAGATTTTCAGGTAGAATGGGGTAGGAACTACGATGGAAATAGGATCGCATTTGAAGAAGTGGAGAAAATGGTCAGTAGATTACAGTGCAATAAAGCGCCTGGGGTGGATGAAATTAAGCCGGAACTCTTGAAATACAGTGGAATATCAAGTCTCAAACGGTTACACAGGATAATTGAGAAAGCGTGGGAATCGGTACAGGTTCCGTCTGACTGGACGAAAGCGGTAATCACGCCAATTTTCAAACATGGAAACAGAAAAGATTGTAACAACTATCAAGGTATCTCTTTAATTAGCGTTGTAGGCAAAACATTCTCAGGTGTTGTTGAAAGGAGAGTGCGAGTGTTAATTGGGGACAAGTTAGATGAAAATCAGTGTGGGTTTAGGCCTCTTAGAGGCTGTCGGGACGAGATCTTTACGGCAGGTAATGGAAAAGTGCTATGAGTGGAACAGGGAATTGTATCTATGTTTCATAGATCGAGAAAAGGCTTATGACCGTGTTTCTAGGAGGAAGCTACTGTCAGTTCTACAAGATTATAGTATACGATGCAAACTTCTGCAAGCAATTAAAGGGCTTTACATAGACTGTCAGGCAGCAGTTAAGGTAGATGGCAAATTAAGCTCATGGTTCAGGGTAGTTTCAGGGATAAGACAAGGCTGTAACCTGTCACCGCTGTTGTTTATACTACTCATGGATCATACGTTGAAAACAGTAGACTGGCAGGACGGGATTAAAATAGGTGAAAACAAAATAAGGAGTCTCGCATATGAGGATGACTTAGTTGTAATGGCCGATTCGATTGAAAGGTTGCAAACTAATATTTCAGAGCTCGATCAGAGGTGCAAGGATTATGATATGAAGATCAGCATCTCCAAAACGAAAGTAATGTCTGTGGGAAAGAGATTTAAACAGATTGAGTGCCAAATAGGAGGAACAAAGTTAGAACAGGTAGACAGTTTCAAGTACCTGGGATGTATTTTCTCACAGGATGGCAACATAGAGAAAGAACTGGAATCGAGGTGCAGCAAAGATAATGCAGTGGTTGCTCAACTAAGATCTACTTTGTTCTGCAAGAAGGAAGTCAGTACCAAGACTAAGTTAACAGTGCACCACTCTATCTTTCGACCAACTTTGTTGTATGGGAGTGAAAGTTGGGTTGATACAGGTTACCTTATTCACAAGGTAGAGGTTACAGATATGAAAGTAGCAAGAATGGTTGCAGATACTAATAGATGGGGAAAATGGTAGGAGGGTGTCCATAATGAGGAAATCAAAGAAAAACTTGGAATGAACACCATAGATGAAGCAGTTAGAGCGAACAGACTGAGATGGTGGGGTCCTGTTACAAGCATGGGAGAAGCAAGGTTACCTAAGAGACTCATGAGCTCGGCAGCGGAGGGTAAGAGGAGTCGAGGTAGACCAAGAAGAAAGTACTTAGATTTGGTGAAGAATGATTTTGAAGTAAAAGGCGTAACATCAGACGAGGCATCAATGTTAGCATTGAATAGGGGATCATGGAGGAATTTTGTTAGAGGTACTATGCTCCAGACTGAACGCTGAAAGGCATAATCAGTCTCTAATGATGATGATGATTTATTGCTCATTAGTGATACTCAAGAAAGGTTTCTGATATGAAAAGTAAACCTCTCATACATTCACTGGATGACATACCACCACACGCTAATGGGTTAAAGACCAACTTACTTGCAAAAAGCAAGCAGGCTATAAAACACACTGAAAAACATTTCATAGCTAAATATTTCCATTCGTCGGTCACTTTGTCAGTGACGTAACCGTTTCCAAACAATTGGTCGACGTATACAGAACCCGCGATACCAGACTACTGCCCGGTCACATTATAATTAAAGCCCGACCGAAACATGATTTGTGGCCGAAACCGGAAACCGTAACCTAATATTCGGCTCCTCTTCTAGTTTTGGCCGAAACCGTTACCGAAACTTGCGTAATTAAGTTAAAATTTTTGTATTATTACGTTACACCACAAATCACTAGTTTTTTCACGTTTTTCAAGATCCCCTTCTTATATTAAGCCTCCTTGAGTCTGTGTAAGCCTAATCAGGAGTCCGTAGAAATTGACATGAGAGGTGAACAGGTTTAGAAAAATCGACGGTACTTTTATTAAAGTATCAATGTATATAGAAATTCATGAACCCTAAGACTGTTTTTCGTCTCGAATATGTCAAAGACGTTAAAGATAAAGGTGAAGCAATGAATTAAAATTTGTGATGTGACCGGGAATCCAACCTGGACCTCCATGTTTACAAGACAGACGTCTTACCACTTTTTAAATATTTTATTGTTATTACTCGCCCGTCCTTGCGCTCGCCAAACTCGCCTTCTTCGGCGTAGGCTTCAACCGCCTTGTAACTTTTTTTTTCAATCGGAATCTGACAGTATCTTCAATAATTTCTAAAATGAATTTAGACGGCGTCTTCCACCATAATTAACGTAAAATTTAACTGCTAGTTAAGAAATATTTGTTGTGGTGCGACAGTTGAGATGTGGTGCAGTGCAAATGAAATATCATTTAATTCAAATATAAGAAGAAACACATATAACTTGGGACGAATCTACTACGTGGTGTAAACTTGTAGTAAAATGAAAACACACATCTTCACAGCAAATAAGAGTATGTCTCCATTGGCAGTATAAGTATTGCTTCTTGAAATTGGCGGTTTATAAAATTAAATAACAATTCCTTAGGGAAGATTGGTAAGATAGATTGACACGTAGTAGACGAACAGAAAGTATGGTAGGTCGCACAAAACATTGCTAAATAAATAAGTCTCCTAGTTCTTATCTACTGCAATGTTCTAGACAAAAAATTCGCATAGTTGTCTTTATAATATTTCTGTCGTTTCAGTTTGTGATGTTCTGTTTGTAAATACACCCAGTAATCGTCTTTCTTCTTTTCATTGTTCGTTATTAGTTAGTGGACCGTGTGTCCTTTTAACCAGTTGACTGCTTTCCTTTTGGCGGGAGGGTAAGGCACTTCGTCTGGATTCAGTAGTCGAGCCTGTGTGATCGTTTTGGGAGACGTTCGCAGCATACTTGCAAGTTTTGTTCTGCAGAGGAGCCATATCTCCTGTACAAGGTGACATGTAAATCTATGTTCATCCGTGTCGATAAGACTGCAACTTATGCAATTTGGCGTTTCTACCAGGTGAATGTACAACTTTGAATTGGTCGGGAGTTTTCTGTTAACTGCCAAGTACCGTGTGGACCTTACGCTGGTTGGTAAGTGCGCGTCCTGTACGTTTTCCCAGATTTTGTTCCAGTTATATTCTTTATATTTGTTCTCTATTCTATTTCTCTGTTTGTTTTCCATCATCATATTGTATACTTCTTTAACTTTGTACAGATATTTCTCGGAAATAAGGCGTTTAATGTAGCTATATACTCCAGAAGAAAATGCCTGAGATGATTTAATGCAGTCGGAATGTGGCGTACATCCATAGGTGCCTGCATATTATCTGGAGCTATTTCTTGTAGTAAGTGACACACAAGTGCGTTGGGTGATCTTTGCCACAGTTTATATGTTTTGATAAGATACAAAGCTTGGGCTTTGACATAGATATCTGTCAATTTAAGGCCTCCCTATACCGTTGCCAGTGTAAGAGTATTATATTTTACTTTAAATACCTGTTCTCTGCTTACAAAGTGGCCGAGCGCTGCTAGCATTTGTTGCGCTATTGATCGAGGTAGCGGTAGCAACTGAGCAACAAAGTTGACATTCGAGGTGATATTTGTGTTTGCTAGATGTACTTTTTGTATTGCATTTACGTTTCGCAAAACATAATGCTGTGTGCTAGCTCTAATTTTTTCCAACAGTCTCCTGTAGTTTAGGGCGGCACTGTTGTTGATATTGCGCGTGAATTCGATTCCGAGGGTTTTGAGTTTGTCCACAAATTTTATATGTTCGGTTCTAAATTCTATTCCTCGGCCGATGTTCAAAATTCCTGACTTTTGCCGGTTTAGTTTGGCTCCTGACGCCGCTGCACATCGAGATGTGAACTGCGGTTGCTAGTTCTTTCAAATGTTCAAATGTTTGTATAGCTTATGGGACTTAACTACGGGGTCATCAGTCCCTAAACTTACAAACTACTTACGAACTAGCTAATACTAAGGACGGCACAAATATCCATGCCCGAGGGGGTATTCGAACCCCCGACCGTAGTGGCCGTGCAGACCGTGACTGAAGCGCCTCAGTCCCCTCGGCCACCGCGGCCGGTTGCTAGCTCGCTTTCGTCTGTCACTATACATCAGCGTACGCGTGACAGACGATTTTGACCATGTAGCTGTAATCCTCGGAGTTCTTGTGTGAACGTGAACAGGAGAGGTTCAAGCGCTAACGCAAAAAGTGCCATAGACATGGGGCATTCCTGTCGGACCGAGCTCTACATAGCGACCGGCTTGCTGAGTTGTCCGTTGATACTGATTTTGGACATACCGCTAGTCAAATGTTTGTAGAGCTTATGAGACTTAACTACGAGGTCGTCAGTCCCTAAACTTACAAACTACTTATGAACTAGCTGCCGGACGCGGTGGCCGAGGAGACTGAGGCGCTTCAGTCACGGTCTGCACGGCCACTACGGTCGGGGGTTCGAATTCCCCCTCGGGCAAGGATATTTGTGCCGTCCTAGTTCGTAAGTAGTTTGTAAATAGTTCATAAGTAGTTTGTAAGTTTAGGGACTGATGACCCCACAGTTAAGTCCCATAAGCTTTACAAACATTTGAACATTTTTATGAACTAGCTAACACTAAGGACGACACAAATATCCATGCCTGAGGGGGATTCGAACCCCCGACCGTAGCGGCCGTGCAGACCGTGAGTGGCGCGCCGCAGACCGCTCAGCCACCGCGGCCGGTGTACCACTAGTCAGTAGGTTTCTAATAGTGGTTACAACATTTTGCGGGAAATGGGATTGTGTTAATGTTCGAAAAAGCTACGAATGGTTGACTGAATCAAAAGCTTTCGGAAAGTCGAAAGACATGATAGCACACTTGATGTCACAGGCGTCTGCGGTTGCGATAATATTGCGGTAGTCGCTTAATGAGTGATACATAGTTCTGTTCTTCGTTTGATAGGCTTCCGTTGCGATCGTGATGACTGAATTTAATCTTTGCATTATTACTCTTGCAAAGATTTTATAATCACTATTTAATAATGTTATGGGTCTAAAATTCTCGATAGTCTTCCCTCCTGAAGTTTTGGGTACTAAGACCACGGTGACTTCACAGAACTCTCTCGGGATTTCGTTGATATTCATTAGTTCATTACATACTAATGTCATCTTAATGGCTAACTGTTGTCGAAAAATTTTATATAGTTCTGCAGGTAGGCCATCAGGGCTTGGGGACTTAATTTTCGGGCTTCTTTGAATAGCGTTTATGACATCTTCTTCTGTTATCTCTGCGGCGAGTTCTTCCGCTGACAAATTGTTTACAGAAAAATTCGACGCGATGGTTTCCTGCGCTATTTCGTCTGTTGGTTTGTCTGCTAATAGTGCTGCAAAATGTTTGTGCACTTCTTCCTTTATTTCCACTTGTTCGGTCAATAGTCTTCCGTCAATAGTTTTCAATTCTGTCAAAATTTTTCGATTTGTCTGCTTGATTTCCTGTATCACATGAAACATAGACGTCGTTTCCTCTTGTATCGTATTTTGCAGTCGCGTTCGAGCTTTGCATCCTTCAAGTTGTTGCCTATGCAGCGTTGATAATTTGGCTTGTATTCGTTTTATCTGTCTGTGATTTTCCTTCATAGTTACGTCTTGATTACACAATTCTCGCAAACATTGAAAATAAAATTCTACAGTCTTCTTCTGACATTCCTTTTTATTTCGCAGGAGTAAGTTTTTAAAGCTTTTATTATCGCCGGCTTGGCACATTTCATCCACCAAATAACAGCGAAGTTGTATCTTGAAAACTTCCTCTCACATTCTGCCCACGTAATGCAGAAGGCTGCGCGGCATTCTGGATCGGGAAGATGAGCAACGTTTAGTTTCCATGATCCTTTCCCTTTGTAGGTCCTTTGTTTCGCAAGGTTTATAGTGCATATGTGCGCTACGTGGTCAGAGAATATGATAAGCCATATCTCTGATTGTAAAATGTGGCCTCGCAGATTAAATGTTACATAAATTCTATTAATACGGCTGGCAGAGTGACCAGTAAAATGGGTGAAACCGGGTCTATCACCATGTTTTTCCTCCCACGTCTCTTACGATCTTCTCTAACTCCATTGATTTATTCAAATTTGGCGTCTGGTCTTTCGGACCAAGGACGCAGTTAAAATCAGCCGCAAAAATTGTTTGTGCGAATCGCGGTAAAAAGAGAGGAATTATGTCTTCCTTGAAAAACTGTATTCTTAGGTATTTATTTCCTGTTCCAGAGGGAGCGTAAACGTTAATAAATCGAGGACTGTTTACAGTGAAAGCTATACCTCTGCTGTCTGGCAGTTTCTCGATATTTGCAGTTCGCATCCCTTCTTTAGTCAATATTGCTGTACCAAGGTCATTACCCAGTACGAGGTTCATTATAACATTGTAGCCAGTGATGCGATCTGTTGCTTACAGAAAGTCTCGGAGATTTCGCAATTTTAGCGTGCTGCTGATTTTGTTAATATTGAGAGTCGCGATTCTGTACGCCTGAAGAGATGTCATGTTTGGAAGGTCTTCCTCACTGTTAGTGTTGTCGTGTAACGATGTTGGCCATATCGATTTAATAGAATTCCGGGTCTTCCTCGGGCAGGATTGCATCCGGGACGTCATTTCGCGGGTGCTGGGACTCCACCAATCCAGATGCGGACGACGCCCTTCCTGTACCTTCTCGATATTCCGCCATCTCTCTATCATAAGTGCAGGCGTCAACCTCGGCTGCCCAATCTCTGGAAGTCTTGTGTCTCTTCATGTATTCTTGTGTATTTCCTGACAAGGCGTTCTCTCTGACTTCGTCATAATCCATCATTTCGATACATATTGTAGAGGTCACAATTTCACGATCTAGTTCGGTATTGACTGTTTTCGATTTTTTTGCAATTTGTCGTTTGCGGAAGGGGTTTCTTGCAAATTTTCAGTCAGTTTGTGGGCGATCATTTTTGCTTTGTCTCGCAGAATTTGTGCATTTTTTGCGGCTCCCTGATGAGCTCTCCTGCGTTTTCTGTGCTTCTTTGGGGACGAGTATGTATTCTGATTCTCGTCGGTCACAGACGTCTCAACGAGGCTGTCCTTGGTATTGACGCACTCGTCTCGACATTTGTCGAGTCCTTCTTCCGTGTGGATGTTATCATGCTGTTCTGCATGTTGACTGCAGTCTCGGTCGTTTGTGGTGACCATAGGGGTAGGTTCTGAAATAACGTCTTTCATAGATTCGGTCACGTCTCTGTGGTCACCTTCTTCTTGAAGTATGTAGGGCCCCCCTTCTTTAACAGTGGAGTCATTCTGTGCGGCGTGTTGCCTACTATCTCCGTCCTTGTTAGTGGTGGTAGATGTGGTCTCTGTTATCATAGATTCTATGGGTGTGGTCGTTTCCTTGGAGTCACTGCCGTCTATTGGTACCGTATCTACGTTTAGTTCCGGCGCGACGTTCCCGCGGACTGTCGCGACATACGTCACAGGTAACTTAGACATCGTGCTAGGGCCGTCCGTCTCTCCTATCGGTAACTGCGCCACGCGCCGCTGAACGCACTGGGCACGAACGTGTTCTGCCGACCCGCAGGCTACGCACGTTCTCAATTGTCTGTTGTACATGACTATAGCTCTATACCCACAAACGTAGCTATAATTTACAACCGATCACTCAGCGAAAGATCCGTACCCAAAGATTGGAAAGTTGCCCAAGTTACTCCAATATTCAAGAAAGGCAATAGGAGTGATTCCCAAAATTACAGGCCTATCTCATTGACGTCGATTTGCAGTAGGATTTTGGAACATATACTTTGTTCGAAAATTATGAACTACCTCGAAGAGAACGACATATTAACCAGTAGTCAACACGGATTCAGAAAGTATCACTCTTGCGAAACACAGCTTGCCCTTTATTCACATGAAGTGTTAAGTGCCATTGACAAGGGATCTCAAATCGATTCCATATTTCTGGATTTCAGGAAGGCTTTTGACACTGTACCCCACAAGCGGCTTCTTATGAAATTGCGTGCTTATGGAATATCTCCCCAATTGTGAGGTTGGATTCACGATTTTCTATCAGAAAGAACACAGTTCATTGTAATTGACGGTAAATCATCGAGTAAAACAGAAGTGATATCTGGCGTTCCACAGGGAAGAGTTATAGGTCCCCTACTCTTCCTCGTGTTTATAAACTATTTAGAAGACCATCTGAATAGCTCCCTTAGACTGTTCGCGGATGATGCTGTCGTTTATTGGTTAGTGAAGTCAACAGAGGATCCAAAGCAACTGCAAAGCGATTTAGACAAAATTTCTGCATGGTGCGAAAATTGGCAATTGACACCAAATAAAGAAAAGTGTGAAGTAGTACACATGACCACTAAAAGAAATCCGCTGAACTTCAATTACGCGATAAATCAGTCAAATCTTAAGGTCGTAGATTCTACCAAATACCTAGGAGTTACAATTACGAACAACTTTGACTGGAGAGAACACATAGAAAATATTGTGGGGAAGGCGAACCAAAGGTTACGTTTCATCGGCAGACCGCTTCGAAGATGCACCAGCTCCACCAAAGAGACTGCCTACATCACACTTGTACGTCCTTTCCTGGAGTACTGTTGCCCCTTGTGGGACCCTCACCAGGTGGGACTGACGGAAGACATTGAGAAGGTTAAGGGCAGCTCGTTTTGTTCTATCACTTTACGGGGGGAAAGCGTCACGGAAATGTTGCACGAATTGGGGTGGAAATCATTAAAAGGAAGACGTTATTCATTGCGGCGTGATTTGTTTGCGAAGTTTCAATCACCGACTTTTAGTTCTGAATGTCTGCTACCTACTTAGCGAGACACTACCATCCCAATAAAATAAGAGAAATCAGATCGAAAACGGAACGATTTAGGTGTTCTTTCTTCCCGCGCGCTATTAGAGAATGGAACGGTAGAGAAAAGTTATGAAAGTGGTTAATGAACCCTCTGCCAGGCACTTCAATGTGATTTGCAGAATGTAGATGTAGATGTAGATGAAACAGATATGTACGAGGGGATGTGCTTCAGCATATCGATTTTCACTTGCCGTACACCGTTCAAATCGGGGAATTTATGAAGACTAGACCACTTTTCGGCAACATTACTAATGACAGTTCCGTATTCTCGTAGTTTGACATTGATTTGTTCCGCTGATATTTCGAACGGTAACTCAAAAATTCTGAGCTCGTATAGCCAGTCCTGCATGCGTGACTCTACGGGCCTTATTACACTAGGCAGCCAGGCTGCGCAGTCAGTCGTGCGGCCAGTTGCGTTGCTCGTCGTGGGGCACTTAGAGTTACGGAGCCTATTACACCAGGGCAGCCGGTCGCGCAGCCACAGTTTGGCTGCCGACTGTTGCCGTGCCCCGCGACCAGGCCGGCAGCCACTGGCGGCGGAGGGCCGTGGCGCAGTGGCGCCTACTACACGGGGCAGCCAGGCTGCGACGCCAGTCAGCTGTGTACTGGTGACCAAGGAACATGTACGACAACAAATATACACTTAAGCCCCTCCTCGTAATTTTAATGAAAAAGAGGCGGCGAAGGAAGAGAATGATGCATGTGCACCCTACTAACTCCAGCGATTGCTAACCTCTATATGGAGCACTTCGAGGAGGTGGCCCTGCAAACCGCCGAACAGAAACCAAAGTACTTCTTCCGCTATGCCGACGACACCTTCGCGGTGTGGGAGCATGGCAAACAGGCACTGGATGGCTTTCTAGAACACCTCAACAACATCTATCCAAACGTCTAATTTACGATGGAAATGGAAGAAAATGGATGTCTCCCTTTCTTGGACATCCTAATCAAGAAGAAGCCAGATGGTTCACTAGGCCATACAGTGTATAGGAAGAAGACGCACACAGACCTATATTTTCTCGCTACAATCTGCCACCATCCAGCGTAGAGACAGACAGTGTCTCTCGTACACAGGGCGCTCGCCATCTGCGACAGAGAAAGCCTTCCTTCCGAGCAGTGGCGGCTGGTGATAATGTGCTAATGTGCTGCAGCACACTGTAAATATAATACTAAAATTATGCCATTTCTCTTCGAATGCAAGCAAGGAATCACTGTAAAATTACATCCTTTCTCTTGGAATACGAGCCAGATATCACAATAAAATTATGCCAATTCCCTTCCGATGCATATTAGAATGCTAGTAATAAGGATGAAAACGCATTTTGGAGCACTCTCGTCGCGATAGCTCCGCGTGCTGAAGTGGAATTCAGCCGCACTGTTACGTGCGCAGAGAGAAGACGCAGTCGTCTGTTCCCTAGTGCGCATGCGCAGACGTGACGTCAGGCCTAGCGACTCGTGTGTGCTGAGACCGACTGCAGCACCACATCCATATTTCTCTTCGCGCTGCGTGTGACGGCTGCGGAAGAATAGTATATGACGAATATTGCGGCTTAGAGAGTCAAATAGCGCGCTGACTCAGGCGTCTTGCGCGTAGTCTCTGAATTCCTGTGTGAGGCTCGTTTTCAAATTTCTCTGAGTCTAAATTTTTAATTTATGTAAATAAAATTAATATTGTTTAAACGTTATATTTACTACCTGCCGTGAATACATGCAGTTGGCAGCGCTGTTATAGATTCCCCTGAAGGTCTTACTTTCAATACAGTATTAATTGATATTTAATTAAAGGCAATCATACAAAGGTTGACTTTTTATTTTAGTATATTTTGTTTCCTGTTTATTTTTGTAATATTGTAGCACACTGGTCAAATTTTGTACGAGCCGCCACTGCTTCCGAGCTGCAACACCTGAGGGACGTATTCCGCCAAAACGGCTACAGCGAGGCGCAAATCAACAGGGCGTTCAAAAAGAAGGCAGTGGCAGTTGCAGAAGAGGAGGAAGAAGACAAACGCCTCGCTTTCTTGCCATACGTGGCCAAGATCGCACGCCTCCTGGGCAGATCCAACATCAAAACCGTCTTTCGTCCACCACCGTAGACGAGGGAACTACTAGGTTCCGCCAAAGAATTGACACTAAATAAAGAAAAGTGTGAAGTAATACACATGACCACTAAAAGAAATCCGCTGAACTTCAATTTCGCGATAAATCAGTCAAACCTTAAGGTCGTAAATTCTACCAAGTACCTAGGAGTTACAATTACGAACAACTTTGACTGGAGAGAACACATAGAAAATATTGTGGGGAAGGCGAACCAAAGGTTACGTTTCATTGGCAGAACGCTTAGAAGATGCACCAGCTCCACCAAAGAGACTGCCTACATCACACTTGTGCGTCCTCTCCTGGAGTACTGTTGCCCCTTGTGGGACCCTCACCAGGTGGGACTGACGGAAGATATTGAGAAGGTTCAGAGAAGGGCAGCTCGTTTTGTTTTATCACGTTACTGGGGGGAAAGCGTCACGGAAATGTTGCACGAATTGGGGTGGAAATCATTAAAAGAAAGACGTTATTCATTGCGGCGTGATCTGTTTGCGAAGTTTCAATCACCGACTTTTAGTTCTGAATGTCAAAATATTTTGCTAGCACCCACCTACTTAGGGAGACATGACCATCCCAATAAAATAAGAGAAATCAGATCGAAAACGGAACGATTTAGGTGTTCTTTCTTCCCGCGCGCTATTAGAGAATGGAACGGTAGAGAAAAGTTATGAAAGTGGTTAATGAACCCTCTGCCAGGCACTTAAATGTTATTTGCAGATTATCTATGTAGATGTAGAAGACCCGTCGAAACTCACCGGGAATTTACAGCATTCCATATTAATGTTGCAAACAATACATCGGCCAAATACAGAGTTGTATTTCAAAACTCTATGAGGAGCATATTAGGTGTGTTCGACTAGGGCACACAGCAAAATCGGCCATCGCTGAACATAGCATAAACGAAGCACACACTTTCGACTTTGAGATGACGAAGGTGCTCTGCCGAGCATCGGGTTTTTGGCAGAGTGTGATCAAGGAATCCCTAGAAATAAGGATTCGTGATAACCTAGTCAATAGGGACGAAGGCTACCAACTTAGCGCAGCGTCGAATTCCGCGATAGCTGCAATCCGTCAGGAGCGAATTCGCCACCGTTCTCTTCCGCAGACGCAGGCAAGAATGACCTCACCGAGAGACGACCGCGCGCCGCCGCTACCCCCACCACCGCGCCCCGGCCAACAACACACCGTAGCCCCCAATCACAGAATAAGGAGTATACAGAAAGGAAACTCCCGCTGCAGTCTGTCGACCAAAATTTAGTGCGCATGCGCGGAATCGGCCATCTTGAAAAGCAGTAAATGCGTGATCACTCCCTACTCTGTGGCGTGGTAATGCGCCGTCTTTGCTTGTTAACTGTGTATTTTAACTGCCTGAATCGCATAAAAGTAATCAAGCATTTAGTGTAGTGCAGCGAAAAGAAAGAACTGTGTGTTAGTAGTTGGAGCTGTTCCGTTTTTATTATGAGCAGCAATAAAAGAAAAGGCGGCCGATGGTGTTTAGCACTTAAACGCCGCAATAATTCGAATACAATTAAGGATATAAGTTCCTTCATCTTCCCAAAAGATGCTGAGCTGTAAGTTAACGTCGCTATATGTGTAGTAAAAGTTAAATGTTACCAGTTTCGAATGAGAGCAATGTGTGCATAATTATTGAAAGTATCCGGTTAAATTGTACGATGCTTCTCGCCCGGCTGCAGTGGTTATGTTGGCACCAGTGGTAATGACAGCAACTCAGATGATCAATAAATGTTTTTTCCTGACAACTTCAAATAAAACGAAAATTATTTTTTTTCTGAATGGACAAGGGTAAGAACCTGTCAACCATTGATCATGTACAGTATTAATTTTGCTGCGAGTGAAACGAGCTTCAATAACATTTACTCTGTAGCTCGTGAAAAATATTAACGCAATTCTACACTTCATTGTTGTACTGCTAAGTCTGACTCAATATTTTGTGCAAATTTATTCGTGTAAAATAAAACTTGGCAGTTGTAAAGTATTTTTCTTGAATATAACTAATTTCCCAAACATAACTTCACGTTATTTTTGGATCTTTCTAGAGATAAGCACCAAATAAAACGATAATTGATTCCATCGTACATTTTCGTAGTTCTATTAAAATTTAGATCTACTTTTTTTTCGTTGGATTACAATTAGGGGAAAGAACAGGGCGCAAAATAGATGAGAGCATAACGAAAAACCGTTTCCTTTCATAAAAGTCGGTGAGATTAGCTGCAGTTCGTAAAAAACTTCATTTCCAGCCAAAGTACTAAGTGGCTATAGTTCCGCGTTTACTGCTTTTCAATATGGCGTCGAGCGCAACGCTTGGTAACATACGGATCAAAGGCGCCGCTCCCAGCTTTCCCTTCTGTATGCTCCCTATTCTGTGCCCCCTCCCCCTTCCAAGCGAAGTGGGAGATGAGCGGAGTGCGGGGATCTTTATAAACCGCGGTGCCCCCCCCCCCCCCCACGCTCCACTGGACCATTGGGGGCTACGGTGTGTTGTTGGCCGGGGCGCGATGGTGGGACTTCGCTTCAATAATGATTCCGAAACCCGACAAACCTAGAACAGATCCTCGGATCATACAGACCCATATCCCTACTAGACGTCATCGGAAAGACATATGAACGCATACTGACCGACCGACTCAGAAAGCACGTTGAACAAAAAGAACTTCTCCCCATAATGCAATCAGGATTCCGACCTAACCACTCCACGAATGACCCCCTACTCAAACTGACTGACGGAATAACTCGAGGATTCAATATAGGACATTGCACGCTCGCCGTCTTTCTCGACATAGAGCGTGCCTTCGACAAACTCTGGCACGACGGACTACTACTAAAACTAATAAGACTAGGCCTCATAACAAAAACAGTACGACTAATTCAGACCTATCTAAAAGACAGGATATGTAGAGTACATGTAGCCGGTGCAGTGTCCCACGAACTAACCCCACAGGCAGGAGTCCCACAAGGAGGTATTCTTTCTCCGCTACTGTACGCGCTATATACTGCAGACATACCCACTACGAATACCGCAACAGAGACAATAGGACTTTACGCAGATGACACGGCACACTGATGCACAGAACTTAGGACTACCACCATTCAACGAAAGACCACGGCCTACCTGCAACGTCTGGAACGGTGGATGACCAAATGGAGAATCCGACCCAACCCCACAAAGACGCAAACAATACTATTTACACACAGACACCTCTTCAAGAAGCGACAACAACAAAACGACGACATTCAACTGTCACTATGGAACATGCCACTCAGACTAGCTGACGAAGCCCGTTACCTAGGCGTATATCTGGACAAATACCTAAACTGGAAGAGACACCTCACATACCTTCTCAACAAAACCAGGAAATGACAAAACCTCATAAGACGAGTACAAGGACAACTATACGGATGTGACGACCAGACCGCCATACACACATACAAGACTTACATCAGACCTGTACTAGAGTACGCTGCGGCCCCCCTAGGTGGAATACACGCAACAGTTGCCGAACGACTATACTCGACAGAACGACGACTTCTACGAAGCATAACGAGACTACCAAGGACAACGACAAGCAACCTTGTCTACGAAATCACGGGGGTTGAACCCCTACAAACCCGACTAACACTTCTAAGGGCAAACTATGGACGTCACATACTGACCAAAAGGACGGACATGGAGGACATCCTAACGACAAGACCCCGCACAACAAGACGACCCAGATTTAAATACACACTACCAGCGCGTACAGTGGCGGACAACACCTCAACGGAGTTCCCGGAGTTAGCCCCAACCATGGCACCCTTAACAAACATCCCAACACCGTCGCATCTAAACAGAAGAGAACACATATAAAAACACCACACACACACACATAAACACACAACAATACAATCAGAACTGACATACACCATCACCAGTCACTTCCCCTCTGCAACACACGTATGTATATGTACAACTATACATGTTAAAAAATGTAAATATGTACATATGTTTTTCTTATTTATGTATTATGTTTTCTTACTTATGTATCCTTAATTCCCTCTCCCTTATATTGTAAATATAAATCCTTCGTCAAGAATTGTATTGTTTACCAAAACATCAAAAATGAAAATAATGTAACTTAATATAGTATATTCAATTATTGTAAAATTATAAGTGCTAAAACCTGTGTAAAATAAAACTTAGCACCAAGCAAAAGAAATAAATAAATTGTAAATAAAATGTAACATCCCCAAGAAGGCTGAAAAGGGTACTCGCAAGCCCTCAAGCAGCCCGCTCCAACCCCTTAGGATGGAGAATGAAAAGTGCAAAAAAAACAAAAAAAAAAAAAAAACAAAAAAAAAAAAAGCTCATCTCCCACTTCGCTTGAAGATGGGTAGTATGACACTTCCCGAAACGTCGCGATCCATCAACGCCGCTACCCTGCTGGAGAGATAATAAACATGAAGTTAGATTTTTGAATCTATTTTTTCGTTAATCAGCACACAAATACGTTACTTTCGCGCCCTATTAGCACTAGATACTGAAAAAAATTTTTTTTTGGCCCACCCTATCAGTCACCTCGGACTAAGTAAATTCTGTCAATCTTAACAGAAGGGCCTCCGCATGTCCCTGTCTCTCACTTGTTGATGCTTACAACCAACACTTCCGTGTCACGTGAAAGGTTTCAACACTACAAGTAACAGTTTTTCTCATTTAGCTGAAATAAATGACTGATTTTAACAATTCAAGGCCATTTCGTATTCCTATTATACATGTCGTGTGAAGGTAACGTGATTTCTCCAAAATTACTACTAATAAAAAGGTAATTATCGTATTTACTTGTGACCAGGTGTAAAGTATTGGTAATTTGTTTACAAAGAACAGAGTTACAGAGCCTCAGTGTCTGTGTTGCACCATAAATCTTTCATATTTTAAGAACCCATGAACGCTATTATTGACATGAGGATTATTCTCGCTGGTCTTGTCGGGGTTCATATTTCAGCAAGATAGTCATTTCTGGTACGTTACTGCTTTTAATAGCGTTATATGCAGCTAGAAATGAATATGGACTTTTCATTTACCTATGGAACTTGGACAAATTGAACGAACCAGATGTTGAGAGTTTTAGAGGGAGCATAAAGCAGGTATTGGCTGAGACGAAGTAATACAGCAAAAGATAGATGGGTATCTCTGAGAGATAGAGAAGGCCGTAGAGGATCATATAGGTAGAATAATAGCAATCCCTGGATAACATAGCAGATACTTAATTGATGAAAGGAGAAAATATATAAATTGAGCGAGTGAAGCAGGCTAAAGGGAGTACTGACGGTTGAAAAATGAGGGTGACAGGAAGTGCAGACTGGCTAAGCAGGAGTGACTAGAGATCAAATGCAAGACATAGAAGAATGTATAACAAGAGGAAAGAAACAGTCTACTGGAAAATAAAGGAGACGTTTAGAGTCAGTAAAATCAGCTGTATGAATATCAAGAACTCAGATGGAAAACCAGTACTTATACTGTAACACACGAAGTCCTACATCATGTACAAAAAGGAAGGGAAATGAACTACTTTGAAATAATGGAAATCAACGAACATGTGTACACTTCCCCAAATCTGGTACTGAATGATCAGACACAATTTCCATACTCACCACATCTGTCTGCAGAACCTAATCATAAACCTATGCAGATAATGTAAACTACCATCTCCTACCCACTTTTTCATACCTCTACTACTGATTCATAGCCATGTTATAAAAGCCGTGTAATCAAATCTTGGTTGGTTGGTTGTTTGGACAGGGGGACCAAACTGCTAAGGTTATCGGTCTTCCAGTGGGGAGGGGAAGGAGTGAGGATAGGAAAGGAGGGGAAGGGAAAGGAAATGCATTCCAGGGAGGAAAGAAGGAAGAAAGACTGCATTAGCTCGGGCTCCTTGTTCGCCCCGCACATACTGCTTACCTGATATAAATTGTAATGCCTTATTTTACTACTAACCATAGTTTAATTAAACCAGTTAAAATTTTAACATGTGTTTACAGATGTTTCATTCAACTTTGTCACATGGTTCCATGTTTCGGACATTGGACCTGCTTAACGCTGTATGGTGGCAAGCACCCTCACATTTATTTTATTTTGATAAATTCATATGGTAACATTAGTGGGGCTGCTTATGTTGGTCAGTTTTTCGCCTGGCCAAGAGAACGCACATTCCTCCGCCCGCACGGGGCGCTGCTCGAGGGGTGTCAGGGAGGTGGACTTGCCTTCTACGCATTGGCTTTTTAGATGGGAGGCCTCACAGTGGACTCGTCCACTTGGCGACAGGAGTTCTGGAGTTGCTGCACGCTGATTAGAGGGCGTGTGGAGCACGGACAACGTGGAATCCTCTCAATGGCGGAAGCGATTCTGAATTTCCTACGGCGTAGTAACATCTAGATATACCCCCAGCGACTGGTCGTGGAGGGCTCACTCTCTCTCTAGGGAGAGCGTCTGCACTGTATCTCGGCGGCCGACTTTATGCCCGTCATCAGGGAAATAGACCTTTTGTCTGCAGGCTTTGTAGCGCACTTGTTGCTACATTACATGCGGTACTTCCGTAATTACGGAACGACGCATAGCGATCGGCATAATAAACGAGTCTTAGGTGTGCTCTGAGGGTGAGCCGTAAGCCTAGCGGTATCAAGTGCTGAGTCTAATGCTTCTCGTCTGGCTACATGCACATCGTGTTTGGGACTTTATATGTCCATCCTAATGGTTAAAGCTTGCGAGCATATTTTGAGGGCTCAACGGTGGACTGGGGGAAGCCGGTGTACCACGCAAAATTACTAATAGACTAGGGAAAGATAGGCAGGGAACGTACCGGCTGTTTGACGACAGTCTTGGCAAAGTTATTCATGTTTTGTTTTTGTTTTTAGGTTTGCAGCACCATCGGAAGCAGGTAGCAGCCACGACGAGACCACACACGGTACAGTGTGCTAATTGCTCAAGGCTCCCTTCCTTCCACTGAACTCAGCTTACGTTTGACGTGTTTTTCGCGCATTTTCACTCGTTTGCGACACCCGTGTTCTGTTAACCGACTTGAAATTTACTGATTAATTCGTGACAGGTACACGAGATCAGACGTTTTCCCAAGTTCATGTAACATTGTCCTTTACCTTATTCTGTTAATTCTGCGCCTACAAGCCTGTGAAATTCGTGTAAATGTTCATAATCTTTACATTCAGTCGTGTTCTACTTTTTTCATAAATAATTAAATCGTAATTTTTTATAAAAAGTTCTCGTATCACTTAGACCAGCAACAAACCCACTCCTGAAGCAGCAGGCCCACTTAGAATAAGATTTTGGGGGCTAAAGTGGTACCAGTTCAGCATAAGAATTCAGCTAGCCACGATTTTGGGGGACTTCTCTTGCCTCTGGGGCTACCACAAAAAGAAATACACGACAAGCGTTACTGTTGCGCCGAAAGGCGAGGTAAGAGATTAGACAGTATTGTGATGTCGCACAAGTCTAAAGTGCGCGCCACGTACTTTCGCCGCGCGCCGCCATGCACGCACGGCGCGGCGTTCTTACGACGTCAGCCACGAGCGCCCTCTTCTGCTAACCCGCTCGTGGCCACCATTGAACGACATCGTGCACTTGGGACTGAGATAGGAACCAGTTAACACTTCGGAATCAAATAGGCACCAGTTAAGACTTGGAATAGGCACTAGGAATCATCAGTAGTCAGGCCTCTATCTACTTCAACTTATGTATCAGCATTTTGCAGTAATGAACTTCGTAAAAGTTAAGTATTAAAATGTTTCTGTGAAATATATACCTCGTTCTAATTTACTCTTGTGTTTCTAGTTTCTGCTGTCCCACTGGCTACTCACCTTCGTACCTTCACAAGAGTGCATGCTTTATTCCTGTGTCGGTCTTTCTACTCGGCTCGTCGTAGACTGTACCAAGTTAAATCGAGTGCTACTGTGTGTTTGTGAATATTTAGCCGGTGGAACAAGGTGTGCATCGCATTGAATTAAAGTGACTGTGATTTGTTAATGTAACACGTGTCGTCGCATAGGCATGAACATAAACGGTGTTTGAGACAGCAACGTGGTGTGAAAACAATTCGCGACAAATATTCATTTTGTCTGGGGGCTCACGAGCTATAACTTTATTTGATAAATGTGCTGACGTACAGACGTATGAGCCACAGGGTTCTAAGATTGTGAAATAAACAACATAAAGTGAACTTTCACGTGTTTTTCAAAATTAGTAGTTAGTACACCCTTTTCTCTCATGAACTTGATTTTATTATGAATTTGTTTTGTTAATCATATGCAGGGAAGGAAAGCTGCGAACGTGTGATATCATCCCCTAGAAAACGAGTAAAACAGTCGCAATCACAGTTCCAGTGTTTTTGCATGTTTAGGAATTTGGTTCGCAGCTGGTGGTTGTGAGTTTAAAAAATTAAACTTTCCATATTTTAAACTTTCCATATTTTAAACTCTCACCCCGACCTTCACGCTCGCAGGAGGTGGCTTGTTTGTGCACTAACAAAATCCATACTTGGTAGCAATATTGTTCAGCTGAAAGTAAAACGTCACGACGCTAGCAGTATGGGCAACAACAACAATGTTTTACGTCAGTTGGCCACACCTTAGGCTCCGCCTTAGGCCACGCCTCAGGGGAGCTGCTAACTTGCAGTTTTTCTTCTTTGCCCTCTCACTCTAGCCTCGTGGAACCACTGACGTTGCTGTTCCCAAGTGACTGGTATCAACTTTGCTACGTACATTAAAACGTGCCTGTTGGCCACCAATTACTAATGTAACGTCTTACAACAGCGTCTAGACGCTATATGAAGTTACGCCCATCTTTTCCTAAAGGTAACCTCCACCCTGGGACGGTGGCCGAGGGCATCAGCCGTTCGCTAGGAGATTTCTTTAGTGCCTACATCTCGTAAGATATACGACTCTGTTTTAGCCTGTTATCTGCAATGGTCTCTATTTCTCAGCCTGGAGTGCGTCTCTGTGGCTCACACAGCCTCTCAACAATTCCAACAGTAAAACCAACATATGACAGGGGCAACATTTATTGCACAACCGATCTATCATTTTGCACAATAATTCGTGGGCGCATACTGTGCAAGCTGTGGCTGCTCTGACCGGTGGATGGGACTGGGAACTACTTAACCATCCATCATACCCCCTGGGCTTAAGTCCTCGTGACTTTCATTTGATTCCAAAGGTGAAGGAACCACTCCGTAGCATTCGCTTCAGCACTGTTCCAGAGACAAATGGCAAAAATTCATGTCGTTATTACAGTTGGCTTCTGTGCGTTGTTTCATTCACACAGTTTGATTAATTGTTAACGGTTGTCTGAAGACTTAGTCAAATGTGATTCAAATAATAGCAACAATTAGAAGAATCATAACTCATTTTAATCATTCTTGCACCGCACAGGAAAAATTTCATTGCATTTGGATAGCCTTCAGCATGAATGGGTGCGAGATTTCAGTATGTGATGGAATTCCACCTATTATATGCTTGCAAGGCCAATGGAACAAAAACGGACCATTTCTCTCTCTCACGAACTGCGATATTGCCTGTCTGACGGCTGCACAATCGGAGCTTTTAGAGCAAGTTATCAAATTATTACAACCATTTAAGAGCTAAAAAGAATAAAAAGTTCCGGATACGCTTGCATTTCTGAAATTATTCCCTATGTTCTTACATTAATGCGATATAGCGAGAAAAGGAGCACATCACAGCTTACGCCCAAATTAAGCCCGATGGTTGCAAGATCAGTTGGAAGACATCGCAAAAAATAAAAGTTATTTGGTAGCTACCGCTTCAGACCCACGCTTATAGCGTGTTAATGTTTTCACAACTACAAAGAGAAGAAGTAAGACAATATATTTTGATCGGTAGCCTCAACAGCAGTGTAACAAGCAGCGGCGATAGAGCGAATACGTCCCCTACTCAGGCCAAGAGGGTGAGAACGAAAGAAGAGAGTCTGAATCAGATGTTCACTCATCGCGTATGGATTTCTTAGAAGAGGTGGCTGCAGAAGAAAACATAGCTCATACCGGGATACAGGAAGAAAAATATACAGTTGCAACTGAAATAGACCTTTATTTAAGTATAAAGAATATATCACGTCAAAACAATCCATACATATGCTGGCAAGCAAGAAAAGATAAATTTCCGTGTTTGGAAAATCTTGCAAAAAGTATTTCTCGGCGCCAGGAAGTAGTGTTTATTCAGAGCATCCTTTCTCTGAATCTGGGAATATCTACGAGATGAAAAGGAGCAAACTACTGACAAAAATGCAGAAAAATTAGTGATTTTCCACTCCAATCTTTCACTTCTGAATTTTAATTACGCAAGTTCTAATGCATAGATTTTTATTGTTTTATTTCATACCTAGTTTTTTTGTTAATTATAATTCAGAAGTTGATTCTATACCTATAACTGATTTAATGATTACATTTTTATTACAAAGTAAATCAATATTTTCATTTTATCAACTATCGAACTACAAAAAAGAAATTTACGTATTCTGTCGAATAGTGCCGAGATATTCGGTATTCGTCCGAATAGAATAAAAGTAGTCGAATAGGCCGAATACCGAATAATAGCCGAATATTTGTTGCAAGTAACAAAGACACCATTGCCTTTAAACATTTTAAAGGCGACCTCGTCTGACACACATTAGTCCTGTTCTGTGTTGAAGTGTAAATGAGGTCAACGGTACGCCGTAAATTCTGTGTAATGAAATAAAAACAGTACTCTCTCTCTCTCTCTAGCCATTACTGAGCTGTTTTGATATAAAAATCACTCTGCACTATGACTATTGTCACTGGTCTTTTATGACGGTAATTTAATAAGAATGCTTCTGAAAATAATACTGTTTTATGAGCCTTTAACGTTGATATATTTAATATATTATTTATATATAGACTAATTCATTTATTTTATTTTGGCATGTTCAATAACCACGAGGATCTCCTCACAATGGATCTATGGATCTAACAACTAATGTAATCTAACTCTTAACGCATCTGACATACTTTAAATTAAACTCATTTTATAAATTAAATGATAACTTTCTCAACACAACGATAATGGGATTTCTTACGGCATCTATGCATAAGGAAATGCGCCGATGGTTATGCACCACTTAAAATATAAGATCAACACTTAGCACTTTTGTGACAATGGCATTGTAGCACACTGAATTTATTGGGCATATGAAGAAACCATAGACATCAACTTTTGTTAATCTCATAATGTTCAAAGATAGTAAATTTTCCAAAAGCCTGTTGCGAATCGATGTGGACAATAAGAGCCTGTAATTTTGCGGATCACTCCTATTGCTTTTCTTGTAATATTGAAGTGACCTGTGCAACTTTCCATTCTTTGAGTACGGATATTTTGCTGAATAAGACGTTCATGATAGCTGAGTATGGAGCTATTGTATCAGCACACAATCAAATGAACTTAATTCGTACACTATGTGGACCGTAAGACTTGCTTTTGTTAAGTGAATTAAGTTGCTTTACTACTGTCACTTATAGTGATGTGTAACCTTTTACTACAATGAAGTAGTGCATCTATTCACTTTAAATTATTTTATAAAACAACTGTTGACATTACAAGATGACGGCTATGTAACAACATTTTTAACCAGATGATGATGGCAGAGACCATCGAAACCGGTCGTCCAATTGAAATTATATACCAGCGATCTCGGTTTTATCCTTTTTGGAATCTATCATAATATTGGATCGCCTCCTCACAATATGAACAAAGTCAACTCTGAATTACTTGCATCACCATTGCTATCGTGTAGTGAAGGTATTGATAGTGTTTTGCCACAAGTGTACTTTAGATATAACGAGTATTTCTTTGGGTTTTGTACCAAATTACGAGACAGGATTTTAATGTGAAAAATATTACAAGCTTCTTTATTGAATTTGGCGCTAAATTTAAGGGTTTTTGTGAAAATTTGGTACGCACTTTTCCCTGCCTTTGCAAAAGTGATCTGTACCTCTTTTGCTAATTTATTGGATATGAATCTCTCAATTATTGTCGATATTATTTCCTTGAATCTAACCCATATCCGACCTACACTCACTTTGTTAGTTTCGTAAATGGGGGCTGTCACTCAGGAAAGCGGGTAGCGAATTTTTATATGCTTATTTGGCAGATTTTGATATTCAGTCTCGCTACGACAACTCTGTGTTCACTAATCACTTTATCTGTTTTGATGCTCTTTATTAGCTCAGTATTATTTGTTGTATCCCATGAACCATAGACATTGCCGAGGTGGGGTGGCTTGCGTGTCACAATGATACAAATAGCAACAGTCTGGATGATTGACTGAGCTGGCCTTGTAACATCAGCTAATGTGGCTTTGCCACACAGCTACTGCGAACGGCTGAAAGCAAGGGGAAACTACAGCCGTTACCTTTCCCGAGGACATGCAGCTCTACTGTATGAACATATGATGATGGCATCCTCTCGGGTAAAATATTCCGGAAGTAAAATAGTCCCCCATTCGGATCTCCGGGCGGGGACTACTCAGGAGGATGTGATCATCAGGAAAGACAATACTGGCATTCTACGGGTCGGAGCGTGGAATGTTAGATCCCTTAATCGAGTAGGAAAATTAGAAAATTTGAAAAGGGAAATGGATAGGTTGAAGTTATATATAGTGGGGATAGTGAAGTTCGGTGGCAGGATGAACAGGATTTCTGGTCAGGTGTGTTCAGGATTATAAATACAAAATCAATTGGGGGTATCACAGGAGTAGGACTGATAATGAATAAGAAAATAGGAATGCGGGTAAACTACTATGACCAGCACAGTGATCGCATTATCGTTGTCAAGATAGACACGAAGCCAACACCGACAACAGTAGTACAGGTTTATATGCCAACTAGCTCTGCCGATGATAAGGAAATCGAAGAAATATATGAAGAGCTAAAGGAAATTATTCAGACACTTAAGGGAGAGGAAAACTTAATTGTTATGGGAGACTGGAATTTGGTGGTAGGACAAGGAAGGGAAGGGAAGATAGTAGGTGAATATGGTCTGGGCAAAAGGAATGAAAGAGGAAGCCGCCTGGTAGAATTTTGCACAGAACATAATTTAGTTATAACAAACACCTGGTTCAAGAATCACAAAAGAAGGTTGTATACGTGGAAGAGATCAGGAGACACTGGAAGATACCAGATAGATTTTATAATGGTAAGACATAGATTTCGGAACCAGGTGATAAACTGTAAGGCATACTCAGGAGCAGATATAGACTCTGACCATAACTTGTTGGTTATGAACTGTAGGCTGAAACAAAAGAAACTACAAAAAGGTAGGAAAATAAGGAGATGGGACCTGGATAAATAGAAGGAACCTGAGGTTCTAAAGAATTTCAGAGGGAGATTTAGGCAACAATTGACAGAAAGAGGGGAAAATAAAACAGTAGAGGAGGAATGGGTAAAATTGAGAGATGAAATAGTGAAGGTAGCAGAGGACAAAATAGGTAGGAAGGAAAGACCTACAAAAAATCCTTGGATATCACAGGAGATACTAAATTTAATCGATGAAAGGAGAAAATATAAAAATGCAGTAAATGAAACAGGCAAAATGGAGTACAGACGACTAAGAAATGAAATTGATAGGAAGTGCAAAATGGCTACGCAGGAGTGGCTACAAGGCAAATGCAAGGATGTAGAAGAATGTATAAATAGGGGAAAAATAGATACAGCCTACAGGAAAATAAAAGAAACATTTGGAGATAAGAAAAACAGCTCTATGAATATCAAGGACACTGATGGAAAATAGTTCTCAGCAAAGAAGGAAAAGCTGAAAGGTGGAAAGAGTATATAGAGGGGCTCTACAAAGGAAATGAACTTCGAGACAATATTGTAGGAAGGGAAGAGGATGTAGATGAAGATGAAATAGGAGACACTGTACTGAGAGAAATTTGACAGAGCCCTGAAAGACCTAAGCCGAAACAAGGCCCCTGGAGTAGATGATATTACCTCAGAGCTACTGAAGTCTCTGGGAGAACCAGCCATGACAAAATTGTTTCACCTGGTGTGTAAGATGTATGAGACAGGTGAAATACCCTCAGACTTTAAGAAAAATGTTATAATCCCCATCCCTAAGAAAGCAGGTACAGACAGGTGTGAAAACTACAGAACCACCAGTTTAATAAGTCATGGCTGCAAAATATTAACGCGAATTATATACAGAAGGATGGAAAAGCTTGTAGAAGCCGACCTCGGGGAAGATCAGTTTGGGTTCAGGAGAAATGTAGGAACACGGGAGGCAATACTCACTTTACGGCTTATCCTAGAAGATAGATTAAGATAAGGCAGACCTACATTTCTAGCTTTTGTAGATTTGGAGAAGGCTTTTGACAATGTTGATTGGAATAAACTCTTTCGAGTTCTGAAGCAAGCAGGAGTAAAATATAGGGAACGTAAGGTTATTTACAACTTGTACAAAAACCAGACAGTGGTTATCAGACTTGAAGGGCATGAAAGGGATGCAATGGTTGGAAAGGGAGTAAGACAGGGTTGTAGTCTTTCTCCATTGTTGTTTAATTTGTACATTGAGCAAGCTATAAAGGAAAGCAAGGAGAAATTTGGGGAAGGAATTAAAGTTTAGGGGGAAGAATTAAAAACATTGCGTTTCGCCGACGACATAGTAATTCTGTCAGATATAGCAAAGGACCTGGAAGAGCAATTGAACGGAATGGACAGTGTGCTGAAAGGTGCATATAAGATGAACATTAACAAAAGCAAAACTAGGGTAATGGAGTGCAGTGTAAAAAATCAGGTGATGCTGAAGGAATTAGATTGGGAAACGAAGCAATAAAGGAGGTAGATGAGTTTTGTTACTTGGGCAGTAAAATAACAAATGATGGTCGCAGTACAGAGGATATAAAATGCAGAATGGCAATGGGTAGAAAAGCGTTCTTGAAAAAGAGAAATTTGTTAACATCGAATATTGATTTAAACCTAAGGAAGTCCTTTCTTAAGGCATTTGTAAGGAGTGTTGCCTTTTATGGGAGTGAGACATGGACGATAAACAGTGCGGACAGGAAGAGGATTAAGGCTTTTGAAATATGGTGCTACAGAAGAATGCTGAAGATGAGGTGGGTGGATCGCGTAACTAATGAGGAGGTACTGAACACAATTGGGGAGAAAAGGAATTTCTGGAATACCTAGACTAAAATAAGGGATAGATTGGTAGGACACATTCTTAGACATCAAGGAATTGTGAATTTAGCGTTGGAGGGAAGTGTATGGGGAAATAATCGCAGGGGAAGACCAAGAGATGGATACAGTAATTCAGATTCTGACAGATGTAGGTTGTCGCTGTTATGTGGAGATGAAGAAGCTTGCTCAGGATAGGGTATTGTGGAGAGCTGCATCAAACCAGTCTCCGGACTGATGACCACAACAACAACAACAGGAGGTAAAGTATGTTTACACAACCATTTACTACTCTAGTGGATTCTTAATGTAATTCTCCGAAATAGTTTTCAGAGGACGCGATCAGTTCAATTCGGTATATGGTTTATGTTTGGTTCCGGTTTTGAGGTTGTGTTTTTGCCAATTATAATTTTATGCTTTGACAAATTCTGCAATCTCAGTTGTAAAATCAGAATCTAGTATCTTCCACTAATCTAAATGCATTCATTATTTTTCCAAATGAAAAACAAAGTAATTAAAACATTTCAGATAATGTATATGCTCTATTAAGTTTGTTGTGTAGATTTGTCTTCTGCGCACCTGCTTAGTAAACGTGCCGACAGCGTTTCGACTGTCATATGTACTGTAAAAGTGTTGTCAAACCACAAACACGACGTTAAATACAACCTCGTAGCATTGTATACTATTCGGAAATACTTCGCTTTGCGCTGAAAGAATGTAGAGCTGCTTATGTAACACTGAACTGCAAATTTAACACCCATTTTATTTTCTAGGTGGAAGCCCGCCTACTTTTTGCGTGCCAGGATCGACATTCAAGATATCCTGCAACAGATGTATATGTAGGCGGTCCGGCATGTCTGCTTTTTGCACCAAGAAGGACTGCGTCAAAGAACTGGAGGGGGGTAAGTCTGGTCATACAACGGCTGGTTGCCACAGCTATACTGTCCTGTAAAACCCACAGACATAGTTCACCCATCACGAAATGCTCTTCGGATAGTAACATTCGTTTATCCATAGCACAAAAGTAGTGGAGGTACCACCGCGTGCTGCAGCAGAATGGCCGTGCGCACTAAGACGTCCTACTGCGGTGCTGACGGCCGTTTACCGTCGGGGGTTCGAATCCTTCCTCGGTGTATTGTTGCTTTCATATGAAAATGGGTGTTGCTTATTAAAGTTAAGGTTGGGGACCGCAAATTTACCACGTATTGAAATATTTTTAAATGACATTACTGAGTAATTTTGACAAGAAAGGGACAATGTAAACAAAATTATTGGATTCCGCCATTAAATGGTAGAGGTCGTGATTTCGGTAACAAATACAACCCCAGAAAGCAACATTACAGAAGAAGTCGGCGGAATCTAAATTTTACCTTATTGAGAGTTGGTACTAATAATTCGATCATATTCTGTAGTGGTTCTAGCTGAGATGACTGGAATATTACTTCGATAAATTGATGCTGGGATTGTGCATTTCGTTTACTATTGTTCTATGACCGTGTTGAAAATTAATCATGATAGTCGCCAAAATTGAAAAATTATCGGACTTCATAAACATCGCGAAGATTTTTCTGCAGGCATTAAAATGTAATAAACCATTCATAGACACGAAATAAATAAAAGTTACACACAGAATGTTCTAGTACAATCGCGAAACAAATCGCAACAATACCCGAGCATCACTTTATGAAGTACTGGATCTGCTGAAAATAAATCACTTTAAAATTAGTGAGAATGGAGAAGGGATTGTAAGTAAGTAAGATATTTCAAATTAACTTTGGGTGTTTATTGAAATTAACAATAAAAAAACTAAGCTCACACTTACATTAATTAGACAAAATCCTGGGACACGTCCTAGCACATGAAGGAGAAGAAAGTAAGTCCCGAACAGTTCCGCTCTCTCCCTTCAACTTGTTGCACAAAACTTGAACGTGACAAATGTCATATGTTTATCGATACGCTGGTAGAGAGAGGGAAGAAGTCAGCGACAAGCATCGCACAAGTTATTTTTAAAAAAAAATTCATTAATGTATTACTACATCGGCATAGGTGTTGGTGTTGTCCTTAGCATAAGTTACTTTAAGTTAGTGTAAGTAGTTTGTAAGCCTAGGGACTGATAACCAAAAAGTTAAGTCCCTTAGATTTAGAATCATTTGAACATGTTTTACTCTTCTAGCTGGGCATGCGCACCATTGTACTCTCGCTTGTTTGCCGGTTATAACGTAACAACATGAGTGTCACAATAGTATATCACGCCAAGCTATAAGATTTACTCAACAACTGAAATTTATCGTGAATTGTGTGAGGTTTATGGCCCAAGCATTATTACTGGAAGTGTTGTCCGTCAATGGGTATGAATGTTTGAAAATGGGAGAAAAAAACTGGAACAAGAAATATCTACGATGAAGACAGCAATGGCAGGACTTAACTTTCCAGCAATGACTTCATGGACACATGACGACTAACATCTGGAAGACCAAATGCCATAGACCTTCTCTCCCTGTACTGGTACCGTCGTAACAGGAACATGTAGCTTTACGATTCCGTATCACTTCAGTTACGTTTCTTCGATAACAGCGGGTAGTATAAGTTTTGAGAGCAGGTTGAATATTTTCACGCAAAAAAGAGGATTTACAACTACGTCAGAAAATATGTTTCCTCAAATCGTGAGTAACAAAAAAATGTTCAAATGTTTGTTAAGCTTAAGGGACTTAACTGCGGGGTCATCAGCTCTTAAACTTACAAACTACTTATGAACTAACTTATACTAAAGACAGCACAAACATCCATGCCCAAGGGGGGATTCTAACCCCCCACGGGGAATGGCCTCGCACATCAAAGCATAGCGCCTCAATGCGCTTGGCCACTCCGCCGCAGCGTAACAGCCACTTGAGAGCCTTTCAGCGACAAAGAGTGGTCTGCTTGCCTGATTCACAGACAAATATATACAGACGGGAAACCTCCGTAAGGGCCCGGTCCTACGCTCAGGGGTGCGGGGAGGGAGGGTTTCCAGCAGTTCCGTAAGATGTCCATGATGGCACTGCGGTCAGAAGCAGCTCTTTAAACTGGCCAGAGCAGGCGGCAGGTAGCGGCAGTCCCCACTACCACCTCCCCTCAAACGCCAGCAAGCTGGACACAGCCGTGGCCTCGTGGCAGGTGGCACGAGCTCTCCCCTCACCCTCCCCTCCACACTACCCTCTGATGTGCGAGAGGCACCCTAAGCCAGGGAACGGCCTGACACCTGCTAGCATGTTACGGAATTACAAGAGGAGCGTAGGGCAGTGGTTTAGGGGGGGGGACTTCTCCTCTGTATATGTTACTCTGTGCCTGATTCTGAAGTGGCTGGCTCTTTGCACAACCCTACTCACAGCCACATCATCGCCAAGCCAATGAAGTGCCCACTTGAGCTGTCCAGGTAGCTGTTGAGTATAAATGGCAACAGGAATATCCCAACTTATTGAGAATATCTGTCGATATATCCACTGTACTGATTCTCCCAGAAGAAACTTTGTATGCTGTGGCCACAGTCAAGAAAAGACCATTCATACAAAGTTGATGTTCTCCTCGCCGGGTCTGATGACAGTGACCCCATCAGTTGTCCCTGATAGACTGGGATGTGACTCAAACAGTCGAAATTAACTTTCAAGGCCCAGTTGGTAAGACAGGTTGATAAAAAATTAAAGGACAGAAATATGGAAATCTTACAACTATACACTTAACAGTTTGACCTTCTGTAGAAGAAAAGAAGAACTTCCCAGATGTAAAGCAGCGTCAACTGACAGGGCAAAAGTTAATAGCTTCCGGAGACCTGAACGAACCTATTCACAAAGAAAGACAATGGTATGAGTTAGTGTTGGGAGTGGAGAAGTAGAGAAGTCGAAATGAGGAAGTGTTGCAGTTTTGTAAAAGAAATGGACTATTAGTTGGAAACGTATGGTATTCAAGATTTGTCTAGAAAATCATATGCGAGTGATGTGATATGTGATGAACACACAAAGAGAACAGTGACAGATGCCAAGCAAATACTATCTGAAGTCTCGAATAGTGATCAATGGCTTTTAGTTGTGACTGTTACAACAACAAAGAAAGAAAGGGGACAGTGAAACAAGAAAGAAGAATACGAGTGTGGAAATTGAAAGAAAGTATGTGCAGAGAGAAATTCCAAGAAACGGTGAAGACTGGCTTCTCAAGTTATGAAACAAAGCCTATCGAAGAGGGGTTGAAAAGTTTAAAAAATGATGTTTGAACCAACAGAAATGATGTGAGAAGAAAGTGTGAAAGAAAAATTTGGAAAGAGACATCCTGGTGAAATGCTAGAGTGAGGTTGCAATGAAAAACCAGCAGGACGTAGTTTCACTAGAGAACAGAGGAAGCAAGATGTTGTTGCTGTTGGCTGTTTTGAGGGGACTAAACAGCCAGGTCATCAGTCCCCTGTTCCTAGCTGAGAGGCCACCTTCAAGACAATAAAAAGTAAAAACAGAGCTCAGAAAATGGGAACGCACAAAAGGGACAGGCTAACAATGGACCTGTCGGAAACAATACAGAACGAAGACACACACAAATGGTAAAACAAAGGAAGAATCATAACTAAAACTAGACAGCAGAGTACCTTGGCTGCCTGATCACAAAGATAAAACAGGATGAGCCAGCCATACTGCACACACTAAGAACCCCTAGGTCTTTCACATAAGGGCGTGTAAAAATCTATTAAAAGTGCTGGATTGGTGGTGGCGTAAGACAGCAGGCCACTGCACCCATCACTAGATAGATTCGTAAAAACCAGACGCGCGAATAAAACTTAAAACTGCGTTAGCCATAGTGGCGGCGTCGCCTAAAACTAAGGTTAGCGCGTCTGTGAGGTTAAAAGAGTGCCGCAAGTTGGCTAAAATCGGACAGTCCATCAAACGATGGGCCACTGTCATTACTACACCACATCGACACACGGGCGGGGACTCACGGCGAAGGAGATAGCCGCGGGTTAACCACGTGTGCCCAATACGGAGGCGGCAGAGGACAACCGCCTCTCGGCGGATCGGCCGCAGTGAAGATTTCCACAGGGCTGTGGACGGCTTCACTGCCCAAAGCTTGTTTGGTGCATTCGCCATAGCCCACTCGGCTGTCCAAGCCTCGCGCACCTTCCGGTGCAACACCAATTTCAGATCAGGTTCCATGACGCCAATATCGAGCGGTGGTGCCATAGTGGCCTGCTTGGCTAAGCGATCTACATGTTTATTCCCTGGGATGCCGACGTGGCCCGGGGTCCACACAAAGACCACAGATCGGCCTGATTGGCATAAAGAGAGAACAGTATCTTGGATCGACCGTACCAGTGTCTGGCGAGAGAAACACTGGTCGATCGCTTGTAAGCCACTCAGGGAATCAGAGCAGATGACAAATGATCCCCAGGGGCACGCTTTGAGGTACTGCAGAGCCCTGAGAATGGCGACCAGTTCGGCAGAGAAAATGGTACTCTCACCTGGCAGAGAATGCTGTTCCACATGGTCGTCGTGCAGAAACGCATAGCCAGCATGGCCATCTACTATGGAACCATCTGTGTAGACGGCTTTTGCGGCATGGAACGTGTCGAGGAGTTGTAGGAACTGTGGCGGAGATGTCTTGCGGAAACTGAGTCCTTCGACGTACGGGACAGATCCAGACGGAGCTGCAATCGAGGAATAGACCAAGGAGGGTTTCGAAAGGAATAGTGGAACGTGGTAGGGAGTGGAGAGGATGCGAGGGACGAAAGAAGAGAACGAGCACGGACTGAGATCGGGTAACCCGACCTAGGCCGTCGTGGAGGAATAGGGACCGCAGCGTCTGGAAAAATGAGTTGGCGGTTCGGACGGAGGGGTCCAGGCCTGAACATGAGCAACTTATGAAGCCAGCAAGTGTTGCCTGCGGAACCGCAGCGGGAGGACTCCAGCTTCGACAAGGAGGCTTGTCACAGGGCTTGTGCGAAAAGCCCCTGTCGCCAAACGAACACCACAGTGTAAAATTGGGTCTATTGCCTTCAGTGCTGACGGCGCAGCCGAATCGTAGACTATGCAGCCATAGTCTAGGCGCGACTAAATGAGGGCCTTGTAAAGTTGTAAGAGCGTTGGGCATGAGGGTCCCCAAACAGTGTGGCTGAGACGGCGCAGGATGTTGAGGTGAGGAAGCAAGAAAGGAATACGAACATAAGAAAAAAAGAGTGGTAGCAGAAGAGAAGAGGAAATTAATGGAAAAATGGAAAAATAAAATTATGGACAATGAAGGGATTAAGAATGACCTGGACTAAGAAAAGAGGCAAAAGAGCAAGATTCTCAATAAAGGTAAGAACAGAACAAAGAGATATGGAAGAAATACTTTGAGGCGTTACTGCATCCAGATCTAAATATAGGGAGAAGGTGAGGGCGAAAGGAGCAATTGGGGCTGTGGAGGACAAAGTGGATGAAGCAATTAGGGCAATGAAAGGAGTGAAAGCGCAAGGAGCGGATAAAGTAAGTGTAGAGATGGTAGGTGAAACCGTGAGAGTACAATGACTCTATCTAGTCATGGTAACAGTGTGACAAGAAATAAAGCCAACTGAACGCTGGAAGAAAGTAGTAACTGTCCTTAAGAAGGGATGCAGAAAATTTTTTCAGAATTATAGGGGAATCATTCTAATGTGCAAGTCTGCTACTTGAGAAGATTTTGGGAAGAATTGTCCAAAGGAGTGGAGAGGGCCTTGAGAGAGGAACAACATGGATTTAGACCAGGAAGATCTGCAGTCGAACTGATTTGCAGTGTCAGGCAGCTTTAAGAGATGCAAGATAAATATTGGAAAGGCATGGTGACGGTTTTCCGCTATATTAAAAAGAGCCATAACAGTGTAAAAAGAAGCAAGGTGTAGGAAAACCTAGATAAAAATGCACATGGAAAAAGAAACTGTAGAGAGAACAAAGAAGGTGACAAGAAAGATTCCTTCGGACAGAAAAATGGATTGGAACAGGCAAGTGTTATATCACCTCTACTGTTCATCACTGTGATGGACGTTATTATGGTAGTCGTGGCAGTTCAAGCAGGTAAAGGAAGTATGAGAGCAATGGAGAAGTTGGACAATTTTAAGTTCCTGTTGGCAGTAATTGAACAAAGTGCAAAAAATGACAGAAATCGGCAAAAGTGGCAGGGTGCAAGAGGCTTAATATGGAGCAATGACGTACCCTAGAAGAACAAAGTAGTGACATTGTGTTCTGATACTCAAATATGAATCAGGAACGTGAGTTGTGAAGAAATGACAGGCGAGCAGGATACAGGCGTGCGAGATGAAATTTCAGATAGCTATACTCGATTGAAGAAAGGGGTAGAGTAAGAAATGAGAAGGTAAGATACTGGAATAGAGAGCACATTCCAAGACCGTGGAGGAGGCAGGACTGATATATAACAGGCCAAGAGAATGGAGGGCTTCAGGATACCAAGGAAGATGCACGAGAATAAAATAGACAGCCATAAACCAAGAGGAAAACCGAGATATAGGTGGATTGTAGGAGTGAATGAAGGAGTGCAGAAGAGAGGTGAACAATGGGATCCAATGGAGAAAAGGTGGTGGTAGGATAGAAATCGGTGGAGAGACTGTTCCATGGATACTCAATCACGGCCTGGGAACTACTGATGATGATGATGATGTATTGTACAAAACAGAGTGAAAGATGAAATTGACTTACGAGCTGGAGTTACTGATGCTTTTACCTTTTTTGGGGGGACACTGTCAGAGAAGTTTGGAATATAACACAAAAATCCAAGGGAGAGCTAGAGAGAGTGAGTGAGAGAGTGAGGGAGGGAGGGAGAGAGAGAGAGAGAGAGAGAGAGAGAGAGAGAGAGAGAGAGAGAGAGAAAGAGAGAGAGAGAGCGAGAGAAAGAAAGAAGGAGAGAGAAAGAGAGAGAGAGAGAGAGAGAGAGAGAGAGAGAGAGAGAGAGAGAGAGAGAGAGAGAGAGAGAGGTGCAAATAAATGTATGCAATATTTTCGAAATATTGTAGTATGATGTTCGTTTTTGAATGCAGTGCAAAATAGAAAACTTTTAAAAATGGAGGTCTATACATATTGCCTGGCCGATTGGCCTAATACATTCTAGGAAAAGTTTCATTTTAATGACATTTGACAAATTATATTTAAATTTCTCCCTAGTGCCAGCTTGTGTTTTGAAGCACTGTTTTTGGCTGTTAAATATTTATTTAGTATATTCTAATAAATTATCGTCCACCACTATATATCTTTTTTAAGCGTTGTAATTGATGTCTTTATTTTTAATGATACTAACAAAATTACCCTCCAGCTGCATCTCTTATTTGTAAGCCCTGTGATGGGTAATTTTGTTTTTAAAGAAGCTAATATATTCTTCGTTTTTTAAATTTTCATCCACCTTGCATCTTTAATTTTGAAATTTCCTGTTAACACCACAATGCAATATTTCAAATATCCGAATAATAGCATTTTGATTTTAGGAAATTTCCTACCACTGATATTAACGATAGTTTTTACTTTTCTACCAACGACTACTGGTAATTTTTAAATTTTTGACCATCTGCAACAAGTGAAACCTTTAAAATTAAAATTTTCTGCAGTACTTGGTGCCGTCATTCATTTAAAGACACTGCTGACGTCAGGTGTGCCTCACATCATGGATGCATGTGGCACTGCATAACTTTCAGTAGAAATTTGAATGTCACACTGCACCAGAATTCCAATAATGCACTACTAGAATACAGGAAACTGAAGTAATGACAGACGTTACAAATTCCTCTCCAAAACAGCAAACGAAGCACACCATAGTAGGAAGAACTATGATCCTAGAAATACAACCGTGATAAATGGTTTGCGCAAGCAATCATCACAGAAAAGAATGCACAACCTTTATACTGCGATTATATTGCAGTTTCTGTCATAATGATATGCAGCAAATTAGTTTACAATAAGGTAGAAAGTAAAACTTTTTTCATCACGGAAATGGGCGAAAAGAATCTGAGTTAAAAGATACTTCAATTTCTCTACAACAACTGCAGTCCAATTCTTTATAGCCACAAAGAATCCTATATTTTACTAGGTCTTCCTGAATCGTAGGTCTTCCCACTATTAAAATAGCTGCCACTGCATTTGCTGCTGTGCTACTTAACAGTGCATAAATGTATAAGATGCCTTCCCCAGGTCAAAGAACTCAGTACTGAAATTTCTACCACAATCTATTGTCTTCAGATTCCTGTGAAAAACAAACAACTAGCTAGGTTCCACATGGCTCCCAACAACTCCCTCAGGATGTGTGCCTACTTGTGAGAGTTGATTCCAGCATCCTCATTGAACCTAGTGACTATTATGATGTTTGCACTAATATTTTACAACTGTTTTGACTATGGGCTCTTCGTGAATCATTATAAAAATCCACACTTTATCAATTTGTGAAGTGAAAAACTATACTTACGGTATTCAATAATCGTGGTTTCTATTAGATAGTTTCCCATCAGTCTCTCATATCATCTCATGATTAATTTGTTAAATATTGATTTATTTGGAGCTATTTCTTGATTTACTTCGTTTTTTGTTTTAATATTAAACCAAAATACAGAATAATATATTTGAAACACCCAATCGCAGAGCTAGGTGAGAAGAATAAACACAATATTCTGATGCATAGCCAAAAGATGTGTTTTTGTTTTGTAATTGTCTCAGGTACTAATATTATTAAAGTGTTTTGAAACGCAATATTTTAACTGAGAAAGCAAGAACTGTCGTACACATTTTTGACGAAAAGCAAAGAACTTCCTACCTACGTTTATTATATTTGATTGCAGGAGAGTTTCATCATATTTATACCTGATATCAGTTTTTGAATATTACTGAATGTATTTTAAAGACAAAATAAATTTTAATGATGTTGTCTTTCTGTTTCAGAGTGTGGAGTTGGTGATTCGAAAGTAGTTGACTGCAACATTTGCGTCTGCAGTCCTGCAGGGAAATGGGCATGTACCAATAAGCAATGCCGTTCTGTAATACAATGTATGTAAAATTACTCTCTATTGTTTATTTTTAATAAAATAGTCCACAAGTTCGGCCTTACTGCGGAGTTACTTCTGATAACAACTTCTCAGTTTGAATCCAATAAGTGGTTTTCGATGTGTGGTATCAGAAACTATTGTCAACGTTATATACAGGTTGTTTCACTAAGTGTGTTTGCCTCTGTAACTTATAAAATAATAGGTGACGGGAAATTTTAATGCGGTAGGTCAACACAAGAAATGTTACACTTTCTGCGGAGCTATGAACATAGTTTATTGTATCATTTTCCAAAGAGTTACACCACAAATATATAATATTTGAAATGGAACAATAGTTTTTTCTATCGTGTATTGGATTCGTTTAAACCAGCTGCGTCCAAATCAATTTAAACTACATTCCTATCACTGTTAGTTTGGCTGACTGGCTGGTGGGCCGTGCCCCAGAGGATAGCCACTCGGCCAGTCAGCTACGCTATCGCAGCCACCGCCCCCGGAACTTTGAAGGGTTGTAACTCCCAAACTAACAATGATAGGAATGTAGTTTAAATTGATTTGGACGCAGCTGGTTTCAATGAATCAAATGCACGATAGAGAAAACTGTTGTTACATTTAAAAATTATATCTATGTGGTGTAACTCTTTGGAAAATGATACAATAAACTATGTTCAAAGCTCCGCAGAAAGTGTAACATTTCTTGTGTTGACCTACCGCATTAAAATTTCCCGTTACCTATTATTTTATAAGTTACAGAGGCAAACACACTTAGTGAAACACCCTGTATATGGTGTCTGTTGTTTTGGACATGTTCTCTAAACATATGGGCTGGGATTGTCGCATATTCTGTGCTGTGCCCAGTGGAACTTCTTTCAATGCTAACAGGTATTTCTTATCTTCACCTGTTGCAGTCCTCGTTGCTAGAGTTTCTGGATGAGTCTCCAAAAACTTCTCCAGATGTGCTTTATGCACAATGGGACAGTAGAATTATTTGTCAGTTTCCCATTTGATGGGTTGGCTGAGGATCCATGTGTGTTGGCCGCCAGACTTTCAAACTTAAATTCAGTAGATTTTTATTTGTGGGATCACGCCAGTGAGCTTGTTTTACAGAGAGGATATTGAAAACTCTGAGACTAGGAGTCCAAGAAGCTGTTGCAACCATCATAGCTACGCTGGAGTATGGAGATACGTCAGAGAATAGTAGTATTATCGCCGCGACGGATTAGCCGTGCGTACTGGGACGCCGTCCTGCAGTGCGCACGGCGTTCGCTACCGGGATTCGAGTCTCCCCTCGGGCATGGGTGTTGGCGTTGTCCTTAGGTTAGTTTACCTTTGATTTGATTTGATTCTTTCAGGGAAGCCAAAACAGTCTTGGTCTAACCCGCCACTGCACCGAAACTAAGTTTATTGTGCGGTATCGCTCCCTGTATGTCTAGTAAAGCCAACCAATGCCCTTGAACAGTACAAGGAGTCCCTTTACCAGTTCTTTATTAGACACAATTTCTTCGGGTCTGGTTGTCCCAAATGTTCTGTGCCTTTTACTCTCCAATGCAATGCTTTCGAAGATCAGATGTGATGCAGTTTCATCACCGTCATCACAGATCCTACATTTAGGGTCCTCTTTTGTTATTCCCATTGTATGTAGGTGTTTTTTGAAATTCCCATGGCCTCTCAGCAATCCAACCATGAGTCTAATCTCTCTCCTGTTCAGACCCAGGATTGCAGAGCTTCTTTTAAAACAAGACTTTGGCATCATTACCTTGCCATGTTTTTGTTGATGGACTTTGGTCCAATATTCTACGTGCTGTCTTCTGAGCCAGTTACGTAGCTCCAATTTAATCATTGCCTTGGTGATTGTCAGGACAGGTTCCGGTCCAATAAATGGAGCCTCTGCCCCCATCCTGGCTAATCTGTCGGCATGTTCGTTGCCACTGATCTCCGAGTGGCCAGGGACCCACAATAGGTTTACTCTATTGCTTTTCCCTAGCTCCACCAGAACCCTGTGACATTCTGCAACAATTTTAGACATTGTTGCAGGAGCTGCCAGTGATCTCAGGGCTGCCTGGCTGTCTGAATAGATATAGATGCTACGATCTTTGTAACACCTACGCAAATTCTCCTCCACACACGCCCTGATGGCAGTGATTTCGGCCTGGAATACTGAGGCCAGTTTCCCTAGAGAGATGACGCCCTCCAGTCTTGGCTGCACCCCATATACCCCGGCCCCAACGCCTCAGTCTGATTTTGGCCCGTCAGTGAACCAGACAATATCCCCCGTACGGTATCGAACTATTTTTTTCCACTGCTCCCTACTTCCAATTGTTATACTGAAAGGCTTGTTGAAGCAGTATGGGGTTATAATATAGTTGGTTGGCATTTCCCCAAACTTTCCTATATTTACCTCACTCACTATTTTAGTGCGTGATTCTGGATATCCCAAAGAGTTCCAGTTGTTGACAGATTTGAATCTGTAGGCACCAGCTGCCGCCTCCATCTTGACCCAAAGGTGTAATGGGGGCATATCCAGCATGGTTTCCATCCCAGCAGTTGGTGTGCTGCTAATTCCGCCTGTTATGTATAAGCAGGCTAGTTTACCTTAGTTCAAGTAGTTTGTAAGCTACGGACTAATAACCACACGGTTGAGACCGATAGATTTACACTTTTAGTAGTATTATCGTTCACGAGGCCATTTCGAAAATTTGCCTTGAAGTACGCGACAGCAATCAGTGTTCTCTGCAGCTGCCATGACCACAGAGGGCGGCCGAGCCAGGCGTGGACCACTGTCGGAGCACCAGGAGCAGGACAACAGCTCAGGTACAGCGCCAGCGCCTACAGCCCCTTGAGCATAAAATACTGGACGCATTTTTCCAAAACGGCAGTCTCAGGCCCAATTCACACAGAAAAGGCGCGGAGCGGGCGCCAGGCGCGGACATGGAACAGGCAAGCGCAGCCTCCATGTGTCAAATGGGGCAGCTCAGCTCAGCTCACACTGAGGGTGCGTTCACACTGCCGGCCGGGCCGAGCCGAGCCGGGATGTGCCAAACCTTGTAAAAATAACGAGACTTCCTGACGGCGCTGCTGTCGCGGGATAATTTGAACCTTCGCCCGGCCGCCATGGTAGTGGCAAGCGTCAGATAAATACGAATGTTATTAGCAGGTAAATCGTGTATTAAATAGCTACTGCGGGATATATACACAATTGATATTCACGTCTGTATTTTTTGACTATCGCAGTGTACATGAAGCACGATGGTGAAGAGCTGCTCGCCGGCCGCGGTGGCCGAGATCCGACGCCATTCTTTTACTTCCGCCGCTTTTTCCTCGAACTGAGCTATATCCACACTGCGATACTGCCGACACGCTTGATGTCTACGAAGGCGATCTACGACTTTCTTCAGAAGAAGCGATCACCAAATGTGATTGAAGGGAAGTATCCCAGCGTCAACTGGAGTGTCGTTTGGCGCTCGGTGAGTGCTCCTTACCTTGGCACTGACCTACAGTCGACATGGTACCTGACGGTCAACGGGAAACAAGTGTGCCAGTCACGACTTCACAGGATTCACCTCGCAGACACACCACTGTGCGTCGCCTGTGATGTAATGGACACGGACGAACATCGACTCGTATGCGGATCGGCGGAAGGCGTCTGGATGTTGGTGCGACAGATGCTGGCTTTGATTACCCATACGACACCTAATCATATACTTTCCCATTTGCTCCTCTTTCCAGACTCAGGACATTACCCACAAACGCTGTGAAATGGATATGTGGACATGCGGTTCACTACTTGTTTGTACATGGAGAGAAAAACGAACTTGATTTTTGGAACTTTCTGAACGAACGACATTGCACAGTTGTCTGCAATCCAAAATACGGGCAATATTTCTCAAATTTTGTTTATAGTGTTTTTCATAATCCACCCAGAAGTTGGGGTGTTCCTGCCATGCCGTAGTTGATACTTACATTTTCTTTTACGTGTTAAAAAAAAAAAAAAAAAAAAAAAAAAAAAAAAAAAAAAAAAAAAAAAAAAAGGGACTGAGGCGCTCCAGTCACGGTCTGCACGGCCACTACAGTCGGGGGTTCGAATCCCCCCTCGGCATGGATATTTGTGCCGTCCTAGTTCGTAAGTAGTTCATAAGTAGTTTGTAAGTTTAGGGACTGATGATCCCGTAGTTAAGTCCCATAAGCTTAACAAACATTTGAACGTTTTTTTTGAAGAGCTGCTCAGCGTTTAAATCCATAAATCAATTTAAGAAAGGAATAAATAGACGAATACTGCCTTCCCCTTTATATTTCCCAGGAATACATGTATCCCTACTACTTGTGTTAAGAGATAGTTACTCTTGCTTAACAGGTTGTTAGTCAAGACAATATAGGATTAAATGAAATAAATAACAGGTTTTTATAATACGGTAGCTCTTAAAAAGGAGCTACTTTAGGCAGCACTGGTGGACAGGAAGCTCGAAAGGTTTCATTTTATGATTGTGTAAAATAACTATTGAGATCACGAAATTATTTGCCTCACTACAGTTCGAATTTTTGTTTATGAAATTAATATTAGCAACTTGTAACGCAGAATCTGCTTTATATATAGGTATAACAACTGAAAGGGATTTGCAGACCTGTGTATAGTTCCATATATGACCAGCACGTAACCACAGTACATGTACATTGTGAAGTTCACCCTGTGACGATCGTTGCTGGCTTTTGAGCAGTTCACTCTGCTTTAAGGTATTTGGCTTACAGCATTAAAAATGCTAATTTTCTTGATAGATACTCTAATGCTAATGTTAGATGCCTTAGTTAAGAAAAAGTTATGGCATACTTTGTGTTCTTAAAAGAATTTGGTAGTGGCTGATTGCTGTATTCACAACGTAAGAAGCTATTTTTCAGTTACGTAGACTATCTAATGGCATATATCACTTTCACAATCGATTTTTAACATTAGCTGTTTCAGTCAGCCCTGTTTGATTTTTTGATGCTATGAAATAAGTAAATATTGGAGAATACAGCATTAAAGCAAAGACGTAAAGTGTGAAACTCTTCCGAAATCAATGTTTGTACAAAAGTTTCACAATCGTAGAATATACTGAGAAAGTGCCAAAAATCGTGTCTGACGATAAATTCCGTTCATATGCTGCACTTACAACGCAAAAAAAAAAAAAAAAAAAAAAAAAAAAAAAAAAAAAAAAAAAAAAAAAAAAAAAAAAAAAACATGTTATAGTTTGGTTTCTTTCGGAAGAGGAAACGCTGTTGGCCAATTTCTACACCGCATGTGTAATAAATTTACACACAGCCGATAGTTGCTGTATATTCAAGGAGTCTGAAGCTGTTTTGTAGTTATATATTTCAGTTAGACATAGTTTTCGCGACTTAAGTCAAATGAATACTCTCTCTAATCAAAAGAGTCTTACGCACATTTTAAGTTCTCGCGCAAGTTTGCCACTACAATGGCCGCCGAGGCGCTCTTCAATTTGTCAGCTGTTCGCAGTCGGCCGCTTACGCGATTGTGGGGGCTTGGGCGGCACACGCTGACGGCCAGGGTGTTCACACTGCGCGCCGGGCCGAGCCGAGCCGAGAGAGAAAAAAGGGGGTTTTCAAGTTGTAAAAAAAATTGACGGTATATAAGACCACGCCACATCGTTTTATGAAATTATTTTTTCCTTCAAAGTTTTGCCTTACCTGCGAAAAAATAAAAAAGTCTACTTTTCATTCCGCGTGAGTTTTTAGTTTTGTAACGCTCCTCACTCGATTTTGATGAAAGTATGCGGTTAAAAAATCTGATTTTTGGACACATAGTAGTACAACATCTTAGCTTTCGTATAAAACATTCACCTTTTCGAAATTCTTAATAGTCGTTTCCGAATGATGCTTTTTGTCAAGTATGCGCACTTGATTTACAAATCGTGTATTGAAAAAGTTCGATAGCCGGCAGCATACTGTTCTATGCATTTTAGACCACACATTAAAGCGAGTGAAATTGAGCTTGTCTCCAGTAACAAGCTATCCTCACCCACATTCAGCTGAAGATCGAAGGAAACACGGCGGTGACCAAAACCTCTTCACTGCCGACTGAGCCAGCTAACAGTTCACTGATTTTGTTATATTTCTTTTGTTGTCACACTGTAGTGACCTATCTAATTTTAAGTACATAAGAAATAGGTGGTAATGGATTCATCCCATGAATTTCGACTGACATTTAGGAAAGTTTTTCCTTATGAGAACAGCTAAAAAGAATTCTGAATTTTGTATTAATTTTACAGAATTAATAGTAATAAAAGAAAAAAATAAACAACATATTTTTCACAAGTGTTATTTAAATGAAAAAAAGCTATCATGAAAAGAAACTTGAAAACAGGTTGGAGACGTGAGATACTTGTGCTGCAGAAGCAACACTGTAGCCCAATCGGCTCGCGCCGGAAATATTAAACACTAGCTGCACCCCCGCTGCTTCGCATGCGTAGGCTGTTTGGTCTTAAGTTTCGTAGTTATAGCTTGAAATTTGAGTTAACAGCACCAAAATTGGCTTAGTAGCAACGTACTTTCAAAAAATGTTTCATCCGCTATTTCACCCCCTAATTGATTAATTTTCCGAAAATACCGAAACACTTGTCTTTTTAATTCTGACCAAGAAAATATATACCAATTTTTGTGGTTGTAGCTTCAAAATTGCCTTATTAGCAAAAGATTTTGGAAAAATGTCCCCTCTCCATTTTAACCCCCTTGATGGTTGAATTTCCAAAAATACCGAAACACGTATTTTGGTAACGTCTAACCAACTATACAATAATCAGTTTTTGCAGCTCTAGCTTCAAAATTGTATCAATAGCAAAGTGTTTTCAAAAAGAATTTTTGATCTTCTATTTAACCCTCTTACTTATTGAATTTCCAAAAATAGTAAAAATCATGGATTTTTAATCCTGACCAAGATTCCATATCCGAAGTTTCGTAGTTGTAGCTTAAAATTTGAGTTAACAGCAACATATTTTTGAAAATCAATTTTTTCGTCAAATATTTAACCCCCTTATTTGTCGAATTTCAAAAAATGCCGAAACACGTGTCTTTTAAATTCGAAGCCTGAATTAAAATCAGAAATTTTGTAGTTCTAGCTTCAAAATTGCCTAAATAGCAACGTATTTTCAAAAACCGTTTCATCCCCTATTTCACCCCCTTACGGACGGAATATCAAAAAATCGCTTCTTAAATGACGCCTACAGAGTAAGCTCAACACCCTCCAGAAATTTCAAGTTTCTATCTTCAGTGGTTTGGGCTGGGCGATGATGAGTCAGTCAGTCAGTCAATCGGGATGCTTCCTTTTATATATAGAGACTAGCTTATATGCCCGTGCTTCGCAACGATTGTTGAAGGAGGGCCTGTGATTATCATAGCTTTTTAGGGTTTCGGACCTCAGTAAAAACATAATCCTTGTTGGACTAATAGAAGTATGACTGTGACTATAGTGTAGCGCTCTATTATTCATTTGTTAGCCTATCTGCATTTTCATCTTTGTCTCTGATGATCGTCGGTAAAGTGAAATCGCGCCGAGAAGTTAAAAACTTTTATATTATGCGTCGTTATTCTCAATTTTGTTACACATTGCAACAGCAGCGCCGAAAGCGGCTGGCAAATTACATTTCTGAAAACGAAATTGGATAAGTGTGAATATTGATTTGTAACAGTTTTCACAAATATCTTCTTGAATAGGAATTTGGAATGAATTTATACCAAAGAGTTTCGCGTGAAAGTGCTGGTCATAATGAGATGTGACAACAACGGAAGTATCTGATTCGGTAAAATTTTACTTTCTATCCTGGCGGTCTCGTGTTTCTATGTTAGCAACATCATTAACACGATATAAAATCGTTGCAAAGATGACCGAACCACATAGAGTGTAGATAAATACTGCTGTTCCTGCTGTATGCTTGATTTCACGACAAAATATTTGCGTGTCACGCGATTGGCTTATGACGATGTCACATGATTCTCGTTATTCAACATCTGTTGCCAACATTATCACAGAAGGCTGCCGGGATATGAGTAGGATAACGTCGCATAGTTTTTCTTGACCCAGCAGAGAGTGTAGCGGCTCTATGTATCAGAGATCACTGATTAGCACAGACCAGCGAGCTTACTGGCACAGGCATATCAATATCTATGGCCTAAGAGACATTCATTTATGTATGTCTGTGTTTCCACCACGCTTCCAAGTCAGTGATCAATGTTCCACGAGTATTTTTATCTTTGAGTCTATCTGGATTTTTATCTTTGTTTTGTGTCTCTGTCCATAGTTGGTAATGTGTGGTTGACGGAAAGATTTGATCTATTTAAAAAATCGCGTGTTTGATATTAAAGTCTGAAAGGACCGCATTGTCTGACGGTTGAAAGAATAAACAGATTTTGACTTGTACCGTAAAGTTCGTAAGTCACAGAGTATATAGCTTTTCCTTAGAGTATTTATTGCATATTTTGCGAATTTTTGCTCGTCACACTCACCCACTGCCACGCACCGCGACCAAACTCCCTTACTAACACCATTAGACCAAGGGCTACGAGTGGGCGGCAGAATGTGGTCATGGAGAAAAGTCTGTCAGCACGTACACACACAAGGCTTTTATATATAGATATAGATTACGATTGTCGTCGGCTCGGCGTGAGCCGGCTGAAGCGGAGTCGTCTCGGTCCGGCCGGCAGTGTGAACAGCGCAATTAGAAACAATGTGCTTAATCTCTCGGCTCGGCCCGGCCCTGATCGGCTCGGCTCGGCCCGGCCGACAGTGTGAACACGGCCTGAGGCGGTGCGGTGTGGCGGGAAGCGCCGCTTGGCAGTTAGTACCTCGCCCGTTGTTCGGCGCTAGAGGCGCACTGAACAAACATGGCGCGCAAGGTCTATAGAAGACAGGTCTGGACACCAGTGTTCCTTAAGGGTATATTACACGGAGCGTATTTGGTCACTAGTCGCTGGCGTATTTTGCCGCAGCTGCTAAATTCGCTCCGTGTAAATGAGGACAGCGAACAAAGTCGCTGCTCCGAAACGCGAGCGTCTATGGACGGTAACGCACTAGGCAGCCAGGCTGCGGCAGCCAATGAAACAATGGTGGTATACGGCAGGCCGCTACAGGCACTGGGCAGCCAGGAATTGGTGGCTGCGGCAGCGGCAGCCATCAAAACGCGGCCGACTGCACGGTAGCACAGACAAATATACAGACGGGAAACCTCCGTAAGGTCCTACGCTCAGGGGTGCGGGGAGGGAGCGTTTCCAGCACTTCCGTAAGATGTACATGATGGCGCTGCGGTCAGTAGCAGCTCTTTAAACTGGCCAGAGCAGGCGGCAGGTATCGGCTGTCCCCACCACCACCTCCCCTCAAACGGCAGCAAGCCGGACACAGCTCGTGGCAGGCGGCACGAGCTCTCCCCTCAGCCTCCCCTCCACGCTAACCTCTGACGTGCGAGAGGCACCCTAAGCCTGACACCCGGAACTACGAGGGGAGTGTAGGACAGTGGTTTAGAGGGGGCTGCTTCTCTGTATATGTTACTCTGTGACGGCAGCCAGTTGCCAACAACGAGCCTCGCAGTGAACGCGCATGGCTGCCAGCAATCTCCGCGCACTTGACCAAGCAGCCAGACCTTGTCTCCAAGTTGTCATGACGTTCGCCACAGAGAAATTTATTTATGAAATTCAAAGACGAAGAGAAATCTGGGATGTGTCTTGTGAGCAATATAGAGATCGTGATGTGAAGAGGAGGAGGTGGGAGGAAATCGCAAATGTAATGTGTGAGGAGAACATGTCTGAAAATGAAAAGAATGAATTCGGTAAGTTATTTATTATTTATTTCATAGAAAAAATTGCTTACAGCTACAATAAGGAAGAAGAGGGTTTCATTGTACACTTAATACACATGGAAGCAACAAAGTTACATACATAATATGTAATTACTACCCCAATGCAATTCTGTTTTGCCATTCCAGCGGATTTTCATTCGTAAAGTAATCCGCAAATAAATCTCTATGGCCACTACGGTTGGGGGTTCGAATCCCCCCTCGGGCATGGATATTTGTGCCGTCCTTAGTGTTAGCTAGTTGATAATTAGTTTGTAAGTTTAGGGACTGATGACCCCGTAGTTAAGTCCCATAAGCTCTACAAACATTTGAACATTTTAAATCTCTATATGCTGATGCTGATGAACGGCCCCCTGCTGTTGCAGGACCTGCGGAAACTTCCAGTACTGGAGGGACATACAGTGTGTCTTCAAATTTGTAGCCATCTCTTTCTCGCACATAGTTATGTAAAACACAGCATGTTTTTATTATGCCAATTGCAAATTCTTCCGGAACATCCAATGGGAGATGAAAAATTCTCCATTTATTTGCCAGAATGCCAAACGTACATTCTATAAAGCGCCTAGCACGAGACAGTCGGTAGTTAAAGATTCTTTTTTTGTGTGTTAAACTCCTTCCGCCATAAGGATGCATTAAATTTTCAGAAATACCAAACACTTCGTCTCCGACAATAACGTAGAACTGACATCCTTGTATAGTTAAAAAAGCGATCTGGGTAGTATCGAAGATCCTTGAAGTAATTTTTAAATAAACCGCTCGGGTGCCGCTCCGCAAGCAGAGGATGAATCCAATATCTGTTTTTTGGTTTGCGTTTCCTTTGAGACAACAGGTGGACGATTATCACATCTTCCACGTCCATGTGGCTCGGCCGATTGGGTACACCTGGCTGTCAGCTGGCTGCCAACGCTGGCTGCCACCGACTGGCTGCTCAATATTTTGGCTGCCTACTGCGTTACCGGCCTAAAGTTGATGGATGGGCTACTTTAGACGCTGGCCGATGGCGTTTTTGGTCGTTTTTAAATGTTGGTCGCCCCGTGTCATATACAGGAGCGTATACAGTAGCCCTCAGTCGAGCAAAAATGTCAATGGATGTAATACATGCTGGCGTTGTATTTCTCGTAAGTCTCAACCGTAACGTAGTAACATCCGTCAAAACGGTTACATTCAAATTGGCAGTGAGCTGTGACGTTTAGAGGAACAATTGATGAACAAGTGTACATGGGTGGAGTGTTGGTTTGGAATCACACTCGCAGAATTGTTGGTTGTTACTAACAAAAGTTCAAAAACCCTAAAACACGGGTGTTAGTAGCGAGCGTTAAAATCAGATGTTAGTAATGCAGGGTCACAAGAACAGTTAATCTACCAAAGGCGAAACGGAAAAGTAGGAAAAAAATAAAAGAAAACGGATAAGAAGGTGGATTTTGAGGAGGGATAAATATAGTGCTTCTGCAAATCTTTTGATAGAATTATCATGTGAAGATCCTTCCACCTACAGAAATATAATAAGGATGACATCAGTAAATTTTGACACAGTACCGGAAATGGTAGAGGATAGAATAAGGAAACAGATTACCATCATGAGGATGGCGATCTCGGCAAGAACAAAGTTGGAAGTTACACTGCATTATTTGGCAACAGGTGGCAGCTTCAAAACATAAAATCTGTTTTGAATACCCCAATCTTCTATGCCCAATTTTATTCCACAAGTCCTGGACTTCAGTTCATCAAACAGTTGGTTAAATTGAGTGTCTTAATGTTTAGTTAAAAAAATGTATAGCCTACGGGACTTAACTACGGGGTCATCAGTCCCTAAACGTACAAACTACTTATGAACTACTTACGAACTAGGACGGCACAAATATCCATGCCCGAGGGGGGATTGGAACCCCCGACCGTAGTGGCCGTCCAGACCGCGACTGGAGCGCCTCAGTCTCCTTGGCCACCGCGGCCGGGCTTAATGTTTAGTCTTTCTCGTTGGCCTCGCCTGGTTGGTGTGCCGTGGCACAGGCTGTTGTTGAGGCCTTGTCTCTAGGTGGTGTTGGTGCAGCGCGCTCCGGCGAGTAAGAGCGATCAAAGTCCTCGGTATACAGCTCTCTGAGCCTGCCTTGTGGGCACAGCCAGTGATTGCGTGTGAAGGTGGGGAGGCGGCAGCCTACCTGCTGCTCTCGTTCCTCTGTCTCAACCCTCAGACCATGAAGTTTATTCCTCGCTCTGCTCTCCCAAAGAGCTGTGTTCAACCTTCAACCTGATAACAGCTTTTCAGATTAGCACTACGCCCCCTGCTAATAACTTCATGCCACTAGTTTTGACCCACAACAAACCCACTGTCAATATCTCTTTGAACGGGAACTCTATTGTGCTGCATTGATAATTACATTCTGTTATCTAATTTGTATGTAACGACTCAGTTAAAATCTGAAAACTGAAATGATGTAGAGCCTCTCAGTTACTAACCGTAAAATCGACATGAATATCCACAATATTTCCATAAGCATTGCACACAGTGGTGTACATTATTAGTAAGCTACATATTTCATCGCATTCAGCGAAATTAAAAAAAGAAAAAAAAAAAAGAAAGCTTGAACGCCCCCCCCCCAAGTATTTAAGTACTTACACACAAGTTGAAGCATTTGCTTGTAGTCACTCCTGTTGTGAACAGCATTTCCCAGCAGTAATTTATAACTTATTTACTGCAATCCTCTGTATAATTTTTAGTGTTTTATTAATTGTTTATCTCATTTGTTTATATATTTTCTGACCAGCGTTGCAACCCAAGGAAGTAACTTTTTACATGATCTTGTAGTTCTACAAAATCTTATTTATAAATAAATAACTACATGTTCATGTAATTTTAGGAAGTAATCAGTGACCATATAATAATGTTCTCCCTGCCAAAATATTGTCCATTTAAAGATCAATAAGGTTCAGAGATAAAGTCGATATTCTACTTGATAAAAGACAATAACTAACTGGCTATTAATTTTTTTCTATTGTGTGTTTCTAGATATCGACTGTGATAGAGAACCAACACCGTTCAGTGTTGGTAGGACGGAATCGCAGCGGATGTGTGTTCCAGGTACTTCATTCATGAAAGGCTGTGACCGGTGTTACTGCGCAAATGATGGAATATCAGCTATATGCCGTTCTCTGCCGTGTAATGGCGTCGTAGGTAAGTTGCTGCTTGACAGAAAAAAAATCAGTGTAGCACTTTATAAGTCTTTGTCAGTCTTCTGGCAAGACTGAGGAGGTCCCTCAAAATCTTTCTACGATTTACAGTTTACTTTATGCATCCATATGGCTCGTGCATGTGCTCTGGGGGTCTTACATTGAGTTTACGTAAATTATCATCTCTGGCTATTTTTGTCTCTTGAAAATCCTACAGGAAATATTTTATGCGAATCTAGATGCACATGGTCTTTATCCTGTAGAAATGCAGTAGTTTTCATTATAGCCATAACTATGTTTTCCATAAGTCACTGACAATGTGTCCACATGTTTGTTTTCCAGCATCTCCAAAAAAAAAAAGTTAATAAATAAATAAAAATGTTCAAATGTTTGTAAAGCTTAAGGGACTTAACTACGTGGTCATCAGTCCCTAAACTTACATACTACTTATGAACTACTTACAAACTAGGACGGCACAAATATCCATGCCCGAGAGGGGATTCGAACCCCCGACCGTAGTGGCCGTGCAGACCGTGACTGAAGCGCCTCAGTCTCCTCGGCCACCGCGGTCGGCCCAGCGTCTGCAAGTAAATAATAACACTGCTGGCAAAAAAGTAAACCGGCATGCTGGTGGAGGCATCACTAAACCACCAACAGGCCCACAGCGAATCCCTGTACAAGTGGTTGAAATATTTTAACTGGTGTAACAGATTTTCAGGGTCTGGGATCTTTCATTGGTACAGTCTAATTTTCACGGCTCCATACTCCACTAAACCAGCACCAGACAGAGAATGACAGTAATATAGCACTATCAGCTCAGGATTAGCAAGGTCGGACTTTCTGGATTCAGACTACAGTCGAGGAAAGCGCACCTACAATATTCTCGATCAGACGTTATCTCCAACTAACCTGCTTTGCTCTCAACCAATCGAGTATGTATGTGCTCATGCTCTTGGCCAATCAAGAGTCCAACTGATCACGAAAAAATTGCTCACTGACAGGTCTGTGGGAGGGGGGGGGGGGAGAGCGGCATCGTGGAGTAAATAATATGCTATTGTATATATACTATTGTATATATTGAGTAAATAATATACTATTGTATATATACTATTGTATATTATTTATTTCAGTTATTCTTTTAATTATACAATAACCCAATACCTATACATAAATGGGTCTTCTTATGCTACTACATTTTTTTTGTGCTTTTTATGCTACTTCTAATGTTTCTACTGAGCTACATGATACGTTTTGTTTTTGCTGTTGTGTCTGCCGTATGTGCTGTGTCATGCAGGGTCCGTTGGCATGTTGTGTTTCATGTGGAAGTCGCTACTGCTACGTTTAGTGTCTTATTTTGTGTCCCCCCCCCCTGAAGTGCTTACAGGTGTGCCAGTAATGTACAAACCTATTGGTTGGCTTGTGCCCCCCGAACTAATTCCGGAGGGGGTGCCCCTGGCACTGGGCTGGCCTTTTGCACTGCAGTCCTTGTGTTGTTGTCGTGTTTTCTCTTAAGCCTAACTTAATCTAACTTATATCTAGCGTCGCAATCGGTGATTTGGCTGCACTCAGTCCTCCTGATCCAGGGCACGGCGGAGTACCCCGGCGGCACGGCCTGGTGCAGCAGTCATGCCTGGAAAAAATGTCTCATAATCGGCTTACAAATTCATGTCTGATGTGGTTTGAGATTTTGTCGGTTAATTCATTGAGAATTTGAAAATGTGCTTTACATCTGATGAGTTGGTATGTGTCTGAGTTAGGTAGTTGTAGTCTGAGATGAGAGACAATATGATCGTATGTAGGGCACTCGAAAGTGACGTGTTCTGGAGTTCCTTCCGGAGCTCCACAGCCACACTCTGGAGTCGCCTGCTTCCTGAACCGACATAGATACGTCGGGTACGGGCCATGGCCGGTGAGAAAGTGAATCAATCCTCTGCATGGCTGGAAGTACCCCATTTTAAGTCTTTCTGACACATTTGGGAGGAACTGGTGTGTCTTCCTTCCAGTGTTGTCCTGGTCCCAGATGTTTTGCCAAATTTCTAGTCCCAGAATTTCGATTTCCCTATTCCCCTCCACCCTGGCTTCCACGATCTCCTGTATTTTGTCCCCATTTCCCTTTTTCAGCCAGTACGCCGCCGCCAGCTCCCGAATCTTAATATCTAAAGGACAAAGCCCCATCAACACCAAGAGGGCGCCGCCCGTCGACGTCCTGTATGCCCCAATTGAATGAAGGAGGATATTCAAAAATTCACGGGTGTGCGGCCGGATCCATGTGTCAAACTGGCACAATATTTCGGCAACCAGACCTGTTGCCATCATCAGGTGCTCTGATGAACTGACTGCCTATAGTCGGGCCGCCGAAAGAACGACCCTGACAGTTCTCGCACGTGGGTTGCAGAGGGTGGGGGGACACTCAACCACCAACCTGAGCTCTGGAATTCGTAAACGTTGCCAGGGTAACGGTGCCGCGTTGCCACCCTGCCACTCAAGGTCGCATGGGGCGGCATGCTTCAGTCGCTGGAAAGCATCTGTCGTGTGTTCATCGTTACCGGTTTTGTTCGTGCCGAGATAGATGTCGTTAATTTCACACGTGTGTGACCAATAGACTGGCTGTCGAAACTGATCTGATGAACACTATACTATGGCAGTCAACAGCGACCGTAAACGAATGAGCAAAAAAAAAAAAAAAAAAAAACACCCTCTTTTTATGTAAGAAGACAAATCATTTCACTGGAAGAGGCAATTTTACTACTTATAAAGTGGTAGTCCTTATTTGTTTACCCTCTCGGTAGACTGTACTATACAGTATCCGAGTAATAACACCGAGTTTGTGGAAAATGGTTATAGAAGATGAAATATATAAACAAAGTTCTTCAACTAGCGACCTTTGGCTGAAGACTAAATTATACATTATATTTAATGGAATAGTGGAACATATGAAGCTTTACTTTAACTCGACATATATTTCTAACCTTTCTTCTCAACTGCAAAAAAAAAAAAAAAAAAAAAAAAAAAAAAAAAAAAAAAAATTATCGTCCTTTCGTAGTTCTTATCGTCCGTTCACACTTTAGTAGTACATAGCAACGGTTGCAAAATATTCGGACGTGATATTCGATATTCGTATGCCGGCGACCGACACGGAGTAACAACAAACAGCCGCGTAGCAACGTGGCAACATAGCCGCTAGCTGTCAGAGTCGTTCTTTCGGCGGCTCGACTGTAGGAGCGGCAGCGACGCTTTTACTCCTCCCTCCCTCCGCTGCTTCATACGCCGTCAGCGCCCGCCTACGTCTGGTGGCGGCGTCTTCGCGGTCATCCATATTTATGAGATCCCATGCCAATGTGATGAGACCTACATTGGTCAGACGTTGCGCACTGTCGAAGATCGCTGTCCTGAGCATCAGCGACATACAAGATTACAACAGCCATGCAAATCGCCAGTCGCAGGACACTGTCTTTCTGAATTACATGGCATGGACTACAGGAATACGAGAGTTCTGACCCAGACGTACAGCTTCTGGGACTGTATAATTAAAGAGTCCATCGCGGTCCGAGTGAGACAACCGCAGATTAATCGCGACAGTGGCTACACACTACATCTACATCTACATGGGATACTCTGCAAATCACATTTAAGTGCCTGGCAGAGGGTTCATCGAACCACAATTATACTATTTATCTCCCATTCCATTCTCGAATAGCGCGCGGGAAGAAAGAACACCTGAATCTCTCTGTTCGAGCTCTGATTTCTCGTATTTTATTCTGATCATCATTTCTACCTATGTAAGTGGGAGTCAACAACATATTTTCGAATTCGGAGGAGAATATTGGTGATTGGAGTTTCGCAAGTAGCGCACGCCGCAGCGATAAGCGCCGTTGTTGTAGTGATTCCTATCCCAGATCCTGTATCATTTCCGTAACGCTGTCTCCCCTATATCGTGACAATACGAAACGAGCTGCCCTTCTTTGGACTCTTTCGATGTCCTCCGTCAAACCCACCTGATAAGGATCCCACACTGGGCTGCAATACTCCAAAAATGGACGGACAAGCACAGTGTATGCAGTTTCTTTAGTAGTTCTGTTGCATCTTCTAAGGGTTCTGCCAATAAAACGTAGTCTCTGGTTCGCCTTTCCCACGATATTATCTACGTGTTCTTTCCAGTTTAGGTCTGAAGTAATAGTAATTCCTAGGTATTTTGTGGAGTTTACGGCCTTCACGTTTGATTGATTTATCTTGTAAACAAAGTTTAACTTAGTGAATCATGGAAACCTGCACTCAGCATAGTTAAGAAATGAAATAAGATGTCGCACAACGAACTGACGTCGTTACCTTGTTTAGATGGCTACAGATTATACGATACTTCATAAAATCCATTCACAGTAGAAGGTGTGTATAAATTAATGCCATCATCCCATTAGCTATTGATGCACTATACTTTGACAATAAAATATGTGCATCTATTACAATGATGTCATGACATAATTTGCGAAAGACAGTGGATGTTAAGGTACAACAGCTCGCTGCAAATTAATATCTCATAACTTTTTATGTTATGACTGAAATAACACAATAACGTTAAACCCTACTTTATCATTTATTGGCACAGCACGGTTCCCAAAACCACAACATTATACACAAGGCCAACACAATTCTATTCTGGCGCTGCCACCTGGCACCAACTATCTCTACAACAGGCCCTAGCATAACATGTGTATTTTATATTTTGACCAAGTGCAATATTGCAGCCGCGGTGGAGTAGCCGAGCGGTCTAAAGCGCCTCGCTGTGGAGCGCGCGGTTGCTCACCGTGCAGGTTCGAGTCCTCCCTGGGGCATGGGTGTATGTGTTATCCTTAGGTTAGTTTACCTAGTTTTGAGTAGTTTGTAAGCTACGGACTGATGATCCGATAGATTTACGGACATTTGAACTCTTTTTTTTTTTTTTCAATATTGCACTTTCTGTTTAACCCCCATCCTTTTTAAATGCGTAAGGTTTGTTCATCCTTGACAAATATACAGTTCATTTGTTGTTAAGTTACTTCTTGAATGTCTTATATATTCATAACAGATGACCACATTGTAAGATATATATATGACCAGAAGATGACGGCATAGCACACTGTAACCGGTCGTCAATAAATTAATCATACTGTGATCTTGGCTTTTTTCCTTTTGGAGATAATTAATAATTGCAGATCGCCTTCATCCTGCGATCTCAGGTAAAGTCAAGAGAATATTTATTAGCATTCGAGGCTGTCGTCCATGCAAGAGTTGGACTGGGCTCTTGTTACCCATGTGCTTAGTTTTCTATGAACTGAGAAATAAAGTGAGAGCAACAGTTGAAGAATGGGCTCTAAGATATGTTTGCATCTGGCTCTTTAAAGTCCTCACGATGCATTCTGTCTCGCTATTTAACTGTGTGTGAAAATGTGTGGGAACGTGACATATGCCATGGTGGAGGCAGAGGGTTTGAAATTCCTGTCTATGGAACTGGGGGTCATTATGTGTGACCATTAGTTCTGGAAAGCCTTCAGTGGCGAATATTGGTTTTAAAGCTAGCACAATTATTAACGTTGTCATGCACTAGCACTGGATTATATAGGGGATTTGGGAGGTACATGTCATTAGAAGGATCTTACAATATCCAGGTGAAGGCGTTCTCATGGACCAAACAGGGGCTTGGAGGAAAAAACCTGACGAGGGCTGGCTGTTGGTTCTGGCGGATCAGGAGGGCTCTATTCATTCCTTAGACGAGCCAGTAGCTTTATACGCGTGATTCTCCAATGGTTTTCATGAAAGAGATGCAGAACTTTGGGACGCAGTGCAGGGAGGAATGAACACTAGCAGGCGTCCATCGTTAGGTAAAACCACCCGATCAACGACAATGAACTGGTGTCATACGGCAAAGAATTTCCGGCAGGAAGGAGAAGAATGGGAAGGCTACACCACTCATTCAGGTCGTATGCTACTGCGACCTGCTGCAGGCCTGGGTTCTGAGTTGTAGTGTCTGTGAAGGTGGAGCTAGTCATCAGAAAGGAGTCCACTGTGACCATAGATTCTTTGTTTATCTGTTCTTTGTCAAACTCAGGATCTAGTCCACAGGGAAACCAACAGAGGACGTCAGCATTTGCCTATTGAGATGTACGTTAAAATGGGTGTCACATAGATAATGTGTCGGAAATAGAACCTAACACTGCACACAGTGGGATGTTGGTTTAGGAATTTTGGGGGAAGGGTTGAATAAACCTATGAGAGTTTCGTGGTCCATTATTAAATGGAACTTATTACTCTGCAGTGAGGGTGTTTCCAGATGCCAGTAGTCTTTATAATTGATCAAGCTGGTGGCTGCCCGGTCTCGACCTGCAATCTAATTGTCCTGTTTCGGACTGATACATCCAGAAACGTTGACGACCACCTGATTCATGCCCAGTGGAGTTCTGCAGGAGTCCTTCTTGGGTCTTACTTTGATGGAGCAACACACTGATGGCAGATGTCCTTGTAGGTTGCTAATAGTGCAGTAGGCCCAATTATCTAAATAGTTGTGTCTAGTAATAATAACAGCCGACATTTGTCGGTAGGAGAGTGATCTTAAATGGTTAAAATGAAACACTTTTTAAAGAAGAGTAGCCTAGATCTCATTTAAAGCAAAATTACTTTATTTCACAACTAGTTTCGGCATACTTGTTGCCATTATCAAGTGACAGGCCTACATTAAAAACTACAGTGCACATGTGCAGGAAAAGACTTCTCAAATTCGTGGTTTACCAAATGGCCGACCAGTAGCAAAGGTGGTGTGAGACAACTGTTGGACATGTCGTACAATTGCTGCTGGCAACTTCAAATCAGCTGTTGTTACATGTTCAGTGGTGGTTCTCTTGATGTTAAGTGAAAGACACACAATAATAAATAAAATGGTGACACACCACTGCTTTAGTGCCAAGAAAGCCCTCACTGACAGACAGCGAACAATTGTACACAGTAAATGCAGCACCAAACCAGAAGCGGTTAAATTCGAGTAAAAGTCGAAGATCCTCCTGCATTTCAATACAATTTTTCATTGGTACAACCTCTCTATAGTGTACAGCAACGGACTCATGACACTCCCCTGAGGCGCACCTGACATCACTCTTACTTCGGAAGACTTCTCTCCATTGAGAATGACATGCTGCATTCTGTTATCTAGAACTCCTCAATCCAATCACACAACTGTTCTGATAGACCATATGCTCTTACTTTGTTTATTAAACGTCTTTGGGGTACTGTATCAAACGCCTTGCGGAAGTCAAGAAACACGGCATCTACCTGAGAACCCGTGTCTATGGCCCTCTGAGTCTCGTGGACGAATAGCACGAGCTGGGTTTCCCACGATCGCCTTTTTCGAAACCCATGCTGATTCCTACAGAGCAGATTTCTAGTCTCTAGAAATGTCATTATACTCGAGCATAATACATGTTCCAAAATTCTACAACTGACCGCCGTTAGAGATATAGGCCTATAATTCTGCACATCTGTTCGACGTCCATTCTTAAAGACGGGGACGACCTGCGCCATTTTCCAATCTTTCGGAACGCTACGCTCTTGTAGTGACCTACGGTACACCACTGAAAGAAGGGGGCGCAAGTTCCTTAGCGTACTCTGTGTAAAAACGAAATGGTATCCCATCTGGTCCTGCGGCCTTTCCTGTTTTGAGCGATTTTAATTGTTTCTCGATCCCCCTGTCAATTATTTCTATATATTCCATTTTGTGATCACACAGACACACACACACACACACACACACACACACACACACACACACACAGACACACACACACCTACAGAAAATCAGAATCTCTCTCTCTCTCTCTCTCTCTCTCTCTCTCTCTCTCTCTCTCTCTCTCTCTCTCTCTCTCTCTCATTCTTACACACACACAAACACACAGAACTTTCCCAGTAAAACTAAAATCGTATTTATAAATACACACACAACACAGTCAAAACATCACACACAAAGTTGCTAGCAGACAACTGTTTTGACAGAAACGAAACAAAAACACATCTCAAAGTGCGAACCAAAGAACCTGTAAGTAAATAACACACACACACACACACACACACACACACACAGAGGAAAACAAACGACATACAAAGCCTACCAAACTATATAAAGGACTCAGGTCTCAGTGACCAGCGGTCAGTGCACACGTGACAGCAGCAGCTTTACATTGTACGGTAACCGGCTTCTTAATAGATCAACTTCTTTTCATTTCGTGTGTGCTTTCTTTCACAGTTCTTTATACTTTAGTGTGCTCGCGCGTTTATATATTAAGAATCGCGTTAGTTGTCAGATCAGTTATTGATATTTTGATTTATTAGCTCGCTTATATATTTTTCAGATTCACCAGTAATAAACAGTTTAGTGTTAGATCCATATTTTTCGAAGCTCACTATTTATCAAACTTATGTGTCCTCAGACGTACTTACTTGGAAAAAACATAGATTTTTAGAATGGCTACGAACTGTGACTGCTACGAACGGATGGAGGCAGAGTTGGTGACTCTTCGCTCGCAGCTTCAGGCGGCGTTGGCTTCGCTGGCAACGCTCGAGACTGCGGTGGTGGATTGGGAGGTCTCCTCAGCGCGTGTCAGGCGGCGTAAGACTTCCCGGGGGACCGAAGTGGAGGCCGCCCCGTTTAGTCTTACGAACAGATTCGAGGCGCTGTTTATGGCAGAGGATGTACCTGACGCAGATGAAGTCGCTTGTCCTGTACTCGTCCCTCAGCCTTCAAGATCCGGGCACTCGCAGAGGGTGGGTTTGTTAGTAGTTGGGAGCTCCAACGTTAGGCGGGTGATGGACCCCCTTAGGAAAATGGCTGCTAGGGAGGGAAAGAAGTCCAATGTGCATTCTGTGTGCATACCGGGGGGAGTCATTCTAGATGTGGAACGGGTCCTTCCGGATGCCATGAAGAGCACAGGGTGCAGCCAGCTGCAGGTGGTGGCTCATGTCGGGACCAATGATGTGTGTCGCTTTGGATCGGAAGAGATCCTCTCTGGTTTTGAGTGGCTATCAGAAGTGGTAAAGACTGACGGTCTTGCTTGAAAGATGAAAGTGGAGCTCAGCATCTGCAGCATTGTCGACAGGACTGACTGCGAACCTTTGGTTCAGAGCCTTGTGGAGCGTCTGAATCAGAGGCTCAGACCGTGTGGGCTGCAGATTCCTCGACTTGCGCCAAAGGGTGATGGGTTTTCAGGTTCCGCTAAATAGGTCAGGAGTCCATTATACTCAGGACGCAGCTACACGGGTAACGGGGGCTGTGTGGCGTGGACTGGGCGTTTTTTTTAGGTTAGACGGCCTCTGGAATGGGTTTCAAAGGGGGCATGTCAGACACAGGAAGAAAGCATATCTAGAAACCATTGGTATAACAGTTGTAAATTGTCGTAGCTGTATTGGGAAAGTTCCAGAGCTCCAAGCGCTGATAGAAAATACTGAGGCACAAATCGTTATAGGTTCTGAAAGCTGGCTGACACCTGAGATACGTTTGGCCGAAATTTTTTCAAAGGGCCAAATGGTCTTCAGTAAGTATAAATAAAAAAGGGGGTGGCGTTTTTATTGCTGTTACAAACGGTTTATCCTGCAGCGAAATTGAGGCAGATACTTCCTGTGAGTTGGTCTGGGTAGAGGTTATACCTGAAAACCGGAATAAATTAATAATTGGATCTTTTTATCGGCCCCCTGAGTCAGACGATGCGGTTGCCGAAATGTTCAAAGAAAGCTTGAACCACATTTCAAATAGGTATCCATAGCATACTGTTATAACCGGTGGCGTCTTTAATTTACCCTCGATATGTTGGCTTAATTACGTATTCAAAACCAGCGGCAAATATAAAATATCGTCCTAACTAGTTCTGAATGCTTTTTCCGAAAACTACTTCGAACAGTTCATGAACCCACTAGATTAGTAAGTGATTGCGAAAATACCCTTGATCTCCTAGCAACAAATAATCCTGAGCTAGTAAAGAGCATCAAAACAGATATAGGGATTAGCGAACATAGAGTTGTAGTAGCGAGACTGAAATTCCCAAATGCACCAATAATAAACGAAAAATATATCTATTCAATAAAGCAGATAAAAATTCGCTTCACGCTTTCCTGAGTGATAGTCTCCAGTCTTTAAAAATGCGAGTGTAGATCAGTTGTGGCTTACTTTCAAAAAACATAATATCAGTAGCAATCAAGATATTTATACCAAATAAATTAATAAAAGAGGGATCTGACCCCCCCGTGGTACACAAAACAGGTCAGATCACTATTGCAGAAACAAAGAAAAATGCAAAATTTAAAAAGACACAGAATCCACAAGACTGGCAATCTTTTACTGAAACTCGCAACCTAGCGCGGACTTCAATGCAAGAAGCCTATAGTAGTTACCACAACGAAATCCTGTCTCTTAATCTTGCAGAAAATCCAAAGACATTCTGGTCATATGTGAAGTACACTAGCGGCAAAACGCAAACAATACCTTCACTACGCGTTAGCAATGGTAATACTACCGATGAAAGTACTCCTAAGGCAGCATTACTAAACACAGCTTTCCGAATTTCGTTCACCAAAGAAGACGAAGTGAACACTCCATTATTCAATCCAAGAACAGCTGCCAGCATACGAAACTTAGAATTAGATGCTCCTGGAGTAGTAAAACAACTTAAGTCACTAAATAAATCTTCCGTGCCAGATTGTATACCAACTAGATTCCCCTCAGAGATTACTCAGCGAAATATCCGTACCCAAAGACTAGAAAGTTGCCCAAGTTAATCCCATATTCAAGAAAGGCAATATGAGTGATCCCCAAAATTACAGGCCAATCTCATTGACGTCGATTTGCAGTAGGAATTTGGAACATATACTTTGTTCGAATATTATGAACTACCTCAAAGAGAACGACCTATTAACCAATAGTCAACACGGATTCAGAAAGTATCGCTCTTGCGAAACACAGCTTGCCCTTTATTCACATGAAGTGTTAAGTGCCATCGACAAGGGATCTCAAATCAATGCCATATTTCTGGATTTCCGGAAGGCTTTTGACACTGTACCCCACAAGCGGCTTCTAATGAAATTGCGTGCTTATGAAATATTTCCCCAATTGTGCGATTGGATTCACGATTTCCTATCAGAAAGGACACAGTTCGTTGTAATTGACGATAAGTCATCGAGTAAAACAGAAGTGATATCAGGCGTTCCACAGGGAAGCGTTATAGGTCCCCTACTTTTCCTTGTGTTTATAAGCGATTTAGGAGACAGTCTGAATAGCTCCCTTAGACTGTTCGCGGATGATGCTGTCGTTTATCGGTTAGTGAAGTTAACAGAGGATCCAAAGCAACTGCAAAACGATTCAGACAAAATTTCCACATGGTGCCAAAATTGGCAATTGACACTAAACAAAGAAAAGTGTGAAGTAGTACACATGACCACTAAAAGAAATCCGCTGAACTTCAATTACGCGATAAATCAGTCAAACCTTAAGGTCGTAAATTCCACCAAATACCTAGGAGTTACAATTACGAACAATTTTGACTGGAGAGAACACATAGAAAATATTGTGGGGAAGGCGAATCAAAGGTTACGTTTCATTGGCAGAACGCTTCGAAGATGCACCAGCTCCACCAAAGAGACTGCCTACATCACACTTGTGCGTCCTCTCCTGGATTACTGTTGCCTCTTGTGGGACCCTCACCAGGTGGGCCTGACGGAAGACATTGAGAAGGTTCAGAGAAGGGCAGCTCGTTTTGTTTTATCACGTTACGGGGGGAAGCGTCACGGAAATGTTGCACGAATTGGGGTGGAAATCATTAAAATAAAGACGTTATTCATTGCTGCGTGATCTGTTTGCGAAGTTTCAATCACTGACTTTTACTTCTGAATGTGAAAATATTTTGCTAGCACCCACCTACTTAGGGAAGAATATTACGCGAATATAGCAATTTATATAACATAATGTAATCATAACAAACGGTTGGCTGAAAGACGATGAAAGAAGTTTGTATATGTGGAACACCAGCAGACTCTAGGAGGTACCAGATATATATTGTAATTGTAAGACCGATTTAGGAACCAGGTTTAAATTGTAATACAAATTCAGGAGCAGATATAGAGTGACCATATCTTATTTTTATGAACTGTAGACTGAAAGTGAAGAGCTGCTGATAGGCAGGAAATAAGGAGATGGGACCTGGGTAAATATGAGGAATATGAGTTTCTTTAGGGTTTCAGAGTGAACATTAGCCAACACATGACGGAAAATGGGAGAAATAACACAGTAGAAGATGAATGGGTAGCTTTGAGATATGAAATAGTGAAGGCTTAAGAGGATCAAATAGTTAAAAGACGAGATTGGATACCACTGAAATATTAAATATAATTGATGAAACGATGAGATATAAAATACAATAGCAAAATGATAAGGTAGGGGTGACCTAGGTACAAATTCAATTCTGTGTAGGAATGTATAATTGAGGGAAAAATAAATACCGGACATGCAGTTCTGATCAAAGAAGGGAAAGCTGAAAAATGGAAAGGATACATAGAGGAGCACTAGAAAGAAATTAATTCTGAGACAATACTGTAGAAAGGAAAGAGGAAATAGATGAAGATATATGAGATACTGTACAATAAACATGGATGGGCCTGCTTCGAAACAAGGCCACTAGACTAGACGACATTTCCTCAGAGCTACTACAGTCTCTGGGAAAGACGCCATGACAAAACTAATGCTTCTGGTGTGCAACATATATGAGACAGGAAAAATACCTTCAAACTTCCAGAAAAAAAGTTAATAATCCCAATTCCAATGAAAGCAGGTGCTGACAGGTGTGAAAATGTTGGCAAAATTTCAACATAAATTTTTTCACAGAAGAAAGGAAAGACTGGTAGATGCCGACTTTGGGTAAGATCAGTTTGAGTTTAACCCTTTCGTTCACACATTATGAATTCAGCTTTGGAAAAATTGAAATTCAGTGTTTTCTGTATTAATACAGTGCACTAAACACTATGTGTTTTAAAATTTTTGGTCGAATTATTGTTATTTTTGTTATTTTTGTTTTTTGCTTTTTTTTTTTTTTTTTTTTTTTTTTAATTTCATCTATTTCATGCACAACAAAGACGTTTCTATCGAGGTATTTTATTACTTGTTGATAGTTAACACTGTCAGATCGATAAGGCTAGCATAATCTCCGCCACAGCAACAAAGACAAGACAATTCACTGCTGAAATAAATTAACATAAACCACACTCATGCACACACTCACAGCAACGAACAGACGACAATCTCCAAGACGGGTAGATTAATATGTCAGAAGTGGGTACACCCCGTACCAAGCGGCAAAATGTCGTACTAGGAGCATGTTAAGTCCTGATCCACAAAATCAGCTTTTAATACTCTGTTGTTGAGGAGCAATACTGGAAATGAAAGGATTAAGATAGATGTAGGAACACGTGAGGGAAGAATCGCTTTGCTACTTTTGTAGATTTGGAAAAGCTCAAAATTTTACAGTTGGAACAAGCTTTTAACAATTTTGACTGAAATACACTCTTTGATAGTCTAATGTCAGTAGCAGTAAAATATATGGTACGGAAGAATATTTGCCGGCCGCGGTGGCCGAGGGGACTGCGGCGCGCCAGTCACGGTCTGCACGGCCACTACGGTCGGGGGTTCGAATCTCCCCTCGGGCATGGATATTTGTGCCGTCCTCAGTGTTAGCTAGTTCATAAGTAAGAAACTTCCTGGCAGATTAAAATTGTGTGCCGGAACCGGGACTCGAACCTGGGACATTTGCCTTTCGCAGGCAAGCGCACTACCGACTGTGCTATCCCGATACGACTCACGATGCCGCGTCACAACTTTACTTCCGCCAGTACCTCGCCTCCTACTTTCCAAACTTCACAGAAGCTCTCCTGCGAACCAAGCAAGACTAGCACTCCTGGAAGATGGGATATGGTGGAGACATGACTTACCCACAGCCTAAGGGATGTTTGCAGAATGAAACTTTCACTCTGCAGCGGAGTGTGCGCTGATATGAAACTGTCGGAAGTAAAGTTGTGAGGCGGCATCGTGAGTCGTGTCGGGATAGCACAGTCGGTAGTGCGCTTGCCCGCGAAAGGCAAAGGTCCCAGGTTCGAGTCCCGGTTCCGGCACACAATTTTAATCTGCCAGGAAGTTTCATATCAGCGCACACTCCGCTGCAGAGTGAAAGTTTCATTCCAGTTCATAAGTAGTTTGTAAGTTTAGGGACTGATGACCCTGCTGTTAAGTCCCATAAGCTTTACAAACATTTGAACATTTTGAAGAATATTTACAACGCGAACAAAGCAAACAACAGTTATAAGAGTTGAAGTCTTGAAAGAGAAGCATTGGTTGCGAAAGAAGTAAGACAGTTGCAGACTTTCCCCAATGTTATTGATTAACATAAGGAGAAATTTGAAGAAATGATTAAAGGTCAGGGATACGAAATAAAAACTGTGCAGTTTGCCGATGACATAATTCTGCCACTGACAGGTGCGGACCTTGAAGAGCAGTTAAACGAAACGGTGTATTGAAGGGATCGTATGAGACAGGCTGCCCTGAGTGCTCACTTGCTCGCGGGGCACAGCTTCTCGGACATGAGCGTCTGTCTCATGGGCTGCGGCTAGCGTATGCGTAAGTGAAGTAGCCGGCTTGGCTGTAACGTCACGAGAAACTGCCAGTTACATTCCAATTCCCGCGTCGGTCACAATTGTTTCTGAAATAACTGTAACTGAGCCTGACGTTATTCTCCATGGAAATGCTTGACCAGTGACACCAGTTCAAGACAAGCCCAAGCGATAATATAATGTTTTTATTTTATTATTATTATTATTTATTATTATTCTGGTTTTACAATGTAAGTACATTTTTCCAGTACCTATATGAGATTACATTAAGTTACGAATTATAGTTCTCCGCTCTTCTCCATCCTCCCATAAGCCCTCAGGAATGTTGTTCTTTCTCATTGCTGACGGAACTTCCTGCATCCATGTGTTAGGTGGTCGTCACTTTTTTCTTCTTCCGTTCGGTGTCTAGTCGAGTATGCATTTTGGAAGCTTTTCTTGTCCCATTCTTCTGACGTGTCCCTACCATTTTAGATGTTTGTGTTCGATGAATTCAATAATTGTATTTTTACATTTCATTTTTTTCTCTAATTACTTCATTTCTTATTCTTTCTCTTCTTGATATTCTTGATGAACATCTCCAGAAATCCATTTCTGTAGCTAATAATTTTGATATCAGTTGCTGTTTTGTTGTCCACACTTCTGAACCATATGTAATAATGCTCCGAACTATTGTTTAATATATCCTAATTTTGTTATCTGTAATTATGTGTTTGTCCTAGAGAATTCCACTCAACAAAGAAATTGCCATCTATCCAGCATTTATTCTTGATCTAATTTCTTTTTCCTGTTCCCCATCATTTGTGATTTTCACTCCTAAATATTTATATTATGTTTTTCGTTATAATAATAGATGTAAAAGCTCTTATATGGTTTCTTGACTAGAATTTAAGCATGTTTATGGTGGCATTATTTTACATTTTTAAATGTCGGTTTCATGGAACCAACGTAAGGAGTATTTCTTATCAAGTGAATAACGAATTTCCCAGTTATTTTTTAATGAAGAAGTTTCTTCTACAATATCGAAAGGAGTCACATTTCGACTGAATGATTTAACACTCTGATCGACGTCCTAGTTTCCACCATATTAATAGTAAATACGGCAATATGAATGTTATAGTGCATTTCATAATTAGGATTTCAGTCTTCGAGAAAAGTGGGCCATGTTGTTTATTAAAGCTCAAGGGATGATAGTTTACTTCAGATAAATGAATAACACACCACGTTAATAATAATTAGAGTACGTAACAAAAAGTCGCCTGTCTTAAAAGTTTCAGAACTCGCTGACATAACAGTCGATCCAGCATTTATCACACGAAATGGCACAAATACAAAGCTTTCCAATGTAGTAGAGTTGCGCATAATAATTCGCGATCGGGAGCACTCACTTTAGTTCGACGCTCTGCCGCGAACTAGTTCGTTCTTTTAGTTCGTCCGCTCCCACTGACGGCTGAGCGGCGTGGTCTGCGCATGCAGGTGGAGGGAGAAGTTGCCCCACCTAGCTGCTTCATGCGCTTGCTGCTTCAGCCGCTAACGATATCACGCAAACCAAAAGAAACAGTTTATGGATAATTTCTCGCGTTTAAGTTTAAAGTTCTCCCTATATCTTGGCGTTATGGAATCTATTAGACAGATATTGCAGAGTGCAGAATACTTCAAAGCAGAAATTTTGTAGCACTGATTTAATCTAGCAGGCAGACGCTAACCTCGACATGGCTCTCATCAGCAGAAGGCAAACACGTGATTTTTAATTCTGTTCGCGACCTATCACGCATATTTTAGTTCGCGACCTTTCGCGCATATTTTAGTTCGTGACCAGTAGCTCACCTTTTAGTTCGCAGCTCGGCCGTGAAGTAGGTCGCTCTTTTTAGTTCGTACGCTCGTTTTGGCTTTTGCTACCGCTACTAAAACTACAGCTGAACTGCACCTCAGCTCGAAATGACGGCAACTGGCAGCACGGAATCACGCGATTCTGCGCGCTCTCGCGTCCTCTCGCTGTTACCTGTCAGTATTCGGAAAAGGAGCGGACGAACTAAGAGGCGAGGGATCTGCGAACTATTTCGCGTAGTTCGCCTGTTGGAGCGCTCTTCCGAACTAGTACGTTCGCGAACTACACAAGACTACAATGTAGAAGGATGGTGCAAGAAAATACGCACCCAAATTGCATCCCCATAAAAATTGTAGTGATGTGAAACAAATAAGCAAAAAACGGGGCTGTCATTTCTTTCTGTAATGTCGCTGTAGACTGAATATTTTTGCGCAAAAAGAGTTTTGTGAAACATAAGACATTGTGGACGTACGTCTCTGTTAGTGAAGAGATAGGCAATTGGCTTTTGCGGCTAGACATGTTTGCTGTTGTAACAACTATCCATGAAACAAGGGTAAAGGAATTTAGTCTAAGAAAATCAGGAGAAGCTGAAGAAATTACAATGGGTAGCTAAACAATAAAGGTAGATGAGTTGTTTGTTGGACCGTGAAATAACACACAATGGTCGCAATATACGTGACATGGATGAGAAATAATTTAAACAAGAAGAGGAAAGACACCTTAGAGATGTGGTGCTACAGACGATCATTAACTAATCAGGAGGTACTGAACAGAATTAGGGAGAAAAGAATTTTTTGGCATACGTTGACGCACTCAGACGTTACGAAATCGTCAATTTACTACTGGAGGAAAGTGTGGGATGAAAATTGCAGAGGGAAACCAACATACGGATAAAGTAAGCAGGCTTAAATCAATGTGGGTACTGTTCTCATTCAGAGATGAGGATGCTTGCTCAGGTTAGAGAGGAGAGTTGCATCAGACCAGCTTCTGGACTGAAGACGACGACGACGACAACGACGTTTACCTTGTTCATATAAGTGAAAATTTCATGCTAAGACAAACTTAGTACACCTATTTCATCCTCAGTTTCTTTACCAGAAGCTCTTCTACATTTTTCTAGAATCCAACAATATACTAACATTATTTTAACTTTACCTTTAGACAATCTTGTGTTAAAACTTCTTGCCAGCCTTTACCTTTTGCAAGCACTCTACCGACTGAGGTGTCTTCGCGCAACTCACAGCCTATCCTCACAGCTTTATTACCATCACTACTTGATCACCTACATTCAGTCATTCTAGAATCTGAGCTCTCCACTGGAAACTGCTCTTAGCCCAGAAACGATCTACTCCCATGTTTTGCACTGTCCTCTTTTGAGGATTTTGCTGTCAACCAGCCATACCCTTTTCTTTCTTACTGAGATGCAGACCATTCCTTGTGAAATGTCTCCTAGCAATAGGATTAACAGGAAAAATTCATATCTGACCCATTAGTCATCCTGAGCAGCTGATCTAACACAATTATGATCCTCTTTACACAGCTTGTGACATTAATATAATTATGATCTAAGCAAATAGGCAAGTAACTAAACTAAATGAAATCAGTCCCAAAAATACTAGCTTAACGTCGATAGTGAATTATAGTAACTACTTGGATACTCATCTTCAGCGTATATATATATATATATATATATATATATATATATATATATATATATATATATATATATATTGGGGGCTTAAGTAAATCTGCGCTACCGAGATGCAAATTACTGGATACAAGCTTGTAAAAACTGAAGAAGTTATAATTAAAACAAGGAAGTTTTATTACATACCATGGAATAACAAAACTTCCCACACAATGATATCTGCACGTTAGCAACCTCACACAGTAGAGATCTCGAGCAAAGATATAGTTTAAAACACGACTCAAATTTGGCTCAAACTGCTCTCCAAACTACACCTATAGGTTACAATTGTTAACATTTACCAATATTGAAATACAATGACCAATGTTAATATATTAAGTAAACAAACCAATGAAATTATACAGCATAATAGTTCGATTAATAACATTCAATGTGGCTCTCTTTTCTGCAGTTCTTGGTACAAAGCATAAAATTATGTATGTCAATAATAAAAATCACAAAATCTGATGCAAGTAATTAACAGCAGGACAGAAATTGATAACAGAAACTCGTAATCTACAAAAGGATATATTCAAAATGATACAATCAATCAGAGTATTCACAAATGTTCACAGTCCTCTGAAATAAGAAACAGGTAACATTGTCACTTGAAATATTTCGTTAATGAGCGATAAATTAACATGAGCAACACTACACACAGTTCACCATGTCTTTGTCTGAGCTGTTTAAAGCTTCCTATTACATTTTGCATTTTCCACAAGTCCTGAATCACAAAATAAGTGAATAGCATGTTCTGGAAAGTTCACGACCTGATTAGGTTTAGCACTGTAAAATCGCCACAAAATCCTAATTACAGTATTTAATTATGGCAGATACATTTATATCCGTTACATTATGTTTGAAAGGGGTTTTAGTTTCACCACAGTTCAAAATCTGATAATCAAATATGTTTATCACAGCTCTATCCACGCCAACTAATTACTCTTGTTGAATTGTCTGCCTTAATATTATAAATTCACAGCACTCAGTGCACTGTCCAAAGATTACGAATCAGCCTATATATATATTAAATATCTGTCTGAACTAGTCTTTAACTTGGCACAGATTTGGTACTGTAAACTTCAGTTTGTATGGAATCGTCACATTGAATAGAGTGGACGGGGTGCAGTATTATTCTAAGCTGTTTAACCGGGACTGATCATACTGCATGAAAGCAAGCTCCATCAATAAACAGGTAAATATACTTATCTTAATGTATATTTTTGCAGGGACGCTTATTAACTTGCAGTCACCAGCTCCCGTAGAGGGATATCCAACCTTACCACCAAATCTACCCATTGAAAATGGAACCCATTTTTGCTTTCATTATGGTGGAACAGCTCTTTGCGCTAATATGAAAGCAACCAGAGGTGAGTTTACCCAGAACATCAAATTATGTTCTCAAAAGCTAAAATTAAACTGTATGTTAGATCTGGGTTTTAGATGAACTGTACTTATATGGATATTTTCATTATTCAGATTTGATTGCAAAATTGATTGTAGACATGATTGGAACAATAAACGTGGACGACACTGACGTCTATATGAATGAAACACATGCCTGTCTTGGTTCTTATGACACAGATTATTGCACTTCTTTGGAAACAATCCTAGGTAAGTTTACTGAGAATAAAATCAAATTTTGCGTAGACTTTCCCGGCGTAGTAACTGATAATATTTATCTCGGGTATGCAGCCATATACCGTCGTCAACCAGACACGATATTTCAGCAGACCAACTGGCTGCCATCTTCAGGTGAGAGCGCAGAACACTAACTCGCCGGAAACTGATAAAGAACAAGAAACACCAGCCCCTTTATACACCGCTGACGACCCACCGCGCGTGCGCGAAACCAAAGTAGAAGCCACCTAGGCGCAATAGAACCAGTAGCGCGCCGGTGGAGAAAAACGGCAAAAACGATGGGTCGAAAACAAGGCTAGTTAAAAGAAACAGTAGGTCGAAATGAAGACCGTTGTTGCTTGATGTCAGATAAAATCGGGTTCCAAGTTTTACTTAGTGGAAAACCCTTGTCCCTATTAATAATATTATCGGCCATACGAATTTCCATGGATTCTTTGAGAACACATTCCCAGTAGCGGGAAGCAGGAGCAATCAGTTTAGTTTCACCGTATAACATCTTGTGTCCCTCATTCAAACAATGTTCAGCAACAGCCGACTTATCAGGTTGGAACAAACGAGTATGACGGTGGTGTTACACACACCGATCCTGAACTGTGCGGATCGTTTGGCCAATGTAAGTTTTACCACAATAACACGGAATACTATAAACACCGGGTTTCCTCAGTCCTAAATCATCTTTGACTGACACAAGGAGGGCCCTAGTCTTAGGTGGGGGCATAAAAACACTTTTAATGTCGAATCTTCTTAAAATTCTTGAAATTTTCGAGGAAATATTCCCGACGAAAGGCAAAAAGGCAATAGACTTGTAATTGTCTTCTAATGGTTCACCTTTTGGACCAAATTGAAATGCACGACAAATTTGTTGAGCAGTGTACCCATTCTGTTGAAAGACCACTGAGATGCTCCAGTTCTTCACCCAGATGTTCAGCATCAGAAATGGCGTACGCTCTTTTTACTAAAGTACGCAAGACCCCCATACGTTGGTGTGGCGGATGACAGCTCGTCGCATGAAGATAAAGATCGGTATGCGTTGGCTTGCGAAAACAAGTCATGTCGTCATGTGCTGACTTCGACGTATTTCCTTTTTAGTGATAGTTTTTGAACAAACTGCCGGTGTGTCTATGGGGAGTCCTCTTTCCCCCATAGACGCAAACCTTTTTATGGAGGTCTTTGAAGACATGGCTTTAAGGACGTCCTTTCTTAAGCCTACCTGTTTTTGGAGATACGTCGATGACTTTTTTATGGTTTGGCCTCATGGTATGGATGCTTTAAATCATTTTTAGACCATTTTAATTGTCTCCATCCCAATATTAAATTTACGATGTAGGTGGAGAACGATGGGAAACTTTCTTTTCTGGATTTTTTTATTCAAAAGAACAGTGATGGGACCTTAGGACCTTAGGACATCGCAAGCCAACGCATACCGATCTTTATCTTCATGCGACGAGCTGTCATCCGCCACACCAACGTATGGGGGTCTTGCGTACTTTAGTAAAAAGAGCGTACGCCATTTCTGATGCTGAACATCTGGGTGAAGAACTGGAGCATCTCAGTGGTCTTTCAACAGAATGGGTACACTGCTCAACAAATTTGTCGTGCATTTCAATTTGGTCCAAAAGGTGAACCATTAGAAGACAATTACAAGTCTATTGCCTTTTTGCCTTTCGTCGGGAATATTTCCTCGAAAATTTCAAGAATTTTAAGAAGATTCGACATTAAAAGTGTTTTTATGCCCCCACCTAAGACTAGGGCCCTCCTTGGGTCAGTCAAAGATGATTTAGGACTGAGGAAACCCGGTGTTTATAGTATTCCGTGTTATTGTGGTAAAACTTACATTGGCCAAACGATCCGCACAGTTCAGGATCGTTGTGTGGAACACCACCGTCATACTCGTTTGTTCCAACCTGATAAGTCGGCTGTTGCTGAACATTGTTTGAATGAGGGACACAAGATGTTATACGGTGAAACTAAACTGATTGCTCCTGCTTCCCGCTACTGGGAATGTGTTCTCAAAGAATCCATGGAAATTCGTATGGCCGATAATATTATTAATAGGGACAAGGGTTTTCCACTAAGTAAAACTTGGAACCCGATTTTATCTGACATCAAGCAACAACGGTCTTCATTTCGACCTGCTGTTTCTTTTAACTAGCCTTGTTTTCGACCCATCGTTTTTGCCGTTTTTCTCCACCGGCGCGCTACTGGTTCTATTGCGCCTAGGTGGCTTCTACTTTGGTTTCGCGCACGTGCGGTGGGTCGTCAGCAGTGTATGAAGGGGCTGCTGTTTCTTGTTCTTTATCAGTTTCCGGCGAGTTAGTGTTCTGCGCTCTCACCTGAAGATGGCAGCCAGTTGGTCTGCTGAAATATCGTGTCTGGTTGACGACGGTATCCGGTTGCATACCCGAGATAAATATTATCATTAAAATCAAATTTTGTTCTCATAAGATAAATTGTAATATGTAATTTAGATCTGGATTAATGAGGTATACTCCTACAGTGTAAGTATAATTTGACATAGTAATCATGCATTTGCTGTTCAGTAATAATTTTGGTTACTACTTCATTTTCATAGAAGAAAATTTTGGTAGATTGTATTTCAAAGATCTTTGAGAGAATGATTTATGTCAATCTTGAACAAAATATTTTGTTCAAAACGCTTAAGATATTTGTAGTTTGGTTATTTTGGCAGGAAAACCACCTTTATCTCATCTATGTCGATATCTGTACACTAGTTGGATATCGATTACCAGTAGTGGTCTTCAGTCTGCAGAGTGGTTTTATGCAGCTCTCCATGCTATCCTGTCCTGAATAATCGGAAGCCTAAATACTTTTGAATCTGCTTACTGTATTCGTCCCTCGGTCTCCCTCTACGATTTTTACCCCACACACTTCCTTCTAATGCTAAGTTGACAATTCCTTTCTCTTAATCAGGAATGCCAGAAACTCCTTCTCCCCAGTTCTGTTAAGCACCTCCTCATTAGTTACTTGATCTACCCATGTAATTTTCGTCATTCGTCTGTAGCACCACATTTCAAAAATTTCTACCATCTTTTTGTCTGAACTCCTTATCTTCCATGACTCATTTCCATACAATGCAACACTCCAGACAAATGCTTTCAGAAAGGACTTCCTAACATTTAAATTAATATTGGATGTCAACAAATAACACTTCTTCAGAAACGCTTTACTTCCCATAGCCATTCTACATTTTATATCTTCTTTACTTCGGCCAGTAGCAGTTATCTTGCTACCCAAATAACAAAACTCATCTACTACTTTTATGGTGTCATTACCTAATTTAATTCCTTTAGCATCGCCTGACTTTCTGACGCTACATTCCATTATCCTAATGTTCATCTTATACCGTCTTTTCAAGAAACTGTGCATTCCATTTAATTGCTTTTCCAGGTTCTTTGCGGTCTCTGACAGAATTGCTATGTCATCAGCAAACCGCAAAGTTTTTATTTCTTCTCCCTGAACTTTAATTCCCCTCTCCAAATTTCTCCTTGCATTCCTTCACTTCTTGCTCAATGTAGAGATTGAACAACATTGGGGAAAGGCTACAACCCGGTCTTACTCCCTTCCCAACCTCTGCGTCCCTTTGATGCCCTTCGACTCTAATAACCGCCGTCTGGTTTTGGGAAAAGTTGAATATAGCTATTGGCTCCCTATATTTCACTCCTGTTAACTTCAGAATTTCAAAGAGTGTATTCCAGTCGACATTGTCAAAAGCTTTCACCAAATCTACAAATGCTAGAAACGTAGGTTTGCCTTTCCTTAGCCTATCTTCTAAGATGAGTCGTAATGTGAGTATTGCCTCCCGTGTTCCTACATTCCTCCTAAATCCAAACTGATCTTCCTCAAGGTTGGATTCCACAAGTTTTTCCATTCGTCTGTAAATAATTCGTATTAGTATTTGGCAACTATGACTTGTTAAAGTAATAGTTCCGTAATTTTCCCTTTTGTCTGCACTTGCTTTCTTTGTAATTGGAATTATAATATTCTTCCGTAAAATCTCGGGCGAACTGCCGGATGTCCGTAACTTGTTGCCACGATATTTCGGCCCAGAGTCTTCTGGCCATCTTCAGGTGAGTACTGCAGAAGTACTGGCGAAGACGCATTGAGCTGTGCTATTTATGCCCAAACCAGCCGACACTGCGCATGCGCGTACCTAGCGTGCGCGTTCACTACAGCTACGTACGCTGCTCCGAGCGCCCTCCGTGGTGGAGGCTTGCCGCTTCGATATCAGATCCATTTTCATCGTCATTCAGTTGCAGGAAACTACGCCGACTACGAAGTTTTTCAATGACAGGATTCCATGCAGCATTTATTTGGAAACCGCTGTCTCGATTGATAAGAGTCTCACTGTCAGATAATCTTATTTCCACAGCTTCATTAATAATTGAGCTCCAAAAGTTTGATGTGTGGGCCACAATTTTCGTTTCATTGTATTTCATTGAATGACCTGTGGAAATACAATGTTCGGCTATTGCGGATTTGGTGGGTTGGAGTAGCCGAGTATGACGCTGATGTTCAACGATGCGGTCTTGCACAGTGCGCGTCGTCTGCCCTATATATGACTTGATGCACTCGCACGGAATCCTGTAAACACCTGCTTTACCTGCTTTAAACATCACATCAAGCAACTCTACGGGGAGGAAGTGATGGAGTGTATTCGAAGATTCGACAAGTTACTTGAGAAAAGAGCGAAACTATTGAGCTCATTGATTTTCTTATTAAGTTGCAGAGACAGGGGAATAATTCAAAATTTTGCCAAATTTGTGCATTTTATAAATACCGCTGCTGCAAATAACATCAAGTGCAAAGCAAGCATGGCATTGGTAAGAGAAAGGATTCGTTTCAGTCGGCGTGAGTTGGATGCTGTGTCTAAGGACATGTACCATCTGCACTTAGAAGTGGCGGCAAGACTGTCTTCCCTGTCTTGGGACTGGGTGGATGGTGTAACGTGGTATAAAGCAAATTGGAGCCATGACAAAGCTGTGACGTGGCAAACTGCCAAGATCGACCGTCTTTCTACACAGAAGTTGCAGGAAGTTCCAACTCGACGATCCGTTATCAATTTGACGGGGAAAACTATAGATGACGCCACTGTATCTGTGCGGTTGACACGGTCGTCGTACTAATGACACACTGTTGCACCTAAGGATATTTACCCTATCTCATACATGTCGCATACCAAGTGGAAGAATTTCTTCATGACTGGCTCTCCTAACGTTATCAGCAGTTCAGACGGAATATCATCTATTCCAGGAGCTTTGTTTCGACACAAATCCTACAGCGCAGTATCCTATCTCATCTTCCTTCACGTCGTCTTCAATTTCTAGAATACTACCTTGAAGTTTATTTCCTTTGTATAGGCCCTCTATATATTCTTTCCACAGTTCAGCTTTCCCCCTCTTTGCTTAGTAGTGGTTTTCCGTCTGAGTCCTTGATAGTCATACTGCTGCTTTTCTTGTCTCCAAATACCTCTTATTTTCCTGTAGGCGGTATCTATCTTTCCCTTGGTTATACATTTTTATATGGTTCTGCATTTGTCCCCTAGCCACTCGTGCTTAGCCAGTCTGCACTTCCTGTCAATCTCATTTTTCAGACGTTTGCACTCCCTTTTGTCTACTTGATGGATTTTTATATTTTCTCCTCTCATCAAATAAGTCCCTGTGTTATCCAGGGATTTCTATTAGGCCTTGTCCTGCCTACATGATCCTCTGCTGCTTTCACTAATCTATCTCTCAGAGCTACCCATTCTACTGTATTACTTTCCTCCGTTTCAGCCAATACTTGCCTAATGCCCCCTCTGAAACTCTCAACCACCTCTGGTTCCTTCAGTTTGTCCAGATTACATCTAACTGTTCTACCTTGCCGCAGTCTCTTACAGTTCATTACCAATAAGTTGTAGTCAGAGTGTATATCTGCCCCTTGGTGTGTCTTATCGTTTAAAACCTGATTCCTAAATCTATTCCTTACCATTATAAAGTCACTCTGGTACCGTCCAGTGTCTCCTGGTATCTTCCACGTTTACAGCCTTCTTTCATGATTGTTAAACCAAGTGTTGGTAATCATTAAATTGTGCTCTGCACAAAACTCTACCAAACGATCTCCTACAACATTTCCTTCTCTTCTTGTTCCTACTTCCGAGTTCCAGTGCTCCCTTAATTTTCTGAATAACATGTTTTATCTCTTCATACATTTCTTCGATGTAATCATCGGCAAAGCCAGTTGGCATATAAACTTATACTAGTGTGATCGGTGTGGGTTTTGTGTCTACCTTTGCTGTGATAATGCGTTCACTATGGTGTTCATAGTAACTTGCCGCATTCCTATTTTGTTATTTATTATCAGACCTACTCCTGCGTTACCACCAACTGATTTCGTGTTTATAACCCTGTACCCACCTGATCAGACCCGGCCAGGGTGGCCGAGGGGACTGAGGCGCTTCAGTCACGGTCTGCGCGGCCACTACAGTCGGGGGTTCGAATCCCCCCTCGGGCATGGATATTTGTGCCATCCTAGTTCGTAAGTAGTTCATAAGTAGTTTGTAAGTTTAGGGACTGATAACCCCGTAGTTAAGTCCCATAAGCTTTACAAACATTTGAACATTTTTTTTTACCTGACCAGAAATCCTGTTCATCCAGCCACCGAACTTCACTAATCACTACCATAGCTTACTTTAACCTTTCCATTTCTCTTTTCAAATTTTCTAACTTGCCTACACTACAATGGTTAGAACATTCCACGCTCCGATCCGTAGAAGGCTTGTTTTTTTGATGATGACATCCTCCTGAGTAGTCCCCGCGCCGGCCGCGGTGGCCGAGGGGACTGAGGCGCTTCAGTCACGGTCTGCGCGGCCACTGCGGTCGGGGGTTCGAATCCCCCCTCGAGCATGGATATTTGTGCCGTCCTTAGTCTTAGTTAGTTCATAAGTAGTTTGTAAATTTAGGGACTGATAACCCCGTAGTTAAGTCCCATAGACTTTACAAACATTTGAACATTTGAGTAGTCCCCGCCCGGAGATCCGAATGAGGGTCGATTTATCTCCGGAGTATCGATTTCATGATTCGATTATTGTACATTTCGTTGCAACTGATGTATAGTTAAGAGATCCTCTTGGACGCAGGGCATGTCAGAAAACAGAAGTACACAATAAATACCTATAAAATAAGAACAGACATGTTTAAGTACATAACAGATACGAAATGGATTTGCCGTTGTGACTGTGGAAGTGGTCAAATGCGTATTAAAGACATTTTCATGTCATAGATCTTTTTATTAAGTGTTACATGTTCATGGTATAGTTAGAAACATATGACAATTCTTAGGCCGTTATATGCACACAGCATATATATATATATATATATATATATATATATATATATATATATATATATATATATATATATATATAAACATTTTACAACTCTTATTAAGAATAGTCATTACTCCATACATTAAACGAAAGTCAGATTGTGCAAAATGTTTAATTTATGTGTATTCCTGAAACAGCCGTCTGAAGGACGTTTGATGTCCTTGAGTTTGTAAGGAGCAGTTCTCTGGGTCACGGGCTGACGATATTCAAGCAATATTTCTATCCCATCGTTTCCCAGGACATATAAATGTATACTTTATGCTCTATGCTTTCAGACTCAATCACCGTACAGATTTACTAGCGTATAGTCCTGTGTCAAGGCACAGAGACATCACTAATGATATATTTGATGTAAGTAAGTTATTGACTCATTCCTATTAAATCACTAAAGGTATTCTCTAACTACTCTAATAATATATGTTAAGGTAACAAAGTCCATTTATTCAGAATAAACAAGTAAATTTTTATCAATGAATCAATTAAGGAACCTTAAAATACGTAAAATAATTTTTTTGTCAAATCAGCTGGGAGCAATGAGAATGCTGCCATTTCCTTCTTCCGATAGTGTAACAAAAGTTTTGTCAGAAACTGCGATGGATCTGGAAGAGCAATTGAACGGAATGGACAGTGTCTTGAAAGGAAGATGTAAGATGAACATTAACAGGAGTAAAACGATGGTAATGGAATATAATGTCAGAAAATGAGGCGATGCTGAAGGAATGAGATTAGGTAATGAGACAATAAAAGTAGTAGATGAGTTTTGTTATTTGAGTAGCAAAATAACTTCTGATGGCAGAAGTAGAGAAGACATAAAATACAGAATGGCTATGGGAAGAAAAGCGTTTCTAAAGAAGCGAAACTTATTAACCCCCAACATTAACTTCAATGTTAAGAAGTCCTTTCTGAAAGAATTTGTATGGAGTGTAGCATTATATGGAAGTGAAACGTTGACGGTAAGGAGTTCAGACAAAAAGATGATAGTAGCTTTTGAAATGTGGTGCTACAGCGGTGGCCGAGGGGAATGAGGCGCTCCAGTCACGGTCTGCACGGCCACTACGGTCGGGGGTTCGAATCCCCCCTCGGGCATGGATATTTGTGCCGTCCTTAGGATAAGCTACTTGATAAGTAGTTTGTAAGTTTAGGGACTGATGAGCCCTTAGTTAAGTCCCATAAGCTATACAAACATTTGAACATTTTGTGGTGCTACAGACGAATGATGAAAATTACATGGGTACATCGCGTAACTAGTGAGACGGTGCCTAACCGAATTGGAGAGAATAGTAGTTTCTGGCATATCATGACTAAGAAGGGATAGATTGGTAGGACACATTCAGAGACATCAAGGAATTGTCAACTTAGCGTTAGAAGGAAGTGCGTAAGGTAGAAATCATAGAGGGAGACCTAGGAACGAATGCGGTAAGCAGATTCAAAAGGATGTAGGTTGCCGAACGTATTCTCAGATGAAGAGACTTGCACAGGACAGTAGCGTGGAGAGCTGCATCAAACCAGTCTGCGTACTGAAAACAACAACAACAACAAAAAAGCGATAACTGAATACATAATCTTAGTTGACACTGCTCATAGACACCACTAATAAATCTGAAAAATCATTTAGACAGCAATTAACTGCTCAATAGATGACTCGACTTTGTGATGAATCAAAATTGTTAGTGGATTGCAGTTAGAGTAGAACGCAGAATATGCTTCACCTGATTACTATGCCATTTGCTTCAGAGAAGGCACTCAGCGTGTTACGGCACATAAAAGTGATTCAGAAAAATCTTTCAGTTCGTTCGAAACGGAACCTGGACATCCCTACCTCTGTTTGTTCTCCACAGAGCAAAGACAACAACACGCTCGCTCTACATCTACATATACATACATACTCCGCAATCCCCCATAAGGTGTGTGGCGGAGGGTACAGAATAGCACTACTAGGCATTTCCTTTCCTATTCAACTCCCAAATAGAACGAGGAAAAAAAGAAAAAGAATGTCTATATGCCTCCGTACGAGCAATAATTTCCCTTATCTTGCCTTTGTGATCATTAAGCGAAATGTAAATAGGCGGCAGGAAGATCGTTCTACTCTTAGCTTCTAATTCCGGTCCTCTAAATTTCCACAACAGAATTTCTCGAAAAGATCGTCGTCTTTTCTTCACCGATCCTCACTTAAGTTTCCGGAGCATTTCCGTAACACTTACACACTGGTCGAACCTACCAGTAACGAATCTAGCTGCTCGCCTCTGAACTGCTTCCATGTCTTCCTTTAAACTGATCTGCTGCGAGTCCGAGACACTTGAGCAATACTCAAGACGTGGTCGTAAAAGCGTTTTATACGCGGTCTCCTTTACAGATGAAGTACATCTTCCCTAGATTCTCCCAATAAACCGAAGTCGGCTGTCCGCCTTACAACTCCTTACATGTTCATTCCATTTCATATCGCTCTGCAGTGTTACGCCTAGATATTTGAACGACGCGACTGCATCAAGAAGCTCACTACATTATTGGTATGTTTTCCTACTCATGCGCATCACCTTACAATTTTCTACATTTGGAGCTAGCTGCCATTCTTCGCACCAACTAGAAATTTTGTCAAAGTCATCCTGTATGCTATTACAGTCAAAGGCGACACCCTCCCATACACTACAGAATCATCAGCAAACAGCCACAAATTACAAGTTTCTCTGTCCATCAGATCATTTTTATAGATAGAAAATAATAACGATCCTATTACACTCCCATGGGGCACGCCTGACGATAGACTCGTCTCTGATGGATACTCGTCGAGAACAACATACTGCGTTCTATTACTTAAGAAGTCTTCCGGCCGGCCACAAATCTGCGAATCTATTCCATATGTTCGTATCTTCGTTAGCAGTCTGCAGTGTGTCTCCGCATCAAACGCCTTTTTTGAAATCGAGAAAAACAATATGCCTGTTCCCTTCAACTACGGCTCGCAAGATGTCATGTTAGAAAAGGGCAAGCTGTGTTTCACACGAACGATGTTTCCTAAACCCGTGCTGATGGGGCGGTCGTGTGGTGGAAGAAGGTAGAACAGCAGGTTGCTGCTAAGGAGCTTGGTAAGGTCCAGAGATTAGCCTGCTTATCCATAACAGGCGGAATTAGCAGCACACCAACTGCTGGGATGTAAACCATGCTGGATATGCCCCCATTACACCTTTGGGTCAAGATGGAGGCAGCGGCTGGTGCATACAGACTCAAAACTGGCAACAACTGGAACTCTTTGGGATATCCAGAATCACACACTAAAATAGTGAGTGAGGTAAATATAGGAAAGGTTGGGGAAATGCCAGCCGACTATATTATAACCTCATACTGCTTCAACAAGCCTTTCAGTATAACAATTGGAAGTAGGGAGCAGTGGGAAAAAATAGTTCGATACCGTACGGGGGATATTGTCTGGTTCACTGACGGGTCAAAATCAGACCGAGGCGTTGGGGCCGGGGTATATGGGGCGCAGCAAAGACTGGAGGACGTCATCTCTCTAGGGAAAATGGCCTCAGTATTCCAGGCCGAAATCACTGCCATCAGGGCGTGTGTGGAGGAGAATTTGCGTAGGTGTTACAAAGATCGTAGCATCTATATCTATTCAGACAGCCAGGCAGCCCTGAGATCACTGGAAGCTCCTGCAACAATGTCTAAAATTGTTGCAGAATGTCACAGGGTTCTGGTGGAGCTAGGGGAAAGCAATAGAGTAAACCTATTGTGGGTCCCTGGCCACTCGGAGATCAGTGGCAACGAACATACCGACAGATTAGCCAGACAATCACCAAGGCAATGATCAAATTGGAGCTACGTAACTGGCTCAGAAGACAGCACGTAGAATATTGAACCAAAGTCTACCAACAAATGTTTTAAAAGAAGCTCTGCAATCCTGGGCTTGAACAGGAGAGAGATTAGACTCATGGTTGGATTGCTGACAGGGCATGGGAATTTCAAAAAACACCTACATACAATGGGAATAACAGAAGAGGACCCTAAATGTAGGATCTGTGATGACGGTGATGAAACTGCATCACATCTAATCTTCGAATGCATTGCATTGGAGAGTAAAAGGTACAGAACATTTGGGATAACCAGACCCGAAGAAATTGGGTAAAGTGACTCCTAGCAATATTCAAGGGCATTGGTTGGCTTTACTAGATATGCAGGGAGCGATACCGCACAATAAACTTAGTTTTGGTGCGGGCAGTGGCGGGTTGGACCTAAACTGTTCTGGCTTCCATGAGAAAATCAAATCAATCAAATCAAACCCGTGCTGACTCTCCTCACAGACAGAATATGATGTCCTATCCCCCTTTTCATACCTCGTTTCCGCTTGCTGCTCATTTAGTTCACACCGAAAAATCATTCAATAATATGTAACGTTTCTTATTGCATGAGGAAGAAGGCTCGGCATAAAGAGTGTAAAGAACAGGTCTACATGAGTCTTCAGTGACGTAAGCATTCACCCAACGCGCTGTTCAGCTATCGACCTTGGCATCCCGTAGCGGTCGTCATTTGACGCGTACCGTAAAGTGCTTTGGGAAAGGAATGCAGAATGCTGCACAATGCAAGCTCCTGCCTTCAAGGCACCTCCGAGTCGTTGATCGCTGCCGCAATTCCACCTCACACATTCGGTGTTGTGTTAGCTGACTTACTTCTCAGAAGTCGCTGCCACCAGCACCCCAGCCAGTGTTGGCTACCAAATGAATTCTCTCTCAGAGCTTCTGCAAATGAACTACACTGCTCAACACAATTAGGGTATGAAGTGAGATATCATACACAATATATTATCTACAGGAGAACATATTTCTACAGGAGAATGGAAAAGCTGGTAGAAGCTGACCTCGGGGAAGATCAGTTTGGATTCAGGAGGAACGTAGGAACCCGGGAGGCAATACTCACTTTACGGCTTATCTTAGACGATAGATTAAGGAAAGGCAAAACTACATTTTTAGCTTTTGTAGATTTGGAGAAAGCGTTTGACAATGTTGACTGGAATACACTACTTCACATCCTGAAGTCAGCGGGGGTAAAATACGGGAAAGGAGAGTTATTTACAACATGTACAAAAGCCAGACCGCAGTTATTTGACTCGAAGGGCATGAAAGGGAAGCATCAGTTGGGAAGGGAGTAAGACAGGGTTGTAGCCTTTCTCTGATGTTATTCAATTTGTACATCGAGCAGGCGGTGAAGGAAAGCAAGGAAAAATTTGGAATAGGGATTAAAGTTCAGGGGGAAGAAATAAAAACATAGCATTTTGCTGATGACATTGTAATTCTGTCGGAGACGGCAAAGGACCTGGAAGAGCAGTTGAATGGAATGGACAGTGTGTTGAAGAGAGCGTATAAAATGAACATTGTGTTGTTGTTGTGGTCTTCAGTCCGGAGACTGGTTTGAAGCAGCTCTCCACAAAACCCTATCCTGAGCAAGCCTCTTCATTTCCACATAAGAACGGCAACCTACATCTGTCTGAATCTGCTTACTGTATCCATCTCTTGGTCTTCCTCTGCGATTTTTTCCCAACACACTTCCCTCCAACGCTAAATTCACAATTCCTTGATGTCTAAGAATGTGTCCTACCAATCTATCCCTTCTTTTAGTCAAGCGATGCCAGAAATTTCTTTTCTCACCAATTCTGTTCAGTACCTCCTCATTAGTTATGCGATCCACCCACCTAATCTTCAGCATTCTTCTGTAGCACCATATTTCAAAAGCCTCAATCCTCTTCCTGTCCGCACTGTTTATCGTCCATGTCTCACTCCCATACAAGGCAACACTCCATACAAATGCCTTCAGAAAGGACTTCCTTAGGTTTAAATCAATATTCGATGTTAACAAATTTCTCTTTTTCCATAACGCTTTTCTACCCATTGCCATTCTGCATTTTATATCCTCTGTACTGCGACCATCATTTGTTATTTTACTGCCCAAGTAACAAAACTCATGTACCTCCTTTATTGCTTCGTTTCCCAATCTAATTTCTTCAGCATCACCTGGTTTTCTTACACTGCACTACATTACCTAGATTTGCTCTTGTTAATGTTCATCTAATATGCACCTTTCAGCACACTGTCAATTCCCTTCAACTGCTCTTCCAGGTCTTTTGCTGTCTCTGAGATTATTACAATGTCGTCGGCAAAACGCAATGTTTTTAATTCTTCACCGTGAACTTTAAATCCTTCTCCAAATTTCTCCTTGATTTCCTTTATAGCTTGCTCCATGTACAAATTGAATAACAATGGAGAAAGACTACAACCCTGTCTTACTCCCTTTCCAACCACTGCATTCCTTTCATGCCCTTCAACTCTTAAAACTGCTGTCTGATTTTTGTACAAGTTGTAAATAACCTTACGCTCCCTATATTTTACTCCTGCTTGCTTCAGAACTTGAAAGAGTTTATTCCAATCAACATTGTCAAAAGCCTTCTCCAAATCTACAAAAGCTAAAAATGTAGGTTTGCCTTTTCTTAATCTATCTTCTAGGATAAGCCGTAAAGTGAGTATTGCCTCCCGTGTTCCTACATTTTTCCTGAACCCAAACTGATCTTCCCCGAGGTCGGCTTCTACCAGCTTTTCCATCCTTCTGTATATAATTCGTGTTAATATTTTGCAACCATGACTTATTAAACTGATGGTTCTGTAGTTTTCACACCTGTCTGCACCTGCTTTCTTTGGAATGGGGATTATAACATTTTTCTTAAAGTCTGAGGGTACTTCGCCTGTCTCATACATCTTACACACCAGGTGAAACTGGTTTGTCATGGCCGGTTCTCCAGAGACTTCAGTAGCTCTGAGGGAATATCATCTACTCCAGGGGCCTTGTCTCGACTTAGGTCTTTCAGGGCTCTGTCAAATTCTTCTCTCAGTGCAGTAGCTTCTATTTCATCTTCATCTACATCCTCTTCCCTTCCTACTATATTGTTTCGAAGTTCATTTCCTTTGTAGAGCCCCTCTATATACTCTTTCCACCTTTCAGCTTTTCCTTCTTTGCTGAGAACTGGTTTTCCACCAGTGTCCTTGATATTCACAGAGCTGTTTTTCTTATCTCCAAATGTTTCTTTTATTTTCCTGTAGGCTGTATCTATTTTTCCCCTATTTATACATTCTTCTACATCTTTGCATTTGCCTTCTAGCCACTCCTGCTTAGCCATTTTGCACTTCCTGTCAATCTCATTCCTTAGTCGTCTGTACTCCATTTTGCCCGTTTCATTTACTGCATTTTTCTATTTTCTCCTTTCATCTATTAAATTTAGTATCTCCTGTGATACCCAAAGATTTTTTGTAGGTCTTGCCTTCCTACCTATTTTGTTCTCTGCTACCTTCACTATTTCATCTCTCAATTTTACCCATTCCTCCTCTACTGTTTTATTTTCCCCTCTTTCTGTCAATTGTTGCCTAAAGCTCCCTCTTAAATTCTTTAGAACCTCAGGTTCCTTCAATTTATCCAGGTCCCATCTCCTTATTTTCCTACCTTTTTCTAGTTTCTTTAGTTTCAGCCTACAGTTCATAACCAACAAGTTATGGTCAGAGTCTATATCTGCCCCTGGTTATGTCTTACACTGTAAAACCTGGTTCCGAAATCTATGTCTTACCATTATAAAATCTATCTGGTATCTCCCGGTGTCTCCTGGTCTCTTCCACGTATACAACCTTCGTTTGTGATTCTTGAAACAAGTGTTTGTTATAACTAAATTATGTTCTGTGCAAAATTCTACCAGGCGGCTTCCTCTTTCATTCCTTTTGCCCAGACCATATTCACCTACTATCTTCTCTTCCCTTCCTTGTCCTACTACCGAATTCCAGTCTCCCATAACAATTAAGTTTTCCTCTCCCTTAATTGTCTGAATAATTTCCTTTAGCTCCTCATATATTTCTTCGATTTCCTCATCATCGGCAGAGCTAGTTGGCAATAAACCTGTACTACTGTTGTCGGTGTTGGCTTCGTGTCTATCTTGACAACGATAATGCGATCACTGTGCTGGTCATAGTAGTTTACCCGCATTCCTATTTTCTTATTCACTATCAATCCTACTCCTGTGATACCCCCAATTGATTTTGTATTTATAATCCTGTACTCACCTGACCAGAAATCCTGTTCATCCTGCCACCGAGCTTCACTAATCTACACTATATCTAACTTCAACCTATCCATTTCCCTTTTTAAATTTTCAAATTTTCCTACTCGATTGAGGGATCTAACTTTCCACGCTCCGACCCGTAGAATGCCAGTATTGTCTTTCCTGATGATCACATCCTCCTGAGTAGTCCCCGCCCGGAGATCCGAATGGGGGACTATTTTACCTCCGGAATATTTTACCCGAGAGGATGCCATAATCATATGTTCATACAGTAGAGCTGCATGTCCTCAGGAAAAATAACGGCCGTAGTTTCCGCTTGCTTCCAGCCATTCGCAGTACCTATGTGGCAAAGCCACATTAGCTGATGTTACAAGGCCAGCTCAGTCAATCATCCAGACTGTTGCCCCTTTAACTACTGAAAAGGCTGCTGCCCCTCTTGAGGAACCACACGTTTGTCTGGCCTCTCCACAGATACCCCTCCGCTGTGGTTCACCTACGGTACGGCTATCTGTATCGTTGAGGCACGCAAGCCACCCCACCTCGGCAATGTCTGTGGTTCATGGGAGTGGAAAAAATCAACAAGAGCAAAACAAAAATAATGAAATGCAGTCTTAGAAAATCAGGCGATGCTGAAGGAATTAGATTAGGTAACGAAACAATGAAGGTGGTAGATGAGTTTTGTTACTTGGGTAGTAAAATAACATGCATTGGTCGCAGTACAGAGGATATAAAATGCAGAATGGCAATGGTTAGAAAAGCATTTTTGAAAAAGAGAAATTTGCTAACATCGACTATTAATTTAAATGTAAGGAAGTCTTTTCTGAAGGCATTAGTGTGGAGTGTTGCCTTGTACGGGAGTGAAACATGGACGATAAGCAGTGCAGACAGGAAGAGAATAGAGGCTTTCGAAATGTAGTGTTACAGAAGAATGCTGAAGATTAGGTGGGTATATCGCATAACTAATGAAGAGTTAGTGAACAGAATTGGTGAGAAAAGGAATTTTTGGCATACCCTGACTAAAAGAAGGGATCGCTTGGTAGGACACATTCTTAACATCGAGGAATCGTAAATTTAGCATTGGAGGTAAGTGTGTGGGGTAAAAATCGCAGAGGGAGACCAAGAGACGCGTATATTAAGCAGATTCAAGTGGATGTGGGTTGCCGTTATTATGAGGAGATGAAAAGGCTTGCTCAGGATAGAGTAGGGTGGAGAGCTGCATCAAACCAGTCTCCGGACTGAAGACCACAACAACAACATTATGAAATATTTTATCCAGATATTTGCTACAACTGTAATTTGTGTGAGATACCGTGTGATAGTTCGTGGTCTCAGATCTTTACTTGTGGATTACATGGCGCTTACCTAGAATGAGGCACCGAGGGACTACCATAATAGTAAAAAAATTCTCGTTGCCCTATGATATGGTGTGTGATCACCTTGGATGGCCGGTACACTTGCACACAAGCGTGGCCTGGACAGTATGAGGTTGTCAATCAGCTCTTGAGGGATATTTGGTCATTCTTAGATGAATGCAATATTCAGCTCTGCAATCATTGTTGGAGGTGCTGTCTCGCTGCAATGCGTCCGGGAAGTGCTTCCCAGACGTCCTCAATCAGGTTTACATCCGGTGAACAATCATTCGTTCAGTTCTCTCCGTTTAAAGCATGTTGTCCACCAGTGAACCTCTGTGGGGACGAGCATTATCGTCCACCAGCAGGAGCCCATCTCCCATGGCACCAGCGTAGGGCGTAACAAAAAGTCGAAGCATCTATCCCTCTGACCAGTCAAAGTGCCAATCTGAACGACACAGAGGACCATACATCTGACAATACTGAGTCATGACCACCATTCGTGATGTTTTCTGCACATAACTCGGGTTGTTCAGAGTTGTCCAGGTGAGAGAATGACGAACAGGGGAGTTACCACTGGGAAGACATACCAGTGTTACCGTCTCCACAACCGACCCCACATATCATGAGTGTCGTCTCCTTCCTCAGCAACACAGCAAGCTCCATATCCTGTTTACACACTTTGCTGGTACTGTGCGACACATGGCGACACAGCATACAATTGTCAGCCTTTGTAATGTCAAAATTATCATCCATGGCATGGTTGGTGCTTCACCTTACGTGTACTCCAGGTGCCACCATACAACTCAGACATTATATCGCCTCGTCCAGACGTAATGTGGCCCCTGCAATCTGCACTGCTCTAGGGGAACGCAGTTCTTGATAGACTCAGATTCCAATGCTAGCCTCATGCTGTGTCAACTTGCCCTGATGAGCTCACAACCCTTACGTAATACATTTCGTGATATTAACAGTTTCGACATCATTGTACGGCTATGTCACATAATATGTTCAGTTTGCACGAACAATTTTGCTTTTTTGTGGGCATTTCAAATCGCTAAGATATACACTCTTGTCATTAGCATTGATTTTCTTTGACACCTTAGGCTGTCGCTTCACTACTTCGTCACACTATGGGCAGGAATTTTGATAGTTCTTTCATACCATCATGTTCCACACCTAGAAACATGACAGAAATAACCAATGTCATCAACGTAAACCCCACACTTTCCACTGAATTGAACAGGGTTGTCGGTGACTTCACTCGTGTAAGTCAGATGCCATCTGCATGGAAAACGACGTATTCCTTCATCTGCTAGAGCCACAGTGCCGTCTTAGTTGGAGCATGTCAGCTGTCAGCATACACGCTGCAGGCCCACCTGGAGAAACGCCGCTCCCCCCTCTCCACTGCCAGCCACTCCAGTCGAACAATAACAAGAATCAGCCCCTCAACTATGTTTGGTCACAGACAAATATATTCAGACGGGAAACCTCCGTAAGGGCCCGGTCACACGCTCAGGGGTGCGGGGAGGGAAGGTTCCATAAGATGTTCCATGATGGCGCTGCGGTCAAAAGCAGCCCTTTAAACTGGTCAGAGGAGGCGGCATGTAACGGCAGTCCCCACCACCACCTCTCCTCTAATGCCGGCACACCAGACACAGCCGTGGCCTCATGGCAGGCGGTACCAGCTCTCCCCTCAGCCTCCCCTCCACGTTACCTTCAGAAGCGCCTCTAGTGTCGTCTACTGGTACTAAGCCGGGGAACCGTCTGACACCTGCTAGCATTTTACGAAACTACGAGGGCAGCGTAGGACAGAGGTTTATGGGGTGGGGGCTTCTCCTCTGTATGTGTTACTCTGTGGTTTGGTAAAGAAACCCTTCCCCATGTGGCCACAGTCACAAACAAAAATATGCAGACAGGAATCCTCTGCAAGGGCCCAGGGACATACTCAGGGGTGAGGGGCGGAGGTGTTCAAGCAGTTCCGTAAGATGTCCCATGATGGCGTTGAGGTCAGATGCAACCATTTAAAGCTGGCCTGAGCAGGCGGCAGGTAGTGGCTGTCCCCACCACCACTTTCACTCAAATGCCAGAATCGGACATTTCCATGGCCTCCTGGCAAGTGGCAGCCTCTCCTCCATGCTACCCTCTGATCTGTGAGAGGCACCCTCAGAAGCGCCTCTAGTGTCGTCTACCGGTACTAATCCGAGGAACCGCCTGACATCTACTAGCATATTAGGGAACTATGAGGAGAGTGTAGGACAGTGCTTTAGGGGGGCATCCTCTCTGTATAGTTACTCTGTGCCACGGTCACTAACGCTACTTGCCACCACCTCACACTACAGAAGGCCTTCCCCCTCCAGTGCATAGCATGTTACTTGATAACGCATGAACTAAGTGCTGCAAAAGCTGCAAACTTTTAGATGCTGGTGATGTATGCCTGTCATTCAGTAACTGGTCTTCGCCAATTTACTTAGTGCAAAAGAAAGGCGGCTAGCCCGAGTTGTATGACAACTATCACAATTTCAGCAGATGAACAATATCAATTACCAATCCACCATATTCGGAATTTTTCGCAGCAAATACACGCCAAAAGAGATTTTAGCGTTATTGAATGTCACAAAGCCTACCATCAGATTCTGATGGTGCCAGAGGATGCGCATAAAACTACCATCATTTCACATTAGGCCTGCTTTTAGAATCGGAACATATGAAGCACCTTACTCTTGTACTGAAGGACCCAAGAGACAATAGTGTGATGATTAACGATGATAAATCTCAACTTAGTATTGCTTCTATCACCTTTTTGGGTGCTACCACGTATCAGGTGCTACTTGGATCGCCCACTTTGGCTGCCCTATGTCCTTGACAGCTGTCCAGGGCCGCCAGTTCGAATCCCTCTTGTTTCCTAGCCTTTGCGCCATGTGCACAACTTAGATTTCACACGACCACCTACCCCCTGCAAAGCTACAGGTTGGTAGAGCGCTGGCACAGACAGTTAAAGTACGTTCTTATGTGCCGTGGCGGTAAGTGGACTGACGCCTTGCCTTGGGTGTCACCGGGTGTCCACACTTAAAGAGGACGTCAAGGCTTCCTTTGCAGAAATCCTTGCATAATTTGTCGATGACACTTCAGTCCTGATAATCAAGAACCTTCCCCACCTAGTCGTGGGTGTATGCTATGTCACTAATGTCATCGTTCCACCCCTACATACACTTTTCTGCATGTATTTATCCACGAAGACTTCATGACTTGTGATTATGTAATGTTGGGCCATGATTCCGTGAGTACTCCTTTGCACCACGTCTATTGGGTCTGTACAAAGTTGTGTCTCGAGGCAGTAAGAGATATTGACAAGCAACAGACTGTCTCTAAATAGACCGTAACCCTCATTGGCACTTAAGGACAACCTACCTGTCCCATTCATCCAGTCGAGATTTCGTGTGACTGCATACTGTGTACGTGTAACACCTGTGACTCTACCCTCGCTTATGAGCCATCTGTGCATGATGATCTCCGTCAGTGTTGCATGTGACTGTGTAGGTGTGACATCCTCACATTTACAAGCCTTCATACCACCAGAGCTAATCCAGTGGGCCATGTATTGCTGTACATCGACGTCTTCAAGTTTTGTCCGGACGCATTTTTGTCCAACTTTCGGACAACACCCTCTTTCTCCCCTACTTTTGTGACCATCCCGTGGCCTCTTCTACTATCAGGTTTATCAACCACTACCCCTTCCTCCTCCATGCAGAAACTCAACACATTCATACATTCTTGGACTCTGTGGCATCCTATCCATCTCAATCCCATTACTGATATGTGACACCTCCCCCTCTCCCCACCCATCACTATGTATCGGGCTGGCCACTCTCTCTGACGCTCATGCTGGCTCACTAATTACGAAGTCCACTTGTCACCTCTTCCTCTGACTCTGATGTCGCACAAAGCTGTCACTGACCAGCCACGCCAGCAGACGCAACTGCTCCCTGTCGAGCCTGCATTTTCACCATCTAGCGCCCTCATTACAACATCTTGTTGTCGAAGCATCTGACAAGCTGCCTCTTCTTCTGTCTCCACCACCGTGCTCCACAAAATCCCCGGGAGAGCGGGGGAAGGTGGGGTGGCTCTATACCATCCGTTACAACCATCGACAATGATAACTGCGTAACAAGTGCTTTGTCATAATCGACTAAGCCTAACTTCATTGTTAGCTCTTAGTCTGTCGTATGTTGCTACATTGGACTGATATCTTAATAAATCTTCATTTGATACAGTACACTGTATTCAGTTTTCCTTGTGAACCAAAAACCCACTCTATGCTGCATTGTAAAACGATATATTAATTTTATTTAAATTCTTAGAATTTGACTAAACGAACTTTAATTTCAGCTATGTTTCCAGAATGAAACTTTCACTCTGCATCGGAGGGTGCGCTGATATGAAAATTCCTGGCAGATCTATGTTATTTAGAGAGCAGAGTTCCGTTTGTAACGGAAAGAGTAGGAACGTTCATTATAAGCATTGTTACATTAAATACAATAATCAGGCAACAATAACGTAACAATTCCAAATTAAATAATAATCAGGAGAATACTGTATTTTAGCACATGCTGATTCAATACAGTAAAAACTCTTAATTATTCCACATTTATGTAGGCTTATACGAGGCGGGTCCAGAAAGTAAGTTCCGTTTCAATTTATCTCCGCTGCAGCACTGCGATTGCAGTTCCGCACATGCGCTGTAGACGATGTGTATCAAGGAGAAGAACGTGCGCCATTTGGAGATCGCTGTCAGATACGTACGCTTTGTTGTGCTTGTTTGAAATGTCGGCGTTGATTGAAAATCCCGCCGCCTGTGAAATCAGGTCGGTGATTCGGTTTCTGAATGCGAGGAAAGTGAAACCAAGTGAAATTTATCGGCAAATTCGCGATGTTTACGGACCAAATGCGATTAGTGATTCGATGGTGAGAAGATGGGTCCGACAGTTCAGTGGCGGGCGTAGTGATGTGCACGATGAAGAACGAAGTGGGCGTCCACCTTTGGTTACAGAAGAACTGGTTCACGCGATTGATGACAAGATCCAGGAAAACCGTAGGTTTATAATTAGTGCTCTCTCTATGGACGACGAGCTGAAAGAAACTGTTTCCAATTGGTTGAAGACGCAGGCGGCAGATTTCTATGATGAAGATATACAGAACCTGGTGCCACGCTATGACAAATGCTTGCAAAATTTCGGCAGTTATGTGGAAAAGTAGGTTAAGAATTGTCGAATTTTGTGCAATAAAAATTTCTTCCGTATCTGTGTACAATGTCATTTTATTACCAAACGGAACTTACTTTCTGGTCGCACCTCGTAAATAATCATATTGTGGTTAATTTTTCATCAATTTGCAATTCCGCAAAGTAATTGTAACAATACTAATTATCATTAATTCCATTAAAAATACACTGAATTATGATTTTGTGGCTCTAATATTATAAAAAAAATCGTTTAACTTAATTTTGTTGTTAGCAATGCCGCACGTATTTGATGCCCATGTCCACTTTTTAATTTCTGGTTCTACAAGTTTCTCCTTCACTGTGTCCCATATCGTCTTTATTTAGTTGTTTGTTGTGACTCCCCTATTCTCATAATGCGTTTGCTGTCTTTAGTATTATTTGTAATGTTTGTAGCTGTTTGTGACTGACTTATACTGAAAGCAGGTTTATTGCGAACTGAAACAGACACGCAGCACTGACTGCCTCTCGGGCAGAGTGCTCTGCTATTTATACACAACCAGATGGTCCAGAAATTAGAAGAATAGTTGACATAAGAAACATGTAGAAATTACAAGTGAACATAAGAAACATGTAGAACATTCTGGAAATGATAAATACAAAGAAATAAATTTTTGCCACTGGACGGGATTGAACTGGCGACCTACAGCACCGCAATAGGTGACGCTGTCTATTGGCCACGCAGGCAGTCGGATAACTTGTGGTCTTGTGGCAATACATATAATTACAATTCATGCTTTTGACGAGTTTCCTATATAAGAATAAGTCTTTGGATTACAGATTACTCTCTCAAATTCAGATACAGTAGATTTTATATTCTGAACAGTGATAATATTTAGCAAAAGCAACTACATGTAATGGTTGTCAGGCTACTTATTTTTGGTTTTTAATATAATTTTGTTCATTTGACATTTCTATGAAGATATTGTCAAAAAGTTATGAATGAAAGTATTATGAAGTAAATTTATATTAAAATAATTGGACATCACTATTCTTTCTTTTTTATTATTAAGTAGGTCAATAGAGTTTCAAAGTGATGATGAATAAATTAAAATTCCCCTGCTGCTTCTCATTATACCCTTCCTATTAGGAATGATTTATTATGGATTTATAGTTTTGTTGCAGATGCAAAATTTATAACTGTCTAAAGTATTAAATTTATTGCAATTCCTTGTAAATCTGAACTCATCCATCAAAGTTACGTCAACTGGGATGGATGACTAATTCATCGGTGGGGATAAGTTCATTCATTTTACTTCTTAGCCATAGAATATTTTGATGTGCTAAAGATAGCTGGCGTTTCACACTGAATGATATAAAACAAGGCGAAAAAAAGTCTGATTTTTAGTGAGCATTTTAAACGACAGCTGATGTTGCTGGTCCAACATGCTAGAATTATGTTTAATTTCTTTCTCAAAGTGAAGTTTCAAACCCTGACCTGTACCAAAGCTCCTAAGGTAGGTGTTACTCCAACACATGTAACAACTTTTACTTTAACAGCCTTGGCCGCATTCCCCCTCCACCTGTCTGTCGCTTAAATTTTCTACGATTAGCCAAACAAGTGAAACCTTTCTTTTCCTGCTGAGGTATAGGCCACGCCTAGTATAATCCCACTTACTGAGAGAATCAACACGGCCTATGTCAGCGTGCTACAAATTTACTTTCCTGATGAAAGTGTTATAATAAGGAAAGTCATGGCGCCTTTAAGCAGACACAAACTCAACATTGATATGGCTCAATGCTGGAGCAATCTTTTCTGTACCTGGGATCTATATCTATACTATTGCCAGACGCAAGTAGTCACAGTGTCCTTGGGTAAACCATAACAGAATGCTCCTGAATCCTTTGTTATACGCCCCAAACCAGCACTAGGTTGAAAAAAAATGAACTGCTATTCTGACCATAATCCATCGATCAGAAGTTGGCTTACACCTCTGGTAAGTGAACTACCACACAAGAAACGTTTTTTCTCTTTTATGATTTCTCTACATTGTTACACGCTTTACTAATAATTGTTTCTTGTGTCTTGTCTAGACATCCCGCTGAAAAGGACTCACAACTTTATAACTGAAGCAGCAGATAAAATTATACTTTATTTTCATTGCAAAGTTATATGACAAATCTTTAAGGTCTAATGCGACCTCTTGGCACCAACCACCTCTCTCTTTAACGCTTCCCCGCTATTAAGCTGCGTAGGTATTTCCTAGATTGTTCTATGTCAGCCTGAAGTGCAGCAATTTTTCTGTCTTATCTCACTATCTTCCTATCTTTACTGCATATCCTAGAGAACGACTGATGAGTCTGATAAACTTTCCTTGTTCCTATACCACTACAGTCAACTACCACACCAAATCCTAGAGTTCACCATTTTACAGCAAGTCAAGAACTTTTCACTCATGGTAAAAATGATACATTAATAAGAATTAGTCAAAATACGAAAAAAAAAACAAGAATACAGTACACGAAAATTAAGCCTACTTGTAACTGTATGCATACAAAGTTTCTAGAAAAATGCAACAATTAAGGGATACGCTATATATAACTTGCTAGAAAGAAGAAAATAACAGTTAAATGAATGTCTTTAAATTTACTGTGCCAAAATGAAACAAAAATAAAACTGTAACGATAATTCGTACTCTTTTGGTGTTTGCTGGAAAATTACTTAAATAAAAGAGAAACCTATAATAGTAATCTTGAAAAAAGGATAATAAATGTAATTAGTTAGTTACCGGTATTAAACTAAGTTTCGTCACACTTGTTGTGCATGTAGGCTGCAGAAATGGAATTAACTCTCTTTAAACTAGAAATCTTTTTACTCCTCCCGCTCGCAATTCCATTTGAGTTTGAATGTCTGTTTCCATTGTTTGTTCTGTGTAATCACTGATGATATCCTGCATATCGCAAGCGTGTTATTGGTGCTCTTCATCATCAACTAACACATGTTGTATCCAACACACGACATCCTGGTTTTATTTTTGTGCACACTCTGCATTCTTTACTGACATGACTATAGGATCTCTAGCTAGTAGCTCTACAGTTTATCTGCTGTGACTCCAGTGTATGAACAGTTCCTGTAACTGCTGGAGTAAAAAAAGGACTCTTTCCGAACTATTATAATGATACAGACTTAACTAAATCTGGTCAAACATGGCCGTCGTCTGAAGCTGAGCAGTATGCTGCGTTCGCGTCACTACTAACAGATTACATTCCTGTTAAAGTGCAGTGTGTCAATCGGTGCCGCCAAGGATCTCCCAAACGCAGTAGTTTCATCCTCATAGTCATGGACTTGTGAAAAATTTTCCAGTTGTACCCTGCACTCGTTACATTCGTCTGTGTTTCCTGTTGCAGCTGCTGCGGTGGAACGACCTCTTCGTGCGGCGGAACGTGTGCTAAAACCTTATCTTCAAAAGCACTCGTCTTGTATGATTAGAGTTGAATGTGGCCGTGTCAGGCTTCGTAATCCTTGAGGTGTCCACACGCCCATATATATATATATATATATATATATATATATATATATATATATATATATATATATATATATACCTGTGGCGTCTGTTCTGAAAGAACAGACGTCACTTCAGATCCTGCAGTTGTTATTCTTTTTAATATTCACAGAATATATATGACATCAACTGCGATCGGGCAAAGCTGAAAATGTGTACCCAGCCGGGATTTGTATCTGACGGGAGGCGTGCTTAGGTAGTCCTTACAGGGGCGGTGATCACTGTGTCCCCAGTGATGTAGGGGTCAGCGCAACTGCCTAGAAAGCAGGAGACCCGGGTTCGAATCCCGGCTGGGTACACATTTTCAGCTTTGCCCAATGGCAGTTGATGTCATATATATTCTGTGAATATTAAAAAGAATAAAATATGTTCATGTAAAATCTTTATACGATGCACTGTTTCAAAATCAGATTCTTACGCCGAGGGAAGAAGTCTAACAGTTACTCTTGTTAAAATATTTCAAAGTTCTATCATAGATAGGACTGTCAAAAGAATTTCTTCAGTTTGTGATCGTTGCTATAGCCACAGATAAAAAATAATATTTCTTCAATGATTATCGATCGATGTGTATGATCGATTAACCAAAGTTCTAAAAAAAGAAAAAGATCATCGAAGTCTTCTTGATGTAACTTCCCCACCAATACAAATTCATAAGAAAATCTTCCTTCAGATTGAAGAATATTTAAATTAAATCATCTCCTCGTTTCATTAATATATTATTTATTGTAAAATAATTCTTCATAATTGATGTACTCTGCCACTTTCGTCAAGTTTAAACACAATAACATTTATTGCTTTATATGTCTTTACATATGTAGTCATTGACAGACAAAAGTGAACTGACTTTTAAAACTTGTTGTTTTAACATAAAACTTCGATAATAATGTCAACTCTTGCAACAACAACCGCAGAGATCAACATCATCTTGCCTCGTGGCCATCGACCTGCGACTTGATGTGGCCGGATATTTACTCCTTGCAATCGGCGTCGAAGATGTTGCCCTCATAGGTTGAATCGCCTCACAGCACATGAAACACAAAAAAACATACAAAAAACTTCTTGAAGAATCATATAACATTAAACATTTACATAAAAATCATTTAAGAACACAAATATAAGCAAGTTATCCTGCACAAACTGAGCTGACATGAGATATGTAGCGGAGACAATAATCCGTCCCACTACACTGCCTAAGCGGTACCACAGACAAATGTATACAGACGGGAAACCTCCGTAAGGGCCGGTCCCACGCTCGTGCGGAGCGGGGAGTTTTCAGCAGTTCCGTAAGATGTCCCATGATGGCGGTGCGGTCAGAAGCAGCTCTTTAAACTGTCCGCCACCTCCCCTCAAATACAAGCAAGCTGGACACAGCCGTGGTCTTGTGGAAGGCGGCACGAGCTCTCCCCTCAGTCTCCCCTCCACGCTACCCTCTGACTTGCGAGAGGCACCCTAAGCCTTGGAACCGCCTGACACCTGCTAGCATCTTACGGAACTACGAGGGGAGTGTAGGAGAGTGGTTTAGGGCGGGCTGCTTCTCTGTATATGTTACTCTGTGGCGGCACCAATCACGATTCACCGCAGCTGCGACCTGCAACTATGCGCCACTCCAGCCCAGCCTACAATACATCTCCACATATACTCTGCAATCCACCGTAAGGTGCGTGGCGGAGGGTACACTGTACCACAACTCGGCATTTTCATTACTATTCCACTCCGAAATAGAACGAGGGGGGAAAAAAAGAAAAAGAATGCCTATATGCCTCCGTACGAGTCCTACTGTCTCTTGCTTTTGTGATCATTACGCGAAATGTAAGTAGGCGACAGCAATATTGTTCTACACTCAGCTTCAAATTCCGGCCTTCTATATTTCCTCAACAGAATTTCTCGAAAAGAAGGTCGTCTTTCCTCCAATGATTCCCATTTGAGTTCCCAGAGGATTTGTGTGACACTCGCGCATTGCTCGAACCTACCAGCAACGAACCTAGCTGCTCGTCTCTGAACCGCTTCCACGTCTTCCTTTAAACTTATCTCAAGACCGAAGTCGGCTGCCCGTCTACTCACTACTGTCCTTACACGTTCGTTCAATTGCATACCGCTATGCAATGTTACGCCTAGGTATTTGAATGACGCGGCTGAATCAAGAAGCTCACTATTAATGCTGTATTCGAACCATATTGGTTTGTTTTTCCTATTCATGTGCATCACCTGACACTTTTGTATATTCAAAGCCAGCTGCCATTATTCACACAAACTAGAAATTTTGTCTAAGTCATCCTCCTACAGTCAATGACGACACCATCCCATACAACACAGCATCATCCGCAAACAGTCGCAAACTACAAGTTACTCTGTCCATTAGATCCTTTATATAGACAGAAAATAATAGCGGTCCTATCACACTCCCCTGAGGCATGCCTGACGATACACTCGTTTCTGATGAACACTCGTCGTCGAGAACATTGTACTGCGTCCTATTACTTAGGAAGTCTTCCGGCCAGTCACAAATCTGTGAACCTATTCCATACACTCATATCTTCGTTAACAGTCCGCAGTGTGGCACCGCGTCAAACGCCTTTTCGAAATCGAGAAAAACACAATCTGCCTGTTGCCCTTCATCCATGGCTCTCAAGATGTCATGCGAGAAAAGGGCAAGCTGAGTTTCACATGAACGATGTTTTCTAAATCCGTGCTGATTCATAGAAAGAAGCTTTTCCGTCTCAAGGAAATTTACTATATTAGAGCTGAGAATGTGCTCCAAAATTCTACATGAAACTGATGTCAACGATATTGGCCTATAATTATGTGGTTCAGTTTTTTTACCTTTCTTATAAACGGGAGTCACCTGCGCTTTTTTCCAAATGCAAGCCAAATAAGGCGCCAATGCCGCAGAATACTCGCTGTAAAACCAAACTGGTATTCCATCCGGACCAGGAGACATTTTGGTATTCAGCTCTCCCAGCTGTTTTTTTACACCGGAAATACTTATTACTAAGTCCTCCATTTTGGAGTTAGTGCGTTGATCGAATGCTGGTACGTTTGTACGGTACTCTTGCTTATCGATTTTACATAGGACCAGAAGTTTTTCGGGTTCTCAGAAAGGTCTTTTGATAAGGTACGGCTTTGGTAATTATTGTATGCTTCACGCATTGATCTTTTTATAGACGCACGAATCTCTACTGACTCACCTAACTTCGTTTGTGTGTTCTTTTATGAATCGAGAGTGCAACAGCCTCTCCTTTCTTAGTAGCTTTCGAATATCATTATTATAGCACGGTTGATATTTTCCATCCTTAATCGACTTAATCGTCACATTTCTCTAACTCTTGACTTACAATGCATTTAAATTTAGTCCACAATTCCTCTACATCCATTGTATCGGAACAAAATAATGCCCATTCATTTTCTAAATATAATGCTAACAATTGCTTATTGGCTCTTTCTAAAGCCTAGCCTTCTTGATTGGTTTAATAACTTTGGTCACCACTGAAGCAGTGACTATATCATGGTCACTAACTCCTGTCTCTACACTGACATCGTTAATAAGGTCGGGCCTGTTTGTAGGTATAAAGTCTAAAATATTTCAGTTGTGTGTGGGATGTCGCTTTAACTACTCAAGACAGTTTTTGGAAGATTCAACTCACTCTGCTGGTCGAGCTATCTAATTTTCAGCAAAAGTGCAACAGGTGGCGCCTGGAAAGTTCCGAAAACTATCAGCACTACAAGAGGGCAATCCAAAGACATTGTTTGCCTTGCTGACAGTTCTCATTTCATTTCTAGCCGGCCGCGGTGGCCGAGGGGACTGAGGCGCTCCAGTCACGGTCTGCACGGCCACTACGGTTGGGGGTTCGAATCCCCCCTCAGGCATGGATATTTGTGCCATACTTAGTCGTAGTTAGTTCATAAGTAATTTGTAAGTTTAGGGACTGATGACCCCATAGTTAAGTCCCATAAGCTATACAAACAAATATTTTTTTCATCTCTACTATGAGCCATTTATAGGACAACTCAGATCTAAGTGATGATCTGTTTTCGATTCCTACATGAAATATAGCACCCATCACATCCACCAGCATTATATACAACGATAAGCTTTGCGAGGGGTCTCTTTCGCAGTTCTGGTGTCATCATCACTTGAAAATTGATTTGAATGTGATGCCTGATGTCAATTTATGGACGCTATGTTTCATCAGACTGCCACACGAACTACAGTTTTAGCTCTTATCATATTTCCGTGAGCTGCTTAACTCCAAGCTTTGGATCGTGAGTAGAGCATACTCTGTCTTAAATAATCACTTGCGCTTCTTGACCTTCATATCCCACAACTGGTACCATGACTGCACTAATTTCTCCTTCACTCGGCAGAGGTCATAGACAAGCCAGTGCAGGTCCACGCAGTCCAGTGCTGCCACCTAGGTGAAAGGCCTGCACTACCAGTACCAGTGGGTGATGCCCCTCAGCAAGACAAAACGTCTCTGCTTGTCCACACCTGCTGATGTCGAGGCCACTACTGGCTGGACCTCGTCATTTCTGTCGCATCTACTGATCTAGCCCAAGCAGGTTAATCCCCTGTCGAAGGCATTGTGGAACCCTCCCAGTCTCAGTTCTGCGGTATCGGAAGCGACCGACAGCGCCCACTTCAAACAGCGAGGCCACTTCCAAGTACCGTTCCAAGTACTTTACACAGCTGACGGCTTATGAGGGCGCTATGAAGACTACATGAGCATCCAGCCATCGAGAATCAAGAGTTCTCACCTATGTGCCACAGCTCCAAAGAGTTTATAAGAAATAAACATTTGACTTATCCCTCCATTTATGCTCGTCAATTGAATGTACAAACACAATAGCTGCGCTACCAATTCAATCTGTCGGACCTGTAAATTTATGGTGGCCATGTAAGAACTTTGTACAGTATTCGAGGCTCACAACTGTACAGAAACATTACCATAGTTGGATCAACATACTTCAATTAAGTAATTGTATATTGTCAGTATATGAAGCATTGTTATTAATCTTTTAGCGGCACTATTATAGATAAACCTATCCCTCTCCTATCCCAATGTAGCGAGTTGGCCACTCATTGTCTTATATTCTCTGCACCTAATTACTACTAATCGAAGGGTCAGCGAAAGTGAACAGAGACAAAAACTTCAACCCCATTCGAGTGACCATGTGATGGGGCTATTAATTAATAGTACATTCCACTGGAGTTATGCTATGGAGACAACCCTTGGCCCTATGTGCAACATAGCCTGCAGACTTTAATTACGTTGTGACAATGTAATTGCCAGAGAAGTGCTGTAGCTTGTGCAAGATGTCTTGGCCCCTGCCTTCTCAACTTGGGCGCTGGGCGAGTCCATTCCTTTGTTTTGGAGGGGCGGCGGCCTAAGTTGCGCGTTGGCTACTGGTCGAGGGGCGCAAAGGAATGGACTCGCTCTGCGCCCAACTCGAAAATGCGTTTCTGTGCATAGGCCACGACTTCTTGCACGAACTATACCTTACGCCCTGTCAATTTGACTTCCCCATCATTCTAGACCTCGAGAAGGATGGCTCCTGTCACATGTTCGGTGCTTATAAGTATCTTAACGCACTGACTACTATCAGAAATCTCAGAATCAGTCACCTAAATTGTGATTGTGGTTCGAATATTTTCATCACCACCATGGGCTCCTGCAAAGCTTTTTTTTTTTTTTTTTTTTTTTTTTTTTTTTTTTTTTTTTTTTTTTTTTTTTTTTTTTTTAGATTCCAATGACCATGTCATACTTTCTCAAGACAGCCATTGCCACTATCTCTTTTCAAAGACTTGTATACCATTCGACCTCAAAAATGATGCCCAAACTTGTCAATGTTTCATCCACCTGGTTGAATCATAATTAATTCTAGCCATTATGGATAAGTTCAGTAACCGTGACTGACTGAAATAAATAGTGTTTCTGCTACCAGTCACTTTATTTGTTAGTGTTTAACATAACACAACGCATATCGAACATGTTTTTCTCACCATAAGCGATTTCTATACAAACAGCAATGCCTATGTTACTAATGATTTACTTATGTAGAGTCCGTTTCTTATTATTGGTTGTTGGGGTAGTTGGCGTGGGAGGGCAGTGGATGTCAAACTATGAGGTAGTGCTGTCTTCTGCTGGTCTTCCGATATGGTAAGATTTGTTACACCACGTGTGTGGGATGTAGACGGGAATACGTCAGGTGTTGTGATGCACTCCTGTCTTCATTCCACAGAGGTGGTGAAACAAATCGCACCATACATCACTACCTCTTAGTTTATGGACATCTACTGCCGTCCAATCCCTACTACCCCGAATCACCAATAATAACAAATGGACAATACATACGTAAATCATAAGTAACAAGCTTTTATGGATGTATAAAGTGCCCGATGATGAGCAAAACATGCTCGGAACAGTTGTGCTATGTTACATTAAACACTAATAAGTAAAGTGATACAGAAATACGAATATTTATTTACTACTTACTCTTCTACCTTCCTTTCGTGTATTTACGCGACATCCTCATTTTTTCCTCTTCTTCCTAAGAGCGCTACCAACAAATAGACCAGTCGTAATCTTGAATATATAAGAATGGAAGTATGCAATGAAAAGTTCCAGCTTGCTCATATGTCAACTTTTCGATCTCATGGTCTCCCACAAAGGTGTCTGCCCTAATTCTGATTGTGTCCACCTTATTATCAACTAACCACTTCCTGAAGATTTTTATGAGTTATGCTGTCTCTTGGGAATGGTGAATTATAACTGTCACCACGTTTCACGTGCAGTTTCTATTGAGATTTATCTGATTGATCCAGTGGGTGCTAAAAACATCTGGGAAGTACAAAGTTCCCTGGCCCCTGAGGTGGTTGATGCCTTTCATAATCTGAAAGCAGCCTTCTCTAAAGCAGTCACGTTGACTCACCCTTTACCTTCTGCTCATGACTCACTAATAGTCAAACGCCAGCGACAAGGACATCAGCACCATTTTTCAACTACCGAATTCCCATGTGATTCCTTAATTTCTTCTTTGAGAAACTTACGGGTATGCAGCCACGTAACAAAACCGACGACGGCCGATCGTGCACTGGAGTCAGCGGCGTTGGAACCTGATTATTTTTTCATATATGTAGACGACACTTTTGTTGTTTTGGCAGCATGGTTGTGAGAACTTGAATTATTTTTTGGAACTTCTAAATTCAATCCACCCCAACATCCGTTTCAAAATGGAAGTGGAAAATAATGGTTGCCTTCCCTTCCTTGATGTGTTGGTCATGAGAAAGGCAGATGGTACGTTAGGACAGGCTGTTTATAGGAAGCCAACGCATATTGATTTGAATTTGCAAGCTGATAGTTGTCACCACCTAGTTCAACGTGAAGGGGTTCTTCGAACCTTAGTGCATAGGGCTCACGTCATTTGTGACCCGGAAAGTGGTCCACTGAGCTGTCTCATCTGGAGGTAACTTTTCGACAGAATGGCTATGGTGAAGGGTAGATTAAAAGAGCGTTGCGCTATCGACCACATGTACAACGGGTTAGTGATGATAGCTCAGAGTCGGCACCCACGTCAGTGGCCTTTCTGCCATACGTTGGTAGCACTTCCAACAAGATTGGCCGCATTTTGCTTAAAAACAATGTAAAATGTGTGTTTCGTCCACGTTCTAAAAGTAAGGCACTGTTGGGATCCATTAAGGATGATTGTTTGTGCAAGGCGGGTGTCTACCGTATCCCATGTAGCTGTGGCATGTCATAGGTTGGTCTAACTATTAGGACTGTTGTATTGAGCATAAACGTCACTCTTTACTACAGCCAAACAAATCTGCTGTGGCGGAACACTGTCTTGACACAGGTCACCCTATGGAATACAACAAAACGAAAAATTCTGGCATGCACTTCCAACTACTGGGACTGCTATCAAGGAAGCGATAGAAAAACTAGGTGACAACCTTATGAATAGGGATGGAGGGTTCTTAAATTCCGCTTGGGATCCTGCTCTCTCACTTGTCAAAAACCAGAGGGACGAAACTAATCCGACCTCAACCGTCGGTAACTGATGTTTATTATCGATATTCTCACCGGTTTCATCTTTGGCCGTGTTGGCGCTGTGTGCTTGCTTGCTCGGTTTGTATTGTCTTTCCTGTTTTCTAATTGAAAACCGAGGTTTTAAAGATCGTTGCACATTGCTTCCTCACTGCAGTTTCGCCTTGAAAATGACAGGGTGGTCTCCTGCTGAAATATCGGCCGTCGTCGACTTTGATGCCTGGGAGCATACGGTACCGTAAGTTTTTCGATTTTTCGAAGAATTTCCATGATTATATAAAGGCCCACCACATTGCTATTTGTACTGATCATAACCGTTTGCTGATATCTGCCACAACAGTTGAGAGGCCTCGAGCTCATGGATGCACAATACATGCAGAGTGCTGATACTGCTGTCGCAGGTTACCTACCATAGTCAGTGTTGTTTACTGGCCACTTGAGCTGTGCATGGTTACAGACACAAGATCCTGAGTTGCAAAGTTCTGTAATGACAGTGACAGATGTTCAGTGCCTCGATTAACTATGAATGTCATGTGCAATAACTTCATGGAACTTGCCAAATTCAAATGTTTGTAAATCTAACGGTCCAAACTGCGTGGTCATCAGTCCGTAGCTTACAAACTACTTAAACCTAGGTAAAATAACCTAAGCACAACACAAACACCCATGCCCCAGGGAGGACTCGAACCTCCACGGCGAGACGCTTTAGACCGCTCGGCTACTTCACCGCGGCATGGAACTTGCCGGACCTCTCAAACCTTTCATGCTCAGATGTACATTTTCTTTGGGCTACATAATGTTGCTCGCCCTGGGATCAGCGCTTCTATTAGAATAGTTACTGAATATTTCATCTGTCCAGAGGTTAAATATGACTGTCGCACCTGGTCTCGATCATACTTTCCCTGTGTCAAGAAGAGAAAGTAGGCACACACATATAGCCACTTCTTGGCTACTTTGACATTGTGCATGGAGATTTCGACATACACACAACAATATCATTGGGCCATCCCATCCTTCAAATGTACTTTGTCATCTAGTGACTTTCTGATGAGATGGGTGGAGACCACACCATCGATAGACAATTCAGCCGATTCCGTGACATAAGCCTTCTTCTCATGTTATGGTTGCCTTACCTCTCTCACCACCGATCTAGGGTGCCAGATCGAATCACAGTTATCTGACACTCTATGTACTTCATGTAGTGTTGCCTATTTCCATACCACTGTGCACCAGTCAAAGAGCAACCGACTTGTGGAATGTTGGCAATGGACTTTTAAAGCTGCGGTCATATTGAAAAGTTACGACGAACGTTAAGAACATGGTTCCAAATGCGGCACTTACCTTTCTTTTGGTGGGTCCTGCTCACTGCTGCCAATATCAATTTCAGTGATGGCGGATCCGAAAGACGATTGCTGAGGTAAACATATGTGTGGGATAGGAGCCGACTCACTGATTATTAAACTCCACACAGAATGTTTCTTTTTGAATGGGTTTATTGCACCAACAAAACTGCTACATGTTTAGCGTCTGACGGTTCCACTGAGAACTGGGCCACTGTCACACCTGCTAATCCGCCTAATATGTGTTGTACCAATTGGAAATTACACAAATACAAAATTTTAATTTACACAATTTGAGGATTTTATGAGCATTTCAAATGTTTGTATACATATTGGACCAAATTGCTATTATCTTCAGTTCCTAGACTTATAAAATACTGAGACTACTTTAAACTAACCCAAGGACACACACACACACACACACACACACACACACACACACACACACACAAGCGCGCGCGCGCCTCATGTAGGACTCGAACCTCCGACAGTGAGCAGCCGCGCGCTCTGCAGCAAGGCGCCTTCGATCGCTCGGCCACTCCATCGCGGCAATTAGTATTTCATCATACTTCTTTACAATAATTAGTTTCGTAGGTATAACAATGTCTTCAGACCGAAATGGTTTTAAATGTGTTTTGAAACAATGTTTTCATTAACTTAGTTAACTGCATCACCTAATTATGGAAATTCATCTTCGTAACAAATTCAATTTTTCATTTATCTGCAGCTTGAAAATACATAACATGCTTGACGAAATATTTCTGTAATTATACTTTTGTTAATAGCTTTCAAGAAATTATCTAACTATAATGATGTATAATAAGTTATTATGGTTATTATACACACACTGTCTCGAAACAAATTGCACCTGACAAAACTGCTGGGAAGGTTGTTGCTCCTCTTCAGGAACCACATGTTAGCAACGGTGCCTATCCGCTGCGGTTGCACCTACTGTATGGCTGTATCGTTGAGGCACGCAAGCCAACCAATATCAGTAGTTCTGTCATTCATTACAACAGTTTATGTACAAATGTTGACTGGAATACACTTTTTTCAAGGTAACTTGGGTGCAATATAGGGAGCGAAAAGGAAAACATAGTAGTCGAAGGAGTGGTTGGAAAGGCAGTAAGAGAGGTTTGTAGCCTTTAACCAGTGTTATTCAGTCTGGACACTGAGGAGCGACGAGAATATTATAATCGGAATTACAATTAAGGGAGAGGAAAGAAAACTTTGCGTTTTGCGAAGACACTGTAATTCTGTCGGAGACAGCAAAGAACCTGGAAGAGCGATCTATGGAATGGACAGTGTCACGAAATGAGCGTATTAAGATGAACATTAAAGAAAGCAAAGCAAGGGTATTTGGAGTGTAGCCTTGTATGGGAGTGAAACGGACATAAACAGTTCAGGCAAGAAGATGAAAGAAGCGTCTAAAATACAGGGTGTCCCAAAAAGAATGACCTGATTTAAACTTGTAATAATATTCAGACGAATGACATTAGATAACTGAAACAGCGCTAGATGTAATCAACATAGTCTAGAGGTTCAGAAAGACTGGTTTATGGACGCTACTTTTTGGAGGAAGAAACCGCAACAGAACAATATATCTTGCAATGCTACGGAAGTGGTTGTTCCCACAACTTGAGTCTGAAAATTTCACCTATCAGCAAGATGGAGCGCCACCGCACTGGCACAACAATGTGCGTAATTTCCTCAATGTCAACGTGTTCAACGATGGTCAGGGCGAACAGGACCGTGAGACCTAACTTTACACTCTTGGCCTCCTAGGTCCCATTACTTAACACTATGTGATTTCTTCCTGTGGGGATATCTTAATGTGTTTACGTTCCTCCCTTACCTCGTGACATTGATGAACTAAAAACCACAATATCAGCTGCTGTAGCTTCAGTGACAAAAGACACCTTACACTCAGTTTGGAATGAATTCGGCTATTGGCTAGATGTCGTTCGTTCAGCCATTGGAGGACATATTGAACATTCATGATGGATTTTTATAAACTTCTGTCTTTTGTGAGTTAGTTCAAATGTTCAAATGTTTGTTAAGCTTAAGGGACTTAACTACGGGGTCATCAGTCCCTAAACTTACAAACTACTTATGAACTACCTACGACTAAGGACGGCACAAATATCCATGCCCGAGGGGGGATTCGAACCCCCGACCGTAGTGGCCGTGCAGACCGTGACTGAAGCGCCTCAGTCCCCTCGGCCACCGCGGCCGGCCTGTGAGTTAGTATACAATTTTTTGGTGTTAATTCCTTCTTCCCAATAATCAATTCTGTTTAAAATCGGGTCATTCTTTTTGGGACTCTATACAGTGGTACAGAAGAAAGCTGAAGATTAGACGGATAGATCACGTAACTAATGAACAGATTTGGAGGGGAAAGAAATTTGTGGAATATGTTGACCAAAAGAATTGATCGACTGGTAGGACATGATCTGCATCATCGAGGAATCTTGAATTTATTACTGGAGGGAAGTGTGTGGCGTAGAAATCGCAGAGGGAGTCTAAAAAAATGTCAGTCTGGTTTTCAAAAAAGCTTTTCAACAGAAAAATCCATATATACCTTCACTGATGAAATATTAAATGCTTTGAATAACCGGAAAACACCAGCTGGGATTTTTTGTGCCCTCTCAGTTGGCTTTTGATTCTCTAAATAATGGGATTCTTCTAGATAAGCTTAAATATTGTGGTATGAGTGAGACAGTGCACCAATGGTTTAAATCATACTTAACTGGAAGAGTGCAGAAAGTTTAAATAAGCAGTTCAGATGTCTAGTTAGTTTTTTGATGATAGAAGTATAGCTATCACGCCTGGCAAACAGGAGTTAACTGATGAAATTGTAAATGATATCTTTGAGGAAATTATTAAGTGGTTCACTACAAAGTGACTCATTAAACTTTGATGAAACCCAGTATATACAGTTTCATACAGTAACTGGCGTGACACCATTAATAAATTTAGACTTTGAACATTAATCTGTTGCTAAGGTAAAACATTCTAAATTTTTAGGTGTTTCCATTGGCTAGGGATTGATTTGTAAGAAACACATTGAAGATCTGTTGAAACTTTTGAGTTCAGCTACTTATGCTATCAGGGTCATTGCAAAATTTGGTGATACACATCTCAGTAAATTAGCTTATGCCTATTTTCATTCATTCCTTTCATATGGGATCATATTCTGCGGCAATTCAATATTGAGTAAAAAATATTCATGGCACAAAAGCGTGTAATCAGAGTAATTGCTGGAGCTCATCCAAGATCATCCTGCAGACATTTATTTAGGGATCTAGGGACCTTCACTGTAGCTTTACAATATATATATTCATTCACTCATGAAATTTGTGATTAACAATCCGACCCAATTCAAGAAATTAAAGGAATTTCTGAATGGCAAATCTACACTTTGGATAAATTTTTAGATAAAACTTTAAAAAATAAAATAACACACAATAAAAATGTTAAAATAAAAAAGTCTTAAAATATTGATTGTCATGTATAGACAACATTTACTAATCTAACACGTTCCACATAAAAGGAAAGACGTCCTTTTCGAGAAATTCCGTTGAGGAAATTTAGAGGGCCGGAATTTGAAGCTGAGTGTAAAACGATCTTCCTGCCGCCTACTTACATTTCGCGTAATGATAACGAAGACAAGAGAAATTACGGCTCGAACAGGCATATAGACATATTTTTTTCTCGTTTTATTTGGAAGTGGAACAGGAAAGAAAATGCCTAGTAGTGGTACAGTGTACCCTCCGCCTGCCCTTACGGTAGATTGTGGAGTATGTATGTAGATGTAGGCGGGTGCTAACAAAATATGTTCGCATTCGGAAGAGAAAATTGGTGAAAGTAATTTTGTAAATAGATCTCGTCGCAACAAATAACGCTTTGATACTTCCTGGCAGATTAAAATTGTGTGCCGGAACCGGGACTCGAACCTGAGACCTTTGCCTTTTGCCGGCAAGCACTCTACCTCTGAGCTATCCCAACACGTCTCACGGTCTGCCATGACAACTTCAATTCTGCCAGTACCTCGCCTCCTACTTTCCAAACTTTACAGAAGTTCTCCTGCGGAACTTGCAAGACTTAACACTGCTGGAAGAAAGGATATGGTGGAGACATGGCTTAGCCACAGGCAAAGGCTGTGCGCTTGTCCGCGAAATGCAAAGGTTCCCGGTTCGAGTCCCGGTTCCGCCACACAATTTTAATCAGCCAGTAAGTTTCATATCAGCGCACATTCCACTGCAGAATGAAAGTTTCATTCTGGAAATACCGCCTTTCTTTTACTAATTTCCACCCCAACTCGTGCCTGATTTCTGTGACACTCTACCCTATATCGCGATCTTACAACACGAGCTGCCCTTCTCTGAACTTTCTCTAAATCGTCTGTCAGTCACACTTGGTAGGGATCCCACAATGCGCAGCAGTACTCCAAAACAGAACGCACAAGTGTAGTGTAGGCGGTTTCTTTAGTAGAATTGTTGTATCTTCTAAGTTTTCAGCCAACGAAGCGTAGTCTTTGGTTCGCTCTGCCTACAATGTTTTCTATGTGTTCTTTCCAATTGAAGTTGTTTGTAATTGTTACTCTAAGGTATTTAGTTGAATTTAAGGCCTATAATTTTGACTGATTTATCGTGTAAATGAAGTTTAACGGGCTTCTTAAATGTGAATTTACTTTTCAAAAAGATTTTCTGTTACTCCTTTGTCGTTGTCGCTTCATCAAGCCAAAATTACCTTGATAATGTGTATTTTCGCAGTGTTGCTAGCAAAGTTGCTGTCTCCCGATGTACCTCAAAGTACCAATCCAACCGTGCCAGACCACAAAAATGCAACCCATAGCTGTGTTTTTCACGAACTTCACCTTCTTTGCATTGGACAGGACCGTATTGCAGGTGAGTTTACATGCAAGGTAATCACAATCTGTTTAAATAAGATAAAATATGTAAACTGTAATATGAACCTGGACTGAAATGGTTAGTTTCCTACACCGTATTCACAAAGTGTCACTACATTAATCATGCACTCACTAATAATTTGTCTGCATCACATACATAAGTACTATGCTCTGTATCCAAAGAAAGTAATTTGAGTAGGTCGAATTTCAGCAATTCCGTGAGAATATGAAGGGGACTTAATTGCTTCCATTCAAATCAATTCTGAGCTTAATGAGTCATTTATTTACACTACATTCTCGACACACAACACGTTAATAAGGCCGGTATTACACTATCAAATTATTGGACAAAGAATTGGACGAAAAAACTGAATGAAATATTGGTCATATTTTTTGACAAAGACATTGGGTGAATCGCAAAAGAGGGTATTGCACTATCATCCAATATTTTGTCAAATTTGCTTCAAAATGGCGGTGTAATACTCAGCTGTTGTTTATACTACAATTACGTTGTGTCTGAATTTAGAAGAGAAGAAGGGAAAAAAGAAAAGGAAACACACTTGGATGAAACCGTGGGTGTCAGAGCGCGATAAATAAAATTTGTTACGGGACCGGGAGGATTTTCTTTTTTTATGCCGTCGGCAGAACAGCCAGGCCGTTCACTGCTAATTATTTTGTCGCTCTTCATCCTTCAGTTAACAATAGAGTAACAAAAAGGCTGACTCAAACAGTGTATATGAATAAGATTGTTAAGTTGATAAAGCAAGTTTCATTAAATAACTTTTTAAATGGGAAATGTGAGCACTGACAAAGAGGATAATCTAAATTGTTTATGACGTTATTAACAATGTAAGGGGGGAAACATTGCTGATAAAGTAAATATGCTCTATTTATTTCCTTACAAAAATTGGCTGACGTATTTATATGTACATAGATTAGCTTACAAACAGATGTCGATGTTTTGAAAATTGTTTTACTTCCCAGCACTTAGCACACCAAGTTACCAAAATCATAATTCTAAAATTCGGCCGTAAATAAGATTTAGGGGTATTACTTCTCAATTCCGATAGTATATAACGACTTTTTTACATCACGGATTATAACTCAACCTCACTTTCGCCGCAGGGTATTTGGGCTACGCGAATTGACGTGAATTGGCCTTATCGCCTGTTATACAACGCTCCATGTGATTTTTTAAAATTTTGTTGTTGCTAGAAAACATTACACAAACATTCCACTACTAGCCATGTTTACGAATACGAACGTTATGTCTAAGTAATGTCAGATATTTAACCTCCAAATAAAATAAAGGAAGCTGTATACTACTAGCGCTCCAAGCGGTTACATTTCTCACTGCAGGAAACAGAAGACGAGCGATTTCTTTCATCAAATCTAGGCCGAGGCCTTAGATTGGATGTAATATTGGACGACGTCCCCATTACACTACGTCCAATTTTTCTTTGTCCAATTCTTTGACAAATAATTTGATAGTGTAATACCGGCCTAAGACAGGGGAAGGTCTGAGTGTTGGGGTGATATTGCTCTGAGGACAATATAGCTTTCAGGGAAAACTCATCCAAGACGGCGGCCAGGAAAAATCTATCCAATATGGCGCCCCATCAGTATCTGATCCACAACCCCCACCGCAACCCCTATGGACAAGTGTTTCCTGCCCCACGTTCCTGGCCTCATTTTGGCGAAAATTCAAAAATATCCGAACGTCTTGCAGCCGCTCCCCTGCCGCACTTGGCCATCCTGGCACCGAGATATTTGGACTGTCAGAAACCCGCTCCCCTTCCCCTCTACTACTGGCACCTACTTTGGTGGGAGATTCAAATACCCACTTAAATAACTGAACACTTGTTATTACTTTATTTCACAAAACTTTATTTTTAAGACCTAGGTTTCGGCTTATGAGCCCATTTTCAAGTACTTTACAAAGTTGTTACACCAGTGTAAACTGACTATTTCCTTACTACAGGTTAAAAGCTGCTATTTGGTTTAATTATGGCCCTGATATTGATGTATAAGAAACAGTGCATTAAACTGATTATGTGCGCAACGGATATTTTAACAAAACAACTGTGACATGTAACCTTTTGAAACAGACACTGACTATACTCAAAAATTTTGACTGCGAGAAAGATATAAGAAAAACCACAAATCACTTTCTTAATGCTTGACTGTGAGAATGTATGTAGATCAGTTTCTAATTATTGAAATTTAAATTAACTATCATTTTACTATGGCACCAATAATGAAATATGTTCAATAATATTATTCAAATCAACACTCCACTAAATCAACTAATTATCAAATGAAGGAAGTAGGTTAATTTTCTAACTACGTAAATGAAATATGAAACAGGGTTAAGTTACTTATTATTGATAATCAGCATTACATTACCTACATAATACAACTTCTGACTTGCTGGCAAAGCAGCCTCTGCTCTACATCGGAGCCATACACACAACCCAACCGCTCTCTAAGCGAGCTGAACCACAAGTGCTACTCTCTCTCTCAGTGCGAGCTACAATGCTATGCAATACATGATCTTTGCCAGAGATGAAACTTTACACATATCGATACATACAGTAGAAGCGATATTATACATTTTCTTGCAAGCAAGTTACTCGATACAAAACAGGAGGCACAATATTAGACATTTTCTTATAAAAATAATTTTTTATGGACACGTTTCATCACCCCCCCCCCTACCTATTAAAATTTTGTAGGGTGGGTGATGCCAATGGCATTGCCTAGCCAGCAAAATTACTGAATTTCAAGTCCAAAAATTCATTAATGACATCCAAAATATAACATGAAAAATATGAGAACCTGATAATCATTTTTATACAAGATATTCAAGATTAAAACAGATGGAGTTCATAGAAAATTTAAAAAATGTGACAGTCATAAATACATGCCATTTTACAGAACAGTACCAACAAGAGTAATGCTTGGAGTGGTACAGGATGTGACATGCATAAGCAAATGTCAAAATTTACAGAACATCAGCAATAAATGGAATATATGACAAAGATACATAATGGTAAACATAAGTATATATAGAATTTCAGAGAACATAGTTTGACAAATGATATAGTGGAGAAAATGAGATAGCTAGAAGTAATACACAAATGGAAAAAAATATACAATAATAAACATGAACATATACAAAGTTTTACAAAAGATAGTTTAACTAATGTCATCATTTTTTTAAAACATAAAATAAACATTCGTATCTTGTGCACAATGTAGTCCATGTAAATTTTTAGTGCACTTAGTATAAGATAAAGTGTCAGTTTTGTATTCTGTGATGCATTTAAAATGCCATACTTTCATGGATGCTAGAACATACATGTAAAATTTTTGACTACATAGGCTTCTGATCATGTACAAAATAATGTTACTGCTTCAGCACAATAGGATTTCAATATAACGTTTGTCAATCGAATAGGCACAATGACATTTCAGACTAAGTATATGTATCTATCAAGAGCACAATTTTATTTTGGTCACTGAATGTAAAAGAACCATGAAATATACCTAAACACTGGTAATGAACCTGTGGACAACGTTTGCAATGGGAGGCACTGAATAGTATATGCACACGAATAGCACATTAGCTCCTAACATTCATTTTAGGTCTGCACACGAACACAAAACACTGTAAGATTACACCACACTGTAGGCGGGCTGGCTGGTTGCATTGAAGTGGAAGTCAGGGGGAAAAGGTTCTGATGTATTCCTCCATGCAATTCGACAACCAAGTGTGCTCCAACCAACGGAGCTATTAGCAGACTGCATCAGCATAGCCAAAATTAGAGCAAAATGGTGGTGGTTGGCCAAGGCTGCAATGGACAGTACTGTGTGGCCAAACATCATCCAACAAACATCTTCATTAAAAGGCCCAAAATCAGTGGTGTATAGTAACTCGTCCATTGTTCTGTGTGCATTATGGAATCTCGTGTGCGAAATCGCCAGTTCCCATGCGTGTCCAAAGTACATGAAATAAAGCATTTTACACACAAATTAGTAACATAGTCATGATATTTCAGTTTAGACTGAAAGAAAAGTCATTGATTAGAACATATCTACAGAAATATTTTCCCACAAATTCAAGTGGTACAGATGGGGTCATGGTATTAAACCATATTTTTACATTACAGGTAGGGTCTTGAAGACGGATACATTTGAATACTAATGAGTAATTTAATTCTTATATTAGAGTATCTACAACATTAGTGTCATTTCCTATAAGCACAAGGCTTTACATACTATGTACATATTGCTTTACAAACACATAATCGTATGAAATACATTGAGGGTGCTTGTCATCAATTTGGCACTAGGTCATGTAAAGTAAATTTGTTGTCATAATGAAATAACTTAAATTGACATTCCAATTACCATTAGTTCATATCTCTTTAAATTAATATATATCACTATGGTGGTGATTACATTACCACCAAATTATAACACTTAAATTACATAAGTTGCCATGGCCAGGCTTTTGTCTCAACTGAGCTACATATTTCATTGCCTTAAGGTATAACACATCAGGGTAATTTCGTGAGAATATCAAAAGAGGTTCAAGTCATCAGGTCATGTCTGTGTCTGTCTGAGTCAACAGTAGGGTCAAACAAAACAATTAGTACAAATTTTGGCACAGTAATAGATGTACATCACAGTAAATCATCCGATAACATAAACACAGACGTAATATTCGTTAGGCATAGCTGCAGATTTTCGTCAATAAGATCATCAATAAAATTTGGAAGATAGCAATAAGCAAAAGCAAAGTATCTCTGTGCATTATCTTTCTAGACTTAACTAGGCGCAATTTATGGCATAGCTGCAAGTTTGCAAGAGAGATGGCTGTGTGCAACGTATAAGCATAACCATGCATTGTCATTGAGCTTCATTATAAAATTAATTAGCATAGTGGTAGGGCTTAGGTATATAATTAGTGAGCATAGCGGTAAGCTTTGATTACAAGAGCAATACGCATAGCTGCAAGCATAATTAGAAATATTCATTACACATAATTACAAATAATTACAGAGCATCAGAAGGATATGAATCTCACCAATCACACATGCCATTGAAGGCACAATGCATCAACATACAAAATGGTGCACATAAGCACAAAGAGAAAACACAAAAGGGCAGTGCGAGTAAGCACATAAGAAAAGAACAGAACATAGCATCATTAGCAACATAGCGATTCTCCTCATAATTGCTTCATAATCATTGTATAATCTCGTCCACATAATTACATTTATCAAACATCTTTGACTGTTACCAATACCTTCCTTACCATCATTTATCCATAAACAATAATGCATTTTAAAGACCACCATGACATATTGTGTATTGCCTTACTCATCATCCTCCATAATGTCCTTGGCTCACAAAATGCTTATGTCAACTCAAAATCTTCTTCACTCGCTCAGAACTTCGTAAGTTATGCAATTAGTAACGCAGAAGAGAAATCTGATATTTTCTGAAACATAGGAACTTGATTAGATTACACAATCAAAAATTTCCATTAATTTTATTTGTCTTCCACAGCCACAGAGTTCGTTATATGCAAATTGTAAGATAATCAAAGTTTCGTATGACAATATCCCAGCTTAGCACAGAGCATAAGTATTCAGAGTTAGAGAAAAGTAACAGTGAGAAAAAGAGGTAGATAGAGCGCACTAAGGAAAAGTGGAAGAATAGTGACACTCAGCTCGAGAACGGGGCACCAATCGCCACTTGGTGTGTCCAAAACAGATTAATGGACTCTCTACCCCAGCAAAATTACTGAATTTCAATGTTTTGCTCTTGTCTTTCTGGGGTACGCGATCTGCTTTGGGCCCGATTTGTGTTTTCGTGTCGTGGAAGGCGATCACGAGAATTATCGCGTGTGCCCTCCCGACTACGCTTCTCAGCGTTATTGTTGTTATTTTCAGTCTCGCGATCACTATCAGTATTGCGTCTTTCACGCCAATTAGTATCATTCGAAGTATTGCTGTTATGATAGTAATTATTGTAGCGTCCTCCGCGACCAAAACCACCACCTCGGTTGCGGCCACGAAAACTTCCACGGTTAATTTCACGATCATGAAAATCACCGTTCTCATTGTCGCGACTTTGTTTGTAAGATTCGTTAGTGAGAGAATTATTTTTTGGTTTATCGTCGTGCTCTGAATAACGTTTAGTACGCGGCGGGCTTTGTTGCGACCGGCGATCATATTTGTTTGTATCAAAATATCGACTGCGCGAGGAATTTTCCTCGTCTTCTTCCTCTAAGTCTTGTAAGAGATTTCTAAAGGCCTCAATATCATTCTTGCATCGTGCCGCAATGGCAATTTGACGCAAGTGTAGAGGCAATTTGTTCAAACAAATTCTGATTAATTCCGCAGGGTAGTAAGGTGCCGATAAAAATTGATTTTTGTATACTAAGTTTTGGAAATATTCCACTGGGCTCGAGAAATTTGATCGCTCAAAAGTTTTGAATGTCGCAATACTGTTTTTAACGCGGTCTTGTGCCGCTTCCGACCAGTATGCGGATAGAAATGAGCGTCGGAACTGATTCTCGCTATAGCACTCTTGTGCAATAGCTCTCATTCTGGTGGCTGGCTCGCCTTCCAGATAACCACATATAAATTCTAATCTGTGCTCAAGTGGCCAATTCGGGGGAAGACAATAATCGAATTGCTGCAACCACTCTTTAGGGTGCAAGTCATTCGGAGAGTTTTTAAATGTCTTGAATTTACGTACAGTCAGGAAATGCTTGTAGTCAAACGCTTCCTTTCGCCCGTGCGGCGTAAGTGGGCGTAAACTACGCACTGCGTCTTCATTGTTGTTACTACAAGGTACACTTCGTTCACGTACCAAGCGACCTACTTGAGTCGAATCATCATTGTCATTTTCGTTCAAATTTTCTTCTACATCTTCGTATGCATTTCCATAAGTGTGGTCAAATTTCCTCTCTATTCGCGCCACGCGATCATCTAATTTCCTGACCTCAGCCTTGTATTGCTGATTAATGGTCATTTGACCTTGTTTGAAACGGTCAAGGGCGAGATATTCATTAGTTTCATTAAACGGGGTAGGATGCGTTACATCAGAACTTTTGTCACTGTTATCACTGATTTGGGTCATCTTAACAGTAATATCCTCAAATTGTTTATTAATTTTATTGATCTGTTCAGTCGTGACTGACTGGAAGTTCTGCAACTTTTCATCAAATAGATTACTCTGTTGCTTCAATTGAGCGAGTTCGGTGGTTTCTATATTTTCGACTCGTGACGCAAGGCTTTCCACTACCGGGTTAATCTCGTCGCGAATATCTTTTCTTATTTGCTGAGATTCACGTTTGAAAGTATTGAGCAGTTGTTCCCTGAACCGGTTGTTGTCCTCATTTATTCTATTAAAACTACTTTGAATACTCGCAAACCTCGAATCGCACGTCTGTTCTATTTTCTCAAGTTTTTCATTTAATTTCTGAGATTGTAATTGATTATTGTCAAGTTTTTCATTTAATTTCTGAGATTGTTCCTCAAGTTTTTCATTTAATTTCTGAAATTGTAATTGACTATTCTCAAGTTTTTCACCTAGTTTCTGAGACTGTGCCTCATTTAACTTAGAGAGCTTTGACAATAAAATTTGCATGAAATCATTTGGTAATACATTTTCCATAGCTGTCGCACAAGTATTTTTTGCAGCAGAGCTAGGCGGAACCGATGCATTATTTTCCCCAACCATGTTACAAGAATCGGAATTCTGTATTGTCGAATCCTGTACTTTGTCATTATCCATATTGTCTGTTCCTGAACTAATCTGTTCTGCGTTTTCGAACACGGTATTTATTGTCGTATTTGTATTAGTGCAGTGAGAAGACTCTTCTAAAAATTCAGCTTCTCTCCTTGCATCATTCAAGGTCTCATTTTCGGAAGCAGATTTAGCATCAGCGCGGACTCTCCTATTCTTCGACATTGTTAACAGAATTTTTCAGTAAAGTGACCAATAATATTTATTTTCACCTACTGCATATTTTTGAAAATTACACACGGTAATTATGAGAGAACAATAGGTTGAATCGGGCTAGTGCAACATACAGTCACAATCGAGATTACGCGAACCGTTAATTATCACACGAGTTCCGCGGTACTAGAACTTTCATCACAACAAACATCAGACAATATAAAAGAGAGGCTTGTTCAGTAGTAATGCAATTATTTGTATATTCAATTAATCTACTATAAACAATACTACACAATCTCAAGAATGGTAAGTAACAGACTACAGAAACAATTACTATGCTACTGTTGCTACAACAGAGGATGGTGCTACAAAAATTAAATTAAGAGCCAAAAGGTAAGTTGGTTAGTGGAAAAGACAAACTAACTGAAATAAGACTACGTATCTAACTACGTCACGATCCTGTTTGTGAACTATCCTGGCAGAAAGGGCGCCAGATAAAAGCTGTACGTGTGTTGTGGAATGTTGAACCTATCGTTAAATCAGACAATAAATTGTTCATTAACGCAGCTATTTGGTTTAATTATGGCCCTGATATTGATGTATAAGAAACAGTGCATTAAACGGATTATGTGCGCAACGGATATTTTAACAAAACAACTGTGACATGTAACCTTTTGAAACAGACACTGACTATACTAAAAAATTTTGATTGCGAGAAAGATATAAGAAAAACCACAAATCACTTTCTTAATGCTTGACTGTGAGAATTTATGTAGATCAGTTTCTAATTATTGAAATTTAAATTAACTATCATTTTACTATGGCACCAATAATGAAATATGTTCAATAATATTATTCAAATCAACACTCCACTAAATCAACTAATTATCAAATGAAGGAAGTAGGTTAATTTTCTAACTACGTAAATGAAGTATGAAACAGGGTTAAGTTACTTATTATTGATAATCAGCATTACATTACCTACATAATACAACTTCTGACTTGCTGGCAAAGCAGCCTCTGCTCTACATCGGAGCCATACACACAACCCAACCGCTCTCTAAGCGAGCTGAACCACAAGTGCTACTCTCTCTCTCAGTGCGAGCTACAATGCTATGCAATACATGATCTTTGCCAGAGATGAAACTTTACACATATCGATACATACAGTAGAAGCGATATTATACATTTTCTTGCAAGCAAGTTACTCGATACAAAACAGGAGGCACAATATTAGACATTTTCTTATAAAAATAATTTTTTATGGACACGTTTCAAGGTCTCTGTTTATCTACTTTAACATAGGAAGAAAATACTTTTTACCTTGCAATTTAGGAACTATTACACTTGCATTACCTTATTTGAATAATCTTATGTAATTATCTACTGTACTAACATTGTATTTAACGATGCTATCTATTACTAATCATTATTGTACCTCAAAATTGAACAGTTTATTGTGCAAGACTTTGCTTCTTGCCGATGACCGTCTCAGGTTAGTAATATTGTTATTATCTACTATATAGGAATTAATCATAATCTAAAAGAGGTGAATAATTTAATTCTGTCTGTTCATTCAGTATCAAATTTGGGGCTGTGCGCATCTGTTTTTTTAATTTCCAAAATTTTTAGTTGGGTCAGTTTTGCACCTTTACCTTCTGCATGTACGTTGGACTGTGATATCAGTATGTAAATATATGGATTAAACACGGCGAGGATTGTATCAGTTTTATATTCTTTGCGTTGAATCATATTTCGTAGAACATAGCAACCAAGAAAATTTGAAAAGTCAAAGAGTAAGTAGTATTTTCAAAGGATAATAATCCGATCGCTGCCACGAACTTCACAGGAACACCCGCAGTGATATCTATTACTTCTTTACTGCATGCTTTCCAAGCATGAAATACACCTAAAACTTCAAATTGCGACATCTTTTACTTTCCTGATCTTATTCCTGTGAAATGAAGCCTATATGTTGCCCCAGGATATTCTCTATTTATCTGTGATACCCCCACGAATGTTCATTTAGTATTTTGGGGATTACTCTCTACAAATTGTCACATGCGATTACTTACAGAGATATGTTTAAATTGTGATATCTTACTTTTTTTGCTCCGATTTTGTGAAATGAAGCGTTTCTGTAACAGCAAGATATCCTTCCGTTTCCTGTGAAAACCCCCTGAAAATTCGTCTATTAGGTTTGGAGATGAAAGAAGGATACACATGATGGTTGTCGATGAAAAACGTTAAATTGTTATGTTCTTCTTTCCATGATACGACTTATGAAACTAAGTCTATATGTTGTCCCAATGTAATCTGAAGTTGTGTGTGAAAACCCCATGCGAATTCGTGAAGTAGTTTTGGAGAAGTGGTTTCTAATAGATGAACAGACACGACGATCTATGAAAACACTTCGTGATTCTATGTTGATGAAATCATGCCTAGACCTTTAACCAATCTTCGCTCATGTTACCTGTAAAAACCGCATGAAAATTCGTTCAGTAGAATTGAAGATTGAAGCGAACAGCGACAGGCCTACATTTACAGATTTATTGTTAGTATAGATATTTTGTACAACTGTAAAATTTGGCTCGAATATATTGATTTGTACAAGTGCTGTATGTCGGTCAAATTGGTTGCGAATATTGTTAGTAGTAAAGAAGTAATAGATTAAAACGAGATCTTGATGGTAAGGTTTTCCATGAACGTTACTCTTTCGTCCTTATATCACAAGAACTACTTGTTCTTTGATACAATTTCGATCGTACATTCAGCTTCAAGTGTGTATTCTGTCTGCAAAATGTCGTCCGAGTACAATTATTGGTAGTGCAGAAATTATAAATTTTAACGTTATACCGGATTGACATAGTTTTGCTCCAACAGCGGAAAAGTAGTAAGCGAGAAACTTTTTTCCTTTTATTATTTTGATGTAGTTGTCTGCGAGAAGAAGTTTAATAAAGGTTTGAAATTATGTTAAAAGTTTGTTGCAAGTCGCCAAGTACTGTCATTCTCATATAATGTATTTATGAAGTCTCGTCGCATTATGTAGCATTTTGTTGTTGTTGCGATTCCTATTGTTCATGACGTTATATCTCCTGAACCATGTGTCGCATGTGGTTCTTACCCCTACAGCAATTGTTACCTCACGGTAAGTTATGTGTAGCAAATCTGGTTGAAATCAGTCCAGTTATTGAAGAGGAAATGTGCAGCATTGTCGTTTGACGTAGCAGTTTTTCAAGCATCTCATTGTTTATGACGTCATAGAACACACACACACAAGGTGTAAGATTAAATAAGACGAACATAGTATGCTAACTCGTATATTCGTCTGCACTCTGTCATTCGGTTATGCGAATAGGCAAGAGGAACTGAGCACAGCTAATGTGGATAGGCTGCCCATACGAGTATTTGCAGTGCTTGGGGCAGAGCAAAGAAGCCACACCCAGAATTTTGCAACGGGAGGGTATGGCCGGGTGCTGAGTCATTTGAGTCGACTCTTAAGCCTCTCTCACACGGAGCAAGATTTGCGGGAAGCATGCCGCGTAGCACACAGGGCGGGCGAGCGGCCGGCCCTGCGGCCTGCTGGAGGGCTGTTTGCTGCAGGATTCTGGAACTAGCGCGTGTCCTATTATTCTCGCATGTTTTCGGAATGCTACCTGCGCTGGCCAATCAAGAGTCCCATGTGACGTGTGGCCTTGCAGCCAGAAAGGCGGGAACTCGAAGAGAACGCATTAGACGGAACGCAGTGTCACTCGCCCGCCAGCGAAGTGCAATTTTTCTGAAATGATTATAAAGAAACTATTCGGCAAAAAAAAAAAAAAAAAAAAAAAAGATTCTCGCACAACTTATAGATACATTCTTCTGCTTCATGATGAAATGAATATTTTGTTAGTGATCACAGTTTTTGTTAAATTTACGGATTTATTACAGTACTACAAGGAATCCGAAAATTTTTCATTGAAAAATAGAGGTCGCTATGAATTTGCGTTTGGTACATGATAGATCAAATGTTGCTGCGATTGAAATGCAGCTGAAATATTGAATTATTCTTCGAAGTTGGAGGGATGTTGCTATCTATCACCAATCTCCAGTTAATGGGTTGTATGTAAAGCACTTGTTCCCGATCCCGTGCGTCAGCGAAGATAACGGGACAAAATTTTCATATAATCCCCTATATCTCTTAAATAATTGGAGGTATCGTAGCAAGATTTTATAACATGGTAGTACGCAAAGAAGAGTTTATTTTGTCACGCTATTAATTTACGAAACTTGCATATGAAAGGCGTTATTGGAGCTACTACATATTTTATTGAATGAAGTAATGGCTTTTAAGGAGTCACAGATACCTACTAAAACTAAATTTACTTTGTCTTTATTTTTACAATGTAAGTGAGCAATTTATTTGTTTAATTGTATACCGCTTATAGTTATTTTCATATACTACTTACTTGTCTCGCCCTCAGTATTACTAAATACAATTTAATATTATGTGGTAACTGCAAATGCATAAAACCGTTAGTTAGAGGAATATTTGTAAACTCTGTTGTTTTGACAAAAGAACCGGATTTTAGCATTACAACGAAAGTGTCTGCATATTAAAGAAATCTCATCACTGAAATATTACTCTGGAAAAAAGGAAAAAAAAGTAGTGCTGTGAAATAAATAGCATCTTGTTTCGAAATTACAGTGGAATTCTATATCCCAGTATGTTTTTAAATGATATAGAAGAAACCGATGAGATGGTTTTATATGTGTACGTCCAAATTTCTGAGAAATAAGGAAAACCATTTAGAGTACATATGATATACTTTAGTTAGTGTGCCAACACAGAGAGTTCTTTTTTTTTTATCACAAACATCTTTCAGCTTGTTAAAAGAATTCAATTGAGACCATGGTGGCTGCTTTACAGGATTCCAGTCAGTTAAAAGTTTTTGTATTTATAAGATTGAGATACAAAAAATAGATTTTTTCGCCTGTTTCCAAACACGATTTTCACCATTAAAATATACTCGGGTGTCGGATTCCACGAGAGTTTCAATGTAACCACACATTTATGTGGCCTACCAGACTTTCCTTCTTCTGACAAACGTATTTTCACATCCTGTCCCTGACAACGTTACTTCCCTTGTTCCGATGTTAAAATCCGCTTCTTTTGCCAAAACATAGCTGAGCTATCAAATATTATTTTCACGAACATTTTTATGCAGATAAAACAGCAACGGAACATTGAGTGTTCCGATTTGTAAGGGGACTAAACGGCTGGGTAATCAGTCGTCCAGAATATGGAAACTAATAATACTGAGGGCAAGATAATTTGTACTTCACGAAAACGTCCATTCTAAAATTGAACTTCTTCACTTACATAGAAAAACAGCAATTTTCGTTTCCCTAGCTATTGATGGTCCTTAAAAAGCGCACTACTTCATTCATTAAAATCTGTACTTTGTTAAATATTGCGATTCATGTAAAAGTTTCGTAAATTGATCATATGAAAAAATAATCTCCCCTTTGCGTTCTATCTTTTGATAAAATCTTGCTTCGATACCTCCAATCATTTAAGAGATATAATGGATTTTGTGGAAATTTCTTTCCGTTTTCTTCGCTGACGCGCGTGATACGGAACAAGTGCCTTACATACAACCCATTATCTCGAGATTGGTGATAGATAGCGACATCCTTCCAACTTCAAAGAATAATTCAATATTTTAGCTACATTTCATCCGCAGCAATATATGACCTATCTTGCACCAAACGAAAATTCATAGCGACCTCTATTTTTCAATGCAAACCTTTCGAATTTCTTGCAGTACTATACTGAATCCGTTAATATCACAATAATTATAACCACAAAAAATAGTAGATCATGAAGCTGAAGGATGCAGCTATAAGATGTGCGAGAATAAATTTTTTTCTACCGAATAGTTTCTTTACAATCGTTTCATAAAGTAGCTCGGCTGTCTTGTGCGTCTTGGTGTCCGTCCAGCGAAGCCAGCCTGCATGCTTCCGCACCCTATCTTGCACCGTGTGAGAGAGATGCAGTGGTTTTCAGCCGCTTTCGTACTGTCACAGACAAATATATACAGATGGGAAACCTCCGTAAGGGCCTGGTCCTACGCTCAGGGGTGCGGGGAGGGAGGGTTTCCAGCAGTTCCGTAAGATGTCCCATGATGGCGCTGAGGTCAGAAGCAGCCCTTTAAACTGGCCAGAGCAGGCGGCAGGTAGCGGCTGCCCCCACCACCACCTCCCCTCAAACGCCAGCAAACCCCGTGGCAGGCGACACAAGCTCTCCCCTCACCCTCCCCTCCACGCTACCCTCTGACGTGCGAGAGGCACCCTAAGCCAGGGAACGGCCTGACAGCTGCTAGCATCTTACGGAACTATGAGGGGAGTGTAGGACAGTGGTTTAGGGGGGGGGGGCTGCTCCTCTGTATATGTTACTCTGTGGTACTGTGCAGCCGACTGATGTGCGTGCCATCCAGGAAACTTCTCGCGAACCATTCTCCGTGTGAGAGTAGCTTTAAACGCGCCGGTACCTGCCCGATTTCTTATCCAAAGCCCGACACAGACGAATATTACGTTATGTTATGATTGTGCTTTTTTTCTATTAAAATGCACCCTCGTTGAGGTTATTAAGTCGAGATCGCAAATATAGTATGTATTTGTCATGGCCGGTGTAGATAATATGTATCATCGTCAGAAGGTTGTATTGAAACGCTCTCGGGGTATATATGGTTAAGAAATGTGTTTTTTTTATTTCGATCGTTAGGTAATTGTGTGTAGATATTTAGTTAGATTTGACCGCATACCTGCACACGATTATTCGCTTGTACCATTAATACATTCCACTTCCAAACTATGCACTTCACCCTGATACAATATCGTTGATAGTCATTCATTAATAAAATTTAATTCCACTTTAAACCAATATACTGAAAACCTTGTAATAAGATTTGGTTGCACTGTAGCAAGCAAAGATAATAGGTTGAAAGTTCACACACTGTTTAAAGCAACAGTACACAATGCGAATGATTGACTGTCCATTTCCAGAATAATTAAGATCTTGAGGTATTACGCATGCATTACACTGTATGATGATCCAATATGTCCACATGCGATGACAGTCCAACTTTACAATTGTTGGCAGTTCGACATGCCCGATCGCGACGCGGTTGCCCGATAATCTTGATGTCACGGTTGCGACCCAAGTTTGTGTTTTGCGAGATCAAAAATCCACATTAGCCAGGAACTCGATTTACATCCAATCCATATACAGGGTGTTACAAAAAGGTATGGCCAAACTTTCAGGGAATATTCCTCACACACAAAGAAAGAAAATGTTATGTGGACATATGTCCGGAAACGCTTAATTTCCATGTTAGAGCTCATTTTATTACTTCTCTTCAAATCACATTAATCATGGAAAGGAAACACACAGCAACAGAACGTACTTCAAATACTTTGATGCAGGAAATGTTCAAAATGTCCTCAGTTAGCGAGGATACATGCATCCACCCTCCGTCGCATAGAATCCCTGATGCGCTGATGCAGCCCTGGATAATGGCGTATTGTATCACAGCCGTTCACAATACGAGCACGAAGAGAGTCTACATTTGGTACCGGGGTTGTGTAGACAAGAGCTTTCAAATGTCTCCATAAATGAAAGTCAAGAGGGTTGAGGTCAGGAAAGCGTGGAGGCCATGGAATTGGTCCGCCTCTACCAATCCATTGGTCACCGAATCTGTTTTTGAGAAGCGTACGAACACGTCGACTGAAATGTACAGGAGCTCCATTGTACATGAACCACATGTTGTGTCTTACTTGTAATGGCACGTGTTCTAGCAGCACAGGTAGAGTACTGGATATTTTGACAATTTTCTACACGAATTATTTCAATTTACATTTAAAGAGAAATACTAAAGTGAGCTCTAACATGGAAATTAAGCTTTTCCGGACACATGCCGACATAACATATTTTCTTTCTTTGTGTGTGAGGAATGTTTCCTAAAAGTTTGGCCGTACCTCTTTGTAACACCCTGTATAAAACCGTTACCGTCTCTGCGCGGTTGCTTGTTTTTCTCGACTACTGGCTAAAGATACACGATAGCTTAGCGTGACTGATCAATATGATCCACTGTTAGCTTAGTTGCACCAGCTTCAATAATAACCATTTCGTTCGCACCACTGCCGTAGTTGACTCTCAGCCAGACACACCATCTGCTGCTGTTTCAAAGCGCCGGACAGTTGATATCGTTCGGACCAGAGGTGCCCAAAGAGGGTGGTCATAACGCAAACTGCGTCACTGAAATTTCCGTGAGGGGTGGTGGTGAAAAATTAGTACTTTTGACCAGCCTGAGGGGGTCTTTTTAAAACAATTTACAAAACGTGAAATAAAAGGTATTTAATGTCAATATTAAATGGCAAAACCATATTTATTAGGTCATAAACGAGGAATGCAAATATTTCGGGTTGGGGGGGGGGTGAGTCATTGGTGGGAGGGGTGGACATCTCTGACTCGGACATTCAAAGATGTAGCACACAGTACGCTTACAGCGTGGCTTTCATTCCAGTCGCAAGAAGGACTATCAATAACTTAGAACGATAACAATTTCTTAATTTTCTTGTTCTTATATCTAATATATAAAGCAGAGTGTCCGTATATTTGTACGTGTTGGATACAAATCTACAGTTTTCTTCCAATCTTTATGAAATTTTGTACACGTAAGCTTCAATCGATGAGGACGGTCACCGTAAGTGTAAGAAGCACGTAAGATACATAGTTCACGAGATATGAGGTCATAAACAATGAGATGCGCGGAAAACTGCTGTATTTTGCGACAATGCTGCTCATTTTCTCCTAAACCATTGGACCGATTTCAACCAAATTTGGTACACACATTCCTTACTGTGAGGTAACAATTGCTGCATAGTTCAAAAGATATTACGTCATAACCAATAGAAATTGCAAAAAATGCCATATAATGCGGCGCGACTTTCGAAATACACTCTATGCGAATGACAGTACTTAGCGACTTGCAACAAACTTTGATCATAATTTCAAACATTTATTAAACTTTTTCTCGCTGGCAACCATAGTAAAATGATGAAAGGAAAAAAGTTTCTCGTTTACTACCTTTCCGCTGTTTATGGAGTAAAACTACGGCTCTCGGTATGACATTACAATTTATAATTTGAACACTACAAATTGTAACGACAGGAAATTTTACAGACAGTTAGTTGAATGTAACGTCTAAATTGTATCACAGAACGACACGTAGTTCATGAGATATAAGCAAATAAACAGTAACGTTCACGGAAAACAGCCTCTTCACGCACCAAGTATTAATCTATTACTTCTGTACTACTAATTGTATCCCAAAGAGATTTTACAGACATACAGCCCTTATACAAATGAATATACACCTAACAATTGGAGGAATAAATAAATAAACAAATAAATAAATACCAGGGAAACGCCGGGTTTTCAGCTAGTGTACATATAAGGTAGAGGGGTCATGTGTTTGCTTACGCGTTTATATTGCACACAAACCTGCAGTTTTGTTCAAATACTCATTAAAATTTCCATACATGATCTTCAAACGTGGAGGAAAATTACTGACTGCATAAAATTTTGCAAGGTGCTTGGCAGAGGGTACTTTATCTACGGAATTTCACAAAATCTAAACTTTCCATCCGATACTGATGAAATTGTGCCAAATTCACTTTCAAAAGAGGAAGGCGACTTTCTATGTAAATTTTCGAATATAAGATGGAGGATGCTTAACAACAGACTTGACACTGTTTGAGCAGTGAAGATGGAAGTTGACACATTCATTTTAAAACCGTGGCCGCCGCTCTGTAACTATACCTTTGGTGTAAAAAACATTTTTTTACAAGGTTAGTAACTGTAGGTTTTGGGAAGTGGGAAAATATGATATTCAAATGCTATCTGTACCTGCCTGACTTTATTTCTTTACTGTATTCACACTATATTAGCAGCAAATTCTCTGTACTGCAATCTCGAAACATAAATTTGGCCTGTGCTCAAGGTAATGCGAAGCATGAAAACTGCGGACTCGGTGTTCCAACAGACGAAGCATCAGCGAAGGATGAAAGGGGGCCTATTTCTAAGCGGTTTGCTATTAATAGTAAAGTGGTTGAGATGTACGAAATATTTATTCTAAACGCTAAGACGGCAATCATATCCACACTCGGTGCAACAAAACAAAAATAGCATAACATTTTTGCCCACTAATCAATTAGAGAGAGTGCATCATCAAAGAACATTCATAAATAATCTAAATCTATTGGACAATGTTTCTATATGTCATGCCATGGCCGGTGCAAGCCCAAGTGCCGCCCCGTGCGAGCTGCTAAATTGCCCCCCCCCCTCCCCTGTTTTTTTGTTTTAGACGTTTGCGGAATTTTATTTAAACAGTTCTATTGGAAATGTCAACAATCAATCCCAATTTTTGTTTTTACTTTTCGTATCTACCTAGGTTTCGGTAACCAAGTGGCCAGTCTCAAAGCTTTTAATTGTAAAATTAATTCTAGCTGAAAGGAGCCACTTAAAAGATTACTCGGCCGCGGTGGCCGATGGTTCTGCGGCGCGCTAGTCACGGTCTGCACGGCCACTACGGTCGGGGGTTCGAATCCCTCCTCGGGCATGGATATTTGTGCCGTCCTTAGTATTAACTAATTCATAATTAGTTTGCAAGTTTAGGGATTGATCATCCCGTAGTTAAGTCCCATAACCTCTACAAACATTTGAACATTTTTTTAAAAGCTTACATTTAAACATATAATTCTGGCCGTAAAAAAACAGCTAAACGATTCGCGTGAACTACTAACTACTTCCTGCGATAGATCTTATTCCCTGGCCCAGAATTTAGAACTGACTCAAAATTTACTTTAGCAGCAGGAAGACAAAGAGACGGTGACCAGCACACATCGTAGATCAAGAGAATTACACACAAGCCACCCCGAACTAAACAATTTCATGAAGATGGCTGTGATAACATTTATGGCGTAACGGAATTAAACATATGATAATATGCATCTGAAAAAAGGGAAGGGTATTCATTAACAAATATTCAAAAGTAGGATAAAATTTCACTGATAATAACATTTATTCCGGCCAAAGATGAGCAAATGGGGGTACCAATTTTGTTAAACAATAAGAATGAATCCCCATTTAAAATAACTTTAATATGAACTGAACATCGTCGGGGGAGGGATTTATAATCAACAAGCATTCATCTACTCACACGCGCGAAGCAAAGCGAAACTCACTCAACTCAGTGTGCTTGTACTAAGCAGAAGCAGGCTCCGCTATCGTAGGCTAAATTCAGCGAACCAGGATGTACCACACAACACAAGGAAAATAAACTTCGAGATTAATTTCCATTTAAATGAAACCGTGAGCATGCAGACTTACTGAGACACACGGCACTCTTCTGCTACATAACATGTTCGTACCCCACTGAGGGCGAAGTGCTTAAAGGTCGATTCATTCAACAAAATCAACGGAAACAGATTACGAATCACGAATACACAATAGTAAGGCACTGGTATGAGAGCAGTGGCGAGAACTCAAGTGACTAGCTATAAACCCTTGAGGTCGGAGTTCGGAGCCACGTGGTTCCAAAAATCAGTAAAAATACAAAAATTTCAGAAAAATAAAAATAGCTACGGCATGCATCCCTTAGTAATGAGTAGGATTTCATAAGGAGGCTAAAGAAATACAGTTAGACGCGATTGGAAGGGTTTACTCGGATGGACGAAGTCCAGTCAACAAAAATCAGAAAAATGGAATAAATTCAAAGACGGAGTAAATTAACTAAGAAATACGGCATGCAGCCCCTAGAAATACGTAGCATTTCATAAGCATGCTAATAAAGGGGGCTGTACAAGGCTAGAATTTACTGACGGAGTCTGAATGAAAAGTACAAGTTTGGAAACAAAACAATTTAAAATAAACTGCAAGGAGAGCGCGAGGTACTAAATGGAAATCAGAAAGATACATGCATAATTTCTTGCCTGAAGGGCATAGAAACACTCGGGTAGCTGAAGGCTTTGTTCTAAGAACACACCACGTGGAGTACATATCACTCGTGGAAGGAGAAAATGGAAAATAATATTTCACATGCACTACACAGAATGAAAATATTCCCACACATTAGTTGCATCCCACAAAGCTAGAAAGAAATTAAATAGAGTTCGTACACCACCAGCTAGTCTCACAAAGGTTACCGATTCCTAGCCGTTATCAAACCAAAGTAGTCACATATTCACCGCATTTACCTATGCAAAATCACCGAAATGAAATTGAATACTCTTCCATACACGATTATTCCGAAAAATGAACCTAAGCTCTGAAGTCTGACACCAGACAAAGAATCGCTACCATCTCACAAGAGAGGAAAGAAAATCAGAACGTTTTACGAGGTCGAAGCGCAGCTACCGTATGAAGAATCGGCCAGCCAGTCGCCCGCCACCACCGGAAATCGGTAAAAGCCCAGAAAATCGAGGTGGTGGGGAGAGCCGAGGCTCGCACGCCCTGCCGAGGCTCGCTACCGGGCATTGCCAACCCAACTTGCAAGAAAAGGGTGGAGGAACCTTTTTGGTAGCGTCAAAAGCAGAAGTTGGGAACGACTACCTATCGACACGAAGCCAGAGAGACACGCAAACCGAGCAGCCAGTAGCCGACGACGAAAATTCTAATACATAGACTCAGACTCCCATGCTAGACGATTCTCATACGTGCACATACAATATAAAGCAAGTACACATTCTCACAGGGACAGTGGCGGAGAAAGCGTTCATATTGCCACATTCAAAGACACAATGATAAATTATTAGCATAATAAAATCCCAGCAATATTAACACAGTACACAGAAACTAACTTTTAAAAATATGAAATGAAATGCTATTCCTCATGCCTCCGAACGAAAGGGGTTCTCGTTTAGCAAAAAATCTCCTGTCTAGTGAGATAAATTACAAAGTTAAAAACCTAGGGAAGACGGCAAACATCCGTCTTTCAACTGTCATGTTGACAGTTACATTCAGCATGACGGCATATATGTAAACATACCTCAAAGCATCGAGAATATCCACACTGTGCCCGAAATCTGTGTAGATCTGTAAAATAAAAACAAAAATTGCGACTGATTGGTGACATTCTCTTCAGATTTGTACAAAACAGTCGCTGGGTAGCAGCTCAAAAATGGAGTCAAACCTGATTGAAGAAATCTAGATAATTTTAATAAGTCTTGTGTGTGATATATTACTGTAGGATACACTCTTCAGGAGATGGTCATAAGAATTGAGCCCCGTGAAATAGAATTTCAGGCCGAATTTCACTACAGACGCAGGTGAAACGGTAAAAGAGTGGGTGGCGAAAGACAATGGAGAGAGGAAGAATAAGGAGATGGAGTAACATAGTAATGCAATAAATACACACCCGGGCATCGACGGGTACAAATGTTAGTCGAAATATTAACTCACTGCACTGTAGTTCATTTCAAAGAACGGACACTCGACAGCTGTCGTAATTTGCATGTGTCAGTTCTTTCGTGTGATTGTGAATAAGGGGTAACAAATTAGTCATCGCCGTAATACTTCACTAATCTTCGCTTTATTTTCATTCTAGCTATTGGGACAACACATGCTTATTTGCCGACTTGCCAATTTTTTAAGTAACAGATCATAAGGAAAATAAGTTTTCCTATTCTGCAATCTTGAAGGAGAAAGATTATGAGTAACGTGCACGCGCAGTACTAATTGTACGTTATACGATAAGTACTTACCTATTACATCGCAAGTTGCAAGAAATTCGGACGCACCAAATCTATCTTACGAAACGCAGTGAAAGTGCTTCTGACCAATCTTGACTCCCTCAGCCAACTACGGAAACGAATTTTGTAGTTTTCGTTGTAGAGAACGCAACAATACCCATAGCCTGAAAAGGCGAAGTGGTGACGCGGCAGTGCCAGGAACTGGAACACGTGAAGAGGTACAGCTGTCTATGGATTTTCCTTTTAGAAGGTGTCAAAATTAACGTTTTGTTTTGTGCGGTCGAAAGGGCATTGTTACTAAAAGACCATACTTTCTCAGGTTTTCATCAGAATTAAAGCGACCAGTAGTTTACTTAGATGAAAACACGGATTCACACGCATTATACAGTAAATAAATGTTGGTAAAGTTATAATGTGAGATTAGAATTGTCAAACAAAAGTGCCGGTCACAGTTTAATTGTTGTAAAAGAAGATTTCAAGAACACACTCAACACTCAAACAATTCAGCATCTCAAGTCATGTAAGCACACAATAGGCGGCATCGAAGATAACATGGAGTTGTTACACAAATCAAAGAAAGGGTTGCAATGAATTTGCTGGAGGAAATTGAAATCTTTTGTAATTTTAAAAAACACCCAAATGACATTTTAAATGAACAAAAGGACCTAAAAAATAAAAATTTCTTTGATAACTTTACTGATGCCCTACTATTTCCCACATAGGTATCTCTGCCAGCCACTCTACCTTTTTCCCCTTACCCCTCTTCTTCATCCTTATTTATTAAACTATTGTCCTCAGTGAATGTTTACTATCTTTTAGGCCCAAATGATATGTTACATATTTTTAATATACCCGTTGGTGCAAGATTGTTCCATTGTTTCTTAACCTTGCATTTGACCCTGGTGTACCTTATAAGTCACAAGTCATGTGATTTTGTATTAGAAATTGACAAAATTTTTATCTACATTTTGTTTTACTCATTTGTGTCTAATTCACTTTTATGAAACCTACAAATGTTGTCCTAGAATTATTGACATATTAATTCATATGTATTTCTTAATGACTTTACACTGGTTTTAATGTTTATATTTTTTGTTTACCTCTGTATCACTTTTATTAACACTGTAAACATTTTTGTAAACAATGTAATTTACTTCTAACCTCATCTTATTATAAGTATATTGTCTTGTTGATTATGGTTGGTCATGATTAACAATGAATACAAATCATATGTTGCCTCGGTCTATGCCATATTGACATAATTCTTTAGGATCTTGGTTTATGTATCCACATTGTACCTGTCATTTCAAATTTCTGTATGTTACTTTTACTACACAAGATAGAACCCCCCGCCCCTCTGAACAACATCCTTGTGTAAGTGACAAGCAGCCTCATGTCTCGGTATACGCTACCTAACTATATAATTCAAGAAGCATATGTTGTCCTACTGTGTACTAAAGTTACAATACCTGCCTGTTAATAATTATGCTACTCTAAACCCACTTCACATTTATTACACTAATGTCTTCACAGCGATTAGGACTTCACTTTGACATTCTACCCTATTTATGTAATTATCATATTGGTACGTTTTGCTCTGCCTCTTTCATGTGGGACTCGACCTGTACACTTGTGTGAACAATGTTGTTTCTATAATCTTCGATCTTGATGCATGAAACCTGTTTATGATGATGATCACTTTCCATTTTCCTATTTATAACACGATATATTGATGTAATAACTTCTTATGTTTTGTATGTTGTGACACTGTATTTTACTACACCACACTTTATTTGTTATTGTTAACCTTTGTATACAGAAATTTCGTCGTAACTTGTTGATGACTACACCTTGTAACTTTGTTTACACTTGCGTCCAAAGATGTTCATCCAAAGATAGTGTACATCCCTGAATGATATTACAAATATCGATAACATAGGTTTTATCGTCTCTGACTCATGCAATTAGCACACGACACTCCCTCCATTTTTATTCATAGTCTGTTCTTACCTTTTATGTTATGTTTGACTGATAGGTTTTATCTAAGATGACCACTGTAATTTTTATACTTTTAGTTATACTGACTCCTGTTTGTCTCAGTTGGATGTATTTTACCATTCTGTTTTAACACCTTGTAAGTATTTTAACTATATGTTAAATTGACATGATTCTCCATTTTCAGTGGCTTTATATGTAATTTTGCTGATTATTTCCTCTCTGTGTTTGTGCACATTAATTACGTTTATTTTGTATTTTTTGTATAGTTTATCCATGAAGATGGTCTATGACTGAAACTGGTAGATGCATAAGGTTTTGAATAAACAGCTGATGGTTTTTAAAAATGCATTTTACGAAATTTAATTGTTGTTAATGCAGGCGGAGACAGGTGTTTCATGTCTCAGAAACCAAAACTCTGACTATCACTCAGAAATGGATAGCAAAAATTTTTCAAAATACGTCGAAACCCAGGCTTATGACCAATGTATTTATTCCTTGTAATTACTCGCAGCGTATTTACCCATTCGGAATACTTCTAGCCATTGTAGGTATTGGACATGTTTGACTGTAGTAATGCTCAACCACATTTTTTTTTCTTTTTTTTTTCGGGTAGAGTAAAACACTCAAACTGCCATTGAAGGGCTTAGCAAAATTGCTTCAGGCTGAACATATGACCGCAGTATCGAACATTGCATTCGAATTTCCAAATTAGATTTCGTCTTCTGCCAAATTAGTTGTGAGTAAACTCACGGCGCGTAACAGGCTGGCAGCGCGCCACTCATAAGACCACTACTGACTGCTTCCCCCCCCCCCCCTCCTCCCCACCTTGTTCCTCCGGCATAAACACGGTGCTGCCATAGTGGCGAGGAAGATAGTAGCTCTCCCTCCCCTTGTTCAACAGTGTCGGCCGGCAGGTAGTCGAGGCGCTATGTCACAGTTCCCGAAGACGCTCCCTCCGAGGTTTGGTTTCGTATCCCCTCGTGCTGAGTGTCCTAAAAAATAAAATAAAGAGGGCGGCAGATTTGCCGCTCCTCGGAAAGTGCTGCCCTGTGCGGCTGCACGTTTCGCACGTGCCTTGCGCCGGCACTGTGTCTAGTTATTTGGACAAGATAGGACGGCACCCACATTCAACTTTCCTACCATGCGCTAAATCTCATGCAACCAAACCTAACAGCTGATCAGGGAAGTGTCTGTCTGAGCCTGGTTTTAGATTTGTTTTAACAGAATGCAACGTACTGAGGAATTTATTTACTCTCGGTTCCTTGAAATGTCAATAATGCTCACGAGGACTGAGGTGAAGAATAAATGAAATGACCAGATCAAACAAACAAAGCGTACATTTTCATGACGCTGTCCTATCAAAAAGCTTCGCGTCCACAAGAGGGTAAATCGTTAAACATAAGACCAAAATGATTAATATTAAAATTACCAAAAAGGAGATCAAACTGTCGATCTCCACATGCTTTCGATAGAAACCTGAACATTAATGAACCTCAAATAGAATTTAATCAAATATACTCCGAAAACCCACCATTTATTGATGAAGTTTCAAATTGACTGAAACCACTAAATGATTCAATTGTAACAATAGCTCTTATTATCTAAGTGAAAATTCAACACATTTTACAAAGTTAAACGGCTGCAACTTAAATGATATCCCCGAGAAATTTACACTGAATGAAAGACACTAATGAATCACAAATTTGAGCAAAACCCGAGAAATTACTACCATCAACTGTGAGCATTTTGCTCACAGAAAACCTACCGTCATTTTTTAAAATTATTCTAATGGGAACTCTTATTAAATTAACGAACAGAGCCACAAGGCTACCTTTGAGAATACATGTGAAAAAATTATATTAAGTACGAACAAACCCCTTAAAATTGAAAATCAAATGCCAAAATTTTGACCTGAAATGTTTCGAATGATGTTCTGAAATACGTAATTTCTTCAAACGCTTGTCATTTCGGTAGGAAAGGAGTCGACCATGACCATGCTGATTTGAAACGGACGTAACGGTCCGAAATCGGAGTACAAAAATTTACCTTCAATTTACATAAATTTACCGTAATTTCATCATGAAGCATATTTAAGATTGTTTCTGAACAAATTACTATTAAAATAAAACCGGAAACTGAATAAACTTTGACCATACGTAAACTTACAAGTTCCTTAGCAGTAAGAACAGATACAGGTAAATCAACAAAATCTCAGATACATCGCGAGCACTAGGTTGAGGACCATAACATGAATGAAATTACCTTAAATAAGTTAGGAAACCATAGAAATATATAATAGTTCCCGTACAATTTAATTTGGAACAAAACCGTTAGACGTGGCGCCCATCAGTGCCTCAGTTAACTAGTCTCGATTTCCTATTCATACCACCAAATTCTCACGAAAACGACTTAGATGGATCGTTATTTAACATTCCACTTTGCGTAGCTTCATAATTGTGACCAAAAGAAACGTTACCGTTAAAATTTCTGCTTCGCTGTCAGTATTCCTGCAACGCTTCCATCTCTCAGCTCTTCAGAACAACGACTCTAAAACGCACTGACGCTTGCCGAATCCGGTCAAATCCTCGCCCCAGACGCTACCATTGGCTGGCGACCTTTAGCGCAAAGATCCTGTCCAGAAGATACCGCAAGGATAAGCTCGTATCGCCCTTCGCCCTAACCGAAACGCCTGACTCAAAGTGGCACAACTCTCCAGACTGTACTACTCTTCTTTGCTACACGTCTAGTCTGATCAATCCATCTTCCACACCAACCTGAAATTGATCAACGATCTTTCGTCTGATCACCTACCTGTGCTGGGAATCATCGAACAGGGAGGACTACCCTTCCCATCCCTGAGTACCAGAACAGTTAATTGGGATCACTTCGCCACCTATTTGGATAATAACGTCCGTCCAACTCAACCGGTTACGTCTATTGCGGACACAGACGTTGCTGTGGATGTTCTTACATGCAAAAACCACAGGGCCGCACGCCAGGCGACGACCACAATCTTCCTTCCAGACCACCATTACGAGCCATTCCCTCCGCACTTGGAAGCGCTGAAACGGCTACGGAATGCCCACAGGAGACGCTGGAAACGCTTCCGCAACCCGGAAGATCGACGACGAATGCACAAGCTCTCCATAAATTTACGGAAGGGGGCTGAGGAATGGCGACAAGAGCTTTGGGAGACAAAGATGGCCTCTATGGTGTTGAACACAAGAGAAGAGTGGAAACTCCCCCCACACTAGGAAAAGTCCTGAAACGGGTACTACTCCGCAGGCTGAAGGACCACCTGGCAGAGTACGTCATCCGACCAGAGCAGTTCGGATTTCAGCCCCGTCTGACTGCAGAACTTCAACTGCTCCGGATATCGGAGCAAATTCAACTCAACCTAAAGAGAAGTAGCTCAACCATCGGAGTGTTTCTGGATATCGAAAAAGCTTATGACAGGATCTGGAGAAACCGGCTCATTGTCAAGCTACTAGACCGTACTCCCGCTCCAGACTGCTATGTGAAGTTCAAAGACAAATGGACAGGAAAAAGTTCGCACTGAAAACTATCACTGTGGGCATCTCCCAGGGCTGTGTGATCTCACCGATACTCTTTAATGTCTACATTAATGACATCCCGACAATCCACCTCGTCGATGCTAGCTTATACGCAGATGATACAGCGTTCCTCACCTCGGGGCACATTATAGACCAATTCATCAATAGGATGCAGCGCCAACTGCGTATCACCGAAGTCTGGGCTAAAGCCAACAAAATCACACTTAACCCAACGAAGAAAGCTGCCATCCTCTTCACCAAGAAAAGCCCTGAACTGCGAACCCAAGTCACAATCAATTACAATCAGTCCATCCCCTGGTCGACGCAAGTCAAATGCATGGGGGTGATAAGTGCATGACCTTCACACCGCACGTCCGTGAGAAGAAGCACGCCACAATGAAGATGGTCCGAGTGCTGATGCCCTTCGTCATCAGTCATAATATGAACCCGTCCACCAAGCTCAGACTATACCGGGCTGTCCAACCATCTCTACTTTACGGGTCAACATCCTGGGGGACCACCTGCTCCACGCATATTCAGATGCTTCAACCGATCCAGAACAGATGCCTGAAATGAAGTCTGGGCATCCCACGATGGACGCGAACGAGGTACATACATGCCATCACAAGAGAGCCACACATACAGGAGAAAATCCGGGAACAGGCCACGAGAATCTTCATGAAGCTCGACATACATTGGGGGACAACATGACAACTTGCCACCGTCGGTCTGGCAGAACCCAGACCCTGGCACAAACACCGACTGCCAAGGAGCCTTCTACAACAACGGCCCCCGTAATGATGCACACCGAACCCTGATGGACTAAACACCCCTTGCAACATGACACCCCAACATAATATAACCGTATGAATTAACTACACCCAACAAAGGGCTTTAAGGACCCCAATATGAGTGCCCAAGCGCCTTTCAAGAGATATAAAATAATCAAATAGAGCGAAAACCTATTCCTACCTGCCCCCCCCCCCCCAGAAGTAAAAATTGCCAAAGGCAATCACTCTTCGGCGAAGTTGACAATAAAAATGTATATATATCAATCCATCATGCAACATTCACGCAAGGAGTGGGAAATTCAAAGGAAAAGGAAACATGACAACAGAACGAAGTAGAAAACAATAGCATAAGCTCCTCCTTGTATCCAAGGTTAATGTAGAGACGAACACTAACTTTAAATATCACCTTAAAGCTATTACGCGAAATAATAAATTTTAAGTAATACAACATTCATGAAACGAGAACACTAGGGTCGTATCACTGTGTGTTTTCATCGAGGAGAGTTGCATATTCTGCAAGCCTGGCGGAGAGTACCTTGAAACTAACTGCGCGACCGTTTCATTGTGAAAAATACAAGGAAACTCTGAGATTGCTATCAAACGACTTGAAGTAGGGCTATCCCACACGACCAAGGTGACGTAGCAAGTGACTGGGAGTGCGATCTCCACTAGACCAGCGGCGCGCTCTGCCAACACCGTCTAGATAGAAGGCCTCACAACAAGCCTGTGACACGTCACACCGATACGCTGCCATCTCAAGCACACTGGTTGGCCGCTGTGACACAGCCGACTACCTCGTAGCGACATCCAGTGAGCTTGTGGTGGCACCCTATCGGTGTGATGTGACACGGGCTTGTTGTGAGGCCTTGTGTCTAGTCACAGTGATGGATACAGAATTTTTTTCTGGAGGGGGGGGGCGAGAGGGGGGGGCACAAAGCTGATGAGAGTGAACATGTTCTTATACGCATTATGAGGCTAACTTTAAAACACACACACACACACACACACATTTATATAAAAGAAGGGGAGGGGCACAAAGCTGATGAGGGTGAACATGTTTTAAACGTGTTATGAGGCTAATTTTAAAACACACATGCACACACACACACACACACACACACACACACACACACACACACACACACACATATATATATATATATATATATATATATATATATATATATATATATATATATATATATATAAAAGAAATAAATGTTAGTATAGTTATTGTCACATATAACTGCTACAGGAGACACACAAAACTGAGGCGCTACAGTCACGGTCTGCACGGCCACTACGATCGGGGGTTAGAATCCCCCTTAGGCATGGATATTTGTGCTGTCATTAGAATTAGTTAGTTCATAAGTAGTTTGTAAATTTAGGGACTGATGACCACGTAGTTAAGTCCCATAAGCTATACAAACGTTAGATTTTTTTTGAAACAGTGTAAATACTCTAAATTTACCACAAAATAATTAAAAACAAACCAGAATTCAGAGTGTGAAACAATTGTGCAATATGGTCGAAAAATGTTTTGTGTATATTAAATGAGCCAAATGACTTTATGGTGATTGTACAAAAACGTAAAACATATTGTTAAAAAAAAAGTTCAAATGTTTGTAATCTGAAGGGACCAAACTGCTAAGGCCATCGGTCCCTAGTCTTACAATCTACTTTAACTTATTCTAAGGTCAACACACACCCATGCCCGAGTGAGGACTCGAATCTCTGGTGGGAGAGTCCCCGTACTCTGCTGTGTTGCGCTCCAGATCACATGGCTATCCCGTTCGGTGCACATGGTTTCATACATTATTAAACTTTTCACTGTTAATGTGGTTGAATCATTGTAATATTTTTTTCAATCATAGGGACTTGGGAATGACGCCATATTGCGCTGAAACTAGAAGTGCATTGATAATTAGCTGGAAGTATATTAATTTGACAAGGGAAGACGATTTTACCTGGTGTTGACAGCAGCAGAAAACATCTGTACTACTTGAAGGACATCCATTTATTTCGGATTGCTGCCCCTAGACGCGAAATATTACTGCACGCATTGTTACGGGTAACGTTTCCAACACTGCCACGCTGTTTTCTGCTTGCGGATGCTCCCCCTCCCCTGGCAGCCATAGTACACGCCTTCTGCCGCTAGCAACTGCCAGCGCACGCATCGTGAACTTACTGTGGACGAAAAGTGCAGTAACCGGAGTTGCTGTGTCATTACCAAACAATACAGAAATTGGAAAAACAGCGTATCCTAAAACGCTGCCCAACTGCGGGTCAGAAACGAACAGCCAGTAAATACGAGTATTTCGTGCTAAGTTTGATATTCCCTCGAAACCTAAAATTAGAATTTATGTGTTTGAATCAATTTCTGAATCAATTTCTTCTTCCTTGCATTTTTAAACTCACAATTACATACTGCCCGTAAGTAATTATTCTAACGCTAAGATTCTTTTCCTCCCTCACTTCCTCACCATCTGTCTCTCTCTCCTCCACTGTCTCTCTCTTTCTCGCTCTCTCTCTCTCTCTCCGTTGTCGGTCTGTCTGTCTCTCTCCTCTCTTCTCTTTCTTCCCCCCCCCCCCTTCTTCTCTCTCTCTCATTTCTCGTTGGGTCATCTTGGGGGGGGGGGGGGGCACATTTCTGTGGGTGAGAGAACAAGAATGCCAAGGCAGTAACGTAATCTGAAAGGCGAAAAACAAATCTTGAACATTCGGAATCATGTGTAGTCGTGTGTTATCCTACAGCAGTGTGGGTGTCAGTAATTTCGAAACGTATATGCAGACAACAGGAGTAGGGGGTCAGTGCCGATTCTAGGTCGCCTTGACTCATATCCAGAGGTCATACTGGGATTGCTGATGTCATCCTTCCAGGAATTACACTATGTTCAGTGCTTTGCTGCATTCAATCACGTTCACTCTGGAAATCTGGGGACACAATCGTCCTTACATCAGTATTTTACAAAGAATTATATTAAACAATTGCTCCTTATGTCAATATTTTGGAAATTTCCTCACAAGTGTGCTAGGATGCATTCCACCATGTACATTCTGGAAATTCAGAGTAATATGTTAAACAATTGCTTTACTGGTCAAGGTTTCAGCATTGAGGATATTCAGCCCAGTCTCACAGGTCCCCAGCCAAGGGTAGAGCACTGAGAGCTGTCCTCTCCAGCCCCATCCTGACCTTTCCTAACTGCCTGACCTATCAGACATTGGGCAGATTAAAGCACATTAAATGATGACTATACAGATGTCCATATAGAATACTGCAGTGAGAAGAAAGCGGAATGTGTGCAAATAACTAAAAAACAAGTGTTGTTTACAAAATGTGAATAAGGTAATAGTAAGCTGCAAATGATTTCAAGTTTTTTAACCTTAAATACTATTGCAGCAACCCACAGAATGCGAAATACGAGTTCTTGTTCTATATTATAGCAGGGGCTACATAGATAACAGTAAGATAGATCATCCAACCGATACTGTAATGTTATTATCAAATTAATACTCATAAACCAAATAAAGGAAGTGATCTGATGTTATATTACAGTTAATAGCAATTGAAAATCAACAGATATTGGGATGAAACTTGTATCTTGCAAACAAGCATTCATCAAGTTAAGCACCTTGCCCACAGATGGCACCATCATCAGCGGAATATTTCAAATCAAATTATGTTTTCACTTTGGACATCCAAATGATATACTACAGTGAAAGCGATTTTATGGTAAAAGAGTAAAATGAACTTCCCTCTTCCCCCCCAAAAAAGGGAATATTTTACATTAAAGTCTGGTGTTTTTTCTGGGAAATTTCCCAAAAATTAAGTATATCCTTTACTCAAATGAGCTACTAGTACAGCATGTATACAAAAAATGTAATATTTATAGTAAAACAAAGTTGAACTTACGCTAATATCAGAATATTTTGCACTATTTCTGCAGGTTTGTCACAGGTATTTCTCTTGACATCGCGAAAATTGAGTAGATCTCTCTCCTAAATAACATACTAGTATAGAATGATGTAGAAAAAGCAGTCTTTGTGGTAAGAAAAGGAAAGTCGAACTTAGCTCAAAATTGGGAATAAAAACACTAATCCTGCAATTATCTTGTAGAAGTCTCACTTAAGACCCAAAAAGCTATTTCCATTCATCAGAAGCCCAACATTAATTTAAATTAATGAAAACAGTTGTGATTCAATTAGTATTCTAAACCCAATGTCTACTTTCCATCAAAACGCCGAAACTAACAGCTTAGTCATGTCACACGAAAGTATTATTCCTACACTTACAGAAAGCCTAACAGTAGTTTTAAGTATCTTAAACAGACGTTTCTTTACATGTTCATTAACATTCTAAGTGGTGTTACTAAATGACCTTTTAACTGCTATCCAGGTGAGAAATATATTATGCCACATGCAAAAGAAAATATTCCCCATGCAGTAGCAGATGCCTAATGACATAATATCCGTATTTAATGACATGATTGTATCAAAATACGAAATGTTTTTTTAAAGAATAAGATGATGTTTTTATTGTGAATATCGCAAAATCAGTGCCCTGACCCCTAATTTCGGTATCTTCCACCTACTTACAACCCTAACATAGCTACTAAACGGTGAAATATTTGTATATAAACGATATAAAAAAACCGATATATCACAAGACTGTGAAACTAACCTTTTTGGCCCTATAACTGCTGATAATAACGGTATGTAGGACTTACGGATGGTAAAAAGGCGGCATTTATTGCTAGGAAGGGTGTTATTTGTTTATTAAGAAAAGTCACACAATCTACATAATGTTTTGATGGTGAACAACTATTTTTGACAAAGACACTAAGTCAGAGAGAGTCATACTGAAATACCAAAGACTTTTCTATAATCGATATATCAAAATTATATAACTTATAATAAACACTCAGATATAACAGTGGTTCAAAGTCGATTAAACTAAACTGCAACTAAACTCTGTGCAACAGGCCTACTGTGTACTCAACAGCCGCCATGTCATACTTGGCATGAGGGTGTCAATGGATTCGGTATGGAGAGGGACGTGGTCAGCCTCCTGGCCAGTCGCGGAGGCCGAGGGGACTGCGGCGCGCCAGTTTTTTTTTTTTTTTTTTTTTTTTTTTTTTTTTTTTTTTTTTTATAGCTTATGGGACTTAACTACGGGGTCATCAGTCCCTGGAGCGCCTCAGTCCCCTCGGTCACCGCAGCCGACGGCGCGCCAGTCACAGTTTGCACAGCCACTACGGTCGGGGGTTCGAATCCCCCCTTAGACATGGATGTTTGTGTCGTCTTTAGTATAGGGTAGTTCATAAGTAGTTTGTAAGTTTACGGACTGATGACCCTGTAGTTAAGTCCCGTAAGCTTAACAAACATGTCAACATTTGATCAGCCTCCTGTACTCCCGGCTGTTATGTCAGTTGTCGTAACCGGAACCGCTACATCTCAAGCAAGTCTATCCTCAGATGGCCTAACAAGGGATGCATGCACCACTCTTGCCAGCAGACCTGGATCATTACCCACCCTAGTGCTAGCCAAGCCCTACAGTGCTTAATTTTGATGATCGGACAGGAGTCAATGCTTCCACTGCGAGACGGCCAGTGCCACTGAAACACCTTAGTATTTAAAAATTGGGTCATTTACGTCAAATAACCGTCTTAAATTTTTTAACATGGCTACAAGCACATACATTAGAAAGTTCTATAAAGTTGTACCTCAAGATGATGTATTATCACCACAGCCCTATATATATATATATATATATATATATATATATATATATATATATATATATATATATATTTGCTGAATAGCAACTTTAATTCTACAAGTAAGGTCGAAATAATCTGTTCACATGAAAAGTGTCCTGTTAATATTAGTAACACAATATGTAAAAACATAATCCTATTCTGTTTACCCGAATATTTTCCATGTTATTGACACTAATTTAATGTCACTATAGTATTTGCAACAAGGTTGTCAACGCTTTTCAATCAGTATATTAACATAAGCTTAAAAAAAAGAAAAAAAAGTGTTTTACAGCCTACTTTAGATTTGTAGTTTTATAAGTTTTTGCAAACATTTTGTACTAAAATAATAAAAAATTAATTAATAAGAGTGTCTGAATCCCTTTTGGAAAAAAAAAAATTAGGTAGGGACGGGTTCCTAACCACCGACCTTCATCATAGTCTAACGACTTGCCCACTACGCTACGGCTATCAATCAGGAGATGAGTCCTATAGTCTCATACTAGTGATGGCCGTTGTTAACTGACGCTAATAGTGCATTTGTAGACACTAGATTAGCATTTATCGTCGAAGAATGATGTGTTTTTGTTAATTCTTCAGTGCGCCATTGCTTTGAAATGACAACATGTAATTGTCCTTAAAGCAGGTATCCCAAAGCTAGTTTTAAATAAAAAACGGTGTGCAGAGATAGTTTTGTGTGTTTGTGAATGAATGTAAGAAAAATTCACTAACAAATTGATTACATTTACCCTATCCGCTTCACTCTAAATCACATATATCTGCATGTACAGTAGTATTTGCATATGTTGAAGACAGAACAGCAAAACTGAGACAAGGCCTAACACTAGCCAATAATCAGTCGACATTGCTCCCTGAAACGAATATGCGTATTCTTTATTAACATCCTTCAAGTCCAATATCTACATGACCATACTTCTGAGCTTATTTTCACAGCAAACAGACAATGCAAATTTCTTACGTTGAGTATTGCCTATGTGGGAAGGAAAAAAGAGTTCCATCATTTTGCATCATACACCTTCTAATACACACCCAGCCACTGTGATGAGGTAATTCTTAATTTCCTGGTGCTTAGAGGTTGTGGAGCATTGCTGAAGATGGTTGAATAAAATCGGAAGATATCAGCAGTTCAGTTAGCACACTGACTGTGCATAAGTAGTTTGAAAACTAAGCAGGGTAGGTGAACCACCTGTTCTCCATTAGCCACACCTTTCTTGAGTAAGTGCTTGAGGTGGCATAAAAAGCAAAGCGACTGTCAGTAGATGATTCCAAACGATTAGTATGGAGCGGGATATCACGTTTTAGCCAGAGGCAATGCAAAGGAAGGGTTTGGGTTTTGGCAAATGGTTGTAGAACTTTACCTATCATTATGTTGACCACAATGAGAAACCAAACATACGTTAAATCTTATCTAAACATTCACATTGGTGGAAAGTAGTCACTAAACGATTGGAGATTAAATGAACCCTGTGCTTCTTGGCCAAAGAACATTTTACTACCACAATCATCACATCTACACAACCGAGATGCTTCCATTTGTATCGTAAATATCCTCTGACAGACAGGTTGCCTCCACCACCACCCTTATAAACGCAGTATACTTCGAATCTATATACATATCTATCACAATGTATCATGAACTCTGTGAGGACCCTGACTTTGTGGTCACCAGAGCAAATTTCCAATGCTGAGTTGTGTGATATCTAACTTCCTCATATACCAATGTGATTTCATCTCAAACTAACCAAACGTGTTACATGGGGGGTGAGGCTGTGGTGTAAGTAATGTAATTTTCTAACCTCCGTGCTTTACCTTATAGTCACTCCTTATATATTTTTTACAGGAGATTATAACCAATCTGTTTCTACCGTGTGAGAAATGTGGCATAACGAGTAATTCAGCATTCAAGGTAATTGTTGTAAAGACTTAGAGTATCCTGAGTATGATGTTTCAGTATTCAGGCTATGGGGTTCAGAAAAAAATACAGGAAAAGCAAGTCAAGTGTCCAAAGACCAATGCAACATAGTTAAAAGAGAACCTGGATGCCTTACTAAGGAGGGGATCTGGTGACTGTATTATTTCCACATATCTACAGTTTCGCTATATGAAACTTTATGTGAGGTATCCAAAATTATATGTATGGAAGCCAAAACTTAGGTGTGTGCTCACTGAAATTTTATATATAGTAACAAAAACTATATATATATGGTAGCCAAAACTATTATGTATTGTAGCTCAAACTTTATGTGATGTAGCTGAAACTTTAAGTTGATGTGATGTCCTAAGGAACGTAGTTAGTACTGTGAGCAACGTCTGCTGATAGGATTTCATTCTTCTACCAATCATATGAATGCTTAACACATTAGGATACATTCATTGCAATAGACAGCAAATAAAAGAGAAATATTTTACAGTAATATTAGGTCACTTAAAAGACATAAGCACTTTGACAGAGGAATAAATGCAGGACAAATGGAAGCATATCAGTCAAGAAGCACAGGGTTCATTTAATCTCCAATAGTTTAGTGACTAGTTTTCATCAATGTGAGTTTAGAGATAATGTGTAATGTATGTTTGTTCCTTCATGCTATATTTGTATCCCTGAAGCTTAAATGATCAAAACATGTAAAAGCATAATATGATAAGTGAATAGTTTGATACTCTTATAGCTGTTAACTGTGATGATAATCATATATGTGTGTAATAGGATACTCTGATTTCCTGGACTGTATTATGGTGTTATTTACATCCACAAGGCTTACTTCATAAATACATGCAAAGGATCTGATGATAAGTGTGTAATGATAATGACATAAGTGTGTAATATAATACTCTGCTTTCTTGGAACTGAGCATTGTGTTACATTAAAACATTATGATATATTCCAGTTCCCAAATATTACCCAAATTATGTGATTATCATTACACACTCATCATCAGATCTTTTTCATGTATTTATGAAGTTAGCATTGTGGATGTAAATAACACTATACTACAGTCCAGGAAATCAGAGTATTCTATTACACACTTTCATGATTATCATTACAGATAACGTCCATAAGAGTATCAAATTACATACTTATCATATTATCCTTTTGCATGTTTTGATCATTTAAGCCCAGAGATACGAATATATCATCTAGGAGCAAACATACGTGAAAACTTTTCTATAAACTCACATTGGTGGAAACAATGCACTAACATGTTGACTGTCATGGCAAAAATGAGTTAACTGCTCTCAGAATCCATGTTAAGCAGTTCATACAGTTTGATTCCTCATTTCATTTGAAGTACATCTGTATCATCGAAACTTTAAAAATAATTTTTATGGCGGAAAAATGGGGCGTGCGAGTTATCTCATAGTTGGAGTACAGAGTAGAAAGTTCAGTTCAGATGCCAACTACGAGATAACTCGCTGTCAACAATCAGAGACGAGTTTAAGTATTTCGAAGTACATTTGACAATACGACACATGTCACTGTTGTAACCACGTCAGTATTTATACAGTCTTCATTGTAGATACTTCAACGACGTTTATTGTTATCTGTGTTCAATTTTCCTCATATAATGGCTACTAATATGAGGAAACTGAGTGATGTGGAACTTGAATAGCTAGCTAACATTGATGAATCGCAGTGGAACGAATTTATGGATGAATTCTCAGATGGTGGAAGTCTCTACGAACCATCTTCATGTGCGCACTCAAGTGAGAATTCAGATGCAGACAGCAGTGAATGCAATGAAGATGATGAGCAGGTTGGTACAACAGCAGTCACTACAAGTAACAGTCACGAGTGGAGTGACATTTCTCGAGATCCACCAGTGTTAGTGTTCAACGAGAATGTGGGTTTGAAAGTAGACTTACAAAATTTTGGTATTGTAGCGACAGACGACGCGCGATCAGCTGATTGCCTAGCATGTCAACGAGTTCGCACACCGGCCACCAGGAGCGCTGACGTGGCAACTAGAATTACTCCTTGGTACAGCGTGGCCTCTGTGTCTAAAGATGTGCTTATTCTTAGCTTGTTTATTACTGTTATTGTCTTTGCTTAACGTGGTTTTAATAAATGTTTTCCCTTGTGTTCCTTCACGATGTTTAGTAATGTTTGTAGCGGTTGTTATATTTATGCAAATGATATAAAATAAAAGTGGTTGAATTATATGTTCACTCGCACTTCATTCTGAAGCCGCAACGTAATTATTATACGTTCGTAATTCCACAACTTTATACTGGTTACGACATTGGTGCCGCCAACGTGATTCATCCAGACTGTAAAAAGAGACATGAATGAAAATCAACGGGAATTACAATCTGCGGATGCGACGGACTATCCCGCTATATCTAGCCTTGCAGCGCGACTGCCTCCGTTTTGGCCTCACAATCCGGCATTATGGTTTTCACAAGTTGAAGCAAGTTTCCTTTGCGCTGGAGTGACCGCAGATGCCATTAAATTTGCGCTGGTGGTTAGTCAACTAAACCACCGTTATGCAACTGAGGTCCAGGACATCATCACCACCCCACCAACTACGGAAGCTTACACTAAATTAAAAACCGAATTAGTACAACGTGTGTCTGCTTCACAAGAAGAACGTGTACGTCAGGTGCTCGCTCAATAGGACATCGGCGATAGAAAACTTTTGCAGTATCTTCGCCATCTGAGAAGTAAAGTAGACTCTCGCACAGTAGCCGACACTTTATTGCGCACCTTGTTGAGTAGTCGACTGCCGGCGCAAGTGAAAGCAATTGTCGCATCGCAAACTAATATGCCACTCGACGCTGTAGCTGATTTAGCGGATAAGATACAAGACGCAATTGTGGAAAATCCTAGCTCGGAAAATATAGCGGTGTGCCATGGTGCTTCGACGATAACTCGTTCTGATTATGACAATCTCTCTGGCAAAGTAGATGCGCTGAGCAAACAATTAAGTGAGTTACTTTCAGAACGCAACAACGGAGGTCGATGCCGCAGCAGACCAACGAGCCGTTCTTCAAGAAACACAACGTCGCATGAAGACTTAAATAATGGCACGATGTGTTGGTATCACAGACGTTTCGGAGAACGGGCACACAAATGTAATACGCCGTGCACTTATACCAGTGGCAAGCGACAAGCAGAGGTCATCGCCCCTAATAATCGTTCACCATCCGTTCGTCTCTTTATTACTGACTGCAAGAGTGGAGGAAAGTTTTTAGTGGATACGGGCTCTGATTTAAGTATTTTTCCACGAACACAGCTTCATAAGAACCGGCCGGCAACATCATTTTTACTTTCTGCGGCCAACAACTCCACTATAGCGACGTTGTTGTTGTTGTGGTCCGCAGTCCGGAGAGTGGTTTGATGCAGCTCTCCACAATACCCTATCCTGAGCAAGCCTCTTCATCTCCACATAAGAACGGCAACCTACATCTGTCTGAATCTGCTTACTGTATCCATCTCTTGCTCTTCCTCTGCGGTTTTTACCCCACACACTTCCCTCCAACGCTAAATTCACAATTCCTTGATGTCTAAGAATGTGTCCTACCAATCTATCCCTTCTTTTAGTCAAGCGATGCCAGAAATTTCTTTTCTCCCCAATTCTGTTCAGTACCTCCTCATTAGTTATGCGATCCACCCACCTAATCTTCAGCATTCTTCTGTAGCACCATATTTCAAAAGCCTCAATCCTCTTCCTGTCCGCACTGTTTATCGTCCATGTTTCACTCCCATACAAGGCAACACTCCATACAAACGCCTTCAGAAAGGACTTCCTTAGGCTTAAATCAATATTCGATGTTAACAAATTTCTCTTTTTCAAGAACGCTTTTCTACCCATTGCAATTCTGCATTTTATATCCTCTGTACTGCGACCATCATTTGTTATTTTCTGTCCAAGTAACAAAACTCATCTACCTCCTTTATTGTTTCGTTACCTAATCTAATTCCCTCAGCATCACCTGATTTTCTTAGACTGCACTCCATTACCCTAGTTTTGGTCTTGTTAATCTTCATCTTATATGCACCTTTCAGCATACTGTCCATTCCGTTCAATTGCTCCTCCAGGTCCTTTGCTGTATCTGACAGAATTACTATGTCATCGGCAAAACGCAGTGTTTTTAATTCTTCCCCCTGAACTTTAATTCCTTCTCCAAATTTCTCCTTGCTTTCCTTTATAGCTTGCTCAATGTACAAATTGAATAACAATGGAGAAAGGCTACAACCCTGTCTTACTCCCTTTTCAACCACTGCATCCCTTTCATGCCCTTCAACTCTGACAACCGCTGTCTGGTTTTTGTACAAGTTGTAAATAACCTTACGCTCCCTATATTTTACTCCTGCTTGCTTCAGAACTTGAAAGAGTTTATTCCAATCAACATTGTCAAAAGCCTTCTCCACATCTACAAAAGCTAGAAATGTAGGTTTGCCTTTTCTTAATCTATCTGCTAGGATAAGCCGTAAAGTGGGTATTGCCTCCCGAGTTCCTACATTTCTCCTGAATCCAAACTGGTCTTCCCCGAGGTCGGCTTCTACCAGCTTTTCCATCCTGTAAATATTCGTGTTAATATTTTGCAACCATGACTTATTGTTCAAATGTTTGTTAAGCTTATGGGACTTAACTACGGGGTCATCAGTCCCTATGACTTATTAAACTGATCCTCATCTACTTCTTCTCCCCTTTCTACAATATTGCCGCTAAGTTCATTTCCTTTATAGAGCCTCTCTATATACTCTTTCCACCTTTCGGCTTTCCCTTCTTTACTGAGAACTGGTTTTTCATCAGAGTCCTTGATATTCAAGAGCTGTTTTTCTTATTTCCAAATGTTTCTTTTATTTTCCTGTAGCTGTATCTATTTTCCCCCTATTTTTTATGTTTTCTCCTTTCATCGATAAAATTTAGTATGTCCTGTGATATCCAAGGATTTTTTTTGTAGGTCTTGTCTTGCTGCCTATTTTGTTTTCTGCTGCCTTCACTATTTCATATCTCAATGCTACCCATTCCTCCTCTACTGTTTTATTTGCCACCGTTTCTGTCAATTGTTGCCTAAAGCTACCTCTGAAATTCTCAAGATCTTCAGGTTCCTTCAGTTTATCCAGGCCCCATCTCCTTAATTTCCTACCTTTCTGCATTTTTTTTCAGTTTTAGCCTACAATTCATGACCAATAAGTTATGGTCAGAGTTTATATTAGCCCTTGGGTATGTCTTACAGTTTAAAACCTGGTTCTGATATCTATGTCTCACCATTATAAAATCTATCTGGTATCTCCCGGTATCTTTAGGTCTCTTCCACGTATACAACCTTCTTTCGTGATTTTTAAACCAGGTGTCTGTTATGACTAAATTATGTTCCGTGCAAAATTCTACCAGGCGGCTTCCTCTTTCATTCCTTTTGCCCAGACCATATTCACCTACTATCTCCCTTCCCTTGCTTGTCCTACTACCGAATTCCAGACACCCCTAACAATTAAGTTTTCCTCTCCCTTAATTGTCTGAATAATTTCCTTTAGCTCCTCATATATTTTTTTGATCTCCTCATCTTCGGCAGAGCTAGATGGTATATATACCTGTACTACTGGGGTCGGTGTTGGCTTCGTATCTATCTTGACTACGATAATGCAATAACTCTGTTGCTCATAGTACTTTACCCGTATTCCTATTTTCTTATTCATTATCAGACCTACTCTTGTAATACCCCCATCTGATTTTGTATTTATAATCCTGTACTAACCTGTCCATAAATCCTGTTCCCCTTTCCACCGAAATTCACTAATCCCCACTATATCTAACTTCAACCTATCCATTTCTCTTTTTTAATTTTCTAACTTACCTACCCAATTCAGGGATCCAACATTCCACGCTCCGATCCGTAGACTGCCAGTGTTGTCTTTCCTGATGATCCCGTCGTATTATTCAGCATTACGAAAAACCGTTAGATGGCAAAAACGCTTGCTCTACACATAATAGAAATTTATCTACAGAATTCCCATCGTTTCTATAATCAGACAGCAGAAACGAGTATCAAGTCTAGCTTTGAGAGAATAATTTATTCAGGCATTGATTGGGATAGGATGGTAGACACCCAGAAGAAAAAAAGCAAGACGGCGGGCAGCTTTCATACCCAGTAGCAGGCAGAGAGAAAAAAACTGTGGTCAACAAAGCCCTGCAGAGTGTGCACACAACAAAACGGACGCCGTGAATCCTGATACTTTTGTCCCGTTTGTGAAGAAAACCCGGCTCTTTGCGTAGAAGAGTGCTTCAAGACATATCATCAATAAAGAAACAACTTTGTTTTCATTACCATTAGCGAGACATAGTATACATTTTACGTTTAAAGCTAAAATATTTGTATGAACTTTTCTGTTACTTTATTCAAACTATGAAATTAAAAATATTGTTCCACCATGTCTAGGTGGTTTACTTTATCTGTCCCGAACGCCCAACATCTGTAGATAGCACATATTTGCTACGACTGTTCTTTATGTAGGAACATGTATTGGGCACCAGTGGTCAGTTCGGCACATATGAGATAACTCATAGTTGGCAGTCAATGTGCTAAAGTATTGTTGACTAAATAACATTTTAACACCACAATCGACTCCTGTACTCAAGATGCTTCCATTTGTGCTGCATTTGTTCCTCTGTCGAAGCCTGTATGTCTTTAGGTGATCTAATATCACTTTTATTTGCTGTCTGTTGTGATGAATGTATCCTAATGTGTTATCAATGAGCATTCATGTGATAGATATGTATGTAGATTCGAAGTATACTGGGTTTATGAGGGTGGCAGTGTAAGGGAACCCATCAATCAGACGCTATTTACGATACAAATGGAAGCATCTCGGATGTGTATAGGTGATGATTGTAGTGATATAATGTTCTTTGGCCAAGAAGCACAGGGTTCATTTAATATCCAGTAGTTTAGTGACTACTTTCCCCCAATGTGAATTTATAAATAAGGTTTAACGAATATTTGATTACTCATGATCTTAACGCCACCTCAAACACTTACTTAAGGAAGTTATGGCTATTGGAGAGCAGGTAGGTCACCTTGCCTGCACACTTTTTGTAACTTCTTATGGACAGTCAGTGTGCTAATTGGATTGCTGATATTCTCTGATTTTATTCAACCATATCCAGCAATGCTCCATGACCTCTATCAGTCAGGAAATTAGATTTACCTAATCATGGTGGCTGGGTGTATCATTAGAAGGTGTATGGTGCAAAATGATAGAACTCTTTTTTTTCTCCTCACAAAAGCGATACTGAGCAGACGCAATTGATCATTTTGTGTTTGCTGAAGAAATAAGCTCAGAAGTATGGTCATGTGGATACTGAGCTTTGAGGACATTAAGAAGGAATAGGCATATTTGTGTCAGGTCAGGAACACCATGTGATTATTGGCTTGTGTTAGCTCTCATCTCAATTGTGATGAGTTGTCTTCTACATATCCCAATGCCCCTGTACATGCAGATATATGTGATTTACAGTGGAGCTGTTAGGGTAAATGTAATCAATTTGTTAGTGAATTTTTCCTACATTCATTCACAAACACATAAAACTATCTCCGGACACGTTTATTTTTTATTTGAAACAAGCAATTAGGTACATACTTGAATAATATTAAAGTTTTTCATATCATTTTATTAATATTGACAACAAACTTTTCATATTAACCAATTATTTCCACCTTAATTGTAGAATTAAAGCTGTCATTCAGCAAGGAAATGTGATCAGAGAACTACTTCTTTCATTGAGGGGATATGCAGTATGTTTTTTATTGTAAACTGTGCAATTTCGATGTATCGATTATAGAAATGTCTTTGGTATTTCAATATGACTTTATGGGTGACTTAGTGTTGACATAAACAGTTGTTCAACATCAAAACATTATGTAGATGGCGTGACTTTTCTTAATAAATAAATAAATAACACTGTTCAACATCAAAACATTATGAAGATGGCGTGACTTTTCTTAATAAATAAATAACACCCTCCGGGCAATTAGTGGCTCCTTTCTACCACCCTTAAGTCATATGTATATATATCGTTATTTTAATGGATTATCTGCAGTTATAGGTCCGAAAAGGTTAATTTCACAGTCTTGTCATATTTTATTCATATACTACTATTTACAATATTTTCACCATTTATTAGCTATTTTAGGGTTGTAAGTTGCTTGGAGATCGAAATTAGGCGTGGGCACTGATTTACGATATTCACAGTAAAAACATCATTTTATTTTTAACGAAGTGATTTCGTATTTTGATGTAATCATGTTCATTAAAAGTGTAAATTATATGAGAAGGCATCACCTATTTCATAGGGAATACTTCCTTTTATATGTGACATAATATATTTCTCGTATGAATAGCAGTTAAAAGATTATGAAGTAACACCACTCCAAATGTTAATAAACACGCAAAGAAACGTCTGTTTATAACACTCACTACTGTCAGGCTTTCTCGACATGTAGGAATGTTACATTGATGTGACATACTTGTTTTCATTTCGGACCTGTTGTTTTTGCCACTTCGATGTGAAGTAGGCTATTGGTTTTTGAATATTAATTGTATTACCGCTATTTTCTTTCATTTGAACTAGTTTTGGGCTTCTGATGAATGGAAATAGCTGGAGGAAGTTTTCTTTATGGATGTGAAGCGGTACTTCTACAAGAAAATTGCATGATTAATGTTTTTTATTCACAAATTTGACCTAAACTCTACTTATTTTTACCATAAATTCTGTTTTTTTCTGCATGCATTCTGTACTACTATGTTATTTATTAGAGAAATATATCACTTGACATTGCTAAAATTGGGTATATTTGTGACGAAACAGCAGAAATAGTGTGAAATATTCCGATGTTATGGTAAGTGCAACTTAATTTTATCAGAAATATTGCATATTTTGTATACATGCTATACTAGTGCCTCATTTGAGTGAGAGATATACTTAATTTTCAAGAAATTTCTCCCCCCCCAAAAAAACAGTATTTAATGTAAAATATTCAGATTTTTTAAAATTAAGTTCATTTTACTTTTTTACCATAAAGTCTGTCACTGAATTCATCGTATAGTAGTATGCCTTTTGGGTGATGGACCTATTTAATTTTTGTGAAAGTTCCTAAAAATAGTAACGTAATTTAATTTGAAATATTCTGATATTTTGTTTGCTGATGATCGTGCCACCTGTGGGCAAGGTGCTTAACTTGATGAGTGCTCGTCTGCAACATACATGTTCCATCTCAATAACTGTTTCAATTGTTATTAATTTTAATGTAATATCAGATCACTTACTTCACTTAATTTATGGGTAATTTGATAATAACATTACAATATCGGTTCGATGACCTATCTTGTTGCTATCTAGGTAGCCCCTGCTATAATAAAGAATAAGAACTTGTATTTTGCATTCTGTGGGTTACTGCAATAGTATGTAAGGTTAAAAAACTTGAAATCAGTTGAAAATTACTATTGCCTTATTCACATTTTATAAAAAAAGCACTTCATTTGTAGTTATATGAACACATTCCGCTGTGTTCTCATTGCAGTATTCTGTATGGGAAGCTATATAGCCATCATTTAATGTGCTTTAATCGGCCCAACTTCTTATATGGCAGGCAGTTAGGACAGGTCAGGATGGGGCTGGGGAGGAGACCCCTCACTGTTCTGCCCTTGGATGGGGACCTGTGATATGGGGGTGAACGCTCTCAGTGCTGAAACCGTGACCACTTCAGCAGTTGTTTAATATATTACTCTGAAGTCCCAGAACCTGCATGATGGAATGCATCCTAGCACATTTTTGAGGAAATTTCCAGAATACTGGTGTAAGGAGCAATTGTTTAATATAATACCCTGAATTCCCAGGATGAATACACCCTTGTATAAAATACAATTGTGTCACTGGCTTCCGAGAATGAATGTGATGGAATGCAGCAAAGTGCTAACGATAGCATAATTCCTTGAAGGGTGACGTCAGCATTCCTGGAATGACCTCTGGTATGGGAGAGGCTGTCTAGAATCGGCACTGACCCCCTACTAACAGGCTCCAACATTTCAGAGATTTAATACAGGCTGGTTAGAGTATTGTAGGATTGGCTTTGGAACTAGTAGAATAGCCAAATGGAATCCGATACCATCCCAAGCTGCAGTACCAGCTGCGTAACCACTAAAGGACTATTTCATTAATGTCAATTTGCAGCAGGGTTTTCGATCATATACTGTATTCAAATATTATGAATTATCTTGAACAGAAGGATTTATTGACCCAAGGTCAACATAGATTTCGAAAATATCATTAATGTGAAACACAACTAGGTCGTTACTCACATGAAGTGATGAGTGCTATCGACAAGGGTTCTCAAAATGATCCCGTATTTCTTGATTTCCAGAAGGCTTTTGACACCGTACCTCACAAACGGCTTTTACTCAAATTGCGTGGTTATGGAATATAGCCCCAGATTTGTAACTGTATTGGGAATTTCCTGTCAGAGAGGACACAGTTTGTAGAAATCGATGGTAAGGCATCGACTAAAACAGAGGTGATATCGGGTGATCCACAGGGTAGTGTTATTGGTCCTCCGCTGTTCCTGATGTACATAAACGATTTGGGAGAAAATATGAGCAGCTCTCTTAGGTTGTTTGCAGATGACGCCGTCATTTATCGTCTAGTAAAGTCATCTGAAGATCAAAACCAACTGCCGAACGATCTAAATACGTTATCACTATGGTGTAAAAATTGGCAATTGACTCTAAATAATGAGAAGTGTGAAGTAGTCCACATGAGTAGGAAAAGAAATCCGTTAAACTTTGTTTACAAGATAAATCAATCATAAGTAAAGGCTGTAAACTCCACTAAAAACCTAGGAATTACTAAAGAGACTGTATACACTATGATTGTCCGTCCTGTGCAGTGTGGGATCCGTATTAGGTGGGTTGACAGAGGACATCGAAAGAGTCCAAAGAAGAGCAGCTCGTTTTTTGTCACGAATAGCGGGGACAGCGTCACGGAAATGGTACAGGACCTGGGGTGGGAATCATTAGACAACAGCGGATATCAGTGCGGCATGGTCTACTTTCGAAACTACTATCACCAACATTCTCCTCCGAATGCGAAAATATTTTGTTGACTCCCACACACATATGTAGAAATGATTATCAGAATGAAATACGATAAATCACAGCTCGAACGGAGAGATTCAGACGTCCTTTCTTTCAGCACGGTATTCGAGAATGGAATAGTGTATGAATAGTATAAAGGTGGTTTGATGAACCATCTGCCAGGCACTTAAATGTGATTTGCAGAGTATCCCATGTAGATGTGGTGATGGATTGTGTCTCACCACTGTGTCCGCAAGTTGAAATCAGCCACTGTGTTGCGAAATAGGAATTAGAATTAATTAGTTTTACCGACAAACTCCCATCTAGAAAGCATCATAATGATGGTGAGGAGGCGCTGTGGGTAGAGACTGTATTTCAATTACAATCTACAATTACCACCTTTCTTCATAGTTTTCTATATGCATGTATGTTGTTGTTTAAGTTTCTTTCTTCGCATGTCTCTAATAAGAAAAAAAACAACCTGCAGGAATTTGATGTAGCTGTCTCCATCTAAACCTACGAATAATTGAAAAAATATAGTTGTAAATATATTTACAATGTAAATTTTGTGTTATTCTCATTAGCGTTGCAAATTTCCTACATCATACCTCGACCACCAGTCCAAATTGGAAGTCCGAGTAAACCAGACAGTCCGACCTTGCCTGGAAAACCAGGCTTTATGAATGAAACACATGTCTGCTTTATTTATGATGGTGGAAGTATTTGCATGGAATTGTCAGATTATGGTGAGTCAAATTAGAATATAATCTCATTCTGTTTGTGTAAAGTAAATGTATAGTATAAGTTAGATATGCATTAAAAGTGGTACATTTTTATGGCATATACATAATGTGGCAGAATATTAATCAATTTGTGACTCATTAATAATTATCTTTCTTTTCACAGCTCAGTATAATACTATGTTTCCAAAGAAATATAATTTCGGCAGCTTGGATTTCAACAAGTCTTTGAAGAATAAAGGGTGAAGGGCTTAATAACCCCTCTCCCTTTCAAACAAAATTCTCCCTTCAATTTCATGAACCCTTTCTACCCCAAATTTTATCAATATATGAACGAAAATATATCTTAGCATATTTCTGTACTTAATTACAGAATTAATGTGTATTTGTTAGAATTTTTCATTCCTTTTCGTTTTTGGGGGACGTTTGGGATGATTAAATATAGCGTCATTGGGCAGGATATGTTTCCTATATCGTAATTAACGTCATTTTCGTACTGTTTACTACTGATTTAGACATTTCACAATAATCTGTTAATGAAATTTACAAATTACTTTGTTCATTTTAATTTAACATAATAATTTGAATGTGTTGCTGTCAAGCAACAATAGATATTTTGTCAAGTCACATTTTCAACTTTACCCTTTTGTGGATGGGTAAAGTTGAAAACATGCACCCAGCTGAGATTCGAACCCGGGTCCCCTATTTGCAGACAGTTGCATTAATACCTAAAACACTTTTTATAAATTTTCTTTCTTTTCAAATAATTATGTTTTTTCATAATGGTTAATTTAAATTTCGTTTTGCTTAACATTGCAATAAAGGTTTTAGAAGCTGAGATTTTTCTCTACATTAAATAATTTGCAGAAGAAAGAAAATACATCCATCATTTACGTTAAAATAACTTTTCTCTAAGCTTGTGGAGTGAATGAAATGACTGAAATTAAAAAAAAAAAAAAAATAGATCTTCTTCCTTAGAAGAGAAAAAAAGCGTGATCATATTCTTGTACAATTAAGTTAATATGAATTTCTTTTCCCTTAGTGTACTGATATATATATATACATATATGATGGGACGTCTTCAGTTTCAGAATGAATTCTTTTATGGCATTATATAACATTTAGTGTTAGCCATTTATCATCCATTATAGCCTAAGCCTTGCTTTTGAAATATGATGTGCATCATATTACGAAAGAGTATTTCCATGTTTGCTGATTAGTTTAATCTCCAAAAATTTGACTACATGTATGTCATGAAACTGAGGAAGTCGTGTTGTTCTCGCCATGTGATTGTGAAGTGAACATAGTATCAACATCACTCTATTACTCTTGGTGGTTGTATAGAATTCCTCATCGGACCTTGTGGCTATATTAGAAGCGTAACTACAAGAGGGTAATTTTTCCTCACCCATCGCCAATTGTGGAGATGTCGACAGTAGGTTAACTGGTGATACAGCGTATCAGTAATACCGCACTTATTTATTGGGCGCAGGCCTATTTTATGTAACGTTTTAGTTGTCGCAGCTGTCTTTGTTAATGCCAGTTTATGGATCTTGAGGCCAACATTCTTCCATATTATCTTCCATTTATAAGATGGGTATTTTGTTTCAATGGTGTTGGGTTTATCCTTCTTTCGGCCATCTCTGCATTAATTCACCGGTCTTTAGATGAGATTTTCTTTAGATGACTTAGCCTATGTAACTGGATTCAATGTAGAATTCTTGGATGTGTGGTAGCTAGAAATTTATTTTGTTTATATCGACTGGGGGCTGGATACTTTGAGAACGGACTACATGGAATTATTTTGCGGTTATGGTTTGCGTATTACTTTATACTATTATAGAGGTTTGAGTCAGAAAAGGGCAGTGGCTTTCCTTTTTTTTTCGTCTTGATTTTATTATTGTGGTGGAGTCTACTTTAAAATATTTTACTTCAGCAATTGTCAAGGATCATGCCAAGTGTTTTATGATAGTCCACTGTCTGGGCCCATCGTGTGATTATTTTGGTCACTTTCTCGCAAATCAAATATTTTGCTCTTTCCTTCATTTATCCTGTCACGAGACACTTGACTGTACATGTAGATTTCCTGTTAATTCATCTACATCACGTATCAATACAGCTGTATCATCTGCGTATTTCCTCACAGCCGATGTTACACCTGAGAGTAACATAACTGATAATTTACAATGCAATCTTCTGAACAGTGTTCTAATGAAAATGCAAAAAGCTGCATCGATAGAAGGCTAATTTGTGTTACAGCTCTCCTGAGTTGTATGAGATTTGGCATTTGTCCGTTGATAACAATTGGTGTAGTTATGCCCATGATGATGTTCTGAAGTAGTTTACTTATCCTGTCATCCATACTAATTCATTTCATAATTTGGATGATCTTAATGTGACTGACCCAATCATAGGCTTTTGAAAAATGAATGAAAAGTAACGTACATATTATTTCAGACGTTGCTGGTATTGTTACTGTGTATCTCATTTCTGAAATTGTGTCATGATGATTCTGCCTGGTACACAACACTGGTGGTTTTGATTACCTTCTTAGTTATAGATACCATTCTCCTGGTTATTGCCCTTCCTATGGACTTACAATAAAAAATTAACCTTCGATTTTTTATATGGGGACCACTTTGATTCTTTCAGGTCACCTGGTGCTTCATGTCCTTTTACGATTTCGTTTATTATATCCGTGAACAGGCGTCCAATAATATGCCAAAATTTGTGATAAAACTCATTAGGCAGACTGGGCCAGCAGATTTGTTTACTGGGGATTTTGCAATGAGTTGAAGCACCTTATCATTCTTGAAGTCCTATAAGAAGGCACCGTTCTCCTCTCTAGTGACATCAATACCGAGTGACTGATGTAATGCAAACACCTGATTGCAGTCGGAAGGGTCTACAGAATACATGTTGTCATAATAGTGATGGAATTCTTGCACAATGTCTTTGCGGGCAGTTAGTTGACCACCGTTCGTGGAAGTCAGTGAATCGATAAAATGCGTTTATGATTAGAACGATGTTTCATGAGATGGACTAAAGACTCTGTTTCTCCTTCACCAACAGATTTAACTTTTTATTTAGTTTTCAAACCATCTTGTTCTTCGCTTAATGCTGATAAGTTTTTCTTTTATCATATTTTTTTCCCCGAAGGAACAGTTAGTTTGATTCGCTTTGATGTAGAATTCTCTCAGAACAGTGTAAAAAACTCAAATGTTATTTCTTACTCTTTTGTGTTCTGACTACAGAATGATATTAGACACTGTCTCAATTTTTTTTTTTGCCACGTTAGCCCACCACTCTAATTTGTTGCTGTACTTACTGACCGTGTGTAAGCAGTTGCATCACGTCTGAATCTTTTTGTTGGTTGCGAATCTAGTTTCAGTGTTACGATGTGCACACGGTGGTCTGAGAAAGGAGTTGGAATTATGTAGAGGTCACAGATATATTCTCTCATGTGCATCGATACATAAATTCTGTCAAGACGGCTACTTACAGTGGAGGTAAGAAAGGTAAAACTAACAACTGTGGGGTGAATTATTTCCCAAGTATTCACAGAAAGTATTACATCAACTGCGTATGGGCACAGCTGAAAATGTGTACCCAGTCAGGATTCGAAGCCAGGCTGCCTGATTTCTAGGCAGTTGCGCTAACTAGTACACCACTGGTGGGACAACGATCACCGCACTTGCAAGGACTACCTAAGCATGCTTCCCGTCAGATACAAATTCCCAGATTTACCCTGCCCACAGTACTCAAACTCATAGTTTTGAAACTAATTCCCGTAAGAGTATATATATAATATGCCGGTGATGGGCAATGATCCTTTCGTTAGTGAGGAGGGGTGGGCAAGTTTGTGGCCCTTACTGGTCCGGAAATTAGTTTCCTGCTTTCTAGGCAGTTGCGCTGACCCCTACACCACTGGGGACACAGTGATCACCACACCTGCAAGGACTACCTAAGCACGCCTCCGGTAAGATACAAATTCCCAGCTTCGCTCTGCCCACAGTACTGAAACTCGTAGTTATGAAACTAATTCCCATAAGAGTAAGGGCTTCAAACTTGCCCACCCCTCCCCACTAACGATAGGATCATTGCCCGTCACCGGCATATTATATATATATATATATATATATATATATATACATGTGGCGTCTGTTCCGAAAGAACAGACGTCACTTCTGATCCTGCAGTTGTTATTATTTAATATTCACAGAATATATGACATCAACTGCAATTGGGCAAAGCTGAAAATGTGTACCCATGTGTGAAAATATGATACTGTCTTTGAGAAAGTCGCTATTCGCTGTATTGCAGGTATTCCGGAGGGCAGGTACGCTTTAACTACGGCGACATCAAAGATTCTACAGGCAATGCCATTAGGAATTCTAATTTCTCCACTTCTGATGTAGGGATGCCTTCTCTGAGTAGTAAAGCAGTACGGGAATTGAGTTCTGAGGCTATATTTTCTATACATTAAAAAACATGGTATGACAAAATTCACAAACTTTTCTTTCCTGTAAAACAACGATGTCAGTTTGAGATTCGTGAGTTTTAGTTCGGATGTTATCTTGCTACATTTACATTTCAACATTTTATAAGCTTGGCTCATGCGATTATCGAAGTTATTTTAAACTAAACAGTTCGCCTTTGCCACGTTGGAGTGGCTGAGCGTTCCAAGGCGCCTAGCTGCGGAGCGCACCGCTACTCGCCGTCGGAGTTTCGAGTCCTCCCTCGGATATGGGTATTTATTGTCCTCAGTATAAGTTAGTTTAAGTAATTTGTAAGCCCAGGGACTGATGACCAGTGTAGTTACGTCCCATAGATTTACAAACACTTGAACACAGTTCGCCTTTGTCATCATCGCAGTCCATTTTTGTCGCAGAGTGAATGTTGATTGCTCATTGTCGTCATCCCTCGTCTTTTTGTTCTTTGTCTTACTGCGTACTACATTTGGATTTGTCTGAGTATTCTTTTTGGGCTTCACACTGATGCGAAAATTTTCGACTGGAATTTTGATCTGAATGTCTGGATTCATAACCCATTTCAGTTTCTCGACAACGTTGTGTATGCGCGCTCCTTGGGATTTGTCTTCCCGCGTGGCGCTCTTTGAAGTCTCGCGACTTGTCGAATTGAATACACTGTCAGTTGCAAGGTGCTTACTCGAGAAGACAGGATGTACGTGCGTGTGTGTGTGTGTGTGTGTGTGTGTGTGTGTGTGTGTGTGTGTGTGTGTGAACCTTCGCCGTTGCTCTATTTTGCATCGAGTTGATGTTGCTGCGATACCGGTAGCTGACAGTCACATCCATGGGAAGAGTGTTTACAACTGATGTTCAAATGTTCAAATGTTTGTATAGTCTATGGGACTTAACTACGGGGTCATCAGTCCCTAAACTTACAAACTACTTATGAACTAGCTAATCCTAAGGACGGCACAAATATCCATGCCCGAGGGGGATTCGAACCCCCGACCGTAGTGGCCGTGCAGACCGTGACTGGAGCGCCTCAGTCCCCTCGGCCACCGCGGCCGGCGTTGGTGTCAGAGTTTAGAAGTTCTTTATATGTATGGTACGTGAAGTTCACAAGTTAAATAACAATCAGGCGAAGTCATTCAGCGCAACTCTCAAAGATTCTCAAGAAAATCGACTTTGAAGTTTTGCAAAGTACACGTAAACACCAACAATAAAAGTGTTTTAGAGTCTGAGTGTAGCTCAGATGGTAGTTTTCTGGCATTACAACCATAGAGACAGTGGTTCGAATCCAACTGTGACAGATATTCGTTTTCGAATTCAGTTATATCAATCATTTTGGGATCTCCAATTCCATGTGTTTTGTCAGTTTTTGTTTATGTGTATGTAGACGAGCTGAAAACCTTGTCGTCACGTAAAACGATGGTTAAGTAGCTTAGCCGCTTGGAAAGTTATTAGTAGTTATTGAGATGATTTTCTAAAAACAGTGTCGTAGCTCTACACAAACTGAACAATCCGAGACTACCGCCGTCAACAAATAGTGAAGCCAATACTGTAAAAAATGTAACTTATTTTTTAAATTCAAACCATTATGAACAACCTTCTATAAAATATACAAAATTACGAATAAACAAAATTACGTGCACTTTTCGTAAGAAGTATCATTAGATGTTAAAATTGTGTACGTATTTGATAAAAAAAGGATAAAAAAGATTAGACAAGGCAGGATTCGAATGAAGGGCCTTATAGTTGTAATACTTGCAGGCTACCACCTTCGCTACGCCGACACATGGTGCAAGACATTTATTGATTAGTACTTACACGTACTTAGACGTACTTGCAAAACTTCAGAGTCGACTTCCTCGAGAATTTTTGAGAGTTGCGTCGAGTGGCTTTGGCTGATTATTATTTGAGTACTAAACTTTACGTACCATAAATATCAAAAAATTCTAAAATCCGATACCCATGTGGTCTCCTTTTCTGGTGCTGATGGCATAGTGTACAGGATGACCAGCCAGTCTAAAAGAGGTTAGGGAAATAATTTAAAAAAATATTTCAAAACTTCGCCTACGTTTTACAAGTGTTCTTCCACTGCGACATACGCCTTGACAACGTGACCAAGGCTGTCCACCTTGCAGGACAGAGCCGGCCAGAACCAGTATTGAATGCTGATTCTAAAATCACGCCACACTTCTGGCGTCCGTGCTGAAACTACTGACGTTTCCATGCCAATAGCAGACACCCACGTTTGATCACGTGTGCTACTGCTGGAGGACGCGGAGGTGCGAGAATAACTTCCTTCGCTCTCTTCAGTTTGAGCTCTCCTACAGAAAAGACGCACTCGAGAGGTCCAGCCTCTATGCGGGGCGAACGGCCGCATGCCGTCCGCTCCCGCCTAGCGGCTGTTCGGTATCAGCCACCAACTGTCTGACCCGTAACCTTCACCTTTTCCGTTTTCTAATCCGTTTAGACTGTCATTCATTCATTGCATCCTACCTCAGGTCGAGCCCCGATATGTATCCCGTATTTCAGAATATACTAAATATTAGAGCTCTGCATTTCGATGAAAACAACCGCTCGAGCCTTTCCCGCTCCGTGCCGCTGCTCGATGGCTGGGACAGGCCCACGCTGTGACACGGCTGCGGCCGTCTAATGCCCCGTGTGGCCGGTCGCCCTGCGCCTCTCGGTTACCAGCGGGAGTGTCGAGCGCTGCCGGGCGCTCGAGCGCGCTCGTAGTCTCGGCCGGTGACAGTACGACCGACGCGCGCTCAACACTGTGGAATCGCATTAGAAACCGACCTGGCTTTGAGCAGCGCAGACAGCGTTATGGATCAACGAACTATAGGTCGTAAAGGCTCAATTCATGAAACGAAGAGAAGTATTATGGAGAGAATTAGGAGCGGCTCTTTAGTCCTGAAGAAGAAAGACATGTCGGAACAGGAGGCGAAAAGTGAAGCTTGGAAATAGTTTGCACTTGTAGTGGATCGTGTCAGCCAGGCTTCTGCTGGTTTTGTGCAATGTACCACATGTAATATTATAGTTTCGTACCGGTCAAGCACAAAAGGTATGATTCGACACTGCAAAAGTAAATGTGGGGCAGGATTCCAACGACCACTTGCCGTTCCAAGTAGATAAAAACAAAATTTCGTGAATATTACTCCTAACTCCGTCATTCCTTCCGGATCCTGCATTCAATATTAGTACAACGCATAGGCGTAGCCAGGATTTCGTGAGGGATTGTCAATGAATGAACATTGTAATAACGTGAACTCTTAATAAAATCGCAAACGGCACTAATAGTGTATAAGTTATATTTCATTCCAAAGAACTGTATACTAGAGAGTCATCAGGCTATAGATACAAAATTAGGAACAAGGCAAATTAATTAATGAAGATAGGAAAATTCTGATCGAAACAAGAACGATAATCGGAAAGGCAGTGCGTGAAGCTTGAAGTAAAAGCACTCAAATTTTTGCAGTACGTATAGGGCTATCAGTGACAAAAAAACATGTGTGTAGATACACATTGACTAGATGGGAACCTAGAGTCGTTTACATAGTAGCATCAAGAAATATTGCTGACTGACATTGTAATATATGACTGAAATTTTAATTACCGATAGTAAAACTGCTCATTATTTCAGTAGTAATCACCATAACTGTTAATACATTTCACACACAGTGAAACATGACGGTCAATTCCTCCGTGCACACATGTTTGCAGTTAGCTACAGAACCATGTTTTTTACCCAGATGTACACATGTTTACCAGAAACATACCGATGATTATGAATGTCTCTTCTCAGGGTTCCAAAACATATGGGAATCACATGGGGAGAAATCGAGACTGTATTGGAGCACATTTGTTTCCCAGACTTGGCAAAATGTAGCCGGACTTCATCCTGATACACAATGATGCCAATTATTGTTAGCTTTGTCAACATTTCGGGAGGGGTTTGAATCCCAGAAACCACCACCCCGGACTACGCACATGGTACAACGTATACGAGGCCGAGTTTGTAGATACGCTACACATAGCCCACGATTAGGCAACTGTTTTTCCGTTTGTCTACCGAACGGAACAAAAAACTATATACAGACATTACAGTTTAAACGATACAATCACTAGAATACACCTCAAAGACGAAACTCCAGTAGTCTGCATCATATTAACAAAATCAAATGTAACATATGCAACTGTAATATTACTATCAGTTCAATTGTAATATTACTAACAGTTCCATAGAACTGATAGTAAACAACGAAAGACATTTGTAAAAGAAATAAGTGAGTGGTTAATGTGAAGCGGTGGCCTCTGATCTCAAGGATTGGGACGAAGTGCAGCTCGCTGGCACTGAGTCCGCCGGTTACCGGCGACCGACCGAGCGTTCGACGCGCTCGGCCGAGCGCTGGCGATCGGTTGCCCGTAACCGGTTAAAGAGGACGCTCGGCCGCGTACTCCCGAGAGCCACAGGGGCGAGCGGGACTAGCCGGTAAAAATCGGACATAATGCAGACCCCTACTAAATATTAACTTGCATCCTATCTTTTATTTGCCATTCAGCCACCCTTTCCTAGGGCGCCCACAAGCCTTTACTGCTCCGCCTTCCATCCTGACAACGCTTCCAACCCATTTTATTTATGCAGCACTGGAATGGGTTGTATAATTTTCCTATCATCCGTGGGGTAAAGATTAAGTGCTGATGGCATAGGACACGCTACGTGAGATACTGCACTTTTCTGTCCGGGTTGTGAACTTTGTGTCACAGCATACTGAATGGGTTTACTGGACATTATTACGTCACTGACAAGTTGAACTACATCTTTGGTCGACATAAGGTCCGGTGATGATGGTTCGTCATCGCAGCAATTCGGTTCACACATTGATTGGCGAAACAGTTTTAAGAGGGTTCTAATCATTGTCCGTTTTGCGGGCAGTGGAGGGTATTCTGAAACGTCGTTTGGTTCCTTGAGATTCTTGTTGTTAACGACAGAAGCAGGCAATTTGTCCGGGAAAAATTGTTTTTCAGGAACCAAATCGGTTGAGGTTGACATTCTAAATTGCTGTAAGTTAGGTTCCAGCACTGTTACACGTTTAGGTCACTCCTGCCGCACATGACCTCTCCCATTACAATAATGACAAGTAGAAACCTGAACAGAATATATAACTTGAGCCTTGTAGCCACGATTACAGGTGAGGGAATATTCAGTTTACCATAAATTTCAACGTTTCTTACTCCGTTACAGCATTGCAATTTGCACTTGCTTGAAGATATTTCATGTTAGATGTCAAAAACATTCTTTGAAAAAATGTTCAAATGTTTGTTAAGCTTTAGGGACTTAACTGCGGCCGGCCGCGGTGGCCGAGGGGACTAAGCCGCTCCAGTCACGGTTTGCACGGCCACTACGGTCGGGGGTTCGAATCCCCCCTCGGGCATGGATATTTGTGCCGTCCTTAGGATTAGCTAGTTCATAAGTAGTTTGTAAGTTTAGGGACTAATGACCCCGTAGTTAAGTCCCATAGACTATACAAACATTTTTTTGAACTTGACTGCGGGGTCATCAGTCCCTAAACGTACAAACTAGTTATGAACTAACTTATACTAAAGACAACACAAACATCCGTGCCCGAGGGAGGATTCAAACCTCCGACGCGGGAGGCCGCGCTATCCGAAACGTGGCGCTCCAGACCGCTCGGATATTCCCGCGCGGCATAATCTTTCAGGAAACAGATTTCCACTTCAGTTTGGAGTATGGACACTAAATCAGCATTTGAAATTTGTAACGTACTCACCTTGCCCTTCAGGCGTCGGCATTTCGCATTGTCACCAAGTTTAAGCAGCAGCCTCTCCATGGCTATGGCGTTCAACAGCTTGACACATCCAGGTAATAGTAGGCGGTATGGACTTGATAAGTCGTGATTCCAATCTTGTCCACTATGCGGTCTTGGAATTCCACTAAACATGGTTGAACAGATCGGGTTTCCTTGTCAAATTCTAATTTCAGGGTATTTTTCCTGGAAAGCGTCGGCGCCATGTTAACAACTAACAGAGAAGGGAGCATTGCATATGACGCCCAGTAAAGAAACGATGCACATCAATACACACAGTCACACGACACGGATGAAATTTAGACGAGAGAGTACGTGCAAAGCGTAAACAAACTGTGATCGCTTCATCGCGCACAGGGCTGTCTTCGCTCTACCGCATTTGCAAGCTGGGGACACAGCGACCACCACAAGCTGCGCGGACTACTCTATCATCTCTCCCGTTAGATACAAATTCTCAATTTTTTCCTGCCCACATTACGTGAACATGAATTGATAATAACTGCAGGCTCGAAAGTAGTCCGAAAGAAGCAGACACCACATACACACACACACACACACACACACACACACACACACACACACATATATATATATATATATATATATATATATATATATATATAAAGGTATTCCCTGAGGCGACAATAAAGTATCGAAACTGCTTGCAATTAAGTCTTGTAACTGAACGGTTGAAGCTGCTCCAGACATAGACATACAAACTTACGAGGTAATGCCATTAAGACGTGGGGTCACTCCTCACTGCGAATTTATCAGTGAATATCTCCTCATGTCAATGCATTCTTCCGACAAAAAGGAAAAAGGGCCATGGTTCAACTTCTCCTTTATCTTGAAGGAGGATTATGGAACACACTCTTAAGAAAATTGAAAGCCGGCCGCGGTGGCCGAGGAGACTGAGGCGCTTCAGTCACGGTCTGCACGGTCACTGCGGTCGGGGGTTCGAATCCCCCCTCGGGCATGGATATTTGTGCCGTCCTTAGTTGTAGGTAGTTCATAAGTAGTTTGTAAGTTTAGAGACTGATGACCCCGTAGTTAAGTCCCATAAGCTTAACAAACATTTGAACATTTTTTTGAAAATTGAAAAATAATACCCGTACTTTGTGTGCCGTGCGATTGCACAGCGTCGTTCGTTTAGGTAGTGCCAAAAATCCAGGACTGCTTTCCATCTCTGAACAAGTAGTGAATAGCGTGTCGACATATCGATGTCACGCAATTCATTTTTGTACCCGAAAAATACGAGTTGTCGGGGACACTAGAGTAAAACACAAACAATACATTCACTACGCGACAACAAGGCTAAACCTACCGATGACAGTACTGCTAAAGCAGAATTGCTAAACACAGCTTTCCGAAATTCTTTCACCAAAGAAGACGAAGTAAACACTCCAGAATTCGAACCAAGAACAGCTGCCATCATGCGAATGTTCCTGGAGTAGTAAAACAACTTAAGTCATTGAACAAAAAGAAATCTTGTGGGACAGTTTGTATACCAATTAGATTCCTCTCAGAGTTGCTGATGCAATAGCTCCATACTTAGCTATCATATACAAGCACCGACGCTGCGGGCTGCTCGTTCTGCTCTTCAACTGACGGGCTCATCTGAAAGCAAAGATAAGATAGACTGGGCGTGACCTCATTATACTGAAACCAACATCTAAGTCACGTGAGTCGGGGCAGGAAGCCCTGTTCATCATTACAAGGAATGTCAAGTGCGCCGGCCGCAGTGGCCGAGGGGACTGAGGCGCCCCAGTCACGGTCTGCACGGCCGCTACGGTCGGGGGTTCGAATCCCCCCTCGGGCATGGATATTTGTTCCGTCCTTAGTAGTAGTTAGTTCATAAGTAGTTTGTAAGTTTAGGAACTGATGACCCAGTAGTCAAGTCCCATAAGCTATACAAACATTTGAATGTCAAGTGCAGCTGATAGTCGCAGCTCTTCTTCTCGCTAGTGGAAATTAAGCGTAGATTTCGACAATAAAACGTCTTATCGTATTCTTATTACACATTCAGTAGTACAATGGACGTTAGTTCTCCACAATTCGCAATATCAATGCAACGGTTACAATTTTTATCAGTGCCTAGATAAAATGTATTCACAGTTCTTTTTATAAGCAACAGAACTGCAGTTCTTAAGCGAACGACTGTTTTTGTTGTACTGTGAGTCTTTTAGTTCGTAGCTTACACAGGAGACGAAATACAAGCAGCATCAGTTTTCATTCGATTCCTCAACAATGCATGTTGAATGTTTTGTCATGCCTTTATAGATAGATAACTGAAAGCGGTTTGGATCCATAATGTTCGATTTTAATGTAATTAAATCGTTTATATTTTATGAGTTTTGCCACATACAATGAAGCCAAAACGGAAAACAAGAAAAATTTTGGTATTTACATCAAATAATAATGTGATAAAAAAATAATGATGTACGTGACAAGATCTGGTTTTATAGGGACAGTGAACAGTGTGTATTCATCTTCAGCACTATGTGACGCTATTAATGTCTGAGATGCGCCAGAAATTACTTACTTGCTGACATACATACTCAGTCAAGACATGCTGAAATAATCTTCTCATCAAAAATCGCAATGATCAGTAGGGAAAAAGTAAATAATTCATAGTGCAATACAGACATTGAGGTTGTGTAATTCTGTTGCTTGTAAACGGACCTGACAATACATTTCGCTTGGTCACATGTAAAAACGATAATCACCACATTAATGTCAGTAATATGGAGAAATCACGTTACCTATACTGTAACATGTGTAATAGGAATACGAGAAGTCTTGTTATTGTTAAAATCAACGCTTGACTTGACCTTGTAAATTAGAAACACTGTTGTTCGTAATGTCGAAACCTCAGTCACGTGACTTGGGGCAATATTAGATGTTGGTTTTAAACCACAACGCAGCAGAGATAGGGACATGCGCACTCTATATTATCTTTGGTCTATGGTCACACCTACTCATACAGTGGAACTACTGCGGCAGCAGGTGTGGCAGACTGCCGCAATATTGGAACGAGTGAAGCAGACAGTGATACTGCGCATAGACGGATCCGCAGTAAATTACACAGTATGAACACAAATGGCCAAAGAGGTCTGTGTTATGTACGTCACAATAGATGCCTACAACACGGTAACGAACTCAAATAAGCCAGATGTATACCGGGCATCAGTGCCGGTCCGTGTCAGGCCTTCTTTCGAATAACACGTATTGAGTGTAAACTATTTTCTGTAAACTTCCACCCGCTGCTGTCACTTGTTACACATTAATTGGAAAAGAAGAAGAAGAAAAAAGAAACATGGGCGCCGGGACGGGGGTGCAAGGAGGTGTACTTGAACGCTCTTTCTTGGATGAAAACACACCGAAAGAGATGGAGAAATAAACTTTTATTATTGTATAATATAAAATACTAGCTTAAACCCGCGGCTCCGTTCGCGTGTTGGTTGATTTGATACATAAGCTACCTTTCAATAGTGTGCTATGAGACTGGTTTTGAAGGATCAACATTCAAATAAAGAAAATAAAATTATGTGAAGTAAGTAGTGTAGATCAAATCACGAAATTCAACAATAATGATTGTAATAATATCACAGATCGATCACTTGATGTAATGCGCGAAACATCAAATCGACTTTTTTAAAGAGATGTATTAAAAGAAATTTCTTTTTTACTGCTTTATTTATTTATTCTTATATTTCCTTATTCGTATGCTTATCCTTACAGAGAAAGAGCTAAAGACATTGAAGCACGCATAGACCAAAGATATGGTCTGTGGCATCGCGTTTCGCTGTATGTAACCTCCTTGCTATAGAGTCACAAACGTCATCGCTGGTCTTCAGTCCGAATTTTTTTTATAAATTGACGACTTTCAACCACCATATCTGCGATCCCCTTATAGCTATTGGCATGGAACTGCTATGGTGTTCAACAGGAGACTTCGGATAACAATTACACACAGACCATTCGTTTGCGTTCTTTAGTTTCCGCTGCAGAGCGAAATATTAACATACACAGACACACGAAGAATTTTATGTACACCGATAACTTTCCATCCCAATATACTCCACCCTTTTATCATTATCAGCCCTCAAGCAACAATGCAACCAATAAAATCATTTTCAAAGAGTAAATACAATTTTCAAAGAGTAATTATTGTTCTGCATTTCACATTATATTCTTCGTATTACTAAATATCTATCAGATCGCTATAAAACCGTGCCTAAAATCTTCCTCAGGTATAAATTAGTAACTGTACAAATATTTAAGTCTCTGCGTTTTGTCGTTCGGACGTGATAAGCGTACACCTAACAGACATTCACAATAATATATATATATATATATATATATATATATATATATATATATATATATATATATACATAAATAGCTATACGACGCCATAAAACCGTGCCTAAAGCCTTCCTCGGGTACACATTAGTAACTGTAAAAAATTTAGCACTTTATGTCTTGTGGTTCAGACGTGATAAACGTACACAGAACAGACATTCACATTTATAGATATAGATAATTATTCCGGCGTAAGCTTTGGTGCAAATTACTGTCTAAATAGAAACCTCAAGCGGCTAGGCTGTTGTCCGAAAGTGTTCATTGTTTAGATTATGTGCAAAAAGGTCAACACCCAAAACACCAATATAGGCGTGTTCCAAAGATTTATATTCAAATACTGGCACTTTTTCCAAGTGACTTAATACACAGGCCTTACTAAAGATAATTGTAAGATCGCACTGGTATAAATTATATGTTGAGTGTAATTTTAATCGACCGCATTTCACGAGGAGAGCACGGTGGCGTGTTTTGGGCTGTCGTCCTTGTTTTACAAGTTAATACGCTCTGTGCGTCACCTCCATGCCATAGTTCAAATGGATAAGAGTATTATTTTATTAGTTTCGGGTACTTTCCCAATTTGGCCAGATACTTGCGCGTACTTAATCGAAATGAGGCAACGACAGAGGCAGGAAGCGCCTGTGGCCTTTTACAGGGAAACATGCCAGAATTTCCCTGGAGTGAACTCATATTACTTCAAACCGTCTTGATTGCAAATTTTTTATTAGTTAATGACGCGTTTCGTCCTTTAGCAGGGCATCTTCAGATTATCTGCGTGACAGAATTTACACAAAATTACAAGGCGGAATTAACGTAATGTGGGGACTCTCAAATTTCTTAACGTTCAGATATTTATGGGTGTAAATTGGGATCAATTTATCAGATAGACATTGTTTATTGTAAATAATGTTCATTGATGCCTTCATAATAAATGCCTTCTAGAGGGCGAAACGCGTCATTAACTAATAAAAAAATTTGCAATCAAGACGGTTTGACGTAATATTTATTCTAACTGATTGCTGTTGTACACCATGGATTGGAAATCATTTTATATGAACCTGCCTTGTCGGGCTGCAAGAATGGTGGCATCATCCATGCAGAAGATCAAGCACAAGTCTGCAAAAAGTATTCTGTTTATATATGGCCGTTTCCCCCTCCCAAAGAAATCAGTACCTAGTGACACCTATGGTATTGCAAGTCTTGACGCACCCCCTGGAAACAATCCTGGTGGCGTCCATGAAAAGAAGCACACATTTCTAATGTGAGCAGTGTCATAACGCTTCGTGAACGGGAATTGGCTATACACTCTCCCCTTTCGGTGCCAATCCCCCCATTCCCCTCTCTTTGCCATTTCCTCCGTCCTCTCTGTTCTTATCTTCCTTGTCCTCTACCTCTCCCCTTATCTCCTCTCATGCAATACAAAAGTTGCTCCCATTATATAACAAGTGTCTCAATTTGTTTGGTGACTACGTCGGAAAATATGTAAAACTTTGCTGTACCTAAATAAAGTTCTTACTTTAATATGTTCTCTTGCTAAAATAAAAAATAAATAAATAAAAGAAAAAAAGAAAAATTAAATAAATGAAAATAGAAAGATATGAAACTTACTTTCTGGATGCAATTCGTATGTCATGTGTCGTCTTTATCATTCATATATACTCGTTCAGTGGGGTTATTCATTATGTATTTTATATTTTACACATGGTAGTTTTGGTGCCATGCCCATGAACCTCAGACATTGCCGAGGTGGGGTGGCTTGCGTGCCACAACATGCCTCAGTGGAAGAGCAGTCTGGATGATTGACTGATGTGACCTTGTAACTTCAGCTAATGCCGATTTGCCACATAGTTACTGCGAACAGCTGAAAGCAAGGGGAAACCAGCCGTTACTTTTCTTGAGGACATTCAGCTCTACAGTATCAATATATGATGATGGCATTCTCTCCGGTAAAATGTTCCAGTGGTGAAATAATGCCCCTTTCGGATCTCCTAGCGGTGACTACTCAGGAGGATGTCGTCATCAGGAAAGACAACACCGGCATTCAACGGATCGGAGTGTGGAATGTTAGATCCCTTAATCGGGTAGAGAGGTTAGAAAATTTAGAAAGGGAAATGGATAAGTTGAAGTTGGATATATCAGGGATTAGTGAAGTTCGGTGGAAAGAGGAACAGGATTTCTGGTCAGGCGAGTACAGGATTATAAATACAATATCAGTTCGGGGTTATTACAAGAGTAGGTCTAATAATGAAGAAGAAAATAGGAATGCGGGTAAACCAGTACATGCAGCGCAGTGATCGCATTATCGTAGTGAAGATAGACACGAAGCCAACACTGACCGTAGTAGTACAAGTTTATACCTCCACTAGCTCTGGTGATGAGGAGATCAGAGAAATGTATGAGGAGGTAAATGAAATTATTCAGGCAGTTAAGGGAGAGAATAACTTAATTTTGATTGGGAACTGGAATTCGGTATTAGGGAAAGGAGGGGAAGAAAAATAGTAGGTTAATATGGATTGGGAAAAAAGAATGAAAGAGGAAACCGACTGAAACTTGGTTCAACAATCATGAAAGATGGTTGTATACACGGAAGACACCAGGAGACACCAGAAGGTACCAGATAGATTTTATAAAGGTAAGACATAGTTTTCGGAACCAGGTTTTAAAGTGTAAGACATATCCAGGGGCAGATATAGAATCTGACCATATTTTATTGATTGTGAAATGTAGGCTGAAATTGAGGAAACTGCAGAAAGGTAGGAATGTAATGTGATGGAACCTGGATGTATAGAAGGAATCTGTTCTTGACAATTTAAAAGAAGATTTAGGCAACACTTGACAGAAACAAGGGAAATAAAACAGTAGAAGAGGAATGGGTAGCTATAAGAGATGAAATAGTAAAGGCAGCACAGGACCAAATAGGTAGAAAGTCTAGACTTACCAAAAATTCTTGGATATCACAGGAAATACTAAATTTAATTGACGAAAGGAGAAGATATAAAATGAAGGACATGAAGAAGATAAAATGGAGTACATAACTAAGAAATGAGATTGTCAGGAAGTGCAAAATAGCTAAGCAGGAATGGCTAGAAGCCAAATGCAAATATGTAGAAGAATGCACAACTAAGGGAAAAATGTATATCGTGTACAGGAAAATAAAAGAGATATTTGGAGACAAGAAAAATAGTTGTATGAATATTACGAACTCAGATGGAAAACCATTTCTTAGTAAAGAAGGGAAAAGTGAAAGGTGGAAAGAGTATATAGAAGGGCTCCACAAAGGAAATGAACATCGAGACAATAATGTAGGAAGGGAAGAGGAAGTAGATGAAGATGAAATATGAGATACTATACTGAGAGATGAATTTGATAGAGCACTGAATCATATAAGTCAAAACAAGGCCCCTGAAGTGGTGTCCGGACACTTGCCACGCCGGACATTTGCCACACTTTTACCTTCTCCGAAAGGTCGGGTGCCACTGTCTCCTCCTCCTCCACCCCTCCCTCTTACCACCCTACCCTGGTAACTTCCGCATTTCGTACTGTGACCGTCAGTATGCAACTTCTTACAATTGGCAAGGGAAGGCGTTTGCACATTACAATAGTTAGGTCAGGAGTCAGGGCTGGATCTTGGGAGGGGCAAAGGGGCAGTTGCCCCGTGCGGCAGAATTTAGAGGGCGTTAAATTTTGACCGACCCTTTTTTTTTTTTTTTTTTTTTTTTTTTTTTACACTGGTATAATTTAATAAAATTAACTGACACAGAATTTTTAAAAGTAAAATGACTGCAAGAAATACCGAAATCAATAAAACTAAAATTCCTGGTTGCTGACTTCAGTGTTGCCCTGTCACAGGTACTTCAGATAATCAAACTTTAAAAATCTACTAGATATTAGCCAGAATAAGGGAGATGTTTGCGTTATCGCATAAGTAAATGCACAATGTTTATTAATTTGCATAGATTTCCTTTTTCAGGTAAATGAATATTCATATTTCTTATCAAGATAATACTTGTAGAACAGGTGAATTTGAATAACGCTCCAGTCCTTATAAAAAATTAAAAATGAAAAGTATTTCAGGTGCGCACACTTCTTATTGAAAGACAAAAGCATTAAGGATCTAGAGTCCTCTCTCGGTAGCGGTGGAATAGATAGACATCTACACAGGATACTTTGTAAATCACATTTAACTGCCTGACAGAGGGTTCGTCTGACCACTCTTATACTATTTATCTCCCATTCCATTCTCGAATAGCGCGCGGGAAGAAAGAACATCTAAATCTGTTCGAGCTCTGATTTCACGTATTTTTTCAGATGATCTTTTCTACTTATGTAAGTGGGAGGCAACAATATATTTTCGCATTCGGGGGAGAATGTCGACGATTGGAGTTTCGTAAGTAGCCCACGTCGCAGCTATAAACGCCTTTGTTCTAATGAGTCCCATCCCAGATCCTGTATCATTTCCGTGACGCTGTCTCCCCTGTATCACGACAATACAAAGCAAGCTGTCCTTCATCGACTGTTTCGATGTCCTCCGACAAACCCACCTAATGAGTATCGCACGCTGGGCAACAAGACCAGATGAAACAGGAGGAATCTCAATGTATTATTGATGCTGTCATTTTTCTACCTAAGCAAGGAAGGCTTTTTAGAGGAACAAAAGAAGATGGTGATTTTGGTTATCCACATAGCGGCAAATTTCTAAATACAATTGATCTCATATCATACTATAGTGTCCCCCTTCGTCTGCGTATTGAACGCCACAAGAAAGGCCAGATTAGCTATTTTTACAAAAATATACAAGATGAGTTCCGTGACTTGATTGCTGACAAAATAAAACAAGATATAATTAAAGATATTTTAGCTGCTAAATACTTTTCACTCATGTTTGACTGCACTCCAGATATCAGCCACAATGCGCAGATGACACAAGTAATTTGATATGTCAAGTCGAATGACTCATAGGTGGTGGAAATTTTTACTGACTTTTTGACAGCTACAGACAAATCAGGAGAAGGCCTTAGTCAAGAGATACTGCAAAAATTGGAACAAGATGAGTTGAACATTAAGTACTGCAGGGGGCAGTCTCATGACAATGGGGCAAACAGGGCTTGAAAGTACAAAGGGGTGCTGTCAAAAATACTTCAGAAGAATGAACTGGCCTATTTCGTACTACGTGCTGCTCACTCTTTAAATTCAGTAGGAGCAAATTCAGCAGACATTCAGCAAGACTAGGTGATCTGCAAGGGTAGATGCGGTTGAAGCTGTTTACAAGCATTTTCATAAAGTTTTGAAGGCTCTGGAAGCAACTGAAACTTATAAATTGTCAACACCAGAAACAAAACCAGAGACAAGATCAATTTTAAAAAATACGAGAAAACTCAAATTCATTGTTTTAACTTGTTTCTGGTATGCAATATTAACATAAATTGCTAATAGTAATCAGTTTCTGCGAAGTTAATACTTTACAATTGATAAAGCTGTTCGAAACATTCAAGGACTTTTGGGCTTTCTCAAAACTTCCCGGGATTCTTGTACCTCTGAAGCTATTTGTGAGGCCAAAGTGCTAGCAGAAGATAATGAGGTATCAACGGTATTCTCCGAAAAAAGGATTCGAAGAGAGAAGAAAATGGTCGATGAGCTTTGTGAGGATGAAGTATCCAACATTCACAGAAGAAATAAGGACTAATTGACAGAGCTTAGTACCAGGTTTACCGCACTTGAGAAAATTGGTGCAAAAATTAGTTTAATTAGTTTTCTGTGTGGTGTGCAAATTCGGGAAAAGGAAGTGGAGGACTTGAAGGCCAAAGCAGCTGTACTGGCGGAAGATGATCTTAGCGAGGAAGAACTTAAAGTTGAGTTTCAGACAACATGCGCTGGCAGTAGACAGAGCCTTGCAAGATTCTACTGCATCATCAACATTAAATTTAATTTATAAAAATAAATTGGTAGAGGGGTATCCCAACCTTACTACAGCGTTAAAATATATGTTACCATTGTAGTTTTTGTTTCGTCTAGAGAAAGAAGTTTCAGCAAGCTGAAACTAATTAAATACACTGCTTCTCTAAACTATGATGATATCGAAAGCAGTTTTTCAGCAAAAAAAGCTCGAAAAGTGAAATTTTGAATTGATTTTTGTACGATGAGTAATCTTGTAATATTTTTGTATGTATTAAAATTGTTCTGTTTTCCTTTGATCTTGATTCAGTCAATAAAATAAGTTCATGTTGTGAGATTGTGACATTTATTAAGAAATATGTAACCCAATTAGCGTCAAAAAGTCGATTCTTAGAGGGGGTTGAAAGAAGGGGAGGCAAATTTAAGCTTGCCCCCCTTGGCAAATGACCTAGATCCGGCCCTGCAGGAATCCACTATACACAGGAAGCGGCTACACTGTGTCGTGGACTGGGCGGTTTTTTAGGGTAGAGGGCTTTAGGGAAACACTATATGGGCTGTCTCAAAGGGTGTATGTCGATCACATGAGAAATGTAGATCTAGGAACTATCCGTATAACAGTCGTTAATTGTCGCAGCTGTGTCGGAAAAGTATCAGAACTCCAAGCGTTAATTGAAAGCACCGAAACACATATCATTATAGGTAGCGAAAGTTGGCTTAAGCCGGAAATAAGTTCAGCAGAAGTTTTTGCAGAAGATCTGTGTTCAGAAAGGATAGATTAAACAAAATAGGCGTAGGCGTGTTTGTCACCGTCGAAAGTAGTCTTTCGTGTAGCGAAATTGAAGTTGATACTTCGTGTAAGTTATTATGGGTAGCGGTTGTACTCGACAATCGTAAAAAGTTAATAATTGCCCTCCCCCCCCCCCCCCCGACTCTGACGATACAATAGCAGAAAGGTTCAAAGAAAATCTGTGTAAAATTGCAAAAACACATAGCTACCCGACTCACACAATAATAGTAGGTGGTGATTTTCATTTATCCTCAATCTGTTGACGAAATTATTTTTTCAATTCAGGAGGTACGCATAAAACATCGTGCGAAATTTTACTCAACGCATTCCCTGAGAATTACTTCGAACAAACAGTTCATGAGGCAAATAGAATTGTAAATGGATGTCAAAACACGCGTGATTTCTTAGCAACAAATAATGCTGACGTCACAACGAGCATCAAAACGGTTACAGGTATTAGCGAACACAGATTGAATATCGAAAGTCCCAAAGTTACCAAAAATAGACGAAAAGTATATTTGTTCAGGAAAGCAGATATAAATACAATACATTGCTTCTTGAAAGACATTTCCCACTCATTGCAAACACTAAACTTGAGTGTAGACCAGATGTGCCTCCAATTCAAAGAAGTGGTATCGACAGCAATTGACAGTTTTATACCAAATAAAATAATAAAAGAATGTGGTCAACCCATTTGGTACACAAAAAAGTCAGACACTGTTGCAAAAACAACGGAAAAGGCATGCTAAATTTAAACGAACACAAAATCTCCAGGATTGGCGAAATCTAGCGAGGACGTCAATGCGAGATACCTACAGTACTTTTCACAACGCAACTCTTTCTCGAAATTTGACTGAAAACCCAAAGAGATTTTGGTTATATGTCAAATATACTAGGGGAAAAACACAAACAATACCCTCACTACGCGATGGTGATGGTGATCCTGCCGATGATAGCGCTACGAAAGCAGTGTTACTATACATAGCTTTTAGAAACTCATTCACCGAAGGAGACGAAACTAATATTCCAGATTTCGAATTACAAACACAGGAAAGAAAGAGTAACGTTGAAGTAGCTATCCTCGGAGTAGTGAAGCAAATCACCTAGCAACAAGTCTTCTGGTCCGGACTTTATATCCATTAGATTTCTATGTGATTATGCTGAAGCGATAGCTCCTGACTTATCAGCCAACTACAACCGCCCGCTCAAAGAAGGATCTGTACCAAAAGACTGTAAAGTTGCACAGGTCACACCTATATTCAAGAAAGGCAGTAGGAGTAACCCACTAAATTACAGGTCTATTTCAATGACGTCAATTTGCAGCAAGGTTTTGGAACATATGATCTATTGACGCAAGGTCAACACGGGTTTAGAAAATATCGTTCATGCGAAACACAACTAGCTCTTTACTCGCAAGAAGTGACGAGTGCTATCGACAAGGGATCTAAAATTGATTCCGTATTTCTTGATTTCCAGAAAGATTTACCACTGGGTAGGGTATTTCCTGTCAGAGAGGACTCAGTTTGTAGTATTCGATGGTAAGGCTTCGCCTGAAACAGAGGTGAAATCCGGCGTTCCACAGGATAGTGTTATTGGTCCTCTGCTGTTTCTTACCTACATAAACGATTTGGTTTGTTTGCAGATGACGCCGTCATTTATCGTCTAGTAAAGTCATCTGAAGATCAAAACCAACTGCAGAACTATGTAAATAAGATATCAGTATAGTGTAAAAATTGGCAATCGTTTCTAATTAATGAGTAGTCTGAAGTCGTCCACATGAGTACGAAAGTAAATCCGTTAAACGTTGTTTACAAGATAAATCAATCAAAAGTGAAGGCCTAAACTCCACTAAATACCAAGGAATTACTATTACTTCAGACTTAAACTGGAAGGAACACGTAGATAATGTCATGGGAAAGGCGAACAAGAGACTGCTTTTTATTGGCAGAACCCTTAAAAGATGCAACAGAGCTACTAAAGTGACTGCATTGTGCATGTCTATCCTTTTTTGGAGTATTGCTGCCCAGTGTGGGATCCTTATCAGGTTGGTCTGACGGAGTACATCGAAAGAGTCCAAATAAGGGCAGCTCGTTTTGTATTGTCACCATACAGGGGAGACAGTGTCAGGGAAATGATACAGGATTATGTATGGGAGTCAGTACAATAACGGCGTTTATCGCTGAGGCGTGGGCTACTTACGAAACTCCAATCGCCAACATTCTCCTCCGAATGCGAAAATATGTTGTTGAGTCCTACTAACATAGGTAAAAATGATTATCAGAATAAAATACGAGAAATCAGAGCTTGAACGAAGAGATTCAGATGTTCCTTCTTCCCGCGCGCTATTCGAGAGTGGAAATGAAGATAAATAATATAAAGGTGGTTTGATGAACCCTCTGCCTGGTACTTAAATGTGATTTGTAGAGTATCGCATGTCGAAGTAGATATAGAAATAATGATGAAACTAGCTGGTCCCAGTTCGGTATACTAGCATTTAATCAGTACGCAGTGAAATTTGACTCAACGAAGCAAATACATTAAACATCACTCAAATGATCCTCTGCAACCAGAATGTATGGTTACATCTAACGCTTTTTAATTTGTAATTTCCTGTTTAGGTTATAGCTTCTATAGTTGACATTTCAATAGAAGTTTTTCTACCTTCTAATATTAGGACCATAGCGTCAAAGTTTGTGAGTTCTAAAATTATTTCCTGTAACTTCAGAGCCGTAACTAGCTCCTAAAAATCTCATTTTTGTTAAACTGATAAGGTACACTTTATGTTTTTGAAAATAACCAGTACTTTTGAATTGCACCTAAAATGTTGTTGTTGTAGTCATCAGTCCGCAAACTGGTTTGATGCAGCTCTCCACGCTACTCTGTCCTGTACAAGTCTCTTCAACTGAGAATAAGTTCGCCAACCTACATTCTTTTGAATCTGCTTACTGTATCCGTCCCTCGGTCTCCCTCTACGGTTTTTACCCCACACACTTCACTCTAATGGAAAGTTGACGATTCCTTGACATCTCAGAATGTGTCCCACTAATCTATCCCTTCTCTTAGTCCGGATATGCCAGTAACGCGTTTCTCCCCAATTCGTTTAAGCACCTCCTCATTAGTTACGTGCTCTACCCATCTAATTTATCATTCATCTGTAGCACCACATTTCAAAAGCTTCTATCATCTTTTTGTCCGAACTCGTTATCGTCCACGTTTCACTCCATACAATGCCACACTCCAGACAAATGCTTTCAGAAAGGACTTCCTAACATTTGTATTTAATATTGGATGTCAACAAATTTCGCTTCTTCAGAAACGATATTCCTCCCATAGCCATTATGCATTTTATATCTTCTTTACTTCGACCATCAGAAGGTATCTTGCTACCCAAACAACAAAACTCATCTACTACTTTTATGGTCTCATTACCTAATCTAATTCCTTCAGCATCGCCTGATTTTCTGATGCCACATTCAATTATCCTTGTTTTACTCTTGTTGATGTTCATCTTACACCCTCTTTTCAAGACACTGTCCATTCCATTCATTTGGACTTCTAGATCCTTTGCGGTCTCTGACAGAATTACTATGTCATCGGCAAACCGCAAACTTTTTATTTTTTCTCCCTGAACTCTATTTCCCTCTCCAAATGTCTCATTGCTTTCCTTCACTGCTTGCTAATGTACAGGTTGAACATGAATGGGGAAAGGCTACAACTGTCTTATCCCCTTCCCAACCTCTGCTTCCCTTTCATGTCCTTCGACTCTAATAACCACTGTTTGGTTTTTGTATAAGTTGAATATAACTCTTCGCTACCTTTGTTTTACCCCTGTTACCTTCAGAATCTGAAGGAGTTTATTCGGCTCGACACTGTCAAAAGATTTCTCCAAATCTACAAGTGCTAAAAACGTAGGTTTGCCTTTCCTTAGCGTATCTTCTAAGATAAGACGTAATGTGAACATTGCCTTCCGTGTTCCTACATATCTTCTAAATCCAAACTGATCATACCCAAGGTTGGATTCCACAAGTTTTTCCATTGATCTGTAAATAATTCGTGTTAGTGTTTTGCAACCATGACTTATTAAACTGATAGTTCTGTAATTTTCACATTTGTCTGCACTTGCTTCTTTGGAATTGGAATTACTATATTATTCTTGAAATCGGAGGGATTTCCACTCTCTCATACCAGGAGGAACAATTTCTTCATGATTGGCTCTGCTAACGGTATCAGCAATTCAGACGGAATATCATCTATTCCAGGGGCCTTTTTTTCGACTCAAATCTTTTAGGGCTCTGTCAAATTCTTCTCACAGTATCGTATCTCCAATATCCTATTCCTCCACTTCGTCTTCCATTTCTAGAATGCTACCTTGAAGTATATTTCCTTTGTAGAAACCCTCTACACATTCCTTCTATAGTTCAGTATTCCCCTCTTTGCTTAGTACTGGGTTTCCGTCTGACTTCTTGATATTCAGCTGCTTTTCTTGTCTCCAAATATCTCTTTTATTTTCTTGTAGGCGGTATCTAACTTTCCCCTAGTTATATATTCCACTATGGTTCTGCGTTTGTCCTCTAGGCACTCCTGCGTGGCCAGTCTGCACATCCTGTCAATCTCATATTTCAGACGTTTGTAGTCCCTTTTGCCTGCTTCACTTGAAGCATTTTTATGTTTCCTTCTCTCATCAATTAAGTCCAGTATACACTGTGTTATCCAGGGATTCCTATAAGGCTTTGTCCTTCTGCCTACATGATCCTCTGTGTCCTTAACTACTATATCTCTCAGAGCTACCCATTTTTCTTCTACTGTATTACTTTCCTCCGTTTCAGCAGCCAATCCTTGCCTAATGCTCCCTCTAAACCCTCAACCACCTCTGGTTCCTTCAGTTTGTCCAGAATCCATCTCCTAACTTTTCTACCTTTCTACAGTCTCTTGAGTTTTAACTTACAGTTCATTACCAATAAGTTATGGTCAGAGTCAATATCTGCCTCTGGGCATGTCTTACAGTTTTACGAGTAAACTTGGTTCCCAAATCTATTCCTTACTATTATGAAGTGTCTCCTGGTCCTTTCCACATATACAGCCTTCTTTCATGATGTTTAAACCAAGTGTTGGTGATAATATTCACCTACAACATTTTTTTCTCTTCCTTTTCCTCCTAACGAGTTTCAGTTCCCCATCACAATCAAGTTTTCGTTTCCCTTAATGATATGAATAATTTATTTTATCTCCTCATACATTTCTTCGATGTCCTGATCATCGGTGGAACTAGTTGGCATATAAGCTTGTGCTACTGTGGTCGGTGATGGTTTTGTGTCTATGTTTGCTAGGATAATGGGGTGGCTATGCTGTCCATAGCAACTTACCTGCATTCCTATTTTCTTATTCATTATCAGACCTACTCCTGCGTTACCACCAACTGATTTTGTGTTGATAACCCTGTACTCACCTGACCATAAATCCTGTTCATCCTGCCACGGAACTTCACTAATCCCTACCATAACTAACTTTGACCTATCCATTTCTCTTTTCAATTTTTCTAACCTACCTACGCGATTAAGTGTTACAACATTTTACGCTCCGATCTGTAGAATGCCAGTTTTGTTTTCTTGATGACAACATCCTAATGAGTAGTCCCCGTCTGGAGATCCGAATGGGGGCCTATTTTACCTACGGAATATTTTACCCAAGAAGACGCCATCATCATATATTCATACAATAGAGCTGAATGTTCTCGGGAAAAGTAACAACTGTAGTTTCCCCTTGCTTTCAGCTGTTGGCAATAACTGCATGGCAAAACCATGTTAGCTGATGTTACAAGGCCATCTCAGTCAATCATCCAGTCTGTTGCCCCTGTAACTACTGAAAAGACTGCTGCCCCTCTTCAGGAACCATGCGTTTGTCTGGCCTCTCCACACAGATACCCCTCCGCTGTGGTTGCACCTACGCTACGGCTATCTGTATCGTAGAGGCACGCAAGCCACTCCACCTCGGTAATGTCTGTGGTTCATGGAGGTGGGCACCTACAATAAACACCTAAGGTTGACAAGTTCGGCAGCTATTGTGTTGAAATAATTTCCATATCCACAAATTTAGACAAGGATAGAAATTACAGTAGATGTATATCTCATGAAGTACATTTAGCTGTAGTCCTTAAAAATTAAAATTTATCACCATGTTGTTGCTTATCTTTAATGAGGCCAGTAAAAGCTATTGACACAAGGCAAGGAGCTTACTATTCAAAGCTAATTTTTACAAAAGAGTATCATAGACAAATGTATTAGACGTATTTTTCTTATGCATTAGAAACTTTTTGAAAGCTCATTTGATAATTTCGTCTGCAACATCACTTATTTGATAGGGTGATTTGCTTTGCATCACCAAGGGTATCTACTTCTATGTTACGTTTGCAGCAGTTGAATGTTTACTTCGTCTTCTTTGGTGAAAGAATTTCGGAAAACTGCATTTAATAACTCCGCTTTAGTGGCACTGTCATCAGTAACATCACCGTCGCTATCGCGCTGTAAAGGCATTGACTGAGTCTTTCCGCTGGTGTAGATAATATAGGACAAGAATCTCTTTCGATTTGCCGCCACATTTCTACAAAGAGTTTCGTTGTGAAAACTATTAAACGTATGTCGTACTGTAGGCCGCGCTAAATTTCGAGCTTCAGTAAAACTTCGCCAATCTTGGGAATTTTACATTCGTCTAAATTTTCCGCAAAATATTTCTGTTCTGTTTTGTGAACCATGGGGGATCAGTTCAGTCTCTTAGTAATATATTTGATAGGAATCCCACCAGTGTTGTTGATACTATTTCTTTGAATGTAAGCCACATATGGTCTTCAATTACATAGTTAATTTAGAAAAAATGGAGACTGTCTCCTAGGATGATGTCAACCTAATTTTTACCTGTTGTTGTTGTTTTTTATTATATCTTTGTTACGGATTTGAGCTCGCTACAACTTTCAGTTCATTTATCCCTGTATCCGTCGTGGTGCTCAGGAGTATTTGTGACTAAGAGCTCAAGTGTGTCTTCGAAACCATTTACAATTTGAAGGGGCTCGTGAATTAATTGTTCAACATGATTAAGAGAATAGCTTTTTGAACAATTTCGGAAGATGTATCTGCGACCCTATCTCAAGGTGTTTTTTGTCATATATTTAAGTTACTGCCATTTGTAATTGTATGAGTAGTGTACCTATTTGTGATGAGACTCATGTTTGCTATGAACTGTTCAGCAGCTGTATCCTTAGAGTGCGGGGGTCGGTAATCAGAGTCAGTTATTAATTTATTCCGGCTGTCGAGTATAACATCTTCTCATACTAATTCAAAGCAACTATCTACTTCAGTTTCGCTTGTGAGCTGATACACATATTACATTACGATTTCCTTAAGTGGTGCTTTTTGTTTCTTTTGTAGTGCAGATCATAGGAATTTCCTTTTCTTTAAAAAAACTAGAATGCTTCGTCTGCGACTCAGTAGATAGCAAAGCTGAAAAATATAGAACAACAGTGTACGTTACAAGCATAGCATTCCGTAATCCAGCATTTCCTAATTTCAAATATTTTAAAATTGTTTGTCGATTTTAGGTGACCTGTCAAACATAGACGCTCTTATATCAAATTTTAAACGTATTTTCTCTCTCTGTTTTGAACATTGTCGTAATACACTTTATTAACTTATGTTTCACCACGAGAGAGTAAATTTAGGAAGGGTCTCGTTCTTATTTCCTCTTTTCTTTTGTCATACAATTGTAGCAATTCATATATGTTCCAATGAGTGATCACATTTGAATGATCAGCGAACATTCGAATTAACTTTATATAGTTCCTTTCATGTTCCTTCCATGGCGATGGACTGTTTCTATCGCAATCAGAAAGTGTGGAAGAAAGCTGCCGTACAGACGGAGGGAGATGGATCCATATTTGTGGTTGTGAGAACTAATTACACACTTGCATAGAATACGGAATTGCTTTCGATTCCCAAAAGCAATAAATATTTCGATTTCGGGATATCGAAAAGAAGCTGTACATTTTGGCGAGATGTCGAAGAAAAAGATCTCTTCCGTACTGGTTGTATCGAGTAAGATGCGGAGGAGGTTTGGAAGCAAACAGCAGGAGTACAGGGAAGGGTGCCTCTTGCCTAAGAGGTCGCTAATCCAACTACCTGGCGAAGGGTCAGGTGTGGCAAATGTTCAGCGTTGCAAATGTCCGGCATTTCCTGGAGTGGATGACATAATCTCAGAACTACTAAAGTCTCTGGGCGAACCAACAATGACAAAACTATTTCACCTGGTGAGTAAGATGTATGAGACAGGCGAAATACCATCAAACTTAAAAAGTAAGTAATAATCCCCATTACAAAGAAATCAGGCGCAGAGAGGTGTGAAAATTGCAGAACCATCAGTCTGATAAGTAATGGTTGCAAAATTTTAACACGAATTCCTTACAGAAGGATGGAAAAAGCTAATAGATACTGACCTTAGGGAAGATCAGTTGGAATTCAAGAGAAATGTAGGAACACAGGAAGCAATACTCATCTTAGCGGCTTATCTGAGAGGATAGTTTAGGGAAAGGGAAATCTGCATTTCTGGCTTTCATAGATTTGGAGAAAGCTTTTGACAATGTTGATTGGTGGAATACACTCTTTCTAATTCTGAAGTCAGCAGGGGCAAAATATAGGGAAAGGAAGGTTATTTACATTGTACATTAACCAAACAGGTGTCATTAGAGTTGAAGTGCATGAAAGGAACGCAGTGGTTGGGAAGGGAGTAAGACACGGTTGTTGACTTTATCCAGTGTTATTCAATTTACACATTGAGGCAGCTGTGAAGGAAAACAAAGAGAAATTTGGGACAGGAATTTGAGTTCTGGGTGAAGAAATAAAACCATTGCGTTTTGCTGATGATATTGTAATTCTATTTGAGTAATTTGAAAGGAGCGTATAAGATGAACATTAACAAGAGCAAAACAAAAGGAATGAAATGCAGTCTTAGAAAATCAGGCGATGCTGAAAGAATTAGATTAGGTAACAGAACAATAAGAGAGGTAGATGAATTTCGCAACGTGGACCGTTACATAACTTATGATGGTCGCGGTACAGAAGATATAAAATGCAAAATGGCAATAGGAAGAAAAAGAGAAATTTGGTAATATCCTACATGAATTGAAGCGTAAGGAATTCTTTTCTGGAGGCATTTGTGTGGAGTGTTGCCTTGTGTGGGAGTGAAATTTGGACGATAAATAATTTACGCATGAAAAGGATAGAGGCTTTTGAAATGTGGTGTTACAGAAGAATGCTGAAGATTAGGTGGATAGATCGCGTAACTAAAGAAGAGGCATTGAACAGAATTGTGTAGAAAAGAAATTTTTGACATGGCTTTATTATAAAGAAGGGATCGATTGGTGGGACATATTATTAGGCATCAAGGAATCGTAAAGGGAAGTGTGTGGGGGAAAATCGCAGAGGGAGACCAAGAGAGGGACCAGACAAATTTTGTTTATCTCAATAACATATGTCAGTACAGCCCTGCAATAACGTTGTGCACCAACATATTCTGCATTGTTAGTTTCACTTCTGTTGATGGCACTTGTTGTACTGTGTGTATGTATATGTGTGTGTGTGTGTGTGTGTGTGTGTGTGTGTGTGTGTGTGTGTGTGTAGTTGTGTTTAGGAACTCAATGAACGATAAGTGTTTGAAGCTGGTATATTTCAAAATGTAACATAATTATCTTATCATTTGTATGTTCTTGTGATTTTAATAGATTCTGTGAACAAGCCTGTCTTGGGCATCAAAGAAATGAGTTGCACCCCGCTGACCACCTTCAAGGACGACTGCAACACCTGCTGGTGCGACGAAACAGGAAAGATGGCTCACTGCACGTTGATGGCATGCATCAAGCCCCCCAACAATGACAAAACTATTTCACCTGGTGAGTAAGATGTATGAGACAGGCGAAATACCATCAAACTTAAAAAGTAAGTAATAATCCCCATTACAAAGAAATCAGGCGCAGAGAGGTGTGAAAATTGCAGAACCATCAGTCTGATAAGTAATGGTTGCAAAATTTTAACACGAATTCCTTACAGAAGGATGGAAAAAGCTAATAGATACTGACCTCAGGCAAGTTCAGTTGGAATTCAGGAGAAATGTAGGAACACAGGAAGCAATACTCATCTTAGCGGCTTATCTGAGAGGATAGTTTAGGGAAAGGGAAATCTGCATTTCTGGCTTTCATAGATTTGGAGAAAGCTTTTGACAATGTTGATTGGTGGAATACACTCTTTCTAATTCTGAAGTCAGCAGGGGCAAAATATAGGGAAAGGAAGGTTATTTACATTGTACATTAACCAAACAGGTGTCATTAGAGTTGAAGTGCATGAAAGTAACGCAGTGGTTGGGAAGGGAGTAAGACACGGTTGTTGACTTTCTCCAGTGTTATTCAATTTACACATTGAGGCAGCTGTGAAGGAAAACAAAGAGAAATTTGGGACAGGAATTTGAGTTCTGGGTGAAGAAATAAAACCATTGCGTTTTGCTGATGATATTGTAATTCTGTTTGAGTTATTTGAAAGCAGCGTATAAGATGGACATTAACAAGAGCAAAACAACAGGAATGGAATGCAGTCTTAGAAAATCAGGCGATGCTGAAAGAATTAGATTAGGTAACGAAACAATAAGAGAGGTAGATGAATTTTGCAACGTGGACCGTTACATAACTTATGATGGTCACGGTACAGAAGATATAAAATGCAGAATGGCAACCGTCTCTAATGACCACGCATTCGACGGGACGTTAAGCCCTGAGATCCATTCCATTCCAGAATGGCAATAGGAAGAAAAAGAGAAATTTGCTAATATCCTCCCTTGCGTAGTTTTTCATTTATCGCGAAAAGTCCATACAGCAGTGTTACAGCCGTAGGTTTCGTTTACGTTCTTGCACAGCAAATCTAAATAAACTGGTTTATTAGTTCTTTTGCCTTAATTACAAGTTAAGTACATCCTATCCCTTCATTGCTTCTCACTTATTATTCACGTAGAGTTGATTAAGATTTTATTTGCTGTCCAAGAAACTTCGCATTTCTTTTGTTTACATTCGGAGACTAGGCCTAATTTTCAGAGTACACAGATTTAGCGTTAACACGTAGTAGAAGTTGCTTTTACGTCACTGTACGACTAAGTATTTACATATATTAGTGCCCTATTCAACTTTAGTGCTCCTTTATATCTGTATCTAATTTAATTCTTTCCGTTTTCATCTAGCTTAATACAGGAAACAACCATGAGTGCTAAGTGTTTGAGCTGCCGTAGGAAAGTTAGTTCAGGGGTTCTATGCAGCTGTTGTGACAGTTGGTTTCACTGGGGAGAATATAGTGGCGTGGGTATTGGGGAAGCAAAGGAGACTCTTCCTTTCTTGTGCAGCGTTTGTTCAAGGGATCAGAAAATAGAGGAACAAGAGGGGAAAATCAGAGCCCTTCAGGCTGAATTAGATAGTGTTAGAGAAGAACTGTCAAGGTTAAGGGGGGAGGAGGGTAACCAGAGGTGGGAAGTGGTAGCAGGGAACAGTGGCCTCAGTAAGAGTACAGTGTGTGACAGTTTCATCATTGGCACAAACAATAGGTTTGCCTTGCTGCCACAGTCTAACGAGGAAGAGCCTCCAGTAGATGTAGGTGTAATTAAGGAGCAACAGAATTTCATTAGGAAACCAAAGGTTTCAAAAAAAGTAGAAAGTAGGAGGAAAATTCTGTTGCTAGGTAGCAGCCACGGGAGAGGTGTGGGCCAAATTGTGCAGGTAAAATTAGGTGACAGGTACCAGGTCACAAACTTTTTTAAGCCCAGTGCAAGTCTGAGCCAGGTGGTAGAGGATTTAGATTCATTGTGCAAAGGGTTTACTAAGGAGGATCATGTTGTGATAGTGGGTGGTGTGGGAAACAGTATTGATAGGGATCAGGGCTACAGTATTGAGTGTGACCTGGTGAAAATAGCATCTGCAACAAACCATACGAATGTTCGGATGGTGCCTGCCTTCATGCGGTATGATCAGCCTTGGTTGAACAGCTCTGTAAGGAGGGTCAACATGGAGTTAGATCAGCTGCGCAGGGCGGCCACTCTGTCGGACATTGGTTTGGTCGCTGTTGATGCTATTGATAGGTGGGACTTTACTAGGCATGGCCTGCACCTCAATAGGAAAGGGAAGGGAAAACTGGCTGGGTTGATAGGAAAATCTATAAGGGGGACACTGCAACTCTTGGGAGTACCTCTTTTTTAGGATAAGTTCAGTGTCCAATGAGAAGCCCAGACAGGCAGGTAATAAAGCTGTTAAAATATCACAAGATTCTAACAATAGTAAATTAAAAAAATAATGTTTGTATTTTTCATCAAAATATTGGGGGTTTAAAGAATGAAGTAGATGAGCTCCTAATTTGTTTAGAAGCTATAGAAGCTGACAATGTAATAGATATACTATGCCTGTCTGAGCATCACATTATCACTGATATGAATAAAGTAAATATTAGTGGGTATAAACTAGCAGCACATGTAAGTAGAGAAAAGGTGTGGGGAGGAGTTGCCATTTATGTCAAAAATTGTCACAGTGTAAAAAATTTAGAAACAAAAAATTTTTGTATAGAGCAACACATAGAAGCATGTGCCTGTGAGCTTAAACTGAAGAGCAGTTCTTTTATAATTGTCACAGTGTATAGGCCCCCCTCAGGAAACTTTCATTTATTCCTGGAATACTTGGATGCCTTGTTGTGCTATCTGTCAGATAGGGGGAAGCAAATTATTATCTGTGGGAATTTCAAGGTTGATTCACTGCAAGAGTGTAATAAGAAGAATGACCTGGAAGTCTTACTCGGTTCTTTCAATTTGACATCTGTTATTGATTTTCCTACTCGGGTAGTAAAGAACAGCAGCACACTGATAGACAATTTTTTTATAGACCAAGATAGGTTTAACAACATTAGTGCATCTCCTGTTGAGAATGGTCTTTCTGATCATGGTGCACAGCTAGTTATATTATATGATATAGCTCCTTTCTGTAATTTGAATCAGTCCTCCAAAGTTGTTCGTACAATTAATGAACCGACAATTAGAAATTTCACGGAAAGTCTTCAGCAGTTAGATTGGGATGAAGTCTACAAGGAACCTGATGCTAATTTAAAATACAATTTATTTCATGATACTTTTGTAAGGGTATTTGATAACTGTTTCCCCAAGAAATTAGTCAAATTTAATTGTAAGGAACCAAGCAAAAAACCATGGCTCACCAAAGGTATAAAAATATCTTGTAACCGGAAAAGGGAACTGTATCTGACAGCAAGAGAGAGTAGTGACCCAGAAATACTCAACTATTATAAAAACTACTGTTCTGTATTAAGGAAAGTTATTAAAAAATCCAAAAGCATGTGCATCATGTCTGAGATTAGTACGTCAAATAATAAAATAAAAACAATCTGGAATATTATAACAAGGGAGACAGGGCAACCAAGAACACAGGAAGACAGCATTACCATCAAAGTGAAGGAAAAAATTACAAACAAAAAGTCAGAAGTTTAAAACACTTTTAATAATTATTTTTTAAATGTTGTGGAGAATATAGGATCCAAATGTTCATTAGAAGAAGCTAGGCAGTTAATGGAACAGGGCATATCTAGATAGTATGATACAATGGAAATCCCACCCACCTCTCAAACTGAAATTAAGAAATTAATGAACTCTCTCAAGAGTAAAAGCTCTCATGGCATTCATGGCACATCCAGCAGGGTATTAAAAGCTTGTTCCCAAGAAATATGTAGGATTCTTACCCACTTTTTTAATAGGCCACTGGAGCAGGGTATTTTCCCTGATAGACTGAAATATGCTATTGTCAAACCACTTCATAAAAAAGGTGATACATTGGATGTCAACAACTACCGCCCAATCTCACTTCTGACTGCTCTATCAAAAATTCTTGAAAAAGTAATGTATTCCAGAGTAACTTCATATATTAATAAAAATAAAGTTCTAACAAAATGTCAGTTTGGTTTCCAGAAAGGCTTTTCAACAGAAAATGCAATACACATTTTCACTAATGAAATATTAATTGCTCTGGATAACCGTAAATCACCCGTTGGGATTTTTTGTGATCTATCAAAGGCCTTTGATTGTGTTAACCATGGAATTCTTCTAGATAAGCTTAAGTACTGTGGCATGAGTGGTTAAGTGCACAAATGGTTTAAATCATACCTAACTGGAAGAGTTCAGAAAGTTGATATAAGTAATTCACATAATATACAAAAAACAGCCGAGTCCTCAAACTGGGGAACTGTCAAGCATGGGGTGCCACAGGGTTCGGTACTGGGACGTTTGCTGTTCTTAATATATATTAATGATTTGCCTTTCTATATTCATAAAGATGCCAAGCTAGTTCTCTTTGCTGATGATACAAGTATCGCTATCACACCCGAATCACAGGAATTAACTGAAGAAATTGCCAATGAAGTATTTCAGAGAATTATTAGGTGGTTCTCTGTAAATGGACACTCTTTAAATTTTGAAAAAACACAGTATATTCAGTTTCACACAATAAATGGCATCACACCATTAATTAATATTGACTTCAACCAGAAATCTATAGCTAAGGTAGAATATTCAAAATTTTTAGGTTTATGCATTGATGAGGGGTTGAATTGGAAGAAACACATTGAAGATCTGCTGAAACGTTTGAGCTCAGCTACTTATGCTATTAGGGTGATTGCAAACTTTGGTGATGTACAACTCAGTAAACTAGCATACTATGCCTATTTTCATTCTCTGCTTTCTTATGGCATCATATTCTGGGGCAATTCATCATTTAGTAAGAAAGTATTCATTGCCCAAAAGCAGGTCATCAGAATAATTGCTGAAGCCCACCCAAGATCATCCTGCAGACATTTGTTTAAGGATCTAGGAATCTTTACAGTAGCTTCACAATATATATATACCCTTATGAAATTTGTTATCAACAATCCAACTGAATTCAAATGTAACAGCAGTGTGCATAGCTACAACACTAGGAGAAAGGGTGACATACACTATTCAAGGTTAAATTTAGCTCTGTCTCAGAAAGGGGTCAATTATTCTGCCACAAAAGTCTTTGGTCACTTACCTAGTAGTATCAAAATTCTGACAGATAGCCAACTAGCATTTAAAAATAAATTAAGAGAATTTCTGAATGGCAATTCCTTCTAAACATTAGATGAATTTGTAGATGAAAGTTAGTACTTTAGGAAAAACTTAAAAAATAAAAAAAAGTATTAAAAATTAAAAGTAAAAAAAAAAATTTAAAAAAATTCAAATATTGAGTGTCATGTAATATTATGTATAGACACACTTCATTTAACTGACACGTTCCACATCATTACGAAGTGTCGTATTCATGATCTATGGAACAATTATTAATCTAATCTAATCTAATTGAAGCATAAGGAATTCTTTTCTGGAGGCATTTGTGTGGAGTGTTGCCTTGTGTGGGAGTGAAATTTAGACGATAAATAATTTAGGCATGAAAAGGATAGAGGCTTTTGAAATGTGGTGTTACAGAAGAATGCTGAAGATTAGGTGGATAGATCGCGTAACTAATGAAGAGGTATTGAACAGAATTGTGTAGAAAAGAAATTTTTGACATGGCTTTATTATAAAGAAGGGATCGATTGGTGGGACATATTATTAGGCATCAAGGAATCGTAAATTTAGCATTGGAGAGAAGTGTGTGGGGGAAAATCACAGAGGGAGACCAAGAGAGGGACCAGACAAATTTTGTTTATCTCAATAACATATGTCAGTACAGTCCTGCAATAACGTTGTGCACCAACTTATTCTGCATTGTTAGTTTCACTTCTGTTGATGGCACTTGTTGTACTACCTCCCTCTCTCTCTCTCTCTCGCTCTCTCTGTTTCTCTGTGTGTATGTGTGTGTGTCTGTGTGTGTGTGTATTTGTGTGTGTGTGTGTGTTTGTATGGAACTCAATGAACGATAAGTGTTTGAAGCTGGTATATTTCAAAATGTAACATTATTATCTCATCATTTGTATGTCGTGTGATTTTAATAGATTCTGTGAACAAGGATGGCTTGCGTATCAAACAAATGAATTGCACCCCACTGACCTGCTTCAAGGACGACTGCAACACGTGCTGGTGCGACGCCACAGGAAAGATGGCTGACTGCACGTCGATGAAATGCGTCAAGGGCCCCACCAGTGGTGAGTCTCCACTCCTCCCAGTGCTCCCTCACCTCCTACTACTCTCTGTTTTTCTTCTGTAGTTGTGGTTTTCAGTCCAACGATTCGTTTGCTGCAGCTCAACATGCTACCCAATCATGTACAAACTCTCTCTCTCTCTCCCTTCCCTCTGAGATTTTTATCCCACACAGTACCCTCCAACGCGAAATTGACTATTCCTTGATGCTTCAGAAGGTGTCACAGTAATCGATCCCTCCTCAAGCTATGCCAGAAATTTCTTCTTTTCCTTCTTCAGCACATCCTCATCTAATCTTCAGCATTCGCCTATAGCACTAAATCTCAAATGCTTTTACCATCTTTCTGCCTCAACTCCCTGTTGTCCTAGACTCACTTCCGTACAATGCAACATTTCAGACAAATTCTTTCAGAAAGTACTTTCTAACATTTAAATTAATTATAAATATTAACAAATGTTGCTTTTATAAATGCTTTTCCTTCCATATCCATTTTACATAGCCATCGGACGTAATTTGGCTAGCCAAATAACTAAACTCGCTTACTACTACTGCTGATACAGTTAGGTCTGTATATTTTGCACAAGTACATTCACTACTGAGATATGGTATCATTTTCTGGGGAAGTGCTCACCAGACCATAACCGTTTTCAGGAGGCAAAAAGCAATCACAAGATTAATGAAACAAGCTAGCAGCAGAAAATCCTGCAAACCTTTCTTTAAGGACCTGAAAATCCTACCCCTTCCCTGTGTATACATTATGGAAGTAGTCATGTTTGTAAAAAAAAAAAAGTCTACTGAGGAGGAAAAATCAATTTTATCAAAGTAATATTCTCCATGATTACAGTACAAGATCAAACAATGGCATACACATTAATCACTGCAACACCACATTGAGCCAGAAAGGTGTATATCATGCAGGCACAAAATTGTACAACAGATTACCCAGACACATGAAATGTTCTCCTGACCTACTAAATTTCAAAAAGTCTGTGACAGCATACCTACTAGACAACTGCTTTTACTCTGTCTCAGAGTATCTTACGCATGAGGATATGTAATTTTGTAACTGTTGTAATAAGTTTGTAAGATTCATTGTGTACCAATCTCATTATTAATTAAGTAAATCTAGTTATGTAGAAATTTAAATAATATGTGTATCTTCTACAAATTGTAAAGCCAAAAGATAAAATTTTATGTCCAATATCTTGTGTTCATCATATGTACTGAAATAGATTATAAGGACAAATAAATAAATAAATACTTTTCTTGTCTCATTGCCTAATTAAGTGCCTTGAGCAGGCTCGTCTTAGACTACATTCCATTACCATTGTTTTGCTCTTGTTAATGTTCGTCTTTTACACTCCTTTCTAGATAATGTCTATTCCGTTAAATTCCTCGTTCAGGTCCTTTGCTGTTTCTAACAGAATCACAATGTCATCAGCATTCCACAAAATGTTTATTTTTTTGTACCTGAACTTTAATTTATTTCTACCTCAAATTTCTCCTTGCATTCCTTCACAGTTTGCTCAATGTACAGATCGAATACCATTACTCCCTTTCCCACCATAGCATCCCTTCCATTCTCCTCGATTCTTGTAACTGCTGTCTAGTATTGTAAGATGAACATAACTTTTACCTCAGTCAAAAGCAAATCTACAAAAACTAAGAACGTATGTTCGACTTTCCTTATCCTATGTTCAAATGAGTGATCACATTTGAATGATTAGCGAACATTCGAATTATCTTTATATAGTTCGATTCGTGTTCCTTCCATGGCGATGGACTGCTTCTATCGCAATCAGAAAGTGTGGAAGAAAGCTGCCGTACAGACGGAGGGAGATGGATCCATATTTGTGGTTGTGAGAACTAATTACACAGTTGCAAAGAATACGGAATTACTTTCGATTCCCAAAAGTTATAAATACTTCGATTTCGGGATATCGAAAAGAAGTTGTTCATTTTGGCGAGATGTCGAAGAAAAAGATCTCTTCCGTATTGGTTGTACCGAGTAAGATGTAAGATGCGGAGGAGGTTTGGAAGCAAACAGCAGGAGTACGGGGAAGGGTGTCCCTTGCCTAAGGGGTCGCTAATCCAACTACTTGGCGAAGGGTCAGGTGTGGCAAATATCCAGCGTTGCAAATGTCCGGCATTCCCTGGAGTAGATGACATAATCTCAGAACTACTAAAGTCTCTGGGCGAACCAACAATGACAAAACTGTTTCACCTGGTGAGTAAGATGTATGAGACAGGCGAAATACCATCAAACTTAAAAAGTAAGTAATAATCCCCATTACAAAGAAATCAGGGGCAGAGAGATGTGAAAATTGCAGAACCATCAGTCTGATAAGTCAGGGAAAGGGAAATCTGCATTTCTAGCTTTCATAGATTTGGAGAAAGCTTCTGACAATGTTGATTGGTGGAATACACTCTTTCAAATTCTGAAGTCAGCAGGGGCAAAATATAGGGAAAGGAAGGTTATTTACAACTTTTACATTAACCAAACAGGTGTCATTAGAGTTGAAGTGCATGAAAGTAACGCAGTGGTTGGGAAGGGATTAAGACACGGTTGTAGATTTTGTCCAGTGTTATTCAATTTACACACTGAGGCAGCTGTGAAGGAAAACAAAGAGAAATTTGGGAAAGGAATTTGAGTTCTGGGTGAGGAAATAAAGCCATTGCGTTTTGCTGATGATATTGTAATTCTGTTTGAGTTATTTGAAAGGAGCGTATAAGATGAACATTAACAAGAGCAAAACAACAGGAATGGAATGCAGTCTTAGAAAATCAGGCGATGCTGAAAGAATTAGATTAGGTAACGAAACAATAAGAGAGGTAGATGAATTTTGCAACGTGGACCGTTAAATAACTGATGATGGTCGCAGTACAGAAGATATAAAATGCAGAATGGCAACCGTCTCTAATGACCACGCAGTCGACGGGACGTTAAACCCCGAGATCCATTCCATTCCAGAATGGCAATAGGAAGAAAAAGAGAAATTTGCTAATATCCTATACGAATTGAAGCGTAAGGAATTCGTTTCTGGAGGCATTTGTGTGGAAATTTAGACGATAAATAATTTAGGCATGAAAAGGATAGAGGCTTTTGAAATATGGTGTTACAGAAGAATGCTGAAGATTAGGAGGTTAGATCGCGTAACTAATGAAGAGGTGTTGTTGTTGTGGTCTTCAGTCCAGAGACTGGTTTGATGCAGCTCTCCACCCTACTCTATCCTGGGCAAGCCTTTTCATCTCCTCATAAGAACGACAACCCACATCCACTTGAATCTGCTTACTATACGCGTCTCTTGGTCTCCCTCTGAGATTTTTACCCCACACACTTCCCTCCAACGCTAAATTCACAATTCCTTGATGTCTAAGAATGTGTCCTACCAATCTATCCCTTCTTTTAGTCAAGGTATGCCAGAAATTTCTTTTCTCCCCAATTCGGTTCAGTACCTCCTCATTAGTTACGCGATCCACCCACCTAATCCTCAGCATTCTTCTGTAGCACCACATTTCAAAAGCCTCTATCCTCTTTCTGTCCACACTGCTTATCGTCCATGTTTCACTCCCATACAAGGCAACACTCCATACAAATGCCTTCAGAAAGGACTTCCTTAGGCTTAAATCAATATTCGATGTTAACAAATTTCTCTTTTTCAAGAACGCTTTTCTACCCATTGCCATTCTGCATTTTATATCATCTGTACTGCGACCATCATTTGTTATTTTACTGCCCAAGTAACAAAACTCATCTACCTCCTTTATTGTTTCGTTACCTAATCTAATTCCTTCAGCATCACCTGATTTTCTTACACTGCACTCCATTACCCTTGTTTTACTCTTGTTAATGTTCATCTTATATGCACCTTTCAGCACACTGTCCATTCCGTTCAATTGCTCTTCCAGGTTCTTTGCTGTATCTGACAGAATTACTATGTCGTCGGCAAAACGCAATGTTTTTAATTCTTCACCCTGAACTTTAATTCCTTCTCCAAATTTCTCCTTGCTTTCCTTTATAGCTTGCTCAATGTACAAATTGAACAACATTGGGGAAAGGCTACAACCCTGTCTTACTCCCTTTCCAACCAATGCATCCCTTTCATGCCCTTCAACTCTGACAACCGCTGTCTGGTTTTTGTACAAGTTGTAAATAGCCTTACGTTCCCTATATTTTACTCCTGCTTGCTTCAGAACTTGAAAGAGTTTATTCCAATCAACATTGTCAAAAGCCTTCTCCAAATCTACAAAAGCTAGAAATGTTGGTTTGCCTTTTCTTAATCTATCTTCTAGGATAAGCCGTAATGTGAGTATTGCCTCCCGTGTTCCTACATTTCTCCTGAACCCAAACTGATCTTCCCCGAGGTCGGCTTCTACAAGCTTTTCCATCCTTCTGTATATAATTCTTGTTAATATTTTGCAACCATGACTTATTAAACTGATGATTCTGTAGTTTTCACATGTGTCTGCACCCGCTTTCTTTGGAATGGGGATTATAACATTTTTCTTAAAGTCTGAGGGTACTTCACCTGTCTCATACATCTTACACACAATGTGAAACAATTTTGTCATGGCTGGTTCTCCCAGAGACTTCAGTAGCTCTGACGGGATATCATGAAGAGGTATTGAACAGAATTGTGTAGAAAAGAAATTTTTGACATGGCCCTATTATAAAGAAGGGATCGATTGGTGGGACATATTATTAGGCATCAAGGAATCGTAAGTTTAGCAGTGGAGGGAAGTGTGTGGGTGAAAGTCGCAGAGGGAGACCAAGAGAGGGACCAGATAAATTTTGTTTATCTCAATAACATATGTCAGTACAGCCCTGCAATAACGTTGTGCACCAACTTATTCTGCATTGTTAGTTTCACGTCTGTTGATGGCACTTGTTGTACTCTCTCTCTCTCTCTCTCTCTCTCTCTCTCTCTCTCTCTCTGCGCGCGCGCGCGTGTGTGTGTGTGTGTGTGTGTGTGTGTGTGTGTGTGTGTGTTTGTATGGAACTCAATGAACGATAAGTGTTTGAAGTTGGTATATTTCAAAATGTAACATTATTATCTCATCATTTGTATGTTGTGTGATTTTAATAGATTCTGTGAACGAGGATCGCTTGGGCATCAAAGAAATGAATTGCACCCCACTGACCTCCTTCAAGGACGACTGCAACATGTGCTGGTGCGACGCCACAGGAAAGATGGCTCACTGCACGGGGATGAATTGCGTCAAGGGCCCCACCAGTGGTGAGTCTCCACTCCTCCCAGTGCTCCCTCACCTCCTACTACTCTCTGTTTTTCTTCTGTAGTTGTGGTTTTCAGTCCAACGATTCGTTTGCTGCAGCTCAACATGCTACCCAATCATGTACAAACTCTCTCTCTCTCTCCCTTCCCTCTGAGATTTTTATCCCACACAGTACCCTCCAACGCGAAATTGACTATTCCTTGATGCTTCAGAAGGTGTCACAGTAATCGATCCCTCCTCAAGCTATGCCAGAAATTTCTTCTTTTCCTTCTTCAGCACATCCTCATCTAATCTTCAGCATTCGCCTATAGCACTAAATCTCAAATGCTTTTACCATCTTTCTGCCTCAACTCCCTGTTGTCCTAGACTCACTTCCGTACAATGCAACATTTCAGACAAATTCTTTCAGAAAGTACTTTCTAACATTTAAATTAATTGTAAATATTAACAAATGTTGCTTTTTTATAAATGCTTTTCCTTCCATATCCATTTTACATAGCCATCAGACGTAATTTGGCTAGCCAAATAACTAAACTCGCTTACTACTTTTCTTGTCTCATTACCTAATTAAATGCCTTGAGCAGGCTCGTCTTAGACTACATTCCATTACCATTGTTTTGCTCTTGTTAATGTTCACCTTTAACACTCCTTTCTAGATAATGTCTATTCCATTAAATTCCTCATTCAGGTCCTTTGATGTTTCTAACAGAATCACAATGTCATCAGCATTCCACAAAATTTTTATTTTTTTGTATCCGAACCTTTTGCTCTATGTACAGATCGAATACAATTACTCCCTTTCCTACCATTGCATCCCTGCCATTCTCCTCGATTCTTGTAACTGCTGTCTAGTATTGTAAGATGAATATAACTTTTACCTCAGTCAAAAGCATATCTAGAAAAACTAAGAACGTATGTTTGACTTTTCTTATCCTATGTTCAAATGAATGATCACATTTGAATGATCAGCGATCATTCGAATTATCTTTATATAGTTCGATTCGTGTTCCTTCCATGGCGATGGACTGTTTCTATCGCAATCAGAAAGTGTGGAAGAAAGCTGCCGTACAGACGGAGGGAGATGGATCCATATTTGTGGTTGTAAGAACTAATTACATACACACTTGCATAGAATACGGAATTGCTTTCGATTCCCAAAAGTTATAAATATTTCGATTTCGGGAAATTGAAAAGAAGCTGTACATTTCGGCGAGATGTGGAAGAAAAAGATCTCTTGCGTATTGGTTGTATCGAGTAAGATGCGGAGGAGGTTTGGAAGCAATCAGCAGGAGTACGGGGAAGGGTGTCCCTTGCCTAAGGGGTCGCTAATCCAACTACCTGGCGAAGGGTCAGGTGTGGCAAATGTCCAGCGTTGCAAATGTCCGGCATTCCCTGGAGTAGATGACATAATCTCAGAACTACTAAAGTCTCTGGGCGAACCAACAATGACAAAACTATTTCACCTGGTGAGTAAGATGTATGAGACAGGTGAAATACCATCAAACTTAAAAAAACAGTAATAATCCCCATTACAAAGAAAGCAGGCGCAGAGAGGTGCGAAAATTGCAGAACCATCTGTCTGATAAGTCATGGTTGCAAAATTTTAACACGAATTCCTTACAGAAGGATGTAAAAAGCTAATAGATACTGACCTTGGGGAAGATCAGTTGGGATTTTGCTGATGATATTGTAATTCTGTATGAGTTATTTGGTAGGAGCGTATAAGATGAACATTAACAAGAGCAAAACAAAAGGAATGGAATGCAGTCTTAGAAAATCAGGCGATGCTGAAAGAATTAGATTAGGTAACGAAACAATAAGAGAGGTAGATGAATTTTGTAACGTGGACCGTAAAATAACTTATGATGGTCGCAATAGAGAAGACATAAAATGCAGAATGGCAATAGGAAGTAAATGAGAAATTTGCTAATATCCTATATGAATAGAAGCGTAAGGAATTCTTTTCTGAAGGCATTTGTGTGGAGTGTTGCCTTGAGTGGGAGAGAAATTTGGACGATAAATAGTTTAACCATGAAAAGGATAGAGGCTTTTGAAATGTGGTGTTACAGAAGAATGCTGAAGATTAGGTGGGTAGATCGCGTAACTAATGAAGAGGCATTGAACAGATATGTGGAGAAAAGAAAATTTTTACACGGGTTGATTATAAAGAAGGGATCGATTGGTAGGACATATTGTCACGTTGAAATAGGAGCAGGCTTGACTTCGAAGGCAACTGAACACACCACTTATACTGAAAGCTGGTTTATTCCGTACTCAACACATACGCAGCACTAACTGCCTCTCAGGCAGAGTGCTCTGCTATTTATACACAGACAGAATTTACCAGAAATTAAAAGAAGAGTTAACATAACAAAAAAGTAGAATTTACAAGTGAACATAAGGAAGATGTAGAACATTCCGGAATTGTTAATTAGAAATGAATTTTTGCCGGTGGGCGGGATCGAACCCGCGACCTTTTGCACCGCAGTCCGTCACGCTATCCCCTGCGCCACGCCGGCAGTCGGTGTATGCGGTCTCTCTCGGCATTACTCCCTCTCCTGGAGAAACAGCGACCCGCTGTTATGATCCCTGTTGAGCCAGCTGCAATGTCTTGGATCTTGACCGTGTCATGGGTCCTCTGTATGACAGTTCAAGAGAATCCGCCCCTTTTCCGCGATTATCGACGACAGACGTTCCTGTCGTGGCTTCATCAGGAACATTACCGTCCTTAAAGTCCTTTAACAAGAAGCCATTGTCGTCTATCTGCTCTTGAGGATCGCAGTAAGGCCTTATGCGTAGGACGTGAGCAATGTCTCTTCGATTTTGACGTTTCGACGATGGCTCATAATCCTCAACTTCGTATGTGACGTCTGACAGGCGGCGTATGACACGATAAGGACCAAAGTATCGCTTCAATAACTTTTCTGACAGTCCAACCTTCCGTATAGGGGTAGAAATCCATACCAGATCTCCTGTGCTGTACACAACAGGTCGGTGCTTGTCGTTATACCGCTGACGGTCCTTCTCCTGGGCGCCCAGTGTCCGTATGCGAGCCAGCTGTCTTGCTTCTTCGACCCTGGTGATGAGCTGTTTAACATAATCATCCTGAGTGTCGGTCGGTTGGAATGGGAACAGCGTATCCATTGTCGTCTCAGCTTCACACCCATGGAGCAGGAGAAACATCGTGAAGCCTGTGGTGTCTTGTCTTGCTGTATTGTAAGCAAATGTCACGACTGGCAGAATTGTATCCCAATCCTTCTGCTCAACATCGATGTACATCGACAGCATGTCGGCTAACGACTTGTTAAAACATTCCGTAAGACCATTTGTCTGAGGATGGTATGCAGTTGTCAATCTGTGGACAATGTTGCACCGTGACATTACCTCTGATACTAGTTTTGACTGGAATACTTTTCCACGATCGGATATCATTAAACGTGGTGCTCCATGCTCCAAAATAATGTCTTCTACAAGGAATTTTGCGATCTCTGGTGCTTCTGGAGGTAATTGCGGCACATGCTTCCATCCCTGGCACTCTTTACAGTGATTCACATAGTGCTTGACAGATCGGTAGAGACCTTTCCAGTAATACCTGCGTCTGATTCTGTCTAGGGTCTTCACGAATCCCAGATGACCTGATATTGAAGCATCGTGGAAATATTTGAGAATAGCTGGCTGGAGATGAGCTGGAACAACAAGTAGCCATTTGGGGCCCTGTGGATCGTAGTTGCTCTTATAAAATGTTCTGTTTATAAGTTGGAACTCTCCATTGGTCGGGTCTCCTTTCTCCAAGGCCTCTATCGGTTTTAATAGTGCTGGATCTTCCCTCTGTTCAGCTGAAACGTCATCTAATTCAGTGAGAGCTGAAATTTCATTAATGCTGTTGTGTTCCACTAATGGATTCCTCGAAAGGCAGTCGGCATCCTTGTGTTTACGCCCGTTCTTGAATACCACTGTGACATCGTACTCTTGGCGTCTTAGTGCCTATCTTGCTAGTCGACCTGATGGATCCTTCAAGCTAGTCAGCCAACACAAAGAATAGTGGTCTGTCACGATGGTGAATGGTTTGCCAAATAAATACGGCCCGAACTTGTTGATAGCCCAGATAACCGCGAGACATTCTTTTTCAGTTGTAGAGTAGTTTATCTCGGACTTTGAGAGTACTCTTGACTCATAGGCTATCACTTTTTCAGCACCTTCCTGAACTTGTACAATTACTGCACCAATCCCATAACCACTGGCGTCTGTGTGAAGTTCCGTTTCTGCATTCTCGTCGTACAAGGCTAGCACTGGTGCGGAAGTTAGAGCCTGCTTAAGTGCCCGGAAAGCTCTTTCTTTTGTCTCATCCCAGTAAAATTTAGCGTCTCCCTGCAGAAGTTCTTGTAATGGACGTGCCTTGTTACAAAATCCTTTTATGAAACGTCGGTAGTATGAGCACAGGCCGAGAAAACTTCTCACATCACGAATGTGCTGAGGAGTTGGAAATTCTTTAACTGCCCTTAGTTTATCTGGATCAGGACGGAAACCATCTCCGTTGACTAGGTGCCCCAGGATTTTATCTCTTTGGCGACGAAGAGGCACTTCTTTGCATTGAGGCGGAGACCCGCAGTCTGAACACACTTCAACACAGTTGACAGGCGACTCAGATGTTTTTCAAATGTTTTCGAGAAAACGACAATATCATCTAAATAGCAGAGACACGTCGTCCACTTAAGGTGTCAAAGCAAGTTGTCCATCATGCGTTCGAATGTGGCTGGAGCATTACATAATCCAAATGCCATTACTTTAAATTTATAGAGGCCGTCAGGTGTAATAAAAGCCGTCTTCTTCCTGTCAGCTTCGTCAACCTCGATTTGCCAGTAACCTGTCTGCATGTCCATAGTTGAGAAGTATGTAGCTCCTTTCAAGCAGTCTAAGGTGTCGTCAATACGCGGCAGTGGGTAGACATCTTTCTGTGTGATTCTGTTCAGCCGCCTATAGTCGACACAGAATCGCCACGTGCCATCCTTCTTCTTTACGAGGACCACCGGAGACGACCAAGGTTGAATAATGTCATCTCGCGACATCTTCTCCACTTCCTCCCGAATTATCCGTCTTTCAGCTGGAGACACTCTATACGAACGCTGGCTAATTGGCGGATGATCCCCAGTATTGATACGGTGCTTTATCGTGGGCCGTATCGTCTGACTTTTCCCCTGCTGAGGTGTGAATGCACCCGAAAATTGGCGTAGTATACCTAACACCCGCTGGCGTTGTTCCTTGGTCAGTCGAGGCCCTATTGGCAGTTCCACGTTTGTTTCCTCCAGCGTGTTGTCTGTACTAACAGCAGGGCATGGGTCTTCATTGATGACGTTGAGCTCACCGTCCTGGATTGGTTCAGCTGTCCCGATACACATTCCCTTGGGGATAAGTTGTGTCTGCTCGTGACAATTTGTGATCCAAATCTCTCCTTGACCACCAGTAAAGCTTATGATAGCCGCTGGTATGTAAATTTCTTTTGTGAGCCTGATAAACCTTTTACTATCAACAAGAATTTCACAGTTTAACCAGTCATCTGTGTTTGTGACTGCAACTCTTCTCATTGTCCATGACGGTATCGTCACATTGTCAACGACTTAAAGCTTCCCAGAAAATTCTGTAATATGTGTATCCGGCGGAACAACTTCTTCAATTTGCAGCTCAGATCTTCCACAGTCAATGATAGCTTGGGATGCCTGAAGAAAGTCCCATCCGAGGATGATATTGTGACTACATTCTGTTAACACGACAAATTCAAACGGCTGCGTCCTGTTGTCGATGGTTATTCTTGCGACACAAGTTCCTGCTGGATGGACGTACTTTCGATTCGCGACCTTCAGCACAGTTGCCCCCGTATCACAGAACATTGTCGTCTTTAGTGTGCGGCGGTAATTATCCGACAATACAGAGAAAGACGCTCCTGAATCAACAAGTGCCCGGAAAGGTTGGCCGTCGATTATGACGTCGATGAGATTTCCCGACATCTTAGCGACTGTCGTCCATGGAGGATTTTCATCTGCGGCGGCCTCACCTCCGTAGATGGTAGCTTCACTTAGTTTTCCTGGGGGCGGCGACTAGGGGAGCGGCTGGTACCTCTGTACGGCGACGGTGAACGGCTGCGGCGCGTCGGGGAGCGACCTCGTCTAGGGTACGGCGATGGGATTCTTCCCATAGGTCGACCGAATTCATCAGCAGGTGACTGCCTGGGATAGAACTCCTCCGACGGCTGACGTCTTGCGGCAAAATAATCATCGAATACTCGCCTCCTCTCTCCGCAGTAGCGTACGACATGTCCAGGGCGTCCACAGTGGAAACACAGTGGTGTGTTGTCTTCTGTCCTCCAGACTTCTGTTTTTCTGCGGGGCGTCACAGTTACCGGGGGAGCTGGCTGTGGTCGCGTCGGTCGTTCATGGGCTGCCGTTTGGCGGCTTCGGCGTAAGTCATAGCAGGGCGACGCCATTCTTCACGTAGGGTGCGATTGACGGGGCAGACAGGAGCTAATGTTTGAAATACCTCGTCCTCAGCGGCGTCGGCTACCTCGTGACTTACAGAACTCACATCCATGCGCATAATCTGATGCTCGCTCGGTCTAATAGTCCCGGCTGCCATGCACTGTTGTAATTCTTCTCTCACGATTTGTCGTATGAGAGAAGCGAAGTCATGCTGGTCTTCCACAACGGCCATAGGGACTCCATTTGGGAGTCTGTCATACTTCTTGCGTCCAACCCTCCTTTGTTGCATTTCTTCAATACGATGGCACCACTTGATGAACTCTTCTGTCGTAGCGACGTCTTTTATCAGGAGAGCTTGGTACATATCTTTTGCAATTCCCTTCATCAGGTGCGTGATTTTGTCCGCCTCAGTCATGTTCGGATTGACTATGTTACACAGGGCCAAAACATTCTGTATGTACGATTGTGTCGGCACACCATGTTGTTGGGCCCGGTTCTTCAGTTGTTCTTCCGCCGAACGGATTTGTCGCTGGCGGTCTCCAAACGTCTTCTTAAGTTCCACCTGGAACGTCTCCCAGTCGTTCAACCTGTCTTCGTTGTTTCCGAACCATTGCTGGGCTGTTCCATCCAGGTAGAAATAACGTTGGCCAAGCACATCGTATGAACCCCCCTGTTGTACTTGGCGACTCGGTCGAACCCTTTTAGCCATTTTTTGGGGTCCTGTCCAGCATCTCCAGAGAACAACGACAGGTGTTTGATGTGCAGCTGGCTTATTGCTGGTTTCGTCTCCATCGTTCTTCTGATAATACGGACTTTTGGAAGGATGTACTCGGTGTATCCCTTGTATTCCGGTTCCAGTTCGTGTAAGCGACGGCTTTTACTTTGCCTAATCGGAGCCATGGTGATGCAGCTGTTGCACAGTGTACCTGGCGCCTCCACCAAACAATGTCACGTTGAAATGGAAGCAGGCTTGACTTCGAATGCAACTGAACACACTACTTATACTGAAAGCTGGTTTATTCCGAACTCAACACACACACAGCACTAACTGCCTCTCAGGCAGAGTGTTCTGCTATTTATACACAGACAGAATTTACCACAAATTAGAACAGTTAACATAAGAAACAAGTAGAATTTACAAGTGAACATAAGAAAGATGTAGAACCTTCTGGAATTGTTAATTACAAAGAAATAAATTTTTGCCGGTGGGCGGGATTGAACCCGTGACCTTCTCCACCACAGTCCGTCATGCTATCCCCTGCGCCACGCCGGCAGTCGGTGATTGTGGTCTCTCGCGGCAATATTATTAAACATCAAGGAATCGTAAATTTAGCATTGGAGGGAAGTGTGTTGGGGAAAATCGCAGAAAGAGACCAAGAGACGAATATAGTAAACAGATTCAAATAGATGTAGGGTGTCATTCTTATGAGCAGATGAAGAAGCTTGTTCAGGATTAGGGTAGAGAGCTGCATCACACCAGTCTCCGAACCGAAGAGAACAACAACAACTTATTCGTGTGTATGTTGTAAGTCCTAATGCTGTTATAAGCCAGTTGTGACTTTATGCTACGTATTTCCCTGAAATGTTTTTCACGTTTTCATCCAGTGTTGATGGTCAATGAACGAAACTGGTCGACAGTTATATTTTTAATGAAAACATTGATGGCTGAAAATGAATTAATTAAATACTTAAGGGCTGTTAAAAGTCACTGGATCAAAATAATGAATGTTTCTGCTTTTGAAGATGGCGGAAAGGTATCTGGCGTACTGTAGGAATGAACGAAGTACTCCAGATATGTTTGTAAATATTGCTTAAAATATACTTAGATTAATAAGGACCAGACACATTTTATTTATCTCAGTAACATAAGTCTGTACAACCCTGCAATAACGTTGTGCACCAACTGATTCTGCATCGATTCACTTCTGTTGATGGCACTTGTTGTACTGTGTGTGTGTGTGTGTGTGTGTGTGTGTGTTGTTGTGTTTGTATGGAACTCAATGAACGATAAGTGTTTGAAGCTGGTATATTTCAAAATGTAACATTATTATCTCATCATTTGTATGTTCTTGTGATTTTCATAGATTCTATGAACAAGGGTGGCGTGGGCAAAATAGAAATGAATTGCACCCCGCGGACATCCTTCATGGTCGACTGCAACACGTGCTGGTGCGGCGTCTCAGGAAAGGTGGCTCAATGCACGTTGATGGAATGCAACCGGCGCACCAGTGGTGAGTCTTCACTCCTCCCAGTGCTCCCTCACCTCCTCCTACATTCTGTTTTTCTTCTGTAGTTGTGGTTTTCAGTCCAACGTTTCGTTTGCTGCAGCTCAACATGCTACCCAAACCTGTACAAGCTCTCTCTCTCTCTCCCTTCCTTCTGCGATTTTTATCCCACACAGCACCCTCCAACACTAAATTGACTATTCCTTGATGCTTCAGAAGGTGTCACAGTAATCGATCCCTCCTCAAGCCACGCCAGAAATTTCTTCTTTTCTTTCTTCAGCGCATCCTCATCTAATCTTCAGCATTTGGCTATAGCACTAAATCTCAGATGCTTTTACCATCTTTCTGTCTCAACTCCTTATTGTCCTAGACTCACTTCCTTACAATGCAACATTTCAGACAAATTCTTTCAGAAAGTACTTTCTAAGATTTACATTAATTATAAATATTACCAAATTTTGCTTTTTTATAAATGCTTTTCCTTCCATATCCATTTTACATAGCCATCAGACGTAATTTGGCTAGCCAAATAACTAAACTAGCTTACTACTTTTCTTGTCTCATTACCTAATTAAATGCCTTGACCAGGCTCGTCTTAGACTACATTCCATTACCATTGTTTTGCTCTTGTTAATGTTCGCCTTTTACACTCCTTTCTAGATAATGTCTGTTCCATTAAATTCCTCATTCAGGTCCTTTGCTGTTTCTAACAGAATCACAATGTCATCAGAATTCCACAATTTTTTTTATTTTTTATTTTTATTTTTATTTTTTATTTTTATTTTTATTTATTTATTTATTTTTTTTTTTTTTTGTAGCTGAACCTTAATTTCTACCTCAAATTTCTCCTTGCATTTCTTGACAGTTTGCTCAATGTACAGATCGAATACCATTACTTCCTTTCCCACCATTGCATCCCTTCCATTCTCCTCGATTCTTGTAACTGCTGTCTAGTATTGTAAGATGAACATAACTTATACCTCTGTTGCCCTCAGAATTTGAAACATTGTCTTCCAGTCAACATGTCAAAAGCAAATCTACAAAAACTAAGAACGTATGTTTGACTTTCCTTATCCTATCGTCTAAAATACTTGTTCCACATTAATGTTTTCTTATTGATTACTCAACCTGCTCTTACAATAGCCCATCTGATTTTGTGTATATCTATTCTTTTTCTATTAACATAATGTTTTCTCATGCTACTTCTTATCCTTCTAATAATGCTACAAGTGATTTTTCCTAATGTATTGGCTTTCAGAGAGTCCTTTCTCAAAGGCTATATTTCCAAAGAGTCCATAGCTATCCTATGATTCATTCTCCATCTCTGTGTTTAGGAAGAGACCATTTCCAAGAAATTAATGAATGTGAAGATCACAGAATATTTTATTATTATCTACTTATCAGTTCGAGCACAAATAGAATACTTAAAATCTCTTGATGAATGCCTACGTCATAGATAATAAAATAATCGTTAATTTCATAAAATCCATGACAATACATACTTTTCAAATTGAAATTTTCACTTTGCAACGAAGTACACACTCATGTGGAACTTTCCGAATGATTAAAACTGTCTCCCAGACTGAGATTGGAACCCAGGATATTTTCCTTTTGCATACGTGCACTCTACCAACTGTGTTCCCAAGAGGTGTGCAGTAGGGTCAATCCACACCAAGTGATACAGGGGGAAAATTATTTATTTGAGCATCTAAGAAAAATTTGACATTTGTTAGATTTATTGTCCGATGTTCAGCAGTCTCAAATATATTTGTTGTTTATTTTCGAAAGGGAGGACATTTTTATCCGGAGCTGCATGTGTTTCTTTCATAAATGTAAGCATCTACATTCTTTAAAGTTCTTCAGTAGTGAATAATCCTAAGACTTAAAGGTAAAATGCATTTAGTTCAACACACTTTGACCTGAAAGTTAATATAATTATAACTTACCTGAATGAATTCTTTAATATGTTTTATTGTAAAATGTTTCAGCTATAAGTTTAAAAATAAACTCAATTTTTAAACAGTATTTTTCCAAAGAAGGAGTAATTTCCCAGCTTTAGAATTTTTGTGCAATTACATTGTGTAGTATAGTTACTTTTCGTTGCATATTGATAGTGAGCAGCGTACACTTAAAAAGTACAATACTTTAAAAATGGATATTTTGAATGTTTACATTCTCTATTCTGCAATATCTTTGTTGTGGGACCAGATAAAACTCTGAAAATTACATAATTAATAGATGTTTATGATATCAAACTTCAGTAGAAATATCAACTTTGAGACTCAATTGGAAGTTATGCAAAAAACTTTACAGACATGAGTAAAAATACAGTTTTATTATATTAAATATGTGGTAGGCTAATCAGTTAAAGTATATCAATTGTGTAATTCAATACATCAAATCACACTAACTAATGATTATTTATTGAAATAATACTTAGGTGAAAGTTTCATCTGTATGACAATTGCATTTGTATGTTTGCACAGGCTCAAAGACAAGCTACAACAGACTGTTTGTTCTCTTTGCTATTATAGCAATAATTAAGAACTGACAGTTAGGAACAAGCTTTTACAGTGTGAGTTGAAAACAGAAGTCTCAGTGGTCTATTGGTGGTAGTATTGACAAGGCCTGTCATAAAATTGCATATGGAGTGTTTTTTTAAAGATATTGGTTTAAACAAAGATTACAGTGTTGTTTTACTTAAGAGTCAGCCCAGATATTGAATCAACATGAACCATGAAATGACATACTTAAAAAAAGTTACCACCTTTTTGGACATTCTTGTTCTTACCCTTTTAAGAAACATGAGAAGCCTATAACAATAGGTCTTAAAGAAATAAGGTGCTGCAGTGGAGTGGCCAAGTGCATTGAAGTGCTATGCTCTAATGTGTGAGGCCATTCCCAATAGGGGTTTCGAATCCTCCATCGGGCATGGATTTTTGTGTTGTCTACTGCATAATTCAGTTTATAAAGTAGTTTGTAAGTCTAGGGACCGATGACCCTACAGTTAAGTCCCATAAGCGTAACAAACATTTGATGTTTTTGAAGAAATAATGTCTGATGATTATTATAAAAGTCAAAGCCCTTTTGTCAATATCATACCATCAACATCATTAAATTAGATTACTGTCTGTTACATGGATCATGATACGACATTTCATAAAGATGTGGAATGAGTCACTTTAATGAAAGGTGTCTTTGCATGATATTTAACGACATGCATTTTTTAATTTTCAATTTTTCTTTTATGTTTTATATTACTAATTTATACAAAAAATTCATCTACTTGAGTAAAAGCTCATGCCATTCATAAAAATCCCTTAACTTCTCTTTAAATGGTAGACTATTGATAGTATTTGGCAAATGACCAAGTGACCAAGTAGTGTAATTCATCCCTTTCTCGGCCATAGTTAGATTTAATGTTTAATAGAGAAGATCATCTTTTTTTATAGTGTTGTAGTTGTGCACTCTGCTATGAGTTTTGAATTGGGTTGGGTTATTAATAATAAATTCATACACAACTAAATATATATGTATTGTGAGGCAACTGTGAAGATCTCTAGTCCCTTAAATAAATGTCTGCAGGATGATCTTTGATGATTAACAACTATTCTGAATACACACTTTTGTATGATAAATACTTTTTAACTCAGTAATGAATTACCCCAAAATATAATGGCATTTGAGAGAAGTGAATGAAAATAGACATAGTATGCTGATCTGCTGACAAGTCTATCTCAAATATTTTCTATAACCACAGCAGCATAAGTAGCTAAGCTCAAACATTTCAACAGTCCATCAATGTGTTTCTTCCAATTCAATTTCTCGTCAATGCAAAAACAAAAAATTTTGAATAATTATACCTTAGCCACAGACGTCTGGCCAAAGTCCACGTTTAGTAAATTATGTCACGCCATTTACTGTACAGAACTGTATATACTGTCTTTTATCGAATTTTAACAAGTGTTTATTTGCAAGTAACCACTTAATGGTTTTCTAAAAAAAAAAAAAAAAAAAAAAAAAAAAACCATTATTTACAATTTTATCAGCTAATTCTTGTGTGTAAGGAGTGATTACAATATATGTATTGTCAACTTGCAGTTTCGTGAATAAAGAACGACAAGTCATTAACCCTTAAGAGCAAGAATGATTTTTATTACTTAAAAGGAAATACGTGCCTGGTGGACACGGTTATGGAAAAAAATGTATCTTTTCTCACAAACTGATACATAAATCTGTTAGTACAATTAAAAATTGAACAATAGCTCAGGGAACACCAATATTAAGTAACGATGCCAAAATTTATTACTTCAAAAATACTCATAATTTTCGTGAAGAAAGGTCAGGAATAAAGTTCAAATCCACAAACAGTTTTGCTAATTAATCGATTAAGCACTGAACACACAATTTTCATCTACTTCTTCCCACATCTTTGCAAGTTTCTCTTGAAAATTTGGATCATCCTCTCTCAATATTTCCGTTGGTCTTCTTTTGCGTGATGTAGATGGGACCTGCTCCATTTTTCCAACCTGTGTAGTATTTAACTGCTAGGTATTGTAACTTAATATAATGTCAAACAGGAAAAGCAATTAGCTGCATGTAGTAATAAAAGTATCGAATTTGGAAATACGTGTTTAATAGAGACGCAACAAAACTTTTGTTACTAGAAATGTGTGTCTCACAGGCGCTTCAAGTATAACAGCCACTATCAAAAATCGATCACACCACAGCACTAATAATGAAATTTTATGAAGCTACAGAGGCACTCCTGTATGTAGCGCAAACAGTATTGCGAATCTAACAAAATAAAGATTGATGCATGTCTCTCAGGCACATACTTCTTTTTTAGGGTTAATACAATATTAAGAACAGCAATAAACCCAAGATAGATCCCTGTGGAACCTCAGTCTTGATAGCTCGCCAGTTTGAGAAAACAGCTGATTTTTCACAGTATGTGAATCACTGTTTTCATCTTTCTGCATTCTTCCAGTTAAGTAACAATTAAACATTTGCTGTACAGTCCCACTCATACCACAAGACTTGATATTCAAAGCATTTAATATTTGATATATCGAAGTATATATTGCGGTTTCTGTTGAACGGCCTTTTTGGAACAAAAGTGATATTTTGTTATTACTTTATTTTTAAATATTTGTGAAGCTATCTTGAGTACATTATTTTTCAAGGATTTTGGATAAGCTCTCAGAAGAGGGAATCAGAACTATTCCCTCTTTTATGTAATGATTTTACGATAGCATATTTCTGTCTTTTGGTAAAATACCCTCCTTCAGAGAGCTCTTACATATGTGGCTGAGAATTCTACTTATCTGTGAGGAACAAGTTTCTAGTCCTCTGCTGGACTGGACTGTGACCCAATAAATTATTTTGCCCAACATCAGGAAGTTTTCCTTTTTGATGACATTATTCTTTAATCCCCCTATAATTTGTCGGAATACACTAACATTTTTTTTTTACTTTTGTTGTGATATTTTGACTTTTTAGGATTTGCCTATGTGAGCTTGTCAATGTACACTGATCTTAGCCTCAAAAGCAGGTACTCCCATGAGTTTCAGTAACCCCCATTATGAACTTTGCCATGAACCCAGCCAGTTTACCCTTCCCTTCTGAGATGCAGGTCATGCCTAGTGACATCACACCTGCCAACAGGACCCACAGGAACCAAACCAATGTCAGCTTCCATAGCCATCCTGAGCAGCTGACCTAACTCCATATTGACCCTCCTTACACAGTTGTTCAATTGGGGATGATGACACTGTGTGACTGCAGGTACAATCCCTATATTTGTATGATTTGTTGTAGAAGCACTTTTTGTTATGTCACTTTCAATGTTGTACCCCTGAACACTATCAATACTGTTCCCCCTCCACTCACATTGTGCCCAGCATGTTATTCAAAGATATTTGTAATCTACAAGAAAGAGGATAGTTATACTTCAGAAAAAGAATTTTTTTACCTATCAGTAACAATAGAAAAGTAGATTCATCTTGAGAAATCCAAGGTATATTACCTGCAGATAAAACATGAGTAAAGAGAAAGACCAATTACATTGCATACAAAAACTGAGAAACTGACAGCTACTGCCAAAAAGAATTAAAATGTTTCATTTCAAAAGAAAATTTGTGCTACAACAAATGGGCGTCCTAAAATTTTTCCAACCGAATATAATGATGTGATAAGTTTATGAAAAAAAAATCAAAAACTGGCAGATGATGTTGCTCACTTTTTGACAAATTATAACATCTTTCTTCAAGATGTAGTATCACAATGTAATCAAACAGTCCATTTTATTATGATGATTAAGGTAAACTAAAGAGCCATAGTTTTGGCTCATAGGTGACTACCTTGAACACTAAACTACAACAGTGATCATTTTTCAACGAAAATTAACAAAATACATAAAACAGAACCAACATTCTATAACAATACTGAACAATTTCTCTGAGAGTGCAGCAACACAACACACACACACCCAACCACGCCCAACCCCCCCCCATTATATATATATATATCCAAACATGCACATACACACACACACACACACACACATATATATATATATATATATATATATATATATATATATATATATATATGAGGTGTGTTTGCGTTTCGATATGTCTGAGTGTGTGTGTATTTGTTTACCTTCCTTTTTTTCCCCTAAGGTAAGTCCTTCCACTCCTGGGATTAGAATGACTCCTTTTCCACTTCCTTAAAACCCATATCCTTCCCTTTTTCCTCCCCTTTTTCCTCTTTTTCCTGAAGAAGCTGCCAGTGGTAGCGAAAGCTTGTATGTGTGTTTGTGTGTGATTTTATTTGTTTCTCTCGACGAGCCGGTCCTTTTGGTAAGTCATCTCTTTTCTATTTTTATTTTTGTTTATATATATATATTAACATGAATTATATACAGAAGGCTGGAAAAGCTGGTAGAATCCAACCTCGGGGAAGATCAGTTTGGGTTCAGGAGAAATGTAGGAACACGGGAGGCAATACTCACTTTACGGCTTATTCTAGAAGATAGATTAAGAAACCTACATTTCTAGCTTTTGTCGATTTGGAGAAGGCTTTTGACAATGTTGATTGGAATAAATTCTTTCAAGTTCTGAAGCAAGCAGGAGTATAATATTGGGAGCGTAAGGTAATTTACAACTTGTACAAAAACCAGACAGCGGTTCTCAGAGTTGAAGGGCATGAAAGGGATGCATTGGTTGGGAACGGAGTGAGACAGGGTTGTAGCCTTTCTCCAATGTTATTCAATTTGTACATTGAGAAAGCTATAAAGGAAAGCAAGGAGAAATTTGGAGAAGGAATTAAAGTTCAGGGTGAAGAATTAAAAACATTGCATTTTCCTGACGACATAGTAATTCTATCAGATACAGCAAAGAACCTGGAAGAGCAATTGAACGGAATGGACAGTGTGCTGAAAGGTGCATATAAGATGAACATTAACAAGAGCAAAACTAGGGTAATGAAGTGCAGTGTAAGAAAATCAGGTGATGCTGAAGGAATTAGATTAGGTAACGAAGCAATAAAGGAGGTAGATGAGTTTTGTTACTTGGGCAGTAAGATAACAAATGATGGTCGCAGTACAGATGATATAAAATGCAGAATGGCAATGGGTAGAAAAGCGTTCTTGAAAAAGAGAAATTTGTTAACATCGAATATTGATTTAAACCTAAGGAAGTCCTTTCTTAAGGCATTTGTAAGGAGTGTTGCCTTTTATGGGAGTGAGACATGGACGATAAACAGTGCGGACAGGAAGAGGATTGAAGGTTTTGAAATGTGGTGCTACAGAAGAATGCTGAAGATTAGGTGGGTAGATTGCGTAACTAATAAGGAGGTACTGAACAGAATCGGGGAGAAAAGAAATTTCTTGCATACCTTGACTAAAAGAAGGGTTAGATTGGTAGGATACATTCTTAGACATCAAGGAAATGTGAATTTAGCGTTGGAGGGAAGTGTGTGGGGTAAAAACCGCAGAGGAAGACCGAGATATGGATACAGTAAGCAGATTCAGACTGATGTAGGTTGCCGTTCTTATGTGGAGATGAAGAGGCTTGCTCAGGATAGGGTATTGTGGAGAGCTGCATCAAACCAGTCTCCGGACTGAAGACCACAACAACACACACACACACACACACACACACACACACACACACACACACACATATATATATATATATATATATATATATATATATATATATATATATATATGTCACTGTATATGATTTAATTATATATATATATATTTAAATCATATACAGTGACTGATATATTTTATTCCATTAGCCTAGATATCACAAATGTTAAAAATTGTATTTCTTACTCATGTTTGTAATTTTATCTCACATTTTCAATTGTATCTTAAAGTTGAAATTTATAAGAAATTCATGAAGGTCTATGAACTGTTGTAGATAAGAGAATGGAAAAATTCAATTTTTTGGTTGTTTTATTTTAAAAAGAAGTGAGCTGCTCTCGATTGATATTCAATAACAAATAACTACAAAATACAGTTTAATAGCACAAAAATACTAAATCTGAAATATTATTCTTTCTCTGGAAAACTACTGAACAATTTTTTAGAAATTTGTAGCTGATAACGTTGAACTATTATACACAGTAACGAATACATTCAAGGAAGTGATAATTTGTAGGCCAGTGTGGTAAACTAAATATACTTTATCTTAAAGTCTTAGGATAATCTGTTACTCAATAATTTAAAGCTATTCTGATACTTGCAAATGCAAAAAAAGGCATGTAGTGTGGAACAAAAGTGGTCGTTGTTTCAAGATAATAAATATATTTCACAAATATTTTGAGAGCACTGAATGCTGGTAAATTCTGCAAACTAGCAAACAAAGCAGAAATAAGAGTATGATGGACCACTGGGTCGAGATTTACCCGATAGACAAAGGTGCTGGGTTCCAATCCGAGGCTGTAACACAGTTTTAATCTGTTAAGAAGTTTCAATACATACTATTGTTTTGGCAATAATTTGTGTACAAATGCTGAATGGCGAAACCCCTATGTTCCAAAAACCAATAATTGTCTGAAGAAAGTAATACTGCTAGGCAGAAAACACAGTTTTTACTCACATACAGTCTACTATATCAAGCAGGTTGACAGAGGCTAAATCTACTACAGTAATTTCATTGCTGACAAAATTTAGACATTATGTAAAATTGAAATGCATTCACTGCAGTTATGAAGTGCACTTGATGGAAGTAAAGGTATATTACAAGGAGTTATATCACTAATCTTCGCACATAAATCGTTATGTAAAAGAAATGTACAATGCAATATTTTATAATACATCCGACTTTCATAGGCATGTAACAAATGTAGGAATCAGCATTGATAAATTAATGGAATGATCATCCAGAAAACATGACAATCATTATTGACTATGCATTAAACCTTTTATTACTCCAAACGTATTACAATCATCCACTTATGGGACATATTTATCATCAAACCCAAAAATACTGATATTTGAAATGTAAAGTTTTTTCTTACTGCAGAAAACTTTATTACACAACTTGTTACTTAACAACAGTTATTCTCTTAAAATTAGAAGGCTGTACACATATATCCTTGAAACTGAACACAACAGAAAGGGGGCATGCATAAAAAATTATGACGTCACTGTCTGTTGCTGTGTTCATCAGTGCATGCAAACCCAGGAATAAAATTATGTGTATCTTGTAGATACGTCTGTGAAAACGTCTGATCTATTATAAAATTCTACCTTCATTCCTGCTGCTTTCCACACGTAGACTGGACGGTCTGCATTGGTTGTTTCTACTTCTAAATATAAATTTTCATAGATTTAGCTTCACAAATGCTTTCCTAATCAAGTATTTCTGTACATCTTGCCACCCCCTATTGCACCATTGATGGCAGAATTCAAAGTATCCCGAAACATTTTAAAAAAAATTCTAATCATGGGCCCAAATCCAAATTTTCGCATTTCTAACATCAAAATAGTCTTAGTAGCACACTTAAAAGATTCTTCCTTATTTCGCCCACTTAATGGTTGAATTTCCTAAAATATCGAAACATGTGTATTCAAAAATTCCAGTCAAAAATCTGAATCCAAAATTTTGTGTTTCTCGCTTAAAAATTGCCTGAATAGCAACGTACTTTCAAAAAATCGTTCGTCCCCTATTTCACCCCCTTAGGGATGAGAATATCGAAATATCGCTGATGCCTACAGTGTAAGATAAACAAAGTCTATAAGTTCCAAGTTTCTATCATCTGTAGATTTACTTTTCAGCGCCATTCTGTCTTTTAGAAATGAATCGAGAACGCGAAATTTCATTCTTTTGCTTTGGCATCATTCTTGGTTGTTTTACTTTTCAAACAGAAGTATTACATTTATTTTTCTTTATTCGTGCGCTTGTTGCAGAAAAACAGTTGATGAACGTGTGTCACATTTCGCTCTACATAACCTCTTTCCTATTATAGAGTCAAAAGTCCTCTCTGGTCTTCAGTCCAAATTTTATGTAAGCTGAGACTTTCAACCACTGTATCTTCCACCCTGTTATAGGTATCGAAACGGAACTGCTATGGTGTACAACAGGAGACTTCGTGCTACAACAATACAGAGAGATCTTTCGTCTCCATTGTGTAATTTTAGCCCGAAGAGCAAAATATTGAAACCCACACATTGAATTTTGTATACGTCGGTAACTTTCAACTCCCATATCTTCCAGCCCATTATCGTTATCAATCCTCTACCACCATAGTGCACAATGGGAGACTGATACCTACTACCACATACAAACACTATTCATTTACAATGTGTAGTAGTGACTGCAGGGTGAAATATGGGCACAAACACCTCTATTTTTATTTATATTAAGATTTGTCTATAACCTATCACAGTCTTACAATACAAATTATTTCATACTATAGAAATGTAAAAATATTATAGTATTCATTTAAAAAAAGGCAATGGACAAATTAGCACAGAATAGAATTCACATTCATTCCACAATTTTTAACTACACTAAATATATATGTTATTATAGATATGAAGGTGGCACAGTATTAGAAATGAAACTGGTAAACAGTAAACGAAAAATACAAAAAGATTCTGCCATCTTGACATCCACTAATTTTTTTGAAATCCACAAACTAAATATAAATAGAACACTTCCCAATTCGTATATGTCAATATATAGTATATGTGACACTCGATTAAAATAAAAAACAGACGACTGTCACGATTCACATGGCGCTAGAAGACAGTAACCATATATTTAACATGAATCTGAATACAATATACATGCAAGCGCACAATAAATTTGCAGAGCCGCACAGAAAAGTCAATATATGTCGTTTCTAGTGAGAAGTCGGTTACACTTATACATATAGATACACTCTCTCTTCTACACTGTACTCATAAGAGCAGCCACCCAGCGAGAAAAAAGAGTAAACAGAATTCTGCCACTAAATAATACATGGCCGCAGGTCAAACATGAAAAACAACGCTTGGGGAATAAAGTTTTCCTCCCTTTTATTAAAAAAACGAACGGATCAGATCGTAAAAATATTAGCAGGAAACAGGATATTAGACCGACATTTAGACCAGCAAAGAAAATATGTCAGGCACTCCGAACTGTAATCGTTTTGGCCGATTTCGTATTTTGGCAGTAACGTATGCAAAATTCCATGTAAATATGGAGAAGTTTATATTGGAACAGTTCAGGGAAGTGTGAATACTTAGGTAGAGGAAAACAAAAGTCTTTGTCGACTAGGGAAAACAGACGAATCGGCTGTAGGAGAGAATCCTCTCCATACTGAAAGACACTAACTGATGATTACAGAAACAAATGTTTTATGTACGAAGTAGTACTATTATATAGAGAATAAATTTAAATATATAAATATAGAGATAATTTTGATAGGAAGGAAAAGGCAATGAAACTGAAGGGCATAAGGAAATGCTGTTCAGTTTTATGGGAGGCTACTATCGATAGTTTTCATCTCTGAGAAGGCTTATCTCTGCTTATCACTTGTAATTTAGGCCACATTCCTTTTTTACAGTACATTATATCGCACTCAGACCTATGAACCGTGTCGGTAAGACTCGACGGAGGAGTGATGTCTCTAAAGAAGTGCAGTACAGTTCTGGACCAACCATTTATATGATTCCTTTGGGCAATTTGCAATTTTTTGTTTTACTAAAAATAATATCGCAAACACAAGTCCCGACTCCCAACCTCTGCACACACACACACACACACACACACACACACACACACACACACACACCTCATCTGTGGAATATCAAGTGTTGTTAGGCAAACATATATCACTTCAGTGTCTTTTGAAGTCCATATCAACTTTTCAGTTCACGTTCATTTCTTACAGGCAATCCATGCAGAACGAATCATCGAATTTTATTGTAAATAACAGTTTACTAAAAATAACTATTGAGGCGATAACTTTTCTATTTTTGCTTAATCTAAATTACTGAGTGCAAGCTGTTGTGGTGTTAAGTCCAAAGACTGGTTAGATCAGCTCGCCTCGTTGCCCTATCCTGCCGCTTTATCTCTGAATAAGAACGACAACCTACATCATTTGAACCTGATTATTGTATTCATCTCTCAGTCTCTATTTCTCCATTTTTTACCTCCCACACTTCCCTCCAGTGCTGAACTGACCATTCCCTAATGTCGAATAATGTGTCCAAGTAATCGACTTCTTCTTTTAGTCAATGCATACCAGAAATTTCTTTTCTGCCGGATTCTGTTCGGTATGTTTTCATTAGTTACGCGATCTACCCACCTATCTATAGCATTTGTCTATAGTACCCCTCTTCATCCACGTTTTACTCCACTACAGTTCTTTTCTCCAGACAAATGCTTTCAGATGAGATGTCATAACATTTAAATTACTATTAGAGGTCAACAAATTTCTATTCTTTCGATATGGTTCTCTCTCCATAAGTATTCCGCATTTCATATCATCTTTACTTCGGCCATCATAAGTTTATCATAGGCTACTACGGTAGTGACCCCCTTCCATTATTCCACTTTTTTCTAATTTTACCAGTAGTTAGACAAGGGATCAGATGTAGTTGCGTATGTGCACTGAAATGGTCATTTGACTGTTTGAGGCGTAAATACACTGATACGTAATATGGTGTCTGCCCTACATCTACCTTACAGATTTTCTACACCTACGTTACTAAGTGTATGGGACTTACCTGTTGAGCAGACATCATATATATATATTCCGCTGGATTAGTCTAAGGCGAGAGGTGTGCAATGCTCGCAAGTTATATGTTGTAACCTACGATCAATGTCTCTCTCGTATCTGGTATGATATCAAAATCGTCAGTATCTGATTTCCATCGGAACACGTAGCGAAGATCAAGTAAATAGGAAAAATAATATTTGTATTTGTCGCACAACATGAGCGTCACCCGAGTATTGAGTATTCGAAAAAATACGGTTATGCAGCCGGGTAATCGAGTATTTCAGGTGGAGTGCACTCAGCCACTTTCGAGGCAACTGCAAGGAAGAAGCTCTTTACATGCAGCCACCCCACACTGACTTGTACTACCGACTGGTAGCAGGAAGTCGCTTTTCGTCAGAATGGCTATAGTGAACGACATATACTACTGGCTATTAAAAATTGCTACACCATGAAGATGACGTGCTACAGACGCGAAATTTAACCGACAGGAAGAAGATGGTGTGATATGCAAATGATTAGCTTTTCAGAGCATTCACACAAGGCTGGCGCCGGTGGCGGCACCTACAACGTGCTGACATGAGGAGAGTTTCCAACCCATTTGTCATACACACACAGAGTTGACCGCCGTTGCCTGGTGAAACGTTGTTGTGATGCCTCGTTTAAAGGGAAGAAATGTGTACCATCACGTTTCCGACTTTGATAAAGATCGGATTGTAGCCTATCGCGATAGCGGTTTATCGTATTGCGACAGTGCTGCTCGCGTTGGTCGCGATCCAATGAATGTTAGCAGATTATGGAATCGGTGGGTTCAGGAGGACAATCTGGAACGCCGTGCTGGATCCCAACGGCCTTGTATCACTAGCAGTCGAGATGACAGGCATCTTATCCATATGTCTGTAACGGATAGTGCAGCCACGTCTCGATTCCTGAATCAACAGATGGGGACGTTTGCAAGACAACAACCATCTGCACGAACAGTTCGATGACGTTTGCAGCAGCATGGACTCGGAGACCATGGCTGCGGTTACCCTTGACGCTGCATCAAAGACAGGAGCGCCTGCGATGGTGTACACAACGACGAACCTGGGTGCACAAATGGAAAAACGTCATTTTTCGGATGAATCCAGGTTTTGTTTACAGCATCTTGATGGTCACATCCGCTTTGGCGACATCGTGGTGAACGCACATTGGAAGCGTGTATTCGTCATCGCCATACTGGCGTTCACGTGCCATGATCATATGTGGTGCCACTGGTTACACGTCTCGGTCACCTCTTGTTCGCATCGACGGCACTTTGAGCAGTGGCCGTTACATTTGTTGTTGTTGTTGTTTTGGGGTTTAGAGGGACTAAACTACATGGTTCTTAGTCCCCTGTTCCTACCGAAGAAAAGACATCCAAGTAGGAAAACAATAGTGCTCAACAGCCAGACGAGAGGCATAAGGGCACACAGTGCCAATGAATTTGATACTCTCAACACCACTGAAGAAGACAGGAATAGGAGAAACCAAGTGTTGAACTAAGCTAAAATAGAGCAGGGAACAGTGGCTGGCTGATCACAAACAGATACAGGATGAGCCAGTAACTCTGCACAGACTAAAAACCTGGAGGTAAAAAACAGGGTAGAAGTAAGAAAAACATCAGATTAAAGGTGAGGGGTGGGAACGTGAGACACCAGGCACGAGCCCACCACTAAATAGAACCATAAAATCCAGCTGCGCTCATAAAACCTAAAACTCCATCAGCCATTTAGGAATTGTCAGCTAAAATCAAGGCAGTCGCAGTAGGGAGAATAAAAGACTGCCGCAAGGGGGCTAAAAGTTGACAGTCCGACAGGATGTGGATCACTGTCAACAAATTTCCACAACGGCAATTCTTGACATAAAAGGAAGCTATGCGTCAACCATGTATGGCCAATACGTAAGCGACTCAGGACACCAGAGACCCTACGGGAAGGCCTAAAAGACGACTTCCAGATGGCCATAGAGGACTTGATCGCACGGAGCTTGTTGAGAGTGCTCAGTGTTGCCCATTGTGCGTTCCAAGCCTCAAAAACCTTGTGGCGCAAATCCAATCGGATATCCCGTTCTGGGATACCAATATCCACAGGAGGAGCGATGGTGGCCAGCTTAGCCAGCTGATCGACATGCTTGTTCCCTGGGATGCCAATGTAGCCGGGGGTCCAAATAAAGTCCACTGAACTGCCAGATTTGTCGAGTGAAGCGATGGCGTTTTGAATGGATTTCACCAACCGATGGGAAGAGAAATACTTGTCAAGGGCTTGCAGGCCACTAAGGGAGTCGCTGCACACAACATACGACTTCTGGGGGCATGTTTTTAGGTGATCAAGAGCACGAGATATGGCTATCAGTTCAGCTGTAAAAATACTACAGCCAGGTGGCAGTGACCGTTGTTCTGTGTGGTCGCCATGAACAACAGCATAAGTGGCTCTGCTATTTACCAGGACTATTGCAGGTGAAGCTTCAAATGGGGGATGGAAGAAGGAGGGATAAGGGAAGAGCAGGAAAAATCGTCAGGAAGAGGTAGGGAATGAAGTGGGAAAAGAAGTGTATGAACCCGGAACGCGATTGGAAGGTCGACATGGTGGAAAAGGAGGGGTAACAGTCGGAAACAAAAGCCTGCAATTCGCATGGTGTGGCGTGAATGGACTCGAGGAGCAACATAGGAAACGAGAAGCTGCTGCCGGCGAAAGTGTAACGGAGGAATCCCTGCTTCAGCAAGAAGACTTGGCAGAGGGCTGGTGCGGAAAGCCCCAGTCGCCAACCGGATACCACTATGGTGGATGGGATCAAGGGTCCTCAAGGCAGATGGTGCTGCTGCGTCATATACCAGGCTCCCATAATCAAGCCTTGTTGTACAGCTGCAGGAGAGTGGAAGGAGCAGTGCCCCAAGCAGTATGGCTCAAATAGCTGAGAATATTGAGGTGTCGCGAGCATTGTTGTCGCAGCTGACACAGATGTGGCCCACAAGTAAGCTTGTTGTCGAAGACCATCCTGAGAAACCGATGCGTGTCTTCAATGAGGAGCAATTCACCACCCAGATATAGCTCAGGATCCATGTGAACTGCACGGCGGGAACAGAAGTGCATCACACGGATTTTCTGCGCTGAAAACTGAAAACCATGGACAGAGGCCCATGATTCGGCTTTTCGGATGGCTCCCTGTAGCCGCCGCTCAGCGACGCTAATACTAGCAGAACTAAAATAAAGACAAAAGTCATCAGCAAACAAGCTGAAACAGACCGACGGTCCCACAGCTAAAAATAGGGGCACACTGAGGACGGAGCCCTGTGAGCCACCGTTCTCTTGAATGTGTGATGAACTAAGAGTGGCACCCACCCTAACCCTAAAAGAGCGGTGGGAGAGAAAATTCCTAATAAAGATCGGAAGTGGACCCCATAAGCCCCAGTCGCACAATGTAGCCAATATGTTGTGGCGCCAGGTTGTGTCGTACGGTTTCTGGAGATCGAAAAATACAGCAACAAGGTCTTCATGTCGGGTAAAAGCTGTATGTATAGCCAACTCCAATGACAGAAGATTGTCAATTGTGGAGCGGCCCTGACGGAAACCCCTTGTTGTGCAACCAAGAGTCTCCGATCTTCGAGGATCCACATAAGCCACTGACTCACTATACCTTCAAAGAGCTTGCATAGAACGTTCGTGAGCTGATCGGACTGTAACTGTCAGCCACCTGTAGGTTAGCGCCAGGTTTTATCACTGTTATGATGGTGCTTTCACGCCATTGTGAGGTTAAAACACCTTCTGCCCAGAGACGGTTAAACAAGGCGAGCAGCTGCTTCTGAGCATCCACAGGAAGATGTTGAAGAAACTGGCTATGGATACGATCTGGTCCTGGACAAGTATCGGGGCATGCAGCAAGGGCACATTTAAACTCCCACTCGCTAAAGGGTGCATTGTACAGCTCCTGTCGACGCGTATGAAATGACAGTGGCTTTCTCTCAACTCGTTCTTTTACGGTGCGGAAGGTTGCACTGTAAGCTTCAGTCGAACTGATGCCCTGCATAAAACTGTGCCATGTGCTCGACGACAGCAAGCGGGTCTGTGCAGACGTAAGCGAAGACAGGGGGCTCCTGCTGCTGGGCAGTAGCCCAAAAGACGTCGAACCTGAGTCCACACACGAGAAGATGAGGCACGAAATCCAATAGAGGCGATGTACCTCTCCCAACAATCTTGCTTCCTTTGCTGGATAAGACGTCGAGCTTGAGCCCGGAGCCGTTTAAAGGCAATTAGGTGATCTATGGTGGGGTGACGTCGGTGGCGCTGGAGTACCCTACGACGATCCCGAATGGCTTCAAGAATCTCTTGTGACCACCAAGGCACAGATTTAAGCCGAGGGTAATCTGTGGTGGTTGTAACAGTGGCCTCAGCGGCGGAAACTATGCTGGCAGTGACCAGTTGGACCACCACATCCACATCGGCTGGCAGCTTGACAGGAATGACAACAGTGGAGGTGCAACGCTGTTAATCAGCCCTATGGAGGGACTATCATGGCAGGCGTTCTGCCAGTTGAGACTGTGGGAACGACAAAATGATAGGAAAATGGTCGCTCCCGCAATGGTCATCATCCTCCAAGTGAGGTGTGGAAGAAGGATCGGGCTACAGACCGATAGATCTATGGCTGAAAAAGTGTCATGTGCAACACTGAAGTGTGTAGGGGTACCAGTATTGAGTAGGCAGATGTCCTGTTGTGCACGAAGCGTGTCAACATCCCTACCATGTCGAGTCGTCTCTGTTCCACCCCATAAAGGGTGATGGGCGTTAAAGTCCCTCAAAATAAGAAACGGTGGGGTGAGCTGTGCGATCAGGGCAGCAAGATCAGCTGGCGAAACATCCCTGTCTGGAGGAAGGTATAAGGAACAGACAGTGAAATGGCCTGAAGGCGAACAGCAACAGCCTCAAGAGATGTCTGGAGGGGCACAGTGGCACTGGGGACAGTGACAAGGACATAGATACATACACCTCCAGAGACTCTGTCATATATGGTTCGATTATTGTAGTAGCCATGATAGCCGTGAAGAGCTGGGGTCCTATGAGCAGAAAACCAGGTTTCTTGCAGGGCTACACAAAAGCTGGGAAGCAGCACAACAATTGCTGCAACTCTGGCAAATGGCGGAGAAAGCCGCCACAATTCCACTGGAGGATCAGAGAGCCTCCTGGTCGCTGTGACATTCTGATTTCGACGGCGCAGTAGGGGTCACAGTATCTTCTGCCGTCGCCGATTTTTGAGGCAGAGCCTCAACGTCCATGGCTTCCAAAGACTCGACAATTGCCAAGTCTTTGGGGGACGCGAGGATCTCTATCTCGTCATCAGCAGAAGAGGTGGGGTGGGGTGGGGTGGTGGCACGGTGGCCACTGGGGTGTTCTTCTGCTTGGGTGGTTTCTTGACTTTTTTCTTTCATGTTTCGCGCTTCTCTTTAGGTTTCTCGTGCTGGGAGAGCCCTGCCAGCTCAGTCCCCAGAACTGAGGAGCGGCGTGAAACCCTACAACCAGCTGGCGGTACGTTTCGCCATCCACTGGCATCCGCTGATTCAGCGGGAGAAACCTTAAAGGGAAGGGATCCAAGCGACCCCTTCCTGGCATGAGAAGCCAGAGCAGGCTGTTGTGACTCTGGCTCTGGGGCGGGGACCGATGTCCCTGTTAGTTGGTGGGTTACCTCTCCCAAAGCAGGGTCTTTGGGGGCGATGGAGATGAGGTGCCCCCATCGGTCAAGGGGGCAGAAGTGAATGTTTGGGCCTGGGAGCCCACTAGGACCCACTGTATGGGTGGTATGACTTTATACAAAGATGCGGATGCAGCAAAGGATGACTTCATGCTGATGGGAAGCAGTTTTTCATACTTCCTCTTTGCCTCCGAATAAGACAGCCTATCCAAGGTTTTATATTCCATGATCTTTCTTTCCGTATGCAGAACAGAGCAGGTGGGCGAGCAAGGAGAGTGGTGTTGTCCACAGTTCACACAGAATGGAGGAGGTGTACAAGGGACGTTAGGGTGTACCGCACGTCCACACTCTCGACAGGTGGAGTTGGCAGTACACCTGGAGGAAATGCGCCCAAACCTCCAGCACTCAAAACAACGCATAGGGGGAGGAACGTAGGGCTTGACTTCGCAACGGTATACCATCACCTTAACCTTCTCAGGCAACGAATCGCCCTCGAAGGCCAAGATGAATGCATCAGTAGTGACCCTATTGTCCTTCGGACCCCTATGGACTCGCCGTATAAAGTGGACTTCTCTCCACTCCAAGTTCTTACGAAGCTCATCATCAGTCTGAAACAGAAGATCTTTATGGAATATAATACCCTGTACCATGCTGAGGCTCTTATGAGGAGTGATCGTTATGGGAACATCACCCAGCTTGTCACAGGCAAGCAATGCTCGTGATTGTGCTGGGGATGACGTCGTAATAAGGACAAAGCCGGATGGCATCTTCGACATGTCCTCCACCTGGACGAATTTATCCTCAACGTTTTCATATTTCTCAGCATTAAATTCGACATTACCACGCTTTGAGACACCGGTTATACGTCCAACAACGCTATTATTGGCTCGTTTCATTCTGGTCCCACGAGCAGCTAGGGAACTAAAGGTCCACCCAGGCAGAGCCCCGCTTGTCTGGATAAGCCTTATAGAACTGAGGTGCGGCAGGTTCCTCAGAGGTTGCTCGATAGTGACTGTTCAACCTCAACAGCCATGTATCTCCTCGGCACGTAGCACACCTTGAGATTGAAGTTTTTTTATGTAGGTTTGTACCGTCCTCGCGACCCGGGCGATTAATCCAAGATTCCTAGGCTCTGAAACGTACAACGTTCCACCGTCGCGCCGAACGATGGTCGTTAAAGCACACCTTGAGATTGAAGTTTTTTTATGTAGGTTTGTACCGTCCTCGCGACCCGGGCGATTAATCCAAGATTCCTAGGCTCTGAAACGTACAACGTTCCACCGTCGCGCCGAACGATGGTCGTTAAAGCACGCACAAGGCTTACGGTGTAGCGGGCTGTTGGCTCGACACAGCCCACGGCTCAGAACCCTGTGTTCGACAAGCCCGTACTCGTTAAATTAATTCTGAGCCCCTTAGGGGTGCTACATTTCAGCTGTGTTACGACCCTTGGCTCTACCCTTCATTTCAGCAGGATAATGTACGACCGCATGTCGCAGGCCCTCTATGGGCCTTTTTAGATACGTAAAATGTTCGACTGCTGCCCTGGCCAGCACATTCTCCAGATATCTTACCAATTGAAAACGTCTTGTCAGTGGTGGCCGAGCAACTGGCTTATCACAATACGCCAGTCACTTCTCTTGATGAACTGTGGTATCGTGTTGAAGCTGCATAGGGATCTGTACCTGTACATGCCATCCAAGCTCTGTTTGACTCAATGCCCAGGCGTATCACGGACGTTTATTACGGCCAGATGTGGTTGTTCTGGATACTGATTTCTCAGGATCTACGCAAAATGTAATCACATGCCAGTTCTAGTATAATATATTTGACCAATGAATACCCGTTTATCATCTGTATTTCTTCTTGGTGTAGCAATTTTAATGGCCAGTAGTGTATTAAACGTGTGTCGCCTATCAACAACGGGTGAGAGATGATAGCACCGTGTGGCACCCAATGTAATAGCCTTTTTGCCTTACGATCGAAACCGCCGTATTTTTCAGAAATATGACGTGAAATGTTTTTTTGATCACAATCTTAAATAGAAAGGCACTGTTAGGGCCTGTAAAGGAATATTTTGGTTTGCGTACGGCGGGTGTTAACGTATCCTATGCAGTTGTTGCTTGATATATATTGTTCAGACGTTCAGGACTGTGGAGCACGAGTGTACTGAACATAAGCGTCGCCGCGGAAGATTACCCGTGCGCATTGGGGCGCCGTGCTGAGGTGCACGCGGCTATTCTCCGTCGGGGGTTCGAGTCCTCTCTCGGGCATGGGTGTATGTGTTAGTTCAACTACTTTGTAAGCTAGGGACTAACAACAAAGCAGTTGAGTCCCATAGATTTGCAAACATTTGAGTATTTGAACATAAGCGTCACTTACAAATACAACAACCAAGCAAGTCTGCATTTGCAAAACATTCCTTACACGCAGTTCATCCTATGAATTGCTCTTTCAGGTCCTTTGATATGTCTGATAGAATTACATAGTCTTCAACGAAACCGCGAAGATTTTATTTCTTCTACCCGAACTTTAATTACATCTCCTTGTATTCCTCTATCGCTTGCTCAGCGTAGTCTGAATAAGATTATGGGAAGACTACAAAACTTTCTTTCTGCCTTCCCAACCACTGAGTCGGTTTCATCCCCTCCGACTATTTTCACTGCTGTCTGGTTTTGGTATTGTTTGAATATACATTTCATTCCATATATTTATCTCCTGCTACCTTAAGAATTGTAAATGTAAAGACTGTATTCCACTTAACATTGTCAAAAACTTTCTTTAAATCTGATGCGACGTACTGATCTTTTTCGAGGTCAGATTCTTTCATTCGACTGTAAATAATTAGTTTTAGTCTTTTGCAGCCATGACGAATGAAACTGACAGTTCTGTAATATCAGTATCATTCCCCTGTCGCATCACCGCCACCCGGAGAGAAGTCCGCGGCGACTAAGTCTTCCAACGGTATCAGCGGTTCAGAGAGAATATCATCTACTCTAGGCGGCTCAAATAGTACTACAAGTAGTGTTAATAATATCTCTAGGTGATCTTTTCGAGCTGTTGGGTTTGGAAGAAAAACTGAAGCTTAGTGTGGTAGATAACAGGAGGGCTCCAAACCGCTTTAGTAGGTCGTATTTCGAAGAAGCATGCGGTAATCGTGGAGAGTGCCGACCACTGGGATGCTACGAACCGCGGACTCCGGGTGTCTGCTCAGAAAATGCATTGAACGGCACACTGCTGTCGGCACGATTGGCTAGATGTTTAACTTCGTCCGGGAGAGACATGTTTCACTACGTGCTTTTGCTGTGGAGCGAGAGTTTTAAAAACTAGAAGCAGCTTCTAAAGGTGGCCATCAACCATCGGTGTATTAGGCCGAAACGGTGTTAGCAAGCAGTGGCGGATACATAATTTTTTTCTGGGACTCGCACAAGACTGAGGACGTAAAGGACTCGTTAATTTAGCATTGGATGTAAGTGAGTGGTGTAAAAATTTCGGATAGACCTAGAGACGAATACAGTAAGCAGGTTCAAAAGGATGTGGGTTGCTGTTATTAGACATGAAGAGGCTTGCACAGGACGATTTAGCGTGGAGAACTGCATCAAACCAGTCTTTTGATGGATTATTAACAATCTTAGACTAGATTTTTTTTTCTGAAGAACGTGTTTATCTTTCTGCTGTAATTCTCTTGCGTTATACTTAATGTACTGAATGAAAATTCAGTCCCAACATTTGCTTTAAAATAATTGAACTTTATCTCGATTTCGATTACCACGAAGGGTGTCTTCATTTGAAATAAAATTAAAACTCACATAAGACGTAAATACAAAGAGCTAAATGCATTATAAAGTTGGTAATAAAACATTTGTTAGTTATAACTAGCAGTCTGAACAATATCTATATCTACATCGATACTCTGCAAATCACATATAAGTGCCTGGCAGAGTGTTCATTAACCACTTTCATAACTTTTCTCTATCTTTCCATTATCTAATAGCGCGCGGGAAGAAAGAACGCCTAAATCGTTCCGTTTTCATTCTGATTTCTCTTATTTTATTGGGATGGTCATGTCTCCTTAAGTAGGTGGGTACTAGCAAAATATTTTCACATTCAGAAGTAAAAGTCGGTGATTGAAACTTCGCAAACAGATCACGCCGCAATGAATAACGTCTTTCTTTTAATGTTCAAATTTTTATTGAGATGAGTTTCAACAGCCATAAGATATTTGAGGAAATGCATACTGTAAATCATCAGCTGTTTATTATTTTTCCAGACTTCTACCGGTTTCGGTTATAAACCATCTTCACGGAAGAGAACTAGACATACTGATTAAACAGGTGCATTATATGCCTCCTTAAGCATACTGGCATGCATGTCACACAATAAATTTATTGACAACACTGTGAACGAAAAGATTAATATGTAATGTTCAGACTACTAGTCACGACTAACAAATGTTGTATCACTAACTTTGTAAAACATGAGAGCATTTAGCTCCCTGTGTAAATGTCTCATGTGAGTTTTAATTTTATTTCTGATGAAGAGACCCTTAAAGTAATCGATAGCCAGACAAAGTACACTTATTTCGAAGCAACTGGTGGGACTGAATTCTCACACAGTACATTATGTTATATCAGTCGCTGCTGCAGACAGACCATGTTGACAAACAAAAGCTGTAATTGTACTACTTACTGATTCTACGAGCAGTCACTTATGTGTGGGACCGCATTGGACACAGAGATCGAATTACTCGCCAGCATTGCAGCTGCTTGCGATCTGATGGAAAACTCACCAGAGATATTCGTCATGGAGCGTCAGAACCTTGTTCGCCGCTGTCCTGCTTCCATCAGTGTTAACATCGAAAGCGTACCGCGTCGTTTATCGTACCAGTTGCCAATCCGTTCCGAGCATATTTGAAATTTAAACTGACATTCCCTGTTCAGATTGAAGATCGCGCAACGGAAAAACGCCTTGCTTCGGAAACCATGCCAGCTAGGAAGATAACGGTAGCAGTGGCTTATCTTTAAGGGAGTACCTATCGTAACTTTTCTACTAATAGTGACACACAAATCAGGGTGGGCCTTTTTCTGCGTAAAAGAAAGAGTATGACCTTTACCTATAACAAATGTATTGATAATCCTTTTCCATACTGCATCAAAACAAGAATGCTACATCATATAATTCCATTAACAATCCTATTCTCTTCCATCTTAAATTATCGTAATTCGGCGGAGGGATTAAAAAGGAGACCATATGCTCTCATTCTGTTCACGTTCACAAACACTTCTGGCCGACTGCATGGGCTCTCGAACAACTCCCATGCATGCATTAAACTACGATAACCCATGGTGGTTAAGTAAAAATATTTAAAGATCACAGAGAGAAATTAAATACTTGTTAAGGGGAAGAGAGTATTAAATATCCGCCAAACATTATTGTATTATGCTCAATAGAGTGTTCCATCTTCATACAGCTCACGTGGCGTCGTGCACGATAACTAAGTGCCACAAAGAAGACTTAACGGTCATAAATCATACATCTGCTACTTATGAGAAATTAATGATCAGAAAGATTCTCAACACACTTCTCCTTGTGAAACATACCCCTCTATGTGGCATAATAATGAATATGTGCATCTAAGTGCGGAAGACAAAAGAATTAGTAAAATTACTCGAAATTCAAACAATGAGTTTCTTTCGCACAACAGGGTAATTAATAGCCACTGCAAGAATGATATTGTGCCGGCCGCGGTGGCCGAGGTGACTGAGGCGCTCCAGTCACGGTCAGCACGGCCACTACGGTCGGGGGTTCGAATCCCCCCTCGGGCATGGATATTCGTGCCGTCCTAGTTCGTAAGTAGTTCATAAGTAGTTTGTAAGTTTAGGGACTGATGACCCCGTAGTTAAGTCCCATAAGCTTTACAAACATTTGAACATTTTGAATGATACTGCACGTTCCACTATAACCAATCTGACGAAAACCGAACACATACCAATGTCGCCAACATGGACTGAATCTGAATCATAAACCAAATAACTCAAAATTAATCTCGCATCACTACGGAATTTACCCGGAAAGCACCCTCCGCGCATCACAGAAGCATTTGCACTCTACAGTTGGCCGAATATTGGCACACGCTGGCGTACTTCTGGTGGCTCTTGCAAGTTACAATTTATAGTCTGAAAAATTCTAAACCAATGAAACGCCTCCGAAAAACTTATAAAAATGACTTCTCCTAACGCTCCCCTATAATTGAAACATTTACCCGTTACCAGAAAGAAACTTTCACTCTGCAACGGAGTGTGCAATGGTATGAAACTTCCTGGCAGCTTAAAACTGTGTGCAGGAACTGGGACTCGAACCTGGAACCTTTGCTTTTCGCGGGTAAGGGCAGGAGAGCTTCTGTGAAGTTTGGAAAGTAGGAGGCGAGCTACTGGCGGAAGTAAAGTTGTGATGCAGCATTGTGAATCGTGTCGGGATAGCTCAATCGATGGAGCGCTTGCTCGCGAAAGGCAAAGGTCCCACGTTCGAGTCCCGTTTCCGGCACACAATTTTAATCTGCCAGGAATTTTCATTTACCGTTAGGCTGACTCAAACTTTCACAAAATTCATACTTTAACAAATACTATACCCACGGAGATAATCATACATCCACTCGCTGCAAGACCAGGGTGCACTTTGCCAAGCATGGCCGATCGCTCGCCTAACCGCCTTTCCTGTTCATCTTGGAGGGGACAGGCTGCCTGCCATTGCATGATGACCTAACCGGCTACCATACTAAGTTGCGATTTGTAAGACATGGGCACTGCCGACCAGACATGCCAGGTAACCTCTCTGTCCAATACAGAAATTCTACGTTGGCTGTCCTTCACCTTCCTAATCATCTCTGCTGTCCAGCTACAGCCTCACACACACGAAGACTCACACACACATTCACACTCGGTAGGACGGGGGGTGCTGCGAAGCGAAAGCTCCTTATGTGAGCGAGGCTCACTTATTATACCCATAATTAATAATAATACAACAATGAGCTTTCCTGTCTCCACTGTTCTCAGTACTCGCTATGAAAGGAATGACAAAGTGGCACAAAATCTCACTCTCTAAATGAAATTGAAATAAATACGTACTCAACTCAATGGTTTCCTAAAGAACACGAAGCAATTAATGGAACTTAAATGGAGTGATACAACAGTATCGCTCTAACATATTTTGTAAGTTACAACGCAAATGATGTGTTCATTGTGTCAGTGATGGTATTTGCAGTTAAATGTAACTAATTAAACAAAAAAGATACAGTAATGTGATTGTATTCTTTGTTTTTAAATCTGTGGGTCTTATCTACTGTGTTTTCAGTCCCTATGCTTACAAACTACTGAAACTAATTTGAACTAAATGGACAAAACACACACATACACACACACACATATGCCCGAAGGAAGATTTTACCTCAGACGGGGAGCAAACTCAAGCTCCGCAGCAAGGCGCCTCAGAGCGCTCTTCCATTCCACCGAGGCTAATTATATTATATTCCTAAATGCATTATAAAAAAAAACCAATCAGCTGTTTATTAAAAACCTTATACATCTACCAGTTTCGGTCATAGACCATCTTCATCGATAAAAAGGTGTTAAAACAGAATGGTAAAATGCATCAAATAAAATACATCCAACTGAGTAAACAGGAGTCAGTATAACTAAAAGTGTAAAAATTACTGTGGTCATCTTAGATGTCTTATGATCTTATGATCTTATGGATCATAGTCTGTTCTCACCTTTTATGTCATGTTTGACTGATAGGTTTTATCTAAAATGACACTTTTAGTTATACTGACTCCTGTTTATCTCAGTTAGATGTATTTTATTTGATGCATTTTACCATTCTGTTTTAACACCTTTTTATCCATGAAGATGGTCTACGACCGAAACTGGTAGATGTATAAGGTTTTTAATAAACAGCTGATGGTTTTTTTTTAATGCATTTTATGAAATATATTACGGCTATTAACACTCGCCTCACCAAAGCATTCAATTATATTCCTGTTATCTCCTTAAGATTGACCTCCAACTACCTCAAATGTAGTGGAGCATTCTCTGTGTCCTGATAAATGTTTTTACGCTGTTACGGAAATATCCTGTATTGGCACATTTTGCTTCTGTAAAATATTAAAAGGCAGGCAGATGAGTAGAGTGTGGCAAAAACATTGTATAATTTAAAAATTCAATAAACTTATAATGGAAACTAATGCAATGGAGGAACTGAGAAAACCCCCCGATGGTATCAAATATCTGGCCGATGCTAGTTTCCCAGCTCTTCGTGCAACTAGTGACCCAGTCTTCTGTATTGGTTCCAGGCTTTTCCTGCACGCCTGGAACGACGTACAAGGAGCAGTGTAACATCTGCATGTGTCTGGATGACGGCAAGTCTGGAACTTGCACCACGATGCCGTGTGTCCCGGGAAGCTACTGAACAGGCGGTCCACAGAGAAGCGAACGGACTACTTAATTTCAGTTCACTAAGAGAAACCAAACTTAATGAACTGTGCCTGTTAAAATTCGTTGTTTACTGAGATAATAACAGTATGTAAAAGGTATTAAAAATTAAATCGCATTTCTCTTAAAAAGCACACAATACTTGTTATTATTATAACGTGTGAAACTACTGAAAACAAATTGCATACCTACCTGTTAAAAACTTGTCCTACTTCCAGAGCACATAAGACGGAAAACCTATTACAATTAATTTTAAGAGCTACGCAAGATGGCCGCACAAGCACACCGCCTCTCGCTCCGCCCCAGTACGGTAGGTCATGACTTTTCACTATCTGTGGAACCCGTTTCTGATATTAGGTTAGGGTGTCCAGACGTCCCGTATTTTTCAGGATCGTCCCTTATTTATCCTATGTGTCCCGACAAAGTAAATACGGGACGTAAATCGTCCCGTTTTTCGTTAATCGTTCCATATTTTTTGAACGTTGTGGTTTTTAAGTAACATATATCATAATAAAACGGAGAACTATATATGATCTTAGCCAGAGGAAAAAATAAAAGTACACTTTTTGTTTAAAGCAGTACACGAGGAAAGATTTACGAAGTTCTCGGTTTGGTACTATGGCAGTTATGTACTGGTTATTTCTTCAGGACACATCATTTCGATATTTTGTTTTAACCCATTACTTTCTACCATAAGTGCCAAGAGGAATGTGTATTTTTATTGACAGAATTAAGGCGAGTTTACATTTCCGAAAGTACAACAGCAAAGCGATTAATTATTTTCATGTTGTGTAGAAGTTCGATATGCAACATATACGGCCTAGTTCTTTAGGGAAAAATTTCGTAAAAAGTATGATGTCTTTTGTTGCAAAACGTGAGAATGGCGTCATTATAAATGATGGAGTAAGAGTTTTACTGCTGAGGAAGGCTTCCTTGAAACAAACTGTGCCTCAAGTCAATGGATTGCACTAAAGTGTTAAAAATGTATCTCAAGCGGTAAAGAGCGATTTTATAAATACTGTCTTGGTCAAAAATATCTCTTTGGACCTCATGATTATCTTCGCACAGTGTCTAACTGATGCAATTGCTGGATGGACTGATGAAAGTAAGAGGTTTAGTATTGAATGTGTTAAGGATATTATTATAAATAAGAATTCATGACTTAATTTCAACAAAACTGTATTTCTATCATACTCCTGAATGATGTGCATTCTTTTGAGAAAGTGAAAAAAATGTTCAAATGTTTGTAGAGTCTATGGGACTTCAAGCGTTACGGAAAAAATGAAACATGAATAAATAAATAAATTCAAACAAACATAACAAAAAGAAACAATCAATACAATTTTTTATGGGTCTTATCTACCGGGTCATCAGTCCCTAAACTTACAAACTACTTATGAACTAGCTAATACTAAGGACGGCACAAATATCCATGCCCGAGGGGGGATTCGAACCCCCGACCGTAGTGGCCGTGCAGACCGTGACTGGAGCGCCTCAATCCCCTCGGCCTCCGCGGCCGGCTGAGAAAGTGAGAAATAAGTAATGTATGTATACAATAATAACTGTCAGCCCGAATGAAAGATGTCGTTGTATAAAATTGCCATGTTGCGTTAGCATGCGATAACAGAAAAATATTTATGTCATTAGTAACGCAACGTATTTTTAGCGTTTTTGAAAGTGTCTTACCAAAAAGGGGTATGGTGATGTATGTAGCTTTACTATGGACCAAATATTTGAACTCAAGTCTATTTTACTGAAACAGGATTTACGAAACGTTTAACGTGGTTTAATTTCACCTTCTAATATTTGTCTCCTATTTTGGTTTTGGAAATCTGGTCATCCTATATTAATTCCCTTCCAGTCTATTACTCTCTCGGGAATATTGTATCTCCGTTCTGTTTCGAGTCATGCTTCATTCATGAATTACAATGGTGTTCAAAAGTAAGCAACAAACGGAAATTTTGCGAAACTGCGTTTGGTTTGCTACGAAGCTTCATAAACAGGTGATTGTAAAGTAGACAAAACGTAATAAATACAGAACGGAAACAAATTGCTCTGTGCCAATAGGTGATTGCTAAAAACATTTCCACAAGTCAAATACAGTCGTGGAGCACAAATTCCACAGTGGAATCAAACCTGATCTAGAAGAGAAGTTGAACGGAATGGACAGTGTCTTGAAAGAAGGATATGAAATGAACATTAACAAGAGAAAAACATATTCAGTGGGATGTAGTGCAATAAAATCAAGGGATGCTGAAGGACTTAGGTTACGTAATAAGGCAATAAAAGTATAATATGTGTTTTGTTATGTGGGTTTAATGTTCAAATGTTTGTAAATCTATGGGACCAAACTGCGTGGTCATCACTCCGTAGATTACAAACTACTTAAACCTAGGTAAACTAACCTAAGGACAACACACACACCAATGCCCCAGGGAGGACTCGAACCTCCACGGCGAGCAACCGCGCGCTCCGCAGCGAGACGCTAAAGACTGCTCGGCTACTCCACCGCGGCTTGTTATGTGGGTATGATGGCGGAAGTAAAGAAGAAATAAAATGCAGAATGGCATCTTTTGGTAATGTGACCCACAATCTTTGGCGACCCAGTAGAGTGCCTACAGCAGTGTTTTCCAACCCGTGGGCCGCGATCGCCAGGGGGAGGGCAAAATCGTGCTCGGACAGTGGCTCTCACTGGAGGAAGTACTTCCACCATAAAGTAACCAGGAGTCACTAATACGTATTCCCCAGTGAAGTATATTTTATGGTATAATTAGGGAGATCCTCGTGTAACATTAATTATGAATTGAATATTGTATGTTTTATAATACACTGTGATGACGACGAATAAGGGCAAAGTCGATAACTGTTTTCAGGAACCAATCGATAGGTAAGAACATGATACAATAGGTTATTCTGAAAAATTTGAAGAAAAAGAAAGATCTACTTCTTTACAAATTGTGTATAGAGTGGGACGTTTCTTGATGAACATAATTCGGCTCCGAGTCTTGTCTGAAACGCAAAACACTCGTTAAGCAAAATGTATTTTTCTGTCGGAAATCATCTATATTTGGGATATGTTCCATTCAACAAAAAAAAAAAAAAAAAAAAAAAAAAAAAAACAGTTTTGTTACGGTTCACGAGGAGTGAGAGAGAGGAGTGGGGGGTGGGGGGAATCGTCAGAATATTTTTATCTGGAAAGGGGACCGCCAGACAATTTTTACTTGGTAGGGGGTCGCATGTTAATAAAGGTTGAGAAACACTGCTATATAGTAACCAACGGCAGTTAATAGAGGTATAAAAACTACAGGGTGAGCCATTTAAAACAGTTTTTCTGAATATTTGGATAAATATAAATCGGAATAAAAACGTAATGAATGTTGTTCACCTCAAAGAAGGCCATCCAATAACATAAAGATCGAGCCCGTGCACCACCCTCGGGGGCTGGAGAAGGGTGACTTTCGAATCTTAAATAGGGACTCCTATTTTTATTGCCGGGTTGGATTCTCCACGAAGAAATACGTAACTTTTGTATCAACCATTTTTTTTCGTTTCATGATAGATGGCGCTGTAATAGGCAAAATAAGAATGACTTTAATAATAGTAATATAATAAAAGTGTTGAAAAACAGTATTATCTCGAACGAAGACATATCGGTATTTTTCTATAAACTTAACATTCCAGTTTCAGTAAACTTTGGAAAATACTTAGAAAAGTCGTTACAGAAGGAACATTCTTATCAGGGAACAGATTAGCATAACTTTGATGAACTCCTTCTGTTATCCTCAAAGAACAATGATAATCGTTAAGATCATGTAACAATTTCATTGAGATCAGAATCAAGGAAGTATAATGATAAATATGACTACGGACTGAGAGAATTATCATAGCCTCTGCTTATTTCGATTGTGGGAGGTGTCACATGATGTTTCTTCTGGTCTTCAGTCGACAGAGTGGTTTGATGTAGCTCTCCACGCTACTCTGTCCTGTACAAGCCTCTTCATCTCTGAATATGAACGGCAACCTACATACTTTTGAACCTGATTACTGTATTCATCTCCCGCTCATATTTTTACCCAAAATACTTCAATGGTGTCTTAGAATTTGTCCCACAAATCGGTCCCTTCTTTTAGTCAAATTATATCAGAAATTGCTGTTCGCCCCAATTCTGTTTAGTACTTCCTTATTAATTTCGTGAGCGACCCTCCTAATCTTCAGTATTCGTCTGAATGCCCTATCGTCTATGTTTCACTCCCCTACAATACTATGCTCCAGACAAACACTTTCAGAGATGACATTCTAATATTTATATCAATATTGAATGTCAACAAATTTCGCTTAAAGTACTTAAGAATAGTGAGTCCCTGCCTTTGCACACATAAGTTCGTTTATTGCGCAGTATACTTAAATTTGTGATTAAGACACCTGTCATTTCGTCAAGACGCTGCCGACGCTTTGTTTTGTCATTGTTTTCATGTGTTCCAGCATTGTAATGTGCCGCCAACCATTATGCAAATGTCTGAATGAATAAATGTGCCTTCAGCTACCCCTTGTATATTTCAACATTTCCTCCCACGTTACCTCCATATTCATAGAGGGCAGAAACAATTTTAATAGGGGCAATAATTATATGATTTAATTCACTTTTGTACAAGGTGTGTGCTTCATTTGGACTCCACACATTTATTTGGTTATTATTTTACTGAATAGACTATGATTCAAAGTATCAAACCTCTGCTTTATAATTTCATAATCCCCATCCCATGTTTAATTATCTATTCATTTAGTTTTTAACATTGATTTTGTGTTTGTTAAGACTTTGGTTGCTCCCTTAAGGAGTGAGTAATTAGATAAATTTCCATTCCGCTTGTACTGTGGCCCACTCTTAACCCTAGTATGCATACCCTGGGTCCAATGGACCCGGGAACAATTTTAATTTTTAATTTGTGTATTAAAGACTTGAAATTGAGTCCCAATCGTTCAGGTATGCTCTCTGGCAATATTCAGTAATACATTACAGATACTACTAGAATTGTGTGTCATTAGTTTAAGTGCCACATTAATTTTCACCTTTATACTACACATTTACATAAAATGGGTCCGATGGACCCTGTGGTTTACGTTAAAGTGTCGTTAAATTATATTGGGTTGTAATCAATTACATTTTGTTGGAGTATACGAGAATACGTTACTGCCACACATATGCATTATTGTGATCGCAGAAAACGTATTGTTATAACTTGGCATGTTCAACTGTCATACAGCATACTTCTGTTTTGTGTAAGAAGCAAAATATTGCAGTGGGTCGTTGGTTATTAGAGTGTGACGCTGTACAGAAAGACTGTAGGAGTTTGCTACACAGCTGTATTGTTTGACATTCAATAATCATTCGGAAGAAAGGTAAGGGTTATTGGTAACACTAAAAAAATAACATGAAGAGCCGCTATATTTCTACACTCAATTGGAGAACAGAGTACTGAGGTTATTTATTCATATTATTATTCTTCAGACAATGTCAGGATCTGCATCTAAACAAAGGAGCAGGAAAGAGGATACCATATGTTTTTCAAGCACAAATTTTGAATCAGTTGTTACTCAATGGGTAGATGAAGATGACGATTTCCTTTCAGATATAAGTTCTGCTTCAGATGAAAACCATGAACTGTTCCTCAGGCAGTGTCACACGAGTCTTTTGATGAATAACCACGTAGTGATGGTGGTGAAGATAATGATCTAAATAATATCTCAGGACAAATAAGCAGTGAAAGTGCTAACGTTTATATTGCTCCAAATGGTATGCTATGGAGTGAAAGGCCCCCAGTGCAAAATGAAACGCCTGCTCAGAATGTGGTGTAATTTATACCAGAACCAAACTGATGTGATGGTTTATGTGAAATGATTTATGCTTTGTCAGTGGCAAAATCACATATTTGAACACTGTGAAAAATAATATTGGTGGTGTCTGTATCAGTTTTCATAATATAATATATTTAAAAATGACTTATGGTTAAAATTATACTAATTATACATTTTAAAAGCCAGTAAAATCATTAAAATAGCCACAGATTTCTTATATTATACTCAGGAACCTTCAAATAAAAATATTCGTGCATGATAATATCCACAAAACACTTATTTTCATTTAAATTTTCATATTAGACGTAACGGGTCCAATGGACCCAGGGTATGTAAATGTGCAAAAAATATTGGTCATGTATAGAAGGGTTAAAGTAATTTAGAGCAGCAGTGGGCATCTTAACTTACATTTGCAGATCTCAACTGCCTGAGATCTTGCTTATTTTAACAACAGGCAACTTTCATATTTAAGATTATAACAAAATTTACATGATCGTGTTTTCTCTTAAAACGCTTTTGATATCATAAATATGGCGATATTTTAACATCTGAAACGTATCAAAATATTTTTAACTAAGTTAATAACTTAATAAACTCGACGAATTATTAATACTATTATCAATAAAAACCTTTCATCGAGGTTAAAATTATGTACAGGATGGGGCAGTTGGCCCAGGTGGCCATTGTGCCCTGTTCCCTCTGGGCCAAACTACCCAATCGCCAAGTTTACAATAAATTCAACTCGCTCCAAAACTCACTGACGCTATTTAGATTAAATTCCATATAGAAATAATCCTTAAACTACGACCTTTCATTATACTACTCACTTGTTGCGTCTGTAGTTAGCATAAGTTAAATAATATGAATTTAACTGACGAGTGGAATTTTATGGAAAGAAGCACTAACACAATTAACTTCTATAACTAGTCCATAACTGCTCTGCTGTACATATTAGTTCTGTAGAGTCCCTATGCTTACAAACTACTGAAACTAATTTGAACTAAATGGACAAAACACACACATACACACACACACATATGCCCGAAGGAAGATTTTACCTCAGACGGGGAGCAAACTCAAGCTCCGCAGCAAGGCGCCTCAGAGCGCTCTTCCATTCCACCGAGGCTAATTATATTATATTCCTAAATGCATTATAAAAAAAAACCAATCAGCTGTTTATTAAAAACCTTATACATCTACCAGTTTCGGTCATAGACCATCTTCATCGATAAAAAGGTGTTAAAACAGAATGGTAAAATGCATCAAATAAAATACATCCAACTGAGTAAACAGGAGTCAGTATAACTAAAAGTGTAAAAATTACTGTGGTCATCTTAGATGTCTTATGATCTTATGATCTTATGGATCATAGTCTGTTCTCACCTTTTATGTCATGTTTGACTGATAGGTTTTATCTAAAATGACACTTTTAGTTATACTGACTCCTGTTTATCTCAGTTGGATGTATTTTATTTGATGCATTTTACCATTCTGTTTTAACACCTTTTTATCCATGAAGATGGTCTACGACCGAAACTGGTAGATGTATAAGGTTTTTAATAAACAGCTGATGGTTTTTTTTAAAATGCATTTTATGAAATATATTACGGCTATTAACACTCGCCTCACCAAAGCATTCAATTATATTCCTGTTATCTCCTTAAGATTGACCTCCAACTACCTCAAATGTAGTGGAGCATTCTCTGTGTCCTGATAAATGTTTTTACGCTGTTACGGAAATATCCTGTATTGGCACATTTTGCTTCTGTAAAATATTAAAAGGCAGGCAGATGAGTAGAGTGTGGCAAAAACATTGTATAATTTAAAAATTCAATAAACTTATAATGGAAACTAATGCAATGGAGGAACTGAGAAAATCCCCCGATGGTATCAAATATCTGGCCGATGCTAGTTTCCCAGCTCTTCGTGCAACTAGTGACCCAGTCTTCTGTATTGGTTCCAGGCTTTTCCTGCACGCCTGGAACGACGTACAAGGAGCAGTGTAACATCTGCATGTGTCTGGATGACGGCAAGTCTGGAACTTGCACCACGATGCCGTGTGTCCCGGGAAGCTACTGAACAGGCGGTCCACAGAGAAGCGAACGGACTACTTAATTTCAGTTCACTAAGAGAAACCAAACTTAATGAACTGTGCCTGTTAAAATTCGTTGTTTACTGAGATAATAACAGTATGTAAAAGGTATTAAAAATTAAATCGCATTTCTCTTAAAAAGCACACAATACTTGTTATTATTATAACGTGTGAAACTACTGAAAACAAATTGCATACCTACCTGTTAAAAACTTGTCCTACTTCCAGAGCACATAAGACGGAAAACCTATTACAATTAATTTTAAGAGCTACGCAAGATGGCCGCACAAGCACACCGCCTCTCGCTCCGCCCCAGTACGGTAGGTCATGACTTTTCACTATCTGTGGAACCCGTTTCTGATATTAGGTTAGGGTGTCCAGACGTCCCGTATTTTTCAGGATCGTCCCTTATTTATCCTATGTGTCCCGACAAAGTAAATACGGGACGTAAATCGTCCCGTTTTTCGTTAATCGTTCCATATTTTTTGAACGTTGTGGTTTTTAAGTAACATATATCATAATAAAACGGAGAACTATATATGATCTTAGCCAGAGGAAAAAATAAAAGTACACTTTTTGTTTAAAGCAGTACACGAGGAAAGATTTACGAAGTTCTCGGTTTGGTACTATGGCAGTTATGTACTGGTTATTTCTTCAGGACACATCATTTCGATATTTTGTTTTAACCCATTACTTTCTACCATAAGTGCCAAGAGGAATGTGTATTTTTATTGACAGAATTAAGGCGAGTTTACATTTCCGAAAGTACAACAGCAAAGCGATTAATTATTTTCATGTTGTGTAGAAGTTCGATATGCAACATATACGGCCTAGTTCTTTAGGGAAAAATTTCGTAAAAAGTATGATGTCTTTTGTTGCAAAACGTGAGAATGGCGTCATTATAAATGATGGAGTAAGAGTTTTACTGCTGAGGAAGGCTTCCTTGAAACAAACTGTGCCTCAAGTCAATGGATTGCACTAAAGTGTTAAAAATGTATCTCAAGCGGTAAAGAGCGATTTTATAAATACTGTCTTGGTCAAAAATATCTCTTTGGACCTCATGATTATCTTCGCACAGTGTCTAACTGATGCAATTGCTGGATGGACTGATGAAAGTAAGAGGTTTAGTATTGAATGTGTTAAGGATATTATTATAAATAAGAATTCATGACTTAATTTCAACAAAACTGTATTTCTATCATACTCCTGAATGATGTGCATTCTTTTGAGAAAGTGAAAAAAATGTTCAAATGTTTGTAGAGTCTATGGGACTTCAAGCGTTACGGAAAAAATGAAACATGAATAAATAAATAAATTCAAACAAACATAACAAAAAGAAACAATCAATACAATTTTTTATGGGTCTTATCTACCGGGTCATCAGTCCCTAAACTTACAAACTACTTATGAACTAGCTAATACTAAGGACGGCACAAATATCCATGCCCGAGGGGGGATTCGAACCCCCGACCGTAGTGGCCGTGCAGACCGTGACTGGAGCGCCTCAATCCCCTCGGCCTCCGCGGCCGGCTGAGAAAGTGAGAAATAAGTAATGTATGTATACAATAATAACTGTCAGCCCGAATGAAAGATGTCGTTGTATAAAATTGCCATGTTGCGTTAGCATGCGATAACAGAAAAATATTTATGTCATTAGTAACGCAACGTATTTTTAGCGTTTTTGAAAGTGTCTTACCAAAAAGGGGTATGGTGATGTATGTAGCTTTACTATGGACCAAATATTTGAACTCAAGTCTATTTTACTGAAACAGGATTTACGAAACGTTTAACGTGGTTTAATTTCACCTTCTAATATTTGTCTCCTATTTTGGTTTTGGAAATCTGGTCATCCTATATTAATTCCCTTCCAGTCTATTACTCTCTCGGGAATATTGTATCTCCGTTCTGTTTCGAGTCATGCTTCATTCATGAATTACAATGGTGTTCAAAAGTAAGCAACAAACGGAAATTTTGCGAAACTGCGTTTGGTTTGCTACGAAGCTTCATAAACAGGTGATTGTAAAGTAGACAAAACGTAATAAATACAGAACGGAAACAAATTGCTCTGTGCCAATAGGTGATTGCTAAAAACATTTCCACAAGTCAAATACAGTCGTGGAGCACAAATTCCACAGTGGAATCAAACCTGATCTAGAAGAGAAGTTGAACGGAATGGACAGTGTCTTGAAAGAAGGATATGAAATGAACATTAACAAGAGAAAAACATATTCAGTGGGATGTAGTGCAATAAAATCAAGGGATGCTGAAGGACTTAGGTTACGTAATAAGGCAATAAAAGTATAATATGTGTTTTGTTATGTGGGTTTAATGTTCAAATGTTTGTAAATCTATGGGACCAAACTGCGTGGTCATCACTCCGTAGATTACAAACTACTTAAACCTAGGTAAACTAACCTAAGGACAACACACACACCAATGCCCCAGGGAGGACTCGAACCTCCACGGCGAGCAACCGCGCGCTCCGCAGCGAGACGCTAAAGACTGCTCGGCTACTCCACCGCGGCTTGTTATGTGGGTATGATGGCGGAAGTAAAGAAGAAATAAAATGCAGAATGGCATCTTTTGGTAATGTGACCCACAATCTTTGGCGACCCAGTAGAGTGCCTACAGCAGTGTTTTCCAACCCGTGGGCCGCGATCGCCAGGGGGAGGGCAAAATCGTGCTCGGACAGTGGCTCTCACTGGAGGAAGTACTTCCACCATAAAGTAACCAGGAGTCACTAATACGTATTCCCCAGTGAAGTATATTTTATGGTATAATTAGGGAGATCCTCGTGTAACATTAATTATGAATTGAATATTGTATGTTTTATAATACACTGTGATGACGACGAATAAGGGCAAAGTCGATAACTGTTTTCAGGAACCAATCGATAGGTAAGAACATGATACAATAGGTTATTCTGAAAAATTTGAAGAAAAAGAAAGATCTACTTCTTTACAAATTGTGTATAGAGTGGGACGTTTCTTGATGAACATAATTCGGCTCCGAGTCTTGTCTGAAACGCAAAACACTCGTTAAGCAAAATGTATTTTTCTGTCGGAAATCATCTATATTTGGGATATGTTCCATTCAACAAAAAAAAAAAAAAAAAAAAAAAAAAAAAAAACAGTTTTGTTACGGTTCACGAGGAGTGAGAGAGAGGAGTGGGGGGTGGGGGGAATCGTCAGAATATTTTTATCTGGAAAGGGGACCGCCAGACAATTTTTACTTGGTAGGGGGTCGCATGTTAATAAAGGTTGAGAAACACTGCTATATAGTAACCAACGGCAGTTAATAGAGGTATAAAAACTACAGGGTGAGCCATTTAAAACAGTTTTTCTGAATATTTGGATAAATATAAATCGGAATAAAAACGTAATGAATGTTGTTCACCTCAAAGAAGGCCATCCAATAACATAAAGATCGAGCCCGTGCACCACCCTCGGGGGCTGGAGAAGGGTGACTTTCGAATCTTAAATAGGGACTCCTATTTTTATTGCCGGGTTGGATTCTCCACGAAGAAATACGTAACTTTTGTATCAACCATTTTTTTTCGTTTCATGATAGATGGCGCTGTAATAGGCAAAATAAGAATGACTTTAATAATAGTAATATAATAAAAGTGTTGAAAAACAGTATTATCTCGAACGAAGACATATCGGTATTTTTCTATAAACTTAACATTCCAGTTTCAGTAAACTTTGGAAAATACTTAGAAAAGTCGTTACAGAAGGAACATTCTTATCAGGGAACAGATTAGCATAACTTTGATGAACTCCTTCTGTTATCCTCAAAGAACAATGATAATCGTTAAGATCATGTAACAATTTCATTGAGATCAGAATCAAGGAAGTATAATGATAAATATGACTACGGACTGAGAGAATTATCATAGCCTCTGCTTATTTCGATTGTGGGAGGTGTCACATGATGTTTCTTCTGGTCTTCAGTCGACAGAGTGGTTTGATGTAGCTCTCCACGCTACTCTGTCCTGTACAAGCCTCTTCATCTCTGAATATGAACGGCAACCTACATACTTTTGAACCTGATTACTGTATTCATCTCCCGCTCAGATTTTTACCCAAAATACTTCAATGGTGTCTTAGAATTTGTCCCACAAATCGGTCCCTTCTTTTAGTCAAATTATATCAGAAATTGCTGTTCGCCCCAATTCTGTTTAGTACTTCCTTATTAATTTCGTGAGCGACCCTCCTAATCTTCAGTATTCGTCTGAATGCCCTATCGTCTATGTTTCACTCCCCTACAATACTATGCTCCAGACAAACACTTTCAGAGATGACATTCTAATATTTATATCAATATTGAATGTCAACAAATTTCGCTTAAAGTACTTAAGAATAGTGAGTCCCTGCCTTTGCACACATAAGTTCGTTTATTGCGCAGTATACTTAAATTTGTGATTAAGACACCTGTCATTTCGTCAAGACGCTGCCGACGCTTTGTTTTGTCATTGTTTTCATGTGTTCCAGCATTGTAATGTGCCGCCAACCATTATGCAAATGTCTGAATGAATAAATGTGCCTTCAGCTACCCCTTGTATATTTCAACATTTCCTCCCACGTTACCTCCATATTCATAGAGGGCAGAAACAATTTTAATAGGGGCAATAATTATATGATTTAATTCACTTTTGTACAAGGTGTGTGCTTCATTTGGACTCCACACATTTATTTGGTTATTATTTTACTGAATAGACTATGATTCAAAGTATCAAACCTCTGCTTTATAATTTCATACTCCCCATCCCATGTTTAATTATCTATTCATTTAGTTTTTAACATTGATTTTGTGTTTGTTAAGACTTTGGTTGCTCCCTTAAGGAGTGAGTAATTAGATAAATTTCCATTCCGCTTGTACTGTGGCCCACTCTTAACCCTAGTATGCATACCCTGGGTCCAATGGACCCGGGAACAATTTTAATTTTTAATTTGTGTATTAAAGACTTGAAATTGAGTCCCAATCGTTCAGGTATGCTCTCTGGCAATATTCAGTAATACATTACAGATACTACTAGAATTGTGTGTCATTAGTTTAAGTGCCACATTAATTTTCACCTTTATACTACACATTTACATAAAATGGGTCCGATGGACCCTGTGGTTTACGTTAAAGTGTCGTTAAATTATATTGGGTTGTAATCAATTACATTTTGTTGGAGTATACGAGAATACGTTACTGCCACACATATGCATTATTGTGATCGCAGAAAACGTATTGTTATAACTTGGCATGTTCAACTGTCATACAGCATACTTCTGTTTTGTGTAAGAAGCAAAATATTGCAGTGGGTCGTTGGTTATTAGAGTGTGACGCTGTACAGAAAGACTGTAGGAGTTTGCTACACAGCTGTATTGTTTGACATTCAATAATCATTCGGAAGAAAGGTAAGGGTTATTGGTAACACTAAAAAAATAACATGAAGAGCCGCTATATTTCTACACTCAATTGGAGAACAGAGTACTGAGGTTATTTATTCATATTATTATTCTTCAGACAATGTCAGGATCTGCATCTAAACAAAGGAGCAGGAAAGAGGATACCATATGTTTTTCAAGCACAAATTTTGAATCAGTTGTTACTCAATGGGTAGATGAAGATGACGATTTCCTTTCAGATATAAGTTCTGCTTCAGATGAAAACCATGAACTGTTCCTCAGGCAGTGTCACACGAGTCTTTTGATGAATAACCACGTAGTGATGGTGGTGAAGATAATGATCTAAATAATATCTCAGGACAAATAAGCAGTGAAAGTGCTAACGTTTATATTGCTCCAAATGGTATGCTATGGAGTGAAAGGCCCCCAGTGCAAAATGAAACGCCTGCTCAGAATGTGGTGTAATTTATACCAGAACCAAACTGATGTGATGGTTTATGTGAAATGATTTATGCTTTGTCAGTGGCAAAATCACATATTTGAACACTGTGAAAAATAATATTGGTGGTGTCTGTATCAGTTTTCATAATATAATATATTTAAAAATGACTTATGGTTAAAATTATACTAATTATACATTTTAAAAGCCAGTAAAATCATTAAAATAGCCACAGATTTCTTATATTATACTCAGGAACCTTCAAATAAAAATATTCGTGCATGATAATATCCACAAAACACTTATTTTCATTTAAATTTTCATATTAGACGTAACGGGTCCAATGGACCCAGGGTATGTAAATGTGCAAAAAATATTGGTCATGTATAGAAGGGTTAAAGTAATTTAGAGCAGCAGTGGGCGTCTTAACTTACATTTGCAGATCTCAACTGCCTGAGATCTTGCTTATTTTAACAACAGGCAACTTTCATATTTAAGATTATAACAAAATTTACATGATCGTGTTTTCTCTTAAAACGCTTTTGATATCATAAATATGGCGATATTTTAACATCTGAAACGTATCAAAATATTTTTAACTAAGTTAATAACTTAATAAACTCGACGAATTATTAATACTATTATCAATAAAAACCTTTCATCGAGGTTAAAATTATGTACAGGATGGGGCAGTTGGCCCAGGTGGCCATTGTGCCCTGTTCCCTCTGGGCCAAACTACCCAATCGCCAAGTTTACAATAAATTCAACTCGCTCCAAAACTCACTGACGCTATTTAGATTAAATTCCATATAGAAATAATCCTTAAACTACGACCTTTCATTATACTACTCACTTGTTGCGTCTGTAGTTAGCATAAGTTAAATAATATGAATTTAACTGACGAGTGGAATTTTATGGAAAGAAGCACTAACACAATTAACTTCTATAACTAGTCCATAACTGCTCTGCTGTACATATTAGTTCTGTAGAGTCCCTATGCTTACAAACTACTGAAACTAATTTGAACTAAATGGACAAAACACACACATACACACACACACATATGCCCGAAGGAAGATTTTACCTCAGACGGGGAGCAAACTCAAGCTCCGCAGCAAGGCGCCTCAGAGCGCTCTTCCATTCCACCGAGGCTAATTATATTATATTCCTAAATGCATTATAAAAAAAAACCAATCAGCTGTTTATTAAAAACCTTATACATCTACCAGTTTCGGTCATAGACCATCTTCATCGATAAAAAGGTGTTAAAACAGAATGGTAAAATGCATCAAATAAAATACATCCAACTGAGTAAACAGGAGTCAGTATAACTAAAAGTGTAAAAATTACTGTGGTCATCTTAGATGTCTTATGATCTTATGATCTTATGGATCATAGTCTGTTCTCACCTTTTATGTCATGTTTGACTGATAGGTTTTATCTAAAATGACACTTTTAGTTATACTGACTCCTGTTTATCTCAGTTGGATGTATTTTATTTGATGCATTTTACCATTCTGTTTTAACACCTTTTTATCCATGAAGATGGTCTACGACCGAAACTGGTAGATGTATAAGGTTTTTAATAAACAGCTGATGGTTTTTTTTTAAATGCATTTTATGAAATATATTACGGCTATTAACACTCGCCTCACCAAAGCATTCAATTATATTCCTGTTATCTCCTTAAGATTGACCTCCAACTACCTCAAATGTAGTGGAGCATTCTCTGTGTCCTGATAAATGTTTTTACGCTGTTACGGAAATATCCTGTATTGGCACATTTTGCTTCTGTAAAATATTAAAAGGCAGGCAGATGAGTAGAGTGTGGCAAAAACATTGTATAATTTAAAAATTCAATAAACTTATAATGGAAACTAATGCAATGGAGGAACTGAGAAAATCCCCCGATGGTATCAAATATCTGGCCGATGCTAGTTTCCCAGCTCTTCGTGCAACTAGTGACCCAGTCTTCTGTATTGGTTCCAGGCTTTTCCTGCACGCCTGGAACGACGTACAAGGAGCAGTGTAACATCTGCATGTGTCTGGATGACGGCAAGTCTGGAACTTGCACCACGATGCCGTGTGTCCCGGGAAGCTACTGAACAGGCGGTCCACAGAGAAGCGAACGGACTACTTAATTTCAGTTCACTAAGAGAAACCAAACTTAATGAACTGTGCCTGTTAAAATTCGTTGTTTACTGAGATAATAACAGTATGTAAAAGGTATTAAAAATTAAATCGCATTTCTCTTAAAAAGCACACAATACTTGTTATTATTATAACGTGTGAAACTACTGAAAACAAATTGCATACCTACCTGTTAAAAACTTGTCCTCTTTCCAGAGCACATAAGACGGAAAACCTATTACAATTAATTTTAAGAGCTACGCAAGATGGCCGCACAAGCACACCGCCTCTCGCTCCGCCCCAGTACGGTAGGTCATGACTTTTCACTATCTGTGGAACCCGTTTCTGATATTAGGTTAGGGTGTCCAGACGTCCCGTATTTTTCAGGATCGTCCCTTATTTATCCTATGTGTCCCGACAAAGTAAATACGGGACGTAAATCGTCCCGTTTTTCGTTAATCGTTCCATATTTTTTGAACGTTGTGGTTTTTAAGTAACATATATCATAATAAAACGGAGAACTATATATGATCTTAGCCAGAGGAAAAAATAAAAGTACACTTTTTGTTTAAAGCAGTACACGAGGAAAGATTTACGAAGTTCTCGGTTTGGTACTATGGCAGTTATGTACTGGTTATTTCTTCAGGACACATCATTTCGATATTTTGTTTTAACCCATTACTTTCTACCATAAGTGCCAAGAGGAATGTGTATTTTTATTGACAGAATTAAGGCGAGTTTACATTTCCGAAAGTACAACAGCAAAGCGATTAATTATTTTCATGTTGTGTAGAAGTTCGATATGCAACATATACGGCCTAGTTCTTTAGGGAAAAATTTCGTAAAAAGTATGATGTCTTTTGTTGCAAAACGTGAGAATGGCGTCATTATAAATGATGGAGTAAGAGTTTTACTGCTGAGGAAGGCTTCCTTGAAACAAACTGTGCCTCAAGTCAATGGATTGCACTAAAGTGTTAAAAATGTATCTCAAGCGGTAAAGAGCGATTTTATAAATACTGTCTTGGTCAAAAATATCTCTTTGGACCTCATGATTATCTTCGCACAGTGTCTAACTGATGCAATTGCTGGATGGACTGATGAAAGTAAGAGGTTTAGTATTGAATGTGTTAAGGATATTATTATAAATAAGAATTCATGACTTAATTTCAACAAAACTGTATTTCTATCATACTCCTGAATGATGTGCATTCTTTTGAGAAAGTGAAAAAAATGTTCAAATGTTTGTAGAGTCTATGGGACTTCAAGCGTTACGGAAAAAATGAAACATGAATAAATAAATAAATTCAAACAAACATAACAAAAAGAAACAATCAATACAATTTTTTATGGGTCTTATCTACCGGGTCATCAGTCCCTAAACTTACAAACTACTTATGAACTAGCTAATACTAAGGACGGCACAAATATCCATGCCCGAGGGGGGATTCGAACCCCCGACCGTAGTGGCCGTGCAGACCGTGACTGGAGCGCCTCAATCCCCTCGGCCTCCGCGGCCGGCTGAGAAAGTGAGAAATAAGTAATGTATGTATACAATAATAACTGTCAGCCCGAATGAAAGATGTCGTTGTATAAAATTGCCATGTTGCGTTAGCATGCGATAACAGAAAAATATTTATGTCATTAGTAACGCAACGTATTTTTAGCGTTTTTGAAAGTGTCTTACCAAAAAGGGGTATGGTGATGTATGTAGCTTTACTATGGACCAAATATTTGAACTCAAGTCTATTTTACTGAAACAGGATTTACGAAACGTTTAACGTGGTTTAATTTCACCTTCTAATATTTGTCTCCTATTTTGGTTTTGGAAATCTGGTCATCCTATATTAATTCCCTTCCAGTCTATTACTCTCTCGGGAATATTGTATCTCCGTTCTGTTTCGAGTCATGCTTCATTCATGAATTACAATGGTGTTCAAAAGTAAGCAACAAACGGAAATTTTGCGAAACTGCGTTTGGTTTGCTACGAAGCTTCATAAACAGGTGATTGTAAAGTAGACAAAACGTAATAAATACAGAACGGAAACAAATTGCTCTGTGCCAATAGGTGATTGCTAAAAACATTTCCACAAGTCAAATACAGTCGTGGAGCACAAATTCCACAGTGGAATCAAACCTGATCTAGAAGAGAAGTTGAACGGAATGGACAGTGTCTTGAAAGAAGGATATGAAATGAACATTAACAAGAGAAAAACATATTCAGTGGGATGTAGTGCAATAAAATCAAGGGATGCTGAAGGACTTAGGTTACGTAATAAGGCAATAAAAGTATAATATGTGTTTTGTTATGTGGGTTTAATGTTCAAATGTTTGTAAATCTATGGGACCAAACTGCGTGGTCATCACTCCGTAGATTACAAACTACTTAAACCTAGGTAAACTAACCTAAGGACAACACACACACCAATGCCCCAGGGAGGACTCGAACCTCCACGGCGAGCAACCGCGCGCTCCGCAGCGAGACGCTAAAGACTGCTCGGCTACTCCACCGCGGCTTGTTATGTGGGTATGATGGCGGAAGTAAAGAAGAAATAAAATGCAGAATGGCATCTTTTCGTAATGTGACCCACAATCTTTCGCGACCCAGTAGAGTGCCTACAGCAGTGTTTTCCAACCCGTGGGCCGCGATCGCCAGGGGGAGGGCAAAATCGTGCTCGGACAGTGGCTCTCACTGGAGGAAGTACTTCCACCATAAAGTAACCAGGAGTCACTAATACGTATTCCCCAGTGAAGTATATTTTATGGTATAATTAGGGAGATCCTCGTGTAACATTAATTATGAATTGAATATTGTATGTTTTATAATACACTGTGATGACGACGAATAAGGGCAAAGTCGATAACTGTTTTCAGGAACCAATCGATAGGTAAGAACATGATACAATAGGTTATTCTGAAAAATTTGAAGAAAAAGAAAGATCTACTTCTTTACAAATTGTGTATAGAGTGGGACGTTTCTTAATGAACATAATTCGGCTCCGAGTCTTGTCTGAAACGCAAAACACTCGTTAAGCAAAATGTATTTTTCTGTCGGAAATCATCTATATTTGGGATATGTTCCATTCAACACAAAAAAAAAAAAAAAAAAAAAAAAAAAAAAAAAAAAAAAAAAAAAAAACGTAATCCAGCATTTTAAAGAAAACTGAAGCAAAGGAAATAAGATGTGTTTCGTTTGAGAAAAACAGTTTTGTTACGGTTCACGAGGAGTGAGAGAGAGGAGTGGGGGGTGGGGGGAATCGTCAGAATATTTTTATCTGGAAAGGGGACCGCCAGACAATTTTTACTTGGTAGGGGGTCGCATGTTAATAAAGGTTGAGAAACACTGCTATATAGTAACCAACGGCAGTTAATAGAGGTATAAAAACTACAGGGTGAGCCATTTAAAACAGTTTTTCTGAATATTTGGATAAATATAAATCGGAATAAAAACGTAATGAATGTTGTTCACCTCAAAGAAGGCCATCCAATAACATAAAGATCGAGCCCGTGCACCACCCTTGGGGGCTGGAGAAGGGTGACTTTCGAATCTTAAATAGGGACTCCTATTTTTATTGCCGGGTTGGATTCTCCACGAAGAAATACGTAACTTTTGTATCAACCATTTTTTTTTCGTTTCATGATAGATGGCGCTGTAATAGGCAAAATAAGAATGACTTTAATAATAGTAATATAATAAAAGTGTTGAAAAACAGTATTATCTCGAACGAAGACATATCGGTATTTTTCTATAAACTTAACATTCCAGTTTCAGTAAACTTTGGAAAATACTTAGAAAAGTCGTTACAGAAGGAACATTCTTATCAGGGAACAGATTAGCATAACTTTGATGAACTCCTTCTGTTATCCTCAAAGAACAATGATAATCGTTAAGATCATGTAACAATTTCATTGAGATCAGAATCAAGGAAGTATAATGATAAATATGACTACGGACTGAGAGAATTATCATAGCCTCTGCTTATTTCGATTGTGGGAGGTGTCACATGATGTTTCTTCTGGTCTTCAGTCGACAGAGTGGTTTGATGTAGCTCTCCACGCTACTCTGTCCTGTACAAGCCTCTTCATCTCTGAATATGAACGGCAACCTACATACTTTTGAACCTGATTACTGTATTCATCTCCCGCTCAGATTTTTACCCAAAATACTTCAATGGTGTCTTAGAATTTGTCCCACAAATCGGTCCCTTCTTTTAGTCAAATTATATCAGAAATTGCTGTTCGCCCCAATTCTGTTTAGTACTTCCTTATTAATTTCGTGAGCGACCCTCCTAATCTTCAGTATTCGTCTGAATGCCCTATCGTCTATGTTTCACTCCCCTACAATACTATGCTCCAGACAAACACTTTCAGAGATGACATTCTAATATTTATATCAATATTGAATGTCAACAAATTTCGCTTAAAGTACTTAAGAATAGTGAGTCCCTGCCTTTGCACACATAAGTTCGTTTATTGCGCAGTATACTTAAATTTGTGATTAAGACACCTGTCATTTCGTCAAGACGCTGCCGACGCTTTGTTTTGTCATTGTTTTCATGTGTTCCAGCATTGTAATGTGCCGCCAACCATTATGCAAATGTCTGAATGAATAAATGTGCCTTCAGCTACCCCTTGTATATTTCAACATTTCCTCCCACGTTACCTCCATATTCATAGAGGGCAGAAACAATTTTAATAGGGGCAATAATTATATGATTTAATTCACTTTTGTACAAGGTGTGTGCTTCATTTGGACTCCACACATTTATTTGGTTATTATTTTACTGAATAGACTATGATTCAAAGTATCAAACCTCTGCTTTATAATTTCATACTCCCCATCCCATGTTTAATTATCTATTCATTTAGTTTTTAACATTGATTTTGTGTTTGTTAAGACTTTGGTTGCTCCCTTAAGGAGTGAGTAATTAGATAAATTTCCATTCCGCTTGTACTGTGGCCCACTCTTAACCCTAGTATGCATACCCTGGGTCCAATGGACCCGGGAACAATTTTAATTTTTAATTTGTGTATTAAAGACTTGAAATTGAGTCCCAATCGTTCAGGTATGCTCTCTGGCAATATTCAGTAATACATTACAGATACTACTAGAATTGTGTGTCATTAGTTTAAGTGCCACATTAATTTTCACCTTTATACTACACATTTACATAAAATGGGTCCGATGGACCCTGTGGTTTACGTTAAAGTGTCGTTAAATTATATTGGGTTGTAATCAATTACATTTTGTTGGAGTATACGAGAATACGTTACTGCCACACATATGCATTATTGTGATCGCAGAAAACGTATTGTTATAACTTGGCATGTTCAACTGTCATACAGCATACTTCTGTTTTGTGTAAGAAGCAAAATATTGCAGTGGGTCGTTGGTTATTAGAGTGTGACGCTGTACAGAAAGACTGTAGGAGTTTGCTACACAGCTGTATTGTTTGACATTCAATAATCATTCGGAAGAAAGGTAAGGGTTATTGGTAACACTAAAAAAATAACATGAAGAGCCGCTATATTTCTACACTCAATTGGAGAACAGAGTACTGAGGTTATTTATTCATATTATTATTCTTCAGACAATGTCAGGATCTGCATCTAAACAAAGGAGCAGGAAAGAGGATACCATATGTTTTTCAAGCACAAATTTTGAATCAGTTGTTACTCAATGGGTAGATGAAGATGACGATTTCCTTTCAGATATAAGTTCTGCTTCAGATGAAAACCATGAACTGTTCCTCAGGCAGTGTCACACGAGTCTTTTGATGAATAACCACGTAGTGATGGTGGTGAAGATAATGATCTAAATAATATCTCAGGACAAATAAGCAGTGAAAGTGCTAACGTTTATATTGCTCCAAATGGTATGCTATGGAGTGAAAGGCCCCCAGTGCAAAATGAAACGCCTGCTCAGAATGTGGTGTAATTTATACCAGAACCAAACTGATGTGATGGTTTATGTGAAATGATTTATGCTTTGTCAGTGGCAAAATCACATATTTGAACACTGTGAAAAATAATATTGGTGGTGTCTGTATCAGTTTTCATAATATAATATATTTAAAAATGACTTATGGTTAAAATTATACTAATTATACATTTTAAAAGCCAGTAAAATCATTAAAATAGCCACAGATTTCTTATATTATACTCAGGAACCTTCAAATAAAAATATTCGTGCATGATAATATCCACAAAACACTTATTTTCATTTAAATTTTCATATTAGACGTAACGGGTCCAATGGACCCAGGGTATGTAAATGTGCAAAAAATATTGGTCATGTATAGAAGGGTTAAAGTAATTTAGAGCAGCAGTGGGCGTCTTAACTTACATTTGCAGATCTCAACTGCCTGAGATCTTGCTTATTTTAACAACAGGCAACTTTCATATTTAAGATTATAACAAAATTTACATGATCGTGTTTTCTCTTAAAACGCTTTTGATATCATAAATATGGCGATATTTTAACATCTGAAACGTATCAAAATATTTTTAACTAAGTTAATAACTTAATAAACTCGACGAATTATTAATACTATTATCAATAAAAACCTTTCATCGAGGTTAAAATTATGTACAGGATGGGGCAGTTGGCCCAGGTGGCCATTGTGCCCTGTTCCCTCTGGGCCAAACTACCCAATCGCCAAGTTTACAATAAATTCAACTCGCTCCAAAACTCACTGACGCTATTTAGATTAAATTCCATATAGAAATAATCCTTAAACTACGACCTTTCATTATACTACTCACTTGTTGCGTCTGTAGTTAGCATAAGTTAAATAATATGAATTTAACTGACGAGTGGAATTTTATGGAAAGAAGCACTAACACAATTAACTTCTATAACTAGTCCATAACTGCTCTGCTGTACATATTAGTTCTGTAGAGTTAGGGGGAAAGTGCTAGCAATCAGCTGATTGAATCCTAGCACCGTATAACCTCTTTTATAAACTTGACTGGGCCATCCTGCCCCTATGGCACTATGGCCAACATGCCCCTACTATGTGGGCATTGTGACTATCTAAAAGCGACAGCAGTTCTGGGATGTTTCTGATGATATATTACTATATTAATCTTTTCTGTTGTACTATTTTGCCGAGCAATGCATTTACGGCAATCAGTAAGCGTCTTAACTGGCCTGTGGAGGGATTTCTCTAATCTAAAAAGCTCCATATTACTTTGCCACCCTTGTAGCCGCAACCTGTGTGTAGTGCACGCCTGGACTAATCACTGGGATGCTATATTTCTCCACCCAATTGCGAAGGTAGCGAAATTTGCACCCAAGATCACCAAAGAATCACCGGAGCCTCTGGTTGAAGCCTACCACTCGGCTCCAAACTTGAGGAACGCGGTCTTCACCAAATCCGAAATCCGCCTGAAGAAGCCGAGAATGACTTTAGAACGGAAGGACTCATTGGTCCCAACATGAGCAACTAGTTGCACCCAGTGCTCTCTATCGCCGCCGGTAAAGCATCCTCCGCGTCTTAGGAGAGACTCCCCGGCAAGCAAACAGAGTATACACTGGCAATCCCGCCATTACTGCTGTTTCCTAAGAGGCTCCATCACCCAACATTGGCGCTCCCAATGACTAGCAAACCCAACCTCTTAGAAGGAGTGGCCACCGCTTCAAAAGGCAAGGCGGTCCGTGCGGACCCAGAGATATTATTGAACGTACTGCTGTGGTGCAAAGGGGGCAGCCTTAAGGTGGTTCGCAGTGGTGGTTCTGCCTAGAGTTTTGTGTCCCCTGCAAAGTTCGCCAATCACCGTGAAGCAACTTTCGAAGGAAAGGGACGTCGGAAACCGTAACCGGAGATTCATCAGGGACAGGAGGGGCTGTGGTGGGCACCAGAGGTACCCCAGCAATCGGAGGGAGCGAAGGAGTGTGCGGAAAAGGGTGTGTCTAGTCTTGGCAGAAGAAGAATCCTTCTAGATGATAGGAGTGATTCCATCGGAAGAGTGTTTGCATTTGCGCAGTAGACGGATGCTTCTTGAGACTTTAAACTTTGCGAGAATAAGTGAACGCCAATGCAGCTGATATGTGTTTATGTTTTTACACAAGAACTTATGAGTGTAGAAATGGTGTTCGGGAAACTGAAACTATTTTCAACTGTTGAGAATTTCATGTTGACTACTCGGCAAATATACGGAGTTTCTTTGTTTCTTAATGTTATGATTACTTAGTTAGTGGAAAGTGCTGCCAATTCCATATAGTAGACAAATCAACTCTTCGACTATTTTATTCAATAAGGAACCAATTTGATTACATACACACCATTCAAATAAAACTATGAGTTAGCATACATAATTTGCCAACGTTAGAATAAAACCCTATTTATTAATGACTCAGTTTATTTTATGTAATATTTATCATTTGTTCCGCAAACTACAGCCTATGTGTAGAGTGTTTTTAACTACAGGATCACAGGTAAAAGATAATATCTGCAATTAAGGTAGTTGTTAGTGCAAGAAAGTAAACATCTAAGGTTCGACCCTATGACAACATCCAGCCAAACTTCTAAATCAGAACCTGCAGAGACCAATACGTAGGTTCTTACAGCGTAAAGTCACACTTGCTATAATGTTAACTGTGATGAATGTTGCGAAGGAAACAGCGTAAAGTCATTACTCCTTTCTTAGTTTCTGATATATATGAAACAAATATTTTGTATTATTCGACCTCCTCGATACTTTTATCCCTAAAAGATGACAAATAAAAGTTTTACGGCCTGATATAATTTTACAGGCTTCGTTATGAAATAATTTTTCTACGACCATTCAAGATTTCGTATTATTTATATTCTACACGTTATATTTCGAGAACTGGTTCCCACTTATCGTGTGCTATGATATTTATTCATGATATTGTCCGTGTATGAGGCGGTGTATTGTTGTGGGTGGTGTGCTGTTGTCTTTAATGCAGGGCCGCTCAAGGTGCAAGCACCGGCGCATCGCACAGTGCAGAGTGCAGAAGACGGCTGCGCTGTGTTGACGACGGTGCAAACCCCCCACTCCTCGGCTTTGCGCCGCTTCTCTCTTTCCTTACGCCGCCTGTCTCGACCTTTTCAAAACTTTTACCCTGTCTTCTTCTTCATTGCCAAATACTTATATACACTAAGCGGAGAGCTTATTTTGGTGGAAGACGATTACCGGTATAAAATAGATTTAAATAATATTAATAACTTTAATGATAACAATTTTAAATTTGGTTTCAACACAAATTAATCTCTTCTATGTTCTCTTTTTTATTTTCAATTATGTTACTAAGATCTGGAACAAGAGATCGGCTGACGTCATTTTTGAAATTACTATTAGAAATACTTGCACGCAATCTAGTTTTCGTACAAGACAAAACAAAAAGAAAAAAAAAAAACTTTCACATACACATGTGGAGCCAAACATAGAAATAATCTTCGCTGCTTCTCTGTGTAAATTGAGAAATTCTTCCTTCGACAAATTCTGCTAGAACTGGAGCAAACCTTTTGTGTTGGAAAACAAATCCTTTAGGTGAACATCGGTTTGCAAATCAATCAGTTCGAAATGTAAATCTCGTTTGTAGATACAGAATGCTCTTCTACAAGAGTTTTCACCTTCCGCAATTCTTCCTCACTGGCATCCCCTGTGATATCACTATACTTTTCTGAATGAAATTTGCTGTAGTGTCTTTCAATAGACGATTTTCTGACACAATTAGTGTACCGCAGATTAGACATTTGGCTTTATCGTCACAACGAACAAAACAGTAAGAGAGTTCACATTCCGGTTTAAATTGACTTTCGGGAAAATTTGCTTTTTTTTGAGCAGGTGGTTCCATTATTGTAGTAATTGTCTTGCGCTTACTTAATCCAATGTTGACTAAGCCGTCTGGCAACGCATTCGGCAGCGTACAGCGACGGCCTTACCCAGCAAGCCGAGCTGAGGCGAAGTATACCGAATTGAACCGAAGCACTGTGCAAACACTCTCTGCACCTCGCTTTGCACGCGTGCGGTTTTCCGTGTTTGTGCGGCCCTGCTTTAATGTAACGTATAAATCCGTGAGCACTTTGTATCTATGAAGACAGATAATTATTTCATATTGCAAGAGATTTTAGACGATACAGTGAAATCAACAGAGCAGTGCAGTATCTGACAGTTGGAAAAACTTTTGACGTCTTCGTCAGCATGCCACATGACCTGTGTTGCCCAAGTGTACTTGGTGACGTGGAAGAGATATGCAGCAGTACATGCGCTGCCTAGTTTTCCCATACTGTATCACCAGAACTGCAGAGCACTGGCAACCACGATCCAGCTGCCTTAGCGCGCAAAGTTTTTGTTTGCAAGTGAGAGCGTGTTAGGTTGGCTGGGTCACAGCGAGGTTGAAGGAACAGATGATTTTATTGAAAACTAGCTTATATGCCCGTGCTTCGCAACGGTTGTTAAAGAAGGGCCTGTGCGTATCATGGCTTTTTAGGGTTCCGGAACTCAGTCAGTTTTAAACTATTCATCCCCTCTTTCACCTCCTTGATGTGTGAAATTCCAAAAATACCTAAATACTTTCTTTTTCTTTTTCAATTGGCCGACAGGTCAAATATTAATTTCCGTAGCTCTAGCCTGAAAATCTTACCAATAGTAACGTATTTTCAAAAAGAATTTTTGGTCCACTGTTTGACCCTCTTAGTTGTTGAATTTTTACAAACACTGAAACACGCATTTTTTAAATCGTGACCAAGAGTCCAATCGGAAATTCCAACCAAGTATGCAAATATCATTTTTCCTAATTCTGGGCTCAAAATTGGCTTAGTAGCAACGTATTTTCAAAAAAATGTTTCATCCCTTATTTCACCCCCTAATTGATTAATTTTCTGAAAATACCGAAACACGTGTCTTTTTAATTCTGACCAAGATAACATATACCAATTTTTGTGGTTGTAGCTTCAAAATTGCCTTATTAACAAAAGATTTTCGAAAAGATCCCCTCTCCAATTTAACCCCATTGATGGTTGACTTTCCAAAAATACCGAAACCCGTATTTTTTAAATTCTAACGAACAATACAAATACCAATTTTTGTAGCTATAGCTTCAAAATTGTCTTGACAACAATGCGATTTCGAAAAAAACTTTTTGATCCCCTCTTTTAGACCCTTAGTTGTTGAATTTCCAAAAATACCAAAACAAGTGTCTTTTTATCCTGGTCAAGAGTCCATATCCTCAGTTTCGTAGTTATACCTCGAAATACGAGTTAAGCGCAACATATTTTTGAAAATCAATTTTTGCATCCCGTATTTCACCCCCTTATTAGTCTAATTTCCAAAAATACCAAAACACGTGTCTTTTAAATTGGAACCCCGAATCCAAATCTGAAAATTTGTAGATCTAACTTCAAAATTGCCTAAATAGCAACAGATTTTCGAAAAACATCCCCTCTCCAATTTAATCCCCTTGATGGTTGAATTTCCAAAAATACCGAAACACGTATTTTTTAAAATCATAACGAACAATACAAATGCCAATTTTTGCAGCTATATCTTCAAAATGTCTTGACAACAAAGTGTTTTCGAAAATAATTTTTGATCCACTCTTTTACCCCCTTAGTTTTTGAATTTCCAAAAATACTAAAAATCATGGATTTTTAATCCTGACCAAGAGTCTATATCCGAAGTTTCGTAGTTGTAGCTTAAAATTTGAGTTAACAGCAATATATTTTTGAAAATCACTTTTTTGCGTCACCTATTTTATCCCCATATTTGTCGAATTTCGAAAAATGCCGAAACACGTGTCTTTTAAATTCGAACCCTGAATTAAAATCCGAAGTTTTGTAGTTCTAGCTTCAAAATTGCCTAAATAGTTACGTATTTTCAAAAAACGTTTCATCCCCTATTTCACCTCCTTACGGACGGAATATCAAAAAATCGCTTCTTAAATGACGCCTACAGAGTAAGCTCAACACCCTCCACAAATTTCAAGTTTCTATCTTTAATGGTTTGGGCTGGGCGATGATGACAGTCAGTCAGTCAGTCAATCGGGACACTTCCTTTTACATATAGAGATGTAGTTTCCGGTACTGACGAGTCGACACACGTGTCCCCGTGTACTGATTTCGAATGAGTATTGTACGAATTCTTGTAGTTTCTATTATTTAATATTTTTGGAAACATTTTTGATTCACTCTGTGGGATAACAGCACTCTTATTTAAATTTGTATAAAAAAACAGTCTAGAGTGCAATGATTTATTTATTTAATAAAATAGTTTCTGTCCTTATTTTGGACCATCTTCAGGACTGTAACTCCATTGATGTCGGCAGCTGGGCAGGCGCTTCGGAGTCTTCTAATGCGTCACAGTGATTCTATACGTTCTGTGTTAAATGCAGTGTTCACTAGTGTAAAACAAAACAAATAAGTAAACTGTGTTTTATTAAAATAAATCCACCACAGTCAAGCACAGATTAACGCATTTACACTGAAATATGCATCTTGAAAAGTCTCACGTGATATTCCCCCAAACGGAGGAAAATTGTGGTTGAGGCTGTTATACATACTTCAAGAAACTTTAGCCCAGAAACAATTACATGTTTTGGACTTAGTGTATCAATTTAAAGTTACTAGCTTAATTCCCGCTGTTTCGCACGCGTAGACTGGATGGTCTGCATTGGTTGTTTCTACTTCTAAATATAAACTTTCATAATTTAGCTTTAGAAATGCTTTCCTAATCATTTTTTTTTTTTTTTTTTTTTTTTTTTTTTTTTTTTTTTTTTTTTGATAAAGCTTGCCATCCCCTATTGTACCATTGATGGTAGAATTCACTCATCCCGAAACACTTTTTTAATAATTCTAACTTTAATTCCAAATCCAAATTTTCGAATTTCTAGCATCACAATAGTCTTAGTAGCACCCTTAAAATAGTTTCCTTTATTTCAACCACTTAATGGTTGAATTTCCAAAAAATATCGAAGCACGTGTTTTTAAAATTCCAATCAAAAATCCAAATCCGAAGTTTTGTATTTCTTGCCTCAAAATTGCCTGAATAGCAACGTATTTTCAAAAAACAGTTCATCCCCTAATTTCAAGTTTTTATCGTCTGTAGATTCACTTTTCAGCACCGTTTACCGTTTTCTGTCTTTTAGAAACGGATACAGAACGCGAAATTTCTTTCTTACGCTTTCTTACGCTTCTTTCCTGTTAGATTTACTTTTCCAACTGAAATATCCACTTATTTTTCTTTATTCATACGTTTGTTGTAGAAAAACAGCTGAAGAATGTGCATCACGTTTCGCTGTATGTAACCTCTTTGTTATTATCGTGTCAAAAGTCACCGCTGGTCTTCAGTCCGAATCAAGGAGGTTAGATTACAGGGAGACACCCTTACGCTAAAAAAGTGAAGCCTGCCTCCACAATATTGCTAAGTTTTGGAGCAGTGTTCGTATTGTAGTGCAGATCTTAGGTGTCACTTAAAACAAGAATAAAACGTCTGACGTTTTTGCCGTGATGTACGACGTGTTAAAAGAGTAAAGATTAGCCATTAAAAATTAAGTTTTCAAATAGATTATGACGAGTATTTATTACTGTTTATTCAAGGAAGTCCATTGTTTGAAAATTCATACTTTGCAGAGACTGTCAGTTAAATGCGTCAACAGTAAGAGGGCCGACTTAACGCGTAATTTTGATGGAGAAATAGGATTCCAAAACTGACCAAGATGGCTGAAGGCTTCAACTGACGTATGTGCTCGGCATAGATAAATGCCATCTCCCTTTATTCTAACCTTCTTCGTTCGAATTTTATATAAACTGATGACTTTCAAGCAACATGTCTTCCACCCTCTTATAGTTATCGACACGGAATTGCTATGGTATATAACGGGAGACTTTGTACTATAACAACACAGAGAGATCGTTCGTCTACACTGAGTAGTTTTTGATGAAGAGGAAACTGTCGACACCGACACGTAGAATTTTATATAAGTCGGTAACTTTCAACTCCCAATCTTCCACCCCTTATCGTTATCAACCATCTACCACCATAGTGCACAATGAGAGATTCATACCTACTACCACATACAAACACTATTCGTTTGCGATGTGTAGTTTTGACTGCAGAGTGAAATATAGAAATAAACACTTCAATTTTGTACATATATATTAAGATTTTTGCAACAAACCAAAACGAATCATAAAACAATATTTGTGTAAGGGCCAAGTTTGCAGGTGTCAGAACATGGGGAAATCGTGTGTGTGACCCATATTCTACATCTGAAAATATTGGTTGAGAAAGAAACAGCGAAGTGGTAAAGAAAGATTAATTTAAAGACACAAATAAGATTGATGTGCAGGGCCGAAATATAATTTTCTTCAGAAACATCTGGAACGAACTTATTATTTTGTTAGTGATGATCCTCTCATTGATGATGAATAATTTTGATGAAGCTTTTGTTATGAAAAATAAGTGAACGAATAGCGTTGTGAACATTGAAAGACGGCTGTCTGCCGTCTTCCCTAGGTTTTTAACTTTATAAATTATCTAAGTTCACTAGAGGGGCTTTTTTGCTAAGCGCGAACCCATTTCGTTCGGAGGCATGAGGAATAGCATTTCATTTCAGATTTTTAAATGTCAGTTTCTGTAATATTGCTGGGATTTTGTTATGCTAATAATTTATCATTGTGTCTATGAATGTGACAATATGAACTGTTTCTCCGTGACGCCACTGTCCCTGTGAGAATGTGTACTAGCTTTACTCGGTATGTGCATGTATGAGCATCTTCTAGCATGGCAGTCTGAATGTATGTATGAGAATTTTCGTCGTCTGCTGCTGGCTGCTCGCTACCAGTGTTTCTCTGGCTTCTTGTTGATAGGTAATCGTTACCAACCTCTGCTTTTGATGCTACCAAAAAGGTTCCTCCACCCTTTGGTTACAAGTTGAGTTGGCAGTGCCCAGTACCGAGCCTCAATCGGACGAACAAGTCTAGGCTTTCCCCACCACTGCGGCTTTCTTGTTTTTTTTATCGATTTCTGGCCCTGCCGAGGTCGTCTGGTCTCTCTGTGTCTGCGCTTCGACTTGGTAAGACGTTCTGATTTTCTTTCTTCCCTTGAGATGGTAGCGATTCTTTGTCTGGTGTTCAAGATAGACTTCAGATCTTAGGTTCATTTTCCTGAATAAGTTTCTCCGATCACGTACGGATGTGTATTCAATTTCATTTAGGTGATTTTGCATAGGTAAACGCGGTGAATATGTAACTAATTCGGTTTGATAATGGCTGGGAATCGGTAACCTATGTGAGATCAGCTGGTGGTGTACGAACTCTGTTCAATTTCTTTCTAGCGACTAATGTGAGGAAATATTTTTATTCTGTGTAGTGCATATGAAATATTCATGTCCGTTTCCTCCTTCCGCGAGTGATATATACTCCATGTGGTGTGTTCTTAGAACAAAGCCATCAGCTACCCCTATGTTTCTAGGCCCTTCAGGCAAGAAATCATGTATGTATCTTTCTGATTTCCCTTATTACATCGCGATCTCCTCTCTGTCTATTTTAAATTGCTGTTTCGTTTCCAACTTGTACCTTGCATTCAGACTCCGTCAGTAAATCCTCTTCTAGCCTTTTACTACCCAGTTTATTAGCTTCTTTATGAAATACGTATTTATATTGGCTGCATGCCGTATTTCTTAGCTGGTTTACTCCGACTTTGAATTTATTCCATTTTTCTGATTTTTGAAGATTGGACTTCGTCCATCCGTGTAAACGCTTCCAATCGCGTCTAACTGTATTTCTTTAGCTTCCTCATGATATCCTACGCATTTCTAAGGGTTGCATGCCGTAGCTATTTTTCTTAATTTTTCCAGAAATTGATTTTTTCTATTTTTACTGGTTTTCGGAACCACGTGGCTACGAACTCCGACTTCAAGGGTTTATAGCTAGTCACTGCTCACATACCAGTGCCTTACTATTGGGTATTCGCGCTTCGTAATCTATGAATCCGTTGATTTTTGTTGAAATGTATACGACCTATAAGCACTTCGCCTTCAGTGGGGTACGAATATATAATGTAGCAGAGACGTGCCGTGTGTCTTAGTAAGTCTGCACGCTCGCGGTTTGATTTAAATGGAAATTAATCTCGATATTATCGCGTACCATCTGAAGTAAAGAAAGACAGACCAGAGCCACCTACGAAGTTTATTTTCCTTGTGTTGTGTGGTACATCCTGGTTCGTTGAATTTCCCCTACGATAGCGGCGCCTGCTTCGGCTTCGTATCAGCACGCTGAGTTGGGTGAGTTTGGCTTTGCTTCGCGCGTGTGAGTGGATGAATGCTTGTTGATTTTAAATCCTCCCCCCCCCCCCCCCCCGATGATGTTCAGTTCAGATTGAAGTTATTTTAAATGGGGATGCATTTTTATTGTTTAACAAAATTGGTACCCCTATTTGCTCATCTTTGGACGGAATAAATATTATTATCAGTGAAATTTTATCCTACTTTTGAATATTAGTTAACGAATACCTTCTCTTTTTTATTTAATGTTGTTTTTCGCCAGTGCTGAGAACACACTCACATGCAAATTATCGTGTTTTAATTGCGTTGCGCCATAAATGTTCTCACAGCCACCTTCATGAAATGGTTTAGTTCGGGGTGGCTTGTATATTAATGATTGGGTGTAATTCTCGTGATCTACGACGTATGTTGGCCACCGTCTTTTTGTCTTCCTGCTGCTAAAGTAAAAATTGAGTCCTAAATTGTGGGCCGCGGCGGGTTAGCCGCGCGCATTGGAGCGCCATGCTGCGGTGCGCGTGGCCGACCGCCGTCGGGGGTTCGAATCCCCCCTGGGGCATGGATGTTTGTGTTGTCCTTAGGTTAGTTTACCTTAGTTTAAGTAGTTTGTAAGCTATGGACTAATGACCACGCAGTTAAGTCCGATAGATTTACAAACATTTGAACATTTCTAAATTCTGGGCGACGCGGTGGAGTAGCCGAGCGGTCTAAAGCGCCTCGCTGCGGAGCGCGCGGTTGCTCGTCGTGGAGGTTCGAGTCCTCCCTGGGGCATGGTTTAGGTTAGTTTACCTAGGTTTAAGCAGTTTGTAAGCTACGGACTGATGACCACGCAGTTAAGTGCGATAGATCTACAAAAATTTGAAAGTTTTGAAATTCTGGGCCAGGGAACAAGTTTCTGTTGCAGGAAGTAGTCAGTAGTTCATGCGAATCCTTTAGCTGGTTTTACGACCAGAGTCATATGTTTAAAGTAAGCTTTTTAACTGTCTCCTTTCATCTAGAATTAATTTTACAATTATCGGTCGTCTTAGAACAAAATGTTAAAATGTTTTTATAGTCTATGGGACTTAACTAAGGGGTCATCCGTCCCTAAACTTACAAACTACTTATGAACTACTTACGAACTAGGACGGCACAAATATCCATGCGCAAGGGGGATTCGAACCCCCGACCGTAGTGGCCGTGCAGACCGTGACTGGAGCGCCTTAGTCCCCGCGGCCACCGCGGCAGGCTGTCTTACAACATTTGATGGATTCGATCCTTTCTAGAGGGTGTTCTCACGCAGTAAAAAATTTGAAGTGTCAAATTACACGGCAGCATAATTTTGAACATCTGCAGTGGAATAAAGAAAAATTCTGTCTATTTAGGATTAGATTTGAGCATTCCTCTGTTATGCACTGGCGCCAGTTACGATATCTCTTCATTGCTTCACCGCTGATGGCGCTCCTGATTTCCGTTCGTCGCTCGTCTCGCCGCTGGCGCCCTTTCTCTAGGTCGGCGACGGCACAGTCTTAACACATACAGTCGCGACACTCACTGCTGCGATAGTTGTTACCAACTGACAGTTGCAACGCGACTAGCGCTCCTAGCGGTGGGCAAGCTGCCGAAGAAGCATTGTTTGTTTATCATTATTTGCGTGCGTAATTAACGAAATAGTCGGTATAGTTTTTGTGTTACAAGCATTAGTAGAATATTAAGAGACATACATAACACGGACAATAATTTAAAAACAGCCGAATTTAACTCATTCAGAGGTGTAATGAACAACTTCGTCATCAGTGGCGGCGCTAGGCGTCGGCGACGTCGGCCACCGCCGACGGCCTCGCGCCTTTGGGGGCCTCGCAAAACATTGTTAACATTTTAGTTTTTTTTTTTCTTTTTTTATATTTGATATACTGATAGGTTATATAGCGACGACCTACATCTAATTTACACTAGCTTAACCAATGGACGAACACAACATTCGTACCCAAGGGTGGGATTCGACTCCCGACGAGAGGGTCCTCGCTCACCGTGGAAGGAGGAAGCTTAGGGTTTAACGTCCCGTCGACATCTTGGTCATTAGAGACGGAGCTTACGCTCGGAGTTGTGGGTAAGGATGAGGAAGGAAATCGTTTGATCCCTTTGAAACGAACCACCCCGTTATTTGCCTGAAGTGATTTAGGAAAATCACGGAAAATCCAAATCTGGATGGTCGGAGGTGGATTTGAACCACCATCCTCCCGAATGCGAGTCCAGTGCGTTACCACTGCGCTACCTCGCGCGGTTCGCTCACCGTGGTATGACGCCTTAGTGCGCTCGGCCATTCGCGGCGGGCAGCTATTTAGTTATCCGTATTTATTTCTGTATGAGTGCAGCAGTGATGCAATTTTTACTTAAATACTTGCAAACCAAATTCTTCAATATATTTGAGAAAACAATTTGGAAGAAGTATATCCAATGCAACGTCTTCAGTATATTTGAGAAAACAATTTGGAAGAAGTATATCCAAATGTTTATATAACAATCAGAATCAAGTTCACAGTTTGTCAGTACAGCTTCCTCCGGGAGAAGCTTCTCTAAGTAAAAATTAAGACTTAATTGAGAATCACAATGACCCAAGAAAGACTATCCGCGTTGTCAGTACTGTCAAATGAAGCCGAAATAGCGGCTAGTATTATTTAAGATGCGACTTTTTAAAAATCCAGTGAGGCGAAAACCGAAAAGTTTCTGTCAATTTGTATTTGTTTATTGTAATTTGTCACTGCAATAATACTTTTCTATTACACTAATAAAATTTTAGTATAATGATTATTCATGTATAGTTCAGCTCATTTTATTTAACATTTTCTTTCTTGCTGAAAAATTGAAAGGGGCCTCGCAAACAGTTTTCGTCTAGCGTCGCCGCTGTTCGTCATGAACAAATACTTACGAATATGCGTTATTTTACAGCTTATTCCGCTGAAAGTAAGTAGAATATAAACATAAGAGAAATATAAATTTCTATTATGGTGTGTTCTTACTATGACAAGAGTTTTTTTGACGCGTATCAGTTCGGTGTGTAGTCTAATGATTCGCGCATTTTTAGGCTTCACTCGTCTTTCTGATACGCGCATATTCGTTTGAATGTCATTACTTTAGTTTAAGAAGACAATGTCTTGAAGATTCTTGCCGTTTGTGGTTCAGTTGTAGCAACAATTGTGGAATTGGGTTCTTCTTTGTTGAAAACAGTTTCATTGCTTTATCCATTTTCTTGGCAGATCTGTGACGTTTTTCCTTCTGCTACAGCTGTGTTGTCTGCTTTGGTACGTTAAATACTGTAGTTATTGCATTCTATACGCGTCTTCCTACGTTCCACGCTCACCGATTTTACTGGAATTGTAGTGAACAAACCTTAACGTTTCTGAGTAGAAAGTCGACTACTTTTTGCCAAAGGCAGGTCTTGTGGTGTTTCTTAGCCATTTCTTATTTTTAATAGAAAATGACATTATTCAGCAAAAGCCTGTAGATTACAAATTAATTGTAAATAAACTGTCGTGCAATGTACCTTTTCGTACCTCATCATGGATCTCAGTAAACGTAATAAAGACGAAGGTGGAGCTAATTTTAAATTACTACCTATTTTTATGGCACTACATACGTTCCCTAGTGTGAAAAGTCTGTAAAAATCAGTATAAACGCTACTATTCGTACTCACCCAATAGCGTATTCAGAAATGTAGCTTGCCGGCCGCTTGGAGCGCTGCAGTCGTAGTGTATAACAAAAATCTGTGGGAGTGTCGTGACTGTGGCGACGGTATGTAGTGCACTGGTGCGAGAGAGGGTCAGTTCTGCACAGGGGAGTGAAACTCATATAGGGTTTTCTGGTAACACGATGTTGCTTCGCTGCCAGGCCACATTGAGCGCTGCGAGCGTTGCGATTTTTCATCTCGCTTTCCTATTGGATGATTTACGCTTTGCAGTCCTCCATATTTGTTTTGATTCGTATGTGGTGTTCTGTGCTGATGTTCTATAGCAGCGTCATCCTAATTGCGATCTTCTGTGTGCATTTTCTTTTAATTCGCAGTGTAAATATATTGCTGTTATACTGCTTAATTCTTGTCCGCATCCGTAATATTAGGTGATTTATTATTATACATAATTTACTTTGCATTTATTTCCATGTGATAACGCCACACGGCGAAAATCGCAGTACCGAGTTTTAGAAACAAACAATTTTACGGTCAAAAAGATTACCACGACAGCATTTACGAAGTTTGGCCGACTGTAAACAACAGCCAAAAGCAATAATTTTAGTTTTTGATTCAAATTTCTCGTATATATTACTTTGCAAGGTCTCAAAAACCTTTATATGAGGTCCACCCTCAAAGAATAAATGAAAAATATTGTCATCTAACACCAATATAACATATTCTCATTGTGTACTTAGAAGTAAACATATGGATTTTCGCGCCACATTTTTCGGATTGAAAGTTGACTACCAGGCCACTAGTAGCGTTCCTGTCGTTCTGTGTTTCCGTGTGATAACATGGTCTTTGCACTTCTGTTATTTTTGGTGTTCTGTGGTTCTGCACCGGCCGAGAAAACGACGAGTACGGCTCCGCTCGAAGAACTAGGCGGCTGGCCGGTTTGTGTAGTGAGCCGCCCCGCTCGAGTGTTGTTGCTGTTGTCGATGTTTTTGTGATAGCTTGCTGCTACTTGGGGTTCAGCGGACCTTCAGTGGTGACAGTAGAGTTGGAAATGAAGCGGGTATTTCGGAGGCGGAGATTTTGCGACATTTCATTCGGAGCCTCCGGCTACCTCCGGTTGGACGTGTCGAATCGAGCAGATGCCATTTTGGATACGAATCTTGCCGTACTTGTTTGATTTGGCAGCATATTTTGCGTAGTACTAATAGATGCTGTTTCCCAGCATCAATTCCATGAATATAGACCTCGATCGAAGGCCTTATAAAACTCATGAAGTACAAAAGTTACATCGCATGAAATGGGGTGCAGCATAGCTCAGTAGCGGTTTAATTTGTCGAGTGGAAGGTCTTGTGTTCGATTCCAAACAAGTGCGAACATTTTAATTCGCCGCAATTGTTCAAAATTTATTTTTACTTCATACTTCTACTACAAAATTTCATTATTATTATTTTTTGAGGTAATACATTTGTACATGGCATATACTTTATATCAAGTGGTGTTCTTATAGCGTTCTGTCAAAAACTCTCGAATCTGTTAAGGTACACACACAGATGTGATGAACGCACAACTAGAGAAAAGCGTCTATACATAACAATTTTAAAATCGAAAGTATCACATTGCAAGCTAGTGTAGACCCGTTACGTTGTCGAATAGTCTGTCCAGAACAATTATTCAAAAATTGATATATGTGGAAAAGAACGGAGTAGTGTTAGTGTTCCGTTTTATCGTCGTTTTAGCCGCCTTGCTTGTGCTAGTTTTTCCTTTCGAAGGAATGCTTTGCAGCTACCTATGCATGTCTTCCTCAATTACGAATGGTTGCATTTTGCAAATAATAAAGTATGACAAAGTTCAAGGTATCGTCTATTTTCTTTTTATCGCCATCTTCATTACCATTATTAACCACCTTCATATTGTTTTGCCCTAGTTACTGTAGGAATATTCATGAAATCTTTTTAAATAGTCTTGAAGATTAGATGTTTCTCTACCTGCGGCATACAGTCGTCCATACAACTTACATTTAGCCTTTTGGCATCGTCATCGGCCTGCCTCAAAGATCTACTACACATCCGATCTATGTTTTCACATACCTAGAAACATTATTTTACGATTAAAAATGAAATTGTTACTCAGATAAAGACTTGTCACAGCTACAAGAAAAAATTTCAAACATTATTTTCAAAATACCTGCTTCTTGTGTGGAATACAAAAATACGAAAAGAACACATTCCAGCCTTATTTGTTTTGCCTCTGCGATAGTACCAAAAACGTCTGTGTGGAGCGCACTCGTCGGATGCGCCTTCCATTTAGTAAGTCTATGACGCCTTCTGGCCAGCGATATTCCATCCATTTCCTGCGGCCAGCCCAGTGAGCTCAAAGATAATCTGGAGTTAGTACTGTATATTATGAATTCGTGACGGTCGACGCCATATTAGTGTACGTATATCCGTCATACACCATCCAGCTGTCAATATTATGTGGTTACGAAGAATTTAACATTCTGAAATTTATAATCGTTTCTACTAGTTGCTTACGTAGATACTCATACAACGGGCACTATCTGTTCTGGAAAATATGAATAATATTTACAAAATATTCGAGACATTTAATTAACAGAACTCTTGCATCGAAGCAGTAGAAAAAGACACGAGTCGTCTAAAACCTAGTTATATTTTCATTCATAACTAGTGTTTCTCCCACTTTGCAATTAATGAATAAATTACACTGTTGTAGACAAGTGTAATAACGGTAGATTCGAAGCGTATGATAAAAGAATGATTTTCCACATAGTGTAAATTCAATCCATAAGCTCAAAAGGCAAATATAAAACTGAACACTAGAAATACCGTCTATAGCAGTGCAATTTATTCATTTAATGAAATGTGATAGAAACACTATGAAGAAAAATAGAACTCACCTATGGTTGTGAACTCTATTTCCTTTGACTTTCCTAAAGCCATAAGCGACACTAACTTCATAATTTGTATTTATTAATCAATCGATCATAACTTATTTTCAGAGGACACAAGGTTCAAAACAACCACACGACCTATACGTACGGAGTTGCCAACATAAACACAATAGAGAGTCACGATTTTCACAGATCCAAATCACTACAGTTGTGTATTCAGTGTCAATAACTGAGATCACTGGGCCAGCCTGCGATCAGTATGGCGCCTCCTACGATAGTACCGGTCATCACCGGATGTGGCGCACTAGTCGCACCTTCGGTTCATCCCCTAGTCAACCGCATCCGCTGACCAACACGAGGCTCTTGTTGTTGTGACAGCTTGCTGCGGTTTTCGTGTTGTGGACCTTCAGTGGTGACAGCCTGCTGTGGAATGATCTGATGTTACTTTGAAACGTGTCCATAAGAAATATTTTTGTAAGAAAATGTCTAATATTGTGCCTCCTGTTTTGTTTCGAGTAACTTGCTTGCAAGAAAATGTATAATATCGCTTCTACTGTGTGTATCGATATGTGTACTTAACTCTGTGAAGTTTCATCTTTGGCAAAGATCATGGATTGCATAGCATTGTAGCTCGCGCTGAGAGAGAGTAGCACTTGTGGTTCAGCTCGCTTAGAGAGCGGTTGAGTTGTGTGTATGGCTCCGATGTAGAGCAGAGGCTGCTGTGCCAACAAGTCGATTTTATTTTATTTGGAATATATATTGTATCGTATTGTAACACCGCTGGAATGAAGGTAATTGCATTTGATGTCATTAGGAAGAAGTTGTATTATGTAGCTAATGTAATGCTGATTATTAATAATAAGTAACGAGGTTGACCTTTCTTTCCTGTTTCATTTACGTAGTTAGAAGATTAACCTACTTCCTTCATTTGATAATTAGTTATTAGTGGATTTAAAGTGCAGTATTGATTTTGATAATATTGTTGAACAGATTTCGTTATTGGTGCCATAGTAAATGATAGTTAATTGACTATGATACTAAATTTCAATAATCAGAAACTGATATGCATAAAATTCTCACAGTCAAACATTAAGAAAGTGGTTTGTGGTTTTTTAATATCTTTCTCGCAGTCAAAATTTTTGAGTATAGTCAGTGTCTGTTTCAAATGGTGACTTGCCACAGTTGTTTTGTGTTTAAAATATCCGTTGCGCGCATAATCAGTTTAATGCACTGTTTCTTATTTAATAGTATATACATCAATATCAGGGCCATAATTAAATCAAATTGCTGTGTTAATGAACAATTTGTTGTCTGATTTAACGATAGGTTCAACATCCACAACACACACACAGCTTTTAACTTCCTTGTTGGAATCGGTCGCCCCTGGAGTAATGTTCCTTCTTCCATGCCTGCAGTGCTCTGGGAGAGCCGAGTCATGTGTAGTGTTCATCAGCACTCACATCGTCACTCAGTGGATCTGATTTAGCCGTCGGCACATATCAAATGATTCGGTTTGTCGCCGGCACCTTTCAAGATAAGTACTGTTCTTGTGGTGACTCCACTGCGCTTGTGGTCTTTGCGTATCGTGACCTTCTACCTTAAGACCTGAGTGTTGCTGTTACTTGGTCCCATCCCCCTACCTATAGTCGAGCCGCCGAAAGAACGACTCTGACAGCTAGCGGCTATGTTGCCAATTGTTGTTTGTTGTTACGCCGTGCCATTCGCCGGCATACGAATATCAAGTCCGAATATTTTGGAACCGTTGATATGTACTACTAATGTGTGAACGAACGATAACAACCACGAAGTGATGAAAAACACTCTTTTTGCAGTTAAATAGAAAGGTTTAGAAATGTATGTCGAGTTAAAGTAAAGCTTCATATATTCCAGTATTCCATTAAATATAATGTATAATTTAGTCTTCAGCCAAAGGTCGCTAGTTGAAGAATTTTGTTTATATATTTCATCTTCTATAGCCATTTTCCACAAACTCGGCGTTATTACTCGGACACTGTATTGTGGCAGTCTGCCGAGAGGGTAAACAAATAAGGACAACCACTTTACAAGTAGTAAAATCACCTCTTCCAGTGGAATTATTTGTCTTCTTACATAAAAAGAAGAGCGTTTTTTACCTCATTTGTTTACGGTCGCTGTTGACTGCCATAGTAAAGTTACCGAGTAATAATATCATCAGATCAGTTTCGACAGCCAGTCTATTGGTCACAGAAATGACTTTCTTGCGGTTAAAGGAAGAAGCCATCTCACACACGTCTGAAATTAATGACACGTAACATGGCACGAACAAAACTGGTAACGATGAACACACGACAGATGCTTTGCAGCGACTGAAGCATACCACCCCGTGCGACCTTGAGTGGCAGGGTGGCAACGCGGCACCGTTACCCTGGCAACGTTTACGAATTCCAGAGCTCAGGTTGGTGGTTGAGTGTCCCCCCCCCACCCTCTGCGGCCCACGTGCGAGAAATGTGTCAGGGTCGTTCTTTCGGCGGCCCGACTATAACCATTTGGGTGGGTGTGGGTATGTGTTTTTTTATGTTATGTTATGGAGTTTCCATCGCGTTTGTCTCACTGCGTAGGCTTTTGGTTGAACCCCAGTAGCTGTCTTTCGTGTTGGAGGCCTGAATGTTTGGTTGCTGGCTGCTCGCGGTATGGGAGATTTACCATGTCGCTGTTATTGTTCAAGTCTGATAATTAATTCATTTTCTATCAACGCTTAATAAGGGCGTCTGGTATGTGCCTACTTGTTGCTCCGTTACCTGGCCAGGGACAGGCGTTATTGCAGGCAGTGTATTAATCCTTCTGTGTGGTGTTCCTGCCCACCCTAGTTGTATACTTCCGTGATCCTTCCCTATTCTGCCAGACCGGTCGTCGCTGCCAAGCCGTTAATATTTCAGTTCAGGTTGTTATTTATTGAGCCATTTTTGTTTCAAGTAACACGGGAGAGGTGTCTGAAGATTTTTTTTTATCTTTGTCAAGAGATGTGTGTTTCTGTTTTGGTAACTTATTCCCTTATTCTCTAAGTTGTTATAAAACACTCACTATTAAAATCAGCTTAATGTGTTAAATATTGTAATCACTTAATTGTTGTGCTGTCTGATACGAAGGTCTGGAAACCATTGAAATTGCAAAAGTTTTTGCGAGCGATGCTTTCATTATGGATGAATCATCTCGAATCATCATCAGTCGTGACAGTGTTTTCTTTCCATTTTTTTAAGGTGGCAAACATGAAAGATTTAATGCACCATATCGAATCTTGTTGTTTATCTTCCTACCTTTTAGATTCAGTTAATTCTGTGATTTTATAGAAGATTCATTTTTTGAGATTGTGAACCTGATTACTGCCCAATTTGGATATAGTACTGATTTTATGAACTTTATGGAATCTGTCGGTTTTATGGTATGTTGATTCAATGGAAATGGTTTGAAATTATTTATTCTTAATCTTGCTTGTCCTAATTCTTGGTGCCTTTGTTTTTATTATTATTATTATTATTATTGATCAGTAATAGGGTATAAATGTAATTCTCCAGCAAGTGGTGACTATTTATGGTAATCCTGCCTAGCCGCCCACATCCCGCTACCCTTCTGGTATCTAAACGCAACTATTATAACACAACCAGTCCTCCCCCCACCCCCACCCAAATCCCTTTCAAGATTGACACTTGTTCCATAGATCACGACTACGAGATTTCGTAATGATGTGGAACCTGTCAGTTTAGTAAAAGACGACATGACATACATTTTCTTTTATTTTCTTTTTTAATTTCTTATATTTGTAAAGGCACTAGTTTCTATATAAAAATTCATCTACTGAGTGACAGGATTCAGAAATTATTTCAATTTGTTTTAAAATTCTGTTTGGCTATCTGTCCAACAATTAATGTTATTTGGTAAGTGACAAAAGTCTTTTGTTGCAGCATAATTCTCCCCCTTCTGTGCCAAAGTTAGATGTAACCTTCAATATTGTAGATTATCCTTCCTCCTAGCGTTGTAGCTTTGCACTCTTCTGTTGGGTTTCAATTGGATTTGGTTAAAATTAACAAATTAAATAAGATAATGTATGTTTTTAAAACTACGGTGAAGCTCCTTGGATCCTCAAATAAGTGTCAGTAAGATGATCTTAGGTGGTCTCCATAAATAATTCATAATACACGCTTTTGTGGAATGAATACGATTTTGGTCAATGATGAATTACCCCAAAGCTACAGACTTATCTTCACAGACAATATTTATTAATGGTGTCATGCCATATACCGTATGGACCTGTATGTCAAAAGAGTCTATTTGCAGAGAACCGCTTAATAATTTTATGAAAGATATTATTTACCATTCTTTCATTTTGTTGGTTGAGAGTGATTACTATTATTGTGTCATGAGAAAAAAAATGACGATAAATGTAATTGACAAGATCATTACTTAAAAAGTTTAGAATTCGAAACACTCAAAACGAAGTTCAGAGATGTTACAGCAATGATAAGACACTTTGCACTGATGCGGTGTCATAGGCTAAGGAACTAGTTTTGAGTTCTCCCTGTAAGATGGTTTGTTTTACAATGCAATGGTGCAGGTTTTGTTTTGATGTGATTATGACTTCCATATCTTCTTTGTGGTTGCTAGGTGATGGAATAGGTACGTCATCACCTGACATACGTGATATTCAGCAGTTCATGAGATATGCATGAGGCAGTGTACTGGCTAGGAGACCATAAGGGTATCGGACTTCAGAATTTCTCTATATTAATGGTATGTGAAACTCAGAACTTAAATAACAATCAGCCAAAACCATTCGACGCAACTCTCAAAAATTCTTGAGAAAATCGACTTTGAAGTTTCGTAAGTACATGTAAGTACCAAAACTTAAATCAGTTGTAGCATCTGTCGGTGTAGCACAGGTAGCTGAATATCGAGATATAATTTCAATAACTGTTGTTGTTGTTCAGTAATTAAAACTTCCGGGCTGAGAGGCCGTGGTCGAACAGTAGAAATTTCTTCCCCTGACGTTTCGTTGCCGGCTGCGGGCAACATCTTCTGAGTGAGTCGACTGGCGAGTCGACTGGCACAGTCGTCGACTCACCTCAGAAGATGTTGCCCGCAGCCGGCAACGAAACGTCAGGGAAAGAAATTTCTACTGTTCGACCACGGCCTCTCAGCCCGGAAGTTTTAATTACTGAAGACGCCGGCCGTGAAAGCCTACATGTTGTTGTTGTTGTTGTTGTTGTTGTTGTAGTCTTCAGTCCAGAGACTGGTTTGATGCAGCTCTACACAATACCCTATCCTGATCAAGCCTCTTCAACTCCAAATAAGAACGGCACCCTACATCTGTCTGCTTACTATATCCATCTCTCGGTCTTCCTCTGCGGTTTTTAGCCCACACACTTCCCTCCAACGCTAAATTGACGATTCCTTGATGTCTAAGAATGTGTCCTACCAATGGATCCCTTCTTGTAGTCAAGGTACGCCAGAAATTACTTTTCTCCCCAATTCTGTTCAGTACCTCATTAGTTACGCGATCCACCCACCTAATCTTCAGCATTCTTTTGTAGCACCACATTTCAAAAGCCTCTTCCTGTCCGCACTGTTCATCGTCCATGTTTCACTCCCATACAAGGCAACTCTCCACACAAATGCCTTCAGAAAGGAATTCCTTAGGCTTAAATCAATATTCGATGTTAACAAATTTCTCTTTTTCAAGAACGCTTATCTACCCATTGCCATTCTGCATTTTATATCCCTGCACCGCGACCATCATTTGTTATTTTATGCCCTTCTTTTTATTTTCTTACGCGTTATCAGGCCTCGTAGACCGCACGCTGCTACAAGTCTCGGTCTCCAATGCTTCCTGTACATTGATGTTACCCGCCACCTGACCACATCCATTGCTGTTTGTTTCAGGTCTTCATGGAGGCCACCCCTCCAATGTTTCCTTGGTCTTCCTGGGGGTCTCCTCCAGCAGGAACGAAATCCAGGAGCTTCTGAGGCTACCTGCCATCTTCCATCCGGGCCACATGACTGGCCCACTGGATACACGTGGCTTTTATGGTTTATGCTATGCTGGGCTGTTGTTATAATTCCTGAAGCTCTTGGTTGTGCCTGATCCTCCACTCCCCTGTGTCTGCATCTAAAACCGGACCGTAGATCGTCCAAAGAACGTTTCTCTCAAAAACAAGGAGTTTGCGGAAGTCCTGTTTTCGAATACTCCATGTTACACAGCCATATAGCACAACAGGCTGGATCAGGGTTTTGTACAGTCTGGTTTTGATCTGTCTGGATAGACATTTGGAGCGAAGCAGTTGCACTAGGGTGTGGCAGGATCAGTTTTCAGCTTGAATTCTAGCGTTTATCTCCGCTTCACAAGAAGAGTTGTCTGTGAAAAGTGCTCCCACGTATTTAAATTCAAGCACTCTCTTGAAGGACATGTCTCCCGCCTGCAGTGACTGTAGATGTCCAGCAGTCTGCCCATGGGCTATAACGAGGTTCTCTGTCTTGGCTTCACTGATGAGTAGCCCAAATTTGCTGGCGGCCTCCTTTAGAGCAGTGGTCATTTGTTTCAACTCCTCTTCAGAGCTAGAGAGTAGATAGATGGCATCTGCATAGGCCAAGTATGTCCGTCTGTTTCCCTCAATTTCAATCCCTTGATTCTTTTGGAAGGTTTCGCGAACAATCTTCTTGAGGGCAAAACTGAACAGAATAGGGGACAGCCCATCTCCTTGCCTGAGTCCTGTCACAATTTCAGACCCCTCAGTTACATGATTTCCCATCTTCACTTTAGCGTGTGTGTCGCTCAGACAGATCCTTATCAGATTGATGAGTTTCTCTGCCATCAGAAAATCCCTTAAACATCCGAACAGACCCTTCCGATGTATGCAGTCATAGGCTTTCTTGAAATCTATAAATAAAATATGTAGTTATTTACCATATTCACCTAGTTTTTCTGTGATCTGTCCGAGAGTGAAGATGTGATCTGCTATTGACCGCCCTGGGCGAAAACCTCCCTGGTTTTCCCCAATCACTGATTCTGCCACTGGCTGAATTCTGTACATGCTGCAATTGGACAGGATCTTATAGTAGACGGTAAGCAGGGCAATTACGCGATAGTTGTCACATTTATGAATGTGAATTGGAATGAATTGGACAGATCAGAGCTGATTTCCATTCTGCTGGTAGTTCTTCTTTGGTCCATATTGTCTGTATCGGTGTATTCTCCCTGCAAGTTTCTCTCCTCCTCCCAGGATCATTTCAGCCTGAATTCCATCTTCACCTGGACTCTTATTCTTCTTAAGGAGTTTGATTCTGGTTTTGATCTCATCCAGGGTAAGTGGGGGATACTCAGCATCGGCTGCAATTGCGGACTGAAAATCAATCTGCAGTTCAGGTTTATCACAGTTTAACAGCTGTTGAAAATACTCTTTCCATCTCTCAGTTATATCGCTGTCGTTCTCGTCAGGATCTTGTCATGGGAATCCTTGACAAATTTCTGCTTGGCCCGGTGACCTTTGCTTAGACACTTCACCTTCTGAAACTTTTCCCTGGTCTTGTGTCCTCTGAAGTCCGTTTCTGCTTCAATGATGACATCCTTAATCTAATTACTCTTTGATCTTCTCAGCGTTGCTTTGCCTCCTTCAGCCACTTGCTTCTGGCTTCCTTTTTCTCTCTAGGGCCTCTTCGCATTCCTTTCCAAACCAGATCTTCTTGGCAACCGCATTTCCCTTAATTGTTTCCTTTGCCGTATCTGCGATTGCATTCTGGATGTTTTCCCATATTAGTTCAAGGTCTTCATTCCCATCAGTTTTACTTAGTGCTTCAAAGCGGTTGTTAAGTTGCACTTGATATTTGGTATTAATTTTTTCATCTTTTAGTTTTTTCACGTGATATCGTTCAATTCTTTTTAACTAAGTCCCAGTTCTTCCTTCACACTGTGCGTGTAAAAGGCCTATTACTAGAAAATGGTCACTCCCACCTTCAGCACCCCCTTCTGTCTTAACGTCTAATACCCATCTTTTGGCTCTTAGATCAATGGCAACATGGTCTATTTGATTTATAGTTCTCCTATCTGGTGACACCCAGGTTCCCATATGTATGTTTTTTCCCTGGAAATTTGTGCTGGATATGAACAGCCCTGATGACGTGGCGAAGTTGATGAACCTCACCCCATTATCGTTGCTTAGATCATGTAGACTGCGCCTTCCTGTTTTATCTTGGAATACTCGTTCTTTCCCAACTTAAGCATTCATATCACCAAGAAGAATCCTCAGGTGCCAATTTGGTATAGAGTCCATGACTGCCTCTAGCTGTGCATAGAACACTTCTTTCACTTCACTTTCACTCTATTCCGTGGGAGCATGGCAGTTTACAAAAGTTACCTTAAGATGTTTTATATCAACTTTTAGAACAGAGATACTTGGGTTGACTGACACAAACTCTGTCACATTAGTGCCCAAGGTCTTCCTCATGCAAAAACCAGTACCTAACATATGACCTCGTTCACAAGCTCCATATAAAATGGTAGAGTTTTTAACATCAATGCTGCCAGAGTCCTCCCATCGGATTTCTTGCAGTGCAACTACATTTAGTATGTATCTCTGAATTTCTTTGACAACACTGATTGCAGCTGCTGTTTTATACAGGCTCGAAATCGTATGCCGTTTCTTTGCCATTGACGTCGTCTACTTTTATCAGCATTGTTTCGAGGCTTACTTGTAGTCTAGAAAGCATGTTTAATTTTTTTTATTTTTATTTATTTATTTATTTATTTTTTTACGAAGAGAGAATGCTGGCCTCTCGTTCAAACTGCGGTGTTACCCTCACAGCTTACGGGATAGCTGGCTTTTCATACGGGGTGGGCTCCCCTCAGAAGTTGGGTGAGAGAAATGAATAATAGAAATGAAGGACATCCGCGGGCCTCGAAACCTAATACCGTCGGGGTCGAAAAAACCAAGAGTTGGCCAAGAGATGCCGACAGAAAAGGAAAAAGAAGGGGCCTGACACAAGTAAGTGGAACCAATGTCAGACGCAGCTCGGTACCCCGCGGTCGCTATCCGTGAAACTTCTAGATGAAGTACCCTGGGGGAGTTATTTTCTGTCCAAGTAACAAAACTCATTTACCTCCTTTATTGTTTCATTACCTAATCTAATTCCTTAAGCATCACCTGATTTTCTTAGACTGCACTCCATTACCCTAGTTTTCCTCTTGTTAAGGTTCATCTTGGATATGCACCTTTCAGCACAATGGCCATTCCATTCAACTGCTCTTCCAGGTCCTTTGCTGTCTCTGAGAGAATTCCTATGTCGTCGTCAAAACGCAATGTTTTAATTCTTTACCATGAACTTTAATTCCTTTTCCAAAATTTCTCCTTGCTTTCGTCTATAGTTCGCTCAATGTACAAATTGAATAACATTGGAGAAAGGATACAACTCTGTCTTACCCCTTCACAACCACTGCATCCCTTTCATGCCGTTCTACTCTAACAACCGCTATCTGGTTTTTGTAGAAGTTGTAAATAACCTTACGCTCCCTATATTTTACTCCTGCTTGCTTCATAACTTGAATGAGTTTATTCCAATCAACATTGTCAAAAGCCTTCTCCAAATCTACAAAAGCTAGAAATGTAGGTTTTGCCTTTTCTTAATCTATCTTCTAGGATAAGCCGTAAAGTGAGTATTGCCTCCCGTATTCCTACATTTCTCCTGAACCCAAACTGATCTTCCCCGAGGTCGGCTTCTACCAACTTTTCCATCCTTCTGTAAATAATTAGTGTTAATATTTTGCAACCATGACTTATCAAACTGATCATTCTGTAGTTTTCACACCTGTCTGCGCCTGCTTTCTTTGGAATGGGGATTATTTCATTTTTCTTAAAGTCTGAGATGGAAAACTAGTTCTCAGCAAAGAAGGGAAAGCTGAAAGGTTGAAAGAGTATATAGAGATTCTCTACCAAGGAAATGAACTTAGAGGCAATATTGTAGGAAGGGGAGAAGAAGTAGATGAAGATGAGATAGGAGATACTATACTGACAGATGAGTTTGACCGAGCACTGAAAGACCTAAGTCGAAACAAGGCCCTTGGAGTAGATGACTTTCCCTCAGAGCTACTGACGTCTCTGGGAGAACAAGCCATGACAAAACTGTTTCTCCTGGTGTGTAAGATGTATGATACAGGACAAGTCTGAGGGTACTTCGCCTGTATCATACATCTTACACACCAGGAGAAACAGTTTTGTCATGGCTTGTTCTCCTAGAGACTTCAGTAGCTCTGAGGGAAAGTCATCTACTCCAGGGACCTTGTTTCGACTTAGGTCTTTCAGTGCTCTGTCAAACTCATCTGTCAGTATAGTATCTCCTATCTCATCTTCATCTACTTCTTCTCCCCTTCCTACAATATTGCCTCTAAGTTCATTTCCTTGCTAGAGCATCTCTATATACTCTTTCAACCTTTCAGCTTTTCCTTCTTCGCTGAGAACTGGTTTTCCATCTTTGTTCTTGATGTTCATCAAATTGTTTTTCTTATCTCTAAATATCTCTTTTATTTTCCTGTAGGCTGTATCTATTTTTCCCCTATTTATACATTCTTCTACATCCTTGCATTTGCGTTGTAGCCACTCCTGCTTAGCCATTTTGCACTTCCTGCCAATCTCGTTTCTTAGTCGTCTGTACTCCATTTTGCCTGTTCCATTTACTGCATTTTTATATTTTCTTCTTTCATCGATTAAATTTAGTATATCCTGTGATATCTAAGGATTTTTTTAGGTCTTGCCTTCTTACTTTTTTGTTTTCGGCTGCCTTCACTGTTTCATCTCTCAATGTTACCCATTGCTCCTCTACTGTTTTATTTTCCACCGTTTCTGTCAATTGTTGCCTAAAGCTCCCTCTGAAATTCTCAAGAACTTCAGGTTCCTTCAGTTTATCCAGGTCCCATCTCCTTAATTTCCAACCTTTCTGCCGTTTTTTCAGTTTCATCCTACAATTCATGACCAATAAGGTGTGGTCTGAGTTTATATCTGCCTCTGGGTATGTCTTACAGTTAAAACCTGGTTCCGAAATCTACGTCTTAACATTCTAAAATCTCTCAGTTATCTCCCGGTGTCTCCTGGTCACTTCCACGTATACAAACTTCTTTCATGATACTTAAAGCAATTGTTTGTTATAACTAAATTATCTTCCGTGCAAAATTCTACCAGGCGGCTTCCTCGTTATTCCTTTTACCCAGACCATATTCACCTACTATCTTCCCTTCCCTTCCTTGTCCTCCTACCGAATTCCAGTCTCCCATAACAATTAAGTTTTCCTCTCCCTTAACTTTTACAGTTCATCATACTTTAGTGTGCTCGCGTATTTATTTATTAAGAATTGCGTTTAGTTGTCAGTTCAGTTGTTGATATTTTGATTTAATAGCTCGCGTATATATTAATATATATTAATATTAATGTTAGGTTCATATTTTTCGAAGCTCACTGTTTATCAAACTTCTGTGTCCTCAGACGTACTTACTTGGAAGATACATAGGTTTTTAGAATGGCTAGGAACTGTGACTGTTGCGAACGGATGCAGGCAGAGTTGGTAACTCTTCGCTCGCAGCTTCAGGTGGCGTTGGCTTCGCCGGCAACGCTTGAGACTACGGTGGGTGGGCGCCGCTGTTGTGGGCCGCTCGCTGGGGTGCAGCAGACGCCCTGTGCGTCTGTTGTGTCCTGCGATCGGCCTGCGGCTGTCTGTGACAGAGGATGTTCCTGACGCAGATGGTGTCGCTTGTCCTGTACTCGTCCCTCTGCCTTCAAGATCCGAGCACGCACAGAGGGTGGGTTTGTTAGTAGTTGGGAGCTCCAACGTTAGGCGGGTGATGGAGCCCCTTAGGAAAATGGCTGCTAGGGAGGGGAAGAAGTCCAATGTGCACTCCGTGTGCATACCGGAAAGGAGTCATTCCAGATGTGGAATGGGTCCTTCCGGATGCCATGAAGAGCACAGGGTGCAGTCAGCTGCAGATGGTGGCTCATGTCGGGACCTATGATGTGTGTCGCTTTGGATCGGAAGAGATCCTCTCTGGTTTTGAGCGGCTATTAGAAGTGGCAAAAACTGCCAGTCTTGCTTGCAAGATGAAAGCGGAGCTCACCATCTGCAGCATTGACGACAGGACTGAATACGGACCTTTGGTTCAGAGCCGAGTGGAGGGTCTGAATCAAAGGCTCAGACGGTTCTGCGACCGTGTGGGCTGCAGATTCCTCGACTTGCGCCAAAGGGTGGTGGGTTTTCGGGTTCCGCTAAATAGGTCAGGAGTCCACTATACCCAGGAAGCGGTTACACGTGTAGCGGGGGCTGTGTAGCGTGGACTGGGCGGTTTATTAGGTAAGAGGGCCTCGGAAATACACAAAATGGGTTTCAGTCTCAAAGGGGGCAGATCAGACACAGGAAGAAAGCAGATCTAGAAACCAGTGGTATAACAGTTGTAAATTGTCGTAGCTGTATTGGAAAAGTTTCAGAGCTCCAAGCGCTGATAGAAAGTACTGAGGAACAAATCGTTATAGGTTCTGAAAACTGGTTGACGCCTGAGATAAGTTCGGCCGAAATTTTTTCAAAGGGCCAAATGGTCTTCAGAAAGGATAGAATAAATAAAAATGGGGGTGGCGTGTTTAATGCTGTTACAAATGGTTTATGCTGCAGCGAAATTGAGGCAGATACTTCTTGTAAGTTGGTATGGGTAGAGGTCATACCTGACGACCGGAATAAATTAATAACTGCATCTTTTTATCGGCCCCCTGACTCAGACGATGCAGATACCGAAATGTTCAAAGAAAGCTTGAATCACATTTCAAATAGGTACCCGACGCATACTGTTATAATCGGTGGCAACTTTTATTTACCCTCGATATGTTGGCTTAATTACGTATTCAAAAACGGCGGCAAATATAAAACATCGTCCGAACTAGTTCTGAATACTTTTTCTGTAAACTGCTTCGAACAGTTCATGAACCCACTAGAATAATAAGTGGTTGCGAAAATACCCTTAATCTCCTAGCAACAAATAATCCGGAGATAGTAAAGAGCATCAAAACACATACAGGGATTAGCGAACATTGAGTTGTAGTAGCGACACTGAATGTCGAAATGCCCGAATGCACCAAAAATAAACGAAAAATATATCTATTCAATAAAGCAGATAAAAATTCGCTTCACGCTTTCCTGAGTGATACTCTCCAGTCTTTCAAAACTAAAAATGCGAGTGTAGATCAGTTGTGGCTTACTTTCAAAGACATAATATCAGTAGCAATCGAGAGATTTATACCAAATAAATTAATAAAAGAGGGGGCTGACCCCCCCCCCCCCCCCCCCGGTACACAAAACAGGTCAGATCACTGTTGCAGAAACAAAGAAAAACGTTTGAAAAATTTAAGACTGGCAGTCTTTTACTAAAACTCGCAACCTAGCGCGGACTTCAATGCGAGAAGCCTATAGTAGTTACCACAACGAAATCCTGTCTCGTAATCTTGCAGAAAATCCAAATAAATTCTGGTCATATGTGAGGTACACTAGCGGCAAAACACAAACAATACCTTCACTACGCGATAGCAATGGTAATACTACCGATGAAAGTACTCCTAAGGCAGCTTTCCTAAATTCGTTCAATAAAGAAGACGAAGTGAACACTCCAGTATTCAATCCAAGAACAGCTGCCAGCATGTGAAACTTAGAAGTAGAGGTTCCCGGAGTAGTAAAACAACTTAAGTCACTAAACAAAAACAAATCTTCCGGGCCTGATTGTATATCAACTAGATTTCTCTCAGAGTATGCTGATCCAATATCTCCGTACTTAGCTATAATTTACAACCGATCACTCAGCGATAGATCCGTACCCAAAGACTGGAAAGTTGCCCAAGTTACTCTAATATTCAAATAGGAGTGATCCACAAAATTACAGGCCTATCTCATTGACGTCGATTTGCAGTAGGATTTTGGAACATATACTTTGTTCGAATATTATGAACTACCTCGAAGAGAACGACCTATTAACCAATAGTCAACACGGATTCAGAAAGTATCGCTCTTGCGAAACACAGCTTGCCCTTTATTCACATGAAGTGATAAGTGCCATCGACAAGGGATCTCAAATCGATTCCATATTTCTGGATTTCCGGAAGGCTTTTGACACTGTACCCCACAAGCGGCTTCTAATGAAATTGGGTGCTTATGGACTATCTCCCCAATTGTGCGATTGGATTCACGATTTCCTATCAGAAAGGACACAGTTCGTTGTAATTGACGGTAAGTCATTGAGTAAAACAGAAGTGATATCAGGCGTTCCCCAGGGAAGCGTTATTGGTCCCCTACTCTTCCTTATGTTTATAAACGATTTATGAGACAATCTGAATAGCTCCCTTAGACTGTTGGCGGATGATGCGGTTAGTGAAATCAACAGAGGATCGCAAGCAACTACAAAGCGATTTAGACAAAATTTCTACATGTTGCGAAAATTGGCAATTGACACTAAATAAAGAAAAGTGTGAAGTAATACACATACCCACTAAAAGAAATCCGCTGAACTCAAATTGCGCGATAAATCAATCAAACCTTAAGGTCGTAAATTCTACCAAATACCTAGGAGTTACAATTACGAACACTTTAGACTGGAGAGAACACATAGAAAATACTGTGGAGAAGGCGAACCAAACGTTACGTTTCATTGGCAGAACGCTTCGAAGATGCACCAGCTCCACCAAAGAGACTGCCTACATCATGGATCATGGCCGGATCTAGGACATTTTCCAAGGAGGGCAAGCTTAAATTTGCCGCCCCTTCTTTCAACCGCCTCTAAGACTCGACTTTTTGACGCTAATTGGGTTACATATTTCTTAATAAATGTCACAATCTCACAACATGAACTTATTTTATTGACTGAATCAAGATCAAAGGAAAACAGAACAATTTTAATACATACAAAAACATTAAAAGCTTACTCATCGTACAAAAATCAATTCAAAATTTCGCTTTTAGAGCCTTTTTTGCTGCAAAACTGTTTTTGATATTATCATAGTTTAGGGAAGCAGCTCGTTTGTGCTCTATGGATATTATACTCAGATTCGTTAAGCAGTCGTGCTCCTCAAGTGTATTTAATTAGTTTCTGCTAGGTGAAACTTCTTTCTCCAGTCGAAACTAGAATGGTAAGATATATTTTAACGCTGTAGTAAGGTTGGGATACCCCTCTACCAATTTATTTTTATAAATTAAACTTAATGTTGACGATGCAGTGGAATCTTGCAAGGCTCCGTCTACTGGAAGCGCATGTTGTCTGAAACTTTCAACTTCAAGTTCTTCCTCGCTAAGATCTTCTTCCAGTTTCGCTGCTTTGGCCTTCAAGACCTCAACTTCCATTTCTCGAATTTGCACACCACGAAGAAAACTAATTTTTGCACCAATTTTCTCATGTGCAGTAAAGCTGGTACTAAGCTCTACATCTACATACATACTCCGCAATTCACCGTAAGGTGTGTGACGGGGGGTACACTGTACCACTACTAGGCATTTCCTTTCCTATACCACTCCCAAATTGAACGAGGAAATAAAGAATGCCTATATGCCTCCGTACGAGCCCTAATTTCTATCTTGTTTTTGTGATCTTTACGCGAAATGTAAGTAGGCTGCAGCAAGATCGTACTACACTCAGCTTCAAATTCCGGCCCTCTAAATTTACTTAACAGAAATTCACGAATAGAACGTCGTCTTTCTTCCAGCGATCCCCAATTGAGTTGCCGGAGCATTTCCGTTACACTCGCGCATGGGTCGAACCTACCGGTAACAAATCTAGCTGCTCACCTCTGAACCGCCTCTATGTGTTCCTTTAAACTGATCTGCTGTGGGTCCCAAACACTTGAGCAATGCTCAAGACGTGGTCGTACAAGCGTTTTATACGCGGTCTTCTTTACAGGTGAAGTACATCTTCCCAAATTTCTCCCAATAAACCGAAGTCGGCTGTCCGCCTTACTCACAACTGTCCTTACATGCTCTTTCCATTTCATATCGCTCTGCAATGTTACGCCTAGATATATGAACGACGCGACAGCATCAAGAAGCTCACTACTAATGCTGTATTCGAACATTATAGGATTGTTTTTTCTACTCATGCGCATCACCTTACATTTTTCTACATTGAGAGCTAGCTGCCATTCTTCGCACCACCTAGAAATTTTTTCTAAGTCATCCTGTATGCTATTACAGTCAGTTACAGACGACACCCGACCATACACCACAGCATCATCAGCAAACAGCCGCAAATTACAACTTACTGTCCATCAGATCATTTATATAGATAGAAAATAATTGCGGTCCTATCACACTCCCCTGGGGCATGCCTGACGTGGATACTTCATCTTCACAAAGCTCATCGGTCATTTTCTTCTTTCTTCGAATCCTTTTTTCGGAGAATACCGTTGATACCTCATTATCTTCTGCTAGCACTTTGGCCTCAGAAATAGCTTCAGAGGCACAAGAATCCCGGGAAGTTTTGAGAAAGCCCAAAAGTCCTTGAATGTTTCGAACAGCTTTCTCAGTTGTAAAGCATTAACTTCGCAGAAACTGATTAACATGAGCAATTTATTTTAATATTGCATACCAGAAACAAGTTAAAGTAATGAATTTCAGTTTTCTCATATTTTTTAAAATAGATCTTGTCTCTGAGTTTGTTTCTGGTGTTGACAATTTATAAGTTTCAGTTTCTTCCAGGGCCTTCAAAACTTTATGAAAATGCTTGTAAACAGCTTCAACCGCATCTACTCTTGCAGATCACCTAGTCTTTCTGAATGTCTGCTGAATTTGCTCCTGCTAAATTTAAAGAGTGAGCAGTACATGGTACGAAATAGGCCAGATCATTCTTCTGAAGTGTTCTTGACTGGACACGTTTGTACTTTCCAGCCATGTTTGCCCCATTGTCATGAAACTGCCCCCTGCAGTACTTAATGTTCAACCCATCTTGTTCCAATTTTTGCAGTATCTCTTGACTAAGGCCTTCTCCTGTTTTGTCTGTAGCTGTAAAAAAGTCAGTAAAACTTTCCACAACCTCTGAGTTATTCTACTTGATATATCGAATTACTTGTGTCATCTGCGCATTGTGGCTGATATCTGGAGTGCAGTCAAACATGAGTGAAAAGTATTTAGCAGCTAAAATACCTTAAATTATATCTTGTTTTATTTTGTCAGCAATCAAGTCACGGAACTCATCTTGTATATTTTTGTAAAAATAGCTAATCTGGACTTTCTTGTGGCGTTCAATACGCAGACGAAGGGGGACACTATAGTATGATATGAGATCAATTGTATTTAGAAATTTGCCTCTATGTGGATCACCAAAATCACCATATTCTTTAGTTCCTTCCTTAGCTAGGAAAAGGACAGCATCAAAAATACAGAGAGATTCCTCTTGTTTTATCTGGTCTTGCTGCCCAGCGTGCGATACTTATCAAGTGGGTTTGTCGGAGGACATCGAAGGAGTCGAAAGAAGGGCAGCTTGTCTTGTATTGTTGTGATACAGGGGAGACACGGAAATAATACAGGATCTGGAATTGGAATCATTAGAACAAAGGCGTTTATTGCTGCGACGTGGGCTATTTACGAAACTACAATCGTCAACATTTTCCTCCGAATGCGAAAATATATTGTTGCCTCCCACTTACATAAGTAGAAAAGATCATCTGAATAAATACGTGAAATCAGAGTTCGAACAGAGAGATTCAGATGTTCTTTCTTCCCGTGCGCTATTCTAGAATGGAGTGGGAGATAAATAGTATAAAAGTGGTCCGATGAACCCTCTGTCAGGCAGTTAAATGTGATTTACAGAGCATCCTGTGTAGATGTCTATCAATTCCACCGCTACCGAGAGAGGACTCAAGATCCTTAATGCTTTTGACTTTCAATAAGAAGTGTGCGCACATAAAATAATTTTTTTATAAGGACTGGAACGTTATTCAAATTCACCTGTTCTACAAATATTACCTTGATATGAAATATGAATATTCATTTATCTGGAAAAGGAAATCTATGCAAATTAATAAACATTGTGCATTTACTTACGCAATAACGCAATCTCCTCCTTCATTCTGGCAAATATCTAGTATATTTTTAAAGTTTGATTAGCTGAAGTACCTGTGACAGGGCAACACTGAAGTCAGCAACCAGAAATTTTAGTTTTATTAAATGATTTCGGTTTTTCTTGCAGTCATTTTACTTTTAACAATTCTGTGTCAGTTAATTTTATTAAATTATACCAGAAAGTTACATTCTGTAAAAAAAAAAAAAAAAAAAAAAAAAAAAAAAAAAAAAAAAAAAAAAAAAAAAAAAAATTTGCCGCCCTCTAAATTCTGCCTCCCGGGGCAACTGCCCCCTTTGCTCCTCCCTAGATCTGGGCCGGGCCTACATCACACTTTTGCGTCCTCTCCTGGAGTACTGTTGCCCCTTGTGGGACCCTCACCAGGTGGGACTGACGGAAGACATTGAGAAGGTTCAGAGAAGGGCGGCTCGTTTTGTTTTATCACGTTACGGGGCGGAAAGCGTCACGGAAATGTTGCATGAATTGGGGTGGAAATCATTAATAGATAGACGTTATTCATTGCGGCGTGATCTATTTGCGAAGATTCAATCACCGACTTTTACTTCTTAATGTGAAAATATTTTGCTAGCACCCACCTACTTAGGGAGACATGACCATCCCAATAAAATAAGAGAAATCAGACCGCAAACGGAACGATTTAGGTGTTCTTTCTTCCCGCGCGCTATTAGAGAATGGAACGGTAGAGAAAAGTTATGAAAGTGGTTAATGAACCCTCTGTCAGGCACTTAAATGTGATTTGCAGAGTATACATGTAGATGTAGATGTAACTAGAGTCAAATGTACCTTGATCTTTTTACATTTCCATAAGTCTTTTGACCATGTCAATCACTCATATCTGTTTAAAGCGATGCGCGAACTGGGTTTTCATGAAGGTTCTCTCAAAGTGATCAAAAACATTGCAACAGTGATACGTGCAAGAATAGCGGTCAATGGCTAAATAACGAAACAGTTAGAAATAAAAAGAGATGTTCCACAGGGAGGTCCTCTTTCTGTGCTCCTATTCGCTATTTCACTTGACCCCTCGCTTCTCCATGTCCATGCAAATTTGACAGGTATGAGGTGGCTGGCCTTTATGGCCTGGGCTTATGTTGATGACGTAGTAGTCATTGTCCGCAGTCGCGATGAAGTAAGAACATTAGAAAACGTGACTCAAAGATACTGTGAAGCTTCGGGAGCGAATATAAATGATAACAAAGTAAAACTCTGAAACTGAGAAGCTTCGACCATGCAGATGTCGACTGGGGTGACCTCTGTCAGCCAACACAAAACACTAGCAATAACGCTCATGGCCTTTGCGATGAAAATGGCGTCTAGAAACTGGAAGGTACAAGGGGCCATAAAGGTCATTCTATCACGTTACATTAATCAAGTTCAGAGAGTAAATTATTTAAATTTGTTGATAATATAAAGAGATTACTATACGGCACAAATATTTCCCACTCCCGAAAATGATAGAAAGAAAAAGGTCCAAAGCTACAAACTTTCTGCGGAGAGGACAAGTATTTAGAATCACTGCAAAAGTTGCCACTCTAGAGCCGAATCATTGTGGATATACCTTATAGACATAACTAACAAAGCATCGGCACTTTATGTTAAACAGTCGATGAATATTATACAAAACCCGAGATTATTACCAATAAAGTTTTTGACGTTCTTAAACCGCTAAATCTTGAACCTCCAATCGACGTATGAAACATCAATTTTGCTTACAACACGTGAGGAGGCTATTATGTCGAAATAAGGTATATCAAGAGGCATTTTTGCGGTAAAGACACCTGACAGCGAGAGATATTATGAGCGCAAGAAAGAAATAAGGAGAAATAAAACAGAATATAAGTGGAATATAATGTGGAATGGGATGCTGTGTGGCGAAATATTAATCTCAAATAACACTCCTCGGGGCTAAGACGTAATAACAGCTTGGTACAAAGCCGTCAATAATACACTTTCCTCCAACAAACGACTTTGTGGAATCGGTATAAATCAAACAGATCTATGCCAACGATGTAATCTTGTTGATGCAGCTATACACAGATGTACCTGAGAGGGAAACTCAAATAATTGGAAATTGACGAGAGCGCAAATAAAATTTCTCACAAAAACTTCACCTGCGTATATCTTTTTATGCTATATGGGCCAGATGCAAGTACTTTACAGAGAAAAAAACTAACGAAATATACTGATTAATGGGAAAATACATGAACTACGTGATTAACAATCTTGGACCGGACACCGCCATCGACTTTAAACTATACATGCAAAATGAATATAACAAACTTTGCAAGTATGTGGACCAAAAATTCAAATATGGAAACATACTAATTGTCGTATTTGAACGAATGGGTATAGGTTAATGTACATACATGGACTCTTTTAATAATCAGTTTTATCGATGACTACAAGCTACTGAAAATGTTATGAAAAGCCTAAATGCTAAGGCAGAGTTCATGTTAATTTATTTAAAAACTGAACTGAGAAATAATGAGTGAATCAACATACGGTTGTTTTCTAGGAGCGAAAGTAATGTAATTTCATGAAATCACGCGATAGCTCGGAAACTATTATAGTATAAATTTCAAATACATTGCAAAATGAAGGCACTATTGAATAGATTGATGTGGTAATCATGCGGTATTTGTGATTGTGTATATGTGAGTAATATAATTAAGAGTACCCAAGTGAAGTATCTTACATGTGTCTTAAAATGTTATAATTGATGTTTACTATATATAGCAGAATGTATAAGAAACAAAACGTTGATAATAATGATATTTACAATCAGAAAACATAACAAGTTACCTTTTTTTTACAGTATTGGCTTCACTGTTAGTTGACGACAGTTGTCTTTGATTGTTCAGTTTGTGAAGTGCTTCTACACTGTTTCTGTAAAGTCATCTCCTTAGCGACTAATGACTTTCCAAGTAGCTAACCTACTCGTCTATCGTTTTATGTGACCAAGTATTCAGCTCGTCTACATACACAAACAAAAACTGACACAACACGTGGAATCAGAGATCGGAGAATGTTTTATATAACCGAAGTTGAAAAGGAAAATAATAATAATAATTCTGTCACAGCAGTATTCGAACCACCGAGTCCATGGTTGTGAAGCCAGAACGATACCACCTTTTAATCTTTCCATATATAACCTTTACAGTTTTGAAAATCTTACAATTACAATACAAGTCAACCTCCATCAAGTCTGCATTCGATATGTTGACCTGAAGTAGCTAATTTTGTTTAGACTCCTTCTTCATGTTTTGATGACTAATGACCACTCAGTTTGGTCTGATAGATTTACATGTTTTGATAATTCATGTACTCTCCTGAAAGTCATCGTTTTCTTCTCAGTGTTGATTTAAAACGTCAATTAACAATTTCTGAAACTTTTGTTGATATTTATAATTCTTCCTCAAAGAAAAATGCTCTTCATTTATTAATTGTATGTAGTCTTCTAAATTTGGATGTCCCTTCTTAATTGCATAAAATAAATACTCTCCAATTATAACTACTACGTTTTGAATTAGAAAATAAATAGTATTCTGGCTAACGTATATCATTTATTGTAACATAATTCTTAGATGTTCTATGGATGATGGCTAGTTTTCCAAAATCACTTCAAAATCAAAATCTTTTCTTTACAGGTAAGAACATGTTATATAGTTTCCACTAGTTGACATGAGTCACAGAAAGGAGTTAGTCGTAAATTTATTCTATGTAAGTTTTCCCCCGTGGGAACTATCTTGCTAACTACAACATACCAGACAGAGAGAACCTTTTGATCTTAACTTTCAGTAATTATTAATATTAAGACAAATTTGTTTCCAATTTTTACCTTCATATTTCATCTCGATATTGTTTTTGAGCTACATCGACAGATGCTAAAACTGATTTAATTATTGATACTTACGTGTACTTGCAAAACTTCAAAAAGTCGATTTTCTCAAGAACTTTTGAGAGTTGCGTCGAATGGCTTTGACTGATTGTTATTTATGTTCTGAACTTCACGTTCCATAAATGTATAATAATTCTAAAATCAGATCCCCATGTGGTCTCCTTGTGAGCACAGTGGCCGCTGTACTAGGCATGAACGGCAAAGCATTGTTGTTGTCTGCGGTACACCCTCTCACCACCCCCCTTCCAGTATCGTCAGCTACTAAGTATGTTGTTTGAAAACAGATCCATGATCATTCGTGTGTGAAGCATTAAACTTTTTTCATGTTATAGTTGATTTTAGAACACAAAAGGACAGAGAAACTATCACTACATTGAAACTGTGTGATACGAGGTGCAGCACAGAATTTGTAATGATTAATGTCAAGCTATTTGTGTATTTTATGAACTTTTTTTGTGTTACTGCAGCTACCTTAAAATTGCCTTCTTCTATTCTCATGTTTTCCACCTTTTACTTTACGATGTGAAGCAGCAAGGACATTAAACAACACTCTATGAGAAATACGAAGTAAGTGAATCTCAGTCTGGTACTCGTGATTTTCTATCTACGCAAGCAGAACACTTAGTACCTCCTACCAGCATTTCTGACTGGTCTACGCAGATGTATCGAGGCAAAACATTGCAGAATGATCATTGAAACCCCTCCTCGGTATCGCTACAGAAGAACCACTGCGCCATTCTGCTTAATGACGACGATCAAAATGGTAAACAAACTCGTTGTGTAAACACAGTAGCTGCTCCCAAGTCAGCAATTTGTGAACAAGCAGTATCTAGCAAAAGTAGTGCTTCTAACATCAAGAAAGTGAACAGAAGAAAAACTGAAAACGCAATACAAGAATTACAGAAAATAAATTCAAGACAAAACGTAACTAGCAATGTAAGAAAGAAGCATGTCAACAAATTTAAAATAAAGATTCTTGCCGATTCTCAAGGACATGGTATGACTAATATACTGAGTGATGTGATGGACGATTCTTCTCAGTTCCAAGTAGACTTACGAAACCTGGTGCCACACTAAGTACTGTGGTGGAAAAAAAAAAATGATTTCAGTAATTTGTCAATGAAAGAATTTGTTGTTGTAATGGGTGGATCTAACGATGTTAGTAAAAACCGGGCGTCTGATGCAGTTTCTGCCCTTAATAGAACATTAGTAAGCGTATGTCATACAAATGCAATAGTAAGAAATTTACCACATTGATTTGACCTTATGGAATCTTTATGTGTAAACAAGGAAGTATACAAAACAAACATTAAATACAGACAGATTTGTGAACATTTCAACAATGTTACTTTAATAGATGTAGGTAATTTCAACAGGGATTACTATACTGGTCATGGTCAACACTTAAATTATTCTGGCAAATCAGCATTATGTAAATTGATTGCTAACACTGTTAGTGATAAATTGAACCCAGGGACCATTCATAGTCTTGAATATGTGACCCACAATCAGGAAAACCTGCAATTATGACCAATCCTTGTGTCCACAAGTCTTGGTCCAATGCAATATGTGTGCCCCTTTAACAACAAGCCCAATAAGTGATAGGCCTAAATGTGATCAACAAATAAATGACAAAAACCATGGCCACCTGTCTTTCCTCCATTTAAATGTACAGTATCTGATAAACAAACTTAGTGAGTTGGAGTTGCTGCTAGATGAAGTGCAATGTGACATTTTGTGTCTTAATGAGCATTGGCTCAAGAAACATGAGAATGTGCTGTACATTCCTCGGGGTTATAAGTACTTAAATGGATACTTTAGAGGTAATATGGCAAATGTAGGGATATCTATACTCATAAAAAGTGATATAACTTATACAACCAAAGCAATTGATATCAAGCATTTGGTTAATGCAGGTGAATTTGAAATAGCTGCTACTCTTCTTCCTGCCATCAAGACTTTTGTAATATCTATTTATTGTGTCCCAAAAACTGATATAAAAATTACTTAAGTATAATAATAATAATAATAATAATAAATTTGGAGACATAAATACTGAAGTAAGGATACAAAATTCAAATAATAGTTTATTTCTTGATACCCTCAAGACATATAATTTGACATGTCTTAATTATGAACCCACCAGACAAAATGCTTGCTAGGATAATGTAATAACAAATGTTGACAAAAACAATGTTGTATTAAAGATTGTTAAATCTATGATATCTGATCATGATGGCTTATACTTAAAGGTAATGGTGTACAGTAAGGAACATACTCCATCAACGGAGCCTAAAACAATCAGAAAGCTTAATCCATGCAATATAACTTATCTTACACAAGAACTTAGATTACTGACTGGTGCGCCATTGTCATGAACAATGGGTCAGTAAGTGATGTTTTCGATAATTTCTTAAAAACTATAACTACTGCCTTCAATCTACATTGCCCTCTTACCACTATACATAGCAGGCCTAAAACAGCTGTAGAAAAGAAAAAGAGGAATGTAATTACTCATTGGTATACACCTTACTTGAAAAGTTTAAAGACAATTATGTTTGTCCAAGATGTTGTTCTATCCGCACTTCAAGGTATTGAAAATGGCCAACCTACCTATGCTACTTTAGTTGATTTGTCTAAAGCATTTGATACTGTGTCACATGGTATAGTGATAAGAAAACTTTAAAAAATATGGTATATCAGGAATAGAGCTTGACTTACTCAAGTCATATCTAACAAACAGAAGCCAAATGGTTGTGGTAAATTTAACCAACAAATCCAATTTTCTGGAAAGTAAAACTGGAGTACCACAGGGGTCTGTCATGGGACCCTTCCTGTTTATAGTTTGAAACACGTCCACATAATGTATTCCATTTAATTGACTCCAATGAACAAATGTTGACGAGCTTCAAACATTTTTTTTAGTGTAGCAAGACACTCCACTAGCAATATGCGAGATACCAGGCATGATATATTGATTTAGTTTTATCTGTATGTAAAATTTTAAGTCTATGTTGTACATGAGGCCCCAAATATATATTAGTGTGTACTGTGATGTGCTCCCACTGGCCCTGGCTTCCACAGACTGAATGAAACTTTGTATGTAAGAGAGTTTAGGAAGTGCTAGGTGCACCTCGTCTGTTCTGTGTCATGGTTTCTTTCAAACTGTGGGCATTGAATGTTTCTGGGCGAGAAGTAGGTTTGCCAACTGCTGAGCAGAACACAGTCTTAGCAAAGATTCGTAATGTAGCTTGCTCTTACCCTCCTTGGCCGGGGGTTGTTCAGGTTACCTACCTATCGAACAGTGATGCTCTCTGGGCTCCCCTCCACTACCCCTCCTTGGCAACAGCTAGGCAACGGTAAATAGAGCTATTCATTCGCTTCTTGGTTCATGGTAGGATAAGTACCTCTGGGTTTGGTTCTACTGGGGCCTCGTGGCTCGACTTAGTTCAGGCTCCATACTCGTACTTATGCCTTTTCGCGAGTTTAATTCTGGGAGTAGCAGCTACACTATGGGTAGTAGTGAGATTTTGCTTAATTTCGTACAGGATTGCTAATTTTATGTCGATTTTTGCTGGAATCTGATTCCGAAGCTCTGATGGTGTTTCGTTAGCATAGTTCTTGCACTTTATAACTTTTAAATCACTTCTTCACCTGTTGAAATGTGTTCAATGTCTTTCGTGTTCTTATCGTAGTTGAATTCTAATATTTTTGGGGATTCGCGGTGCCTATACTGTTTGTACTTTGTCGACAGAACACATGGACTATATCAGACTAAGCCTTCTGCTTTTCCATCATTCAATGCACATGAGTGGTTAATAATTGTATAGCTAATTTGCTAAGGTGTTTCCTAGTGAGTGTAATGTGATAAGTTTCCCCGAAAATTGTCCATTCTAACTTGTAATCTGTGTACTTGTCGGGCCATGTGTGCGCCGATTAGCATGTTCCCTGTCGTGGTTATTACCATTAAATAGATCTTTTTCCTCTGTCTAGAAAGAACCGTTGCACGACTCTGTATTGTGCTGTAGCCATCTGTAACCTTGCTTATCTAATAGATATTATTCCTCTGATCGGAAATAATAGTTACACGATATATTTCGCGATCTTATTCTCTTCGGAATTGATTTTGTTAACTTTACACATATTTTGTGTTCCGACTTAGTAGAGTGCTGTATTGAGCTAACAACCTTAACCTTCTGTAGTTATCTTCTCCCTGTGCTAAACGAACGCCAGAGTGACCGTTTTTAGATATTATTTAATGAAATCTTGATTTAATGTATAGTTAGACGTTCTAGGGAAACTTTAACTTCCATCTGTACACCGCACTTTGTGGTCTTAACCCAAGTGCGTTTGTTCTGATCGTTGATCATGAGCCTAAGACCAGTAGCTTGAAACATTATGGAAGCGAAGTACTATTTCATTGTGCGCGAGTGAACCTGTGATCTGCATTCTCTACATTGCTTGGCTGTCGTCTTGGTGTATTGATGTTGGGTGCTTGGTAAGTACCTGCATAGCTTGGCGTATGAATCTGTGTGTGAATGTGCTGCAATTCCTCCGTCGTCGTCCCCCCCCCCCCCTATGACACGTGATCGTAATTAACCTGTACTCAACTTTGCAGGTGGGGAATTTCAGGACCATGTAAGTGTGAATATTTTGTACGGTGTGTTTATCATTGTAATTTAAAAAAAAGGTCTTCCCCCTTGTTGTTCTTGTTTTGAACAACAAATTAATTTGTTAAACTATAATCCTTTTGTGCTAATTTAAATTCTCCCCTCATCATTTATTTTGGATTAATGCGGGGTAAATTGTTCATGTAACTTGTGTCTCTGCTCCCTTCTGGAGCAGAGAATATTTGCGTTTCAGTTGCCAACATTTCTGATTTAGATCCATAACTGCGGATCATTATTTAATTGTGTGCATTTTCCTCTAAAGATTACAGTAAAGGTAGAACTGTTTGCTTAACTTATAGAATCAGACTTTTGCTTATGGGAACTGTATACTTCCGCCGCTGTGTCAATATCGCCGTAATTAGATTTTGTGAGCAAGCAGTCAATTGTTAACTTCAGAAACACGGCTAGTTAACAGTAAAAAAAAAAAAAAAAAAAAAAAAAAAAAAAAAAGTGTCACTTGGCGTACCGCTGCTAGGATTCGTCCTTCTGGCGTGTTCTGATATTTTTTTAATTATGTTATTAATTCAAATATCCATCCGTCCCAGTACTGAAGCAAGCGCTTAAATTTATGTCTTTCTCTTGCAGCAGTATATTTTTGTGTATTTTGGGGGAGTGTATTTATTAACGGCAATTTTCATGCCTTTAAGAACGTGTGAATTGCGTGTGAAATTTTATTGAAGCACCCGTGTTCTGCCACGTGGGTTGCTTGGCTGTTGCATTGTGTTTCCGTCGTTGTATTCGCTCTAAGATTCAAATGGATAGTTCTACAGCTTCGGCGATTGAAACTCGTAGGCGCGTAGCAATGAAAGAGCAGGAGAGTAAAAGAGACAGGTGGCGTGAAACTGAAAGTAACGCGGTGTTAGATTCTCGGGGAGCCCTGTTGGTTGAGAACATGGGAAACCCAGAGTGGGGTTGGAACACTTGCGGGGAGTGACACTTGCGAGGAGTGACACTTGCGGGGAACCCAGGGCCCTTGGGGTGGCTTATGGCTTTTCCTGCGTACAGGCACACCAAGAAGTCTAGCACTGCTGTTGCCAAGTTTCCACACTGTCAACACAGAACGCACTGCACAGAACCGTTGAATTATGTTTTGTGAATGTACTACAAAATCTGCCATATGAAAATTTTAGTGTGAGTCCCAAATTTGTTTTTTCTATAATAAAAACATATTAAAAATTCAGAACTCGAAAACCAGTGCAGTTATGGACTTGAAGCGTTTTGTGTTGCTAAATCTTTACATAGTAGACACGATTCTAAAATTTGGTTGCTATCGCCAAAGAAGACGAAAAGTTAAATTTTTTGGTGTTATCTTCGCCGTGTAGACTGTATGTTGTAGAAGTCTACGCCGAACCCAATTATAATCATACCTCTGAGGAGAGAACGTTGTTTGCACTTCTCCTGCGTTTCTAGTCGGCCGTGCTGTGGTACGTAACGAAATCATACAGTTCCATTTCACCGAGAGCTATATATGTATTGGTGTGATGTCTCTTCTTTCGAAATAAGACATCACATCAATATATGTATCATTTAGACGCAAAGATTCTGGGTTCTGTTTTCATCGCTAACGCGATTAACAACGTTAGACCTCGTGTGTAAACAGTTAAAGGTTATGAGTGCCACTTGAAAAATGCATAAGTAACACCTGTTGTTTGAGACTTGAAGATGACCTGAAATTAGCCGAAATCGATATCTCATAATAAACAAAGCGTGTAGCTATCTATATTTCATAATGCAATTTCTAACATATTTAAAAGCTGCTCAAAACCACCTACAAAAAACCTTTATAATGAGATTGTATATAATTCCACGATCAAATTGTGTTTTACTTATTTGTAGAAATACACCTAAAGATCTGCCCTTGCTTTTAGTGCCTTGATCAGCTGTTTATTTTTAGAGGTATTTCTAAGGACAGGAAAAACTCGTATTTGCGATAAATTCGAATATAGATGCGAATTCTGACTCAAAATGCAGTAAATCCGAAATGGTCATAAATGGTATTTTGGTGTGAAACATTATTTAATCAGAAATATTGCGAAACAACTTTATTTTATGCCCTTAAATATGTACAAAGTAAAAAGTAGGTACCGGAAAAATGCGCATTTTTCAATGAATGCGAAATATAGGCCCATGCTAATTTTGGGCCGGAATGCGAGAGACGTGAATTTTATAATATACGCTATTTTTAGCGAACGTCCCGTTACTACTGCTCCACCTCGCTCGGTGGGCCTTTCCCTGAATACAGCACAGGTAGCGGCTGGAGGGCGTGGAGTAGGGGTGGTGTATCCCTAGAACAGCGTCCGGGTCTCCCCGCAAGTGTCTACACATTCTCTTTCCACGCAAGTGTCACTCCCCGCAAGTGTCACAAACTCACCCAGAGCTTACACTCACCGGAAGCCATGGCGCGCCTAATATGGTAGCGCTTGAAAGCGAGTCGCGTCCGCTTGGGGACAAAGCAGTGGGCGGCCCGGCAGCTAAGCCGTTTACTCCACCCGCCCCAGCTCCAGTTGTGACCCCCGTGAACAACGATCTAGCAATTTTACTCGCCCACCTCGTTGAAATTCGAAGCGAGATAGGTGGAATTAAAAGACAAGTGCAAGAGAATCTCGGTTAGGCAAGAGGAGGGTACGATCACCCTTCAAAAAGAGATAGCCCGTGTAGTAACGCGACAGGACGAGGTTCTCGGTCACCTGGACGAGATGGCGAAGGTAGTATCTGAAAAGATTGAACAGAACGCCGACGCCATCAGAGTAAACCAGAAATAGATTGCAAGGTAAACGCGAGGGTCAACGCGGTAGAGGTGCGCCCCGACAGTATTGTAACGAGCATCAATGAGGTGAAAGCGCGCGTCGACAATGCAGAATCACGTGTCGGCGACGTGTGTAACCGAGTTGATACAATTGATGCGCGCGTCGGTGTAGTGGCCAACCGCGTTGATGAAGTGATCTCTTCTGTTGGTGCCGTAGGAGGACGTGTAGGTACGGTGGTGTCTGAGATTGTTCAATTGAAGACTCAGCTCGGGGACATCACCGGCCGAATGAATGAAATGCGGGTCGCCGGCGGAGAGCCCACGCCTTGTAGCCAAGCATTTACCGTGCGTGAGCGGACGGATAAGCGGCCGTCTGATGCGGTCAGTAATGCTTGCTGTAGCCGCGGCGCCGACTCTGATAAGGACGCCGATTCGGCTTTTGAAGATGATGAAGTTGTGCATCATCCACGTCCGGTGAGCTGTCCGAACAGGGCGGACCGCAGTAGCCGAGAACCAGCTCCTGCCTTTGACTACAACCAGTGTATCACCGTGCGAAAGTTCGAAACCTTTCGTAACGCTCCCACCAGTATCCACCCCCGCGCTTGGATGGATCAATTTGAGTACAGCCTCCCTCCAAATTGGCCGGAGTGTAATAAAGTAGACTTTGTGGTTGGGTTGCTTGAAGGCGAGCCCGCCACAAGGATGCGCGTATTGCTAAGAAACGGGCTCGATTACCGGGGGTTCCGTGAGCTTTTTCTCGCATCCTACTGGTCTGAAACCCATCAGGATCGCGTGAAACATAGCATCTTAATGACGCCGCATTTCAACCCCTCCCAGTACTCAACCCCTAGTGAGTTCGTGCAGGTGATGCTTATGAAGAACCAGTTCCTGGATTTTCCATACCCGATACCCAAACTAATTAGAATCTGAAACTTCCTGGAAGATTAAAATTGTGTGCCGGAACCGGGACTCGAACCTGGGACCTTTGCCTTTCGCGGGCAAGCGCACTACCGACTGTGCTATCCCGATACGACTCACGATGCCGCCTCACAACATTACTTCCGCCAGTACCTCGTCTCCTACTTTCCAAACTTCACAGAAGCGGAGTGCTGCAGAGTGAAGTTTCATTCTGGAAACATCCCTTAGGCTGTGGCTAAGCCATGCCTCCACCATATCCTTTCTTCCAATAGTGCTAGTCTTGCGTGTTTGCAGGAGAGCTTCTGTGAAGTTTGGAAAGTAGGACGCGAGGTACTGGCGGAAGTAAAGTTGTGAGGCGGCATCGTGAGTCGTGTCGGGATAGCACAGTCGGTAGTGCGCTTGCCCGCGAAAGGCAAAGGTCCCAGGTTCGAGTCCCGGTTCCGGCACACAATTTTAATCTTCCAGGAAGTTTCATATCAGCGCACACTCCGCTGCAGAGTGAAGTTTCATTCTGTAATTAGAATCTGATTAACGAAGTTGCCGAGGAGATTGCACAACGCCATCATTGCCGGAAGACGCAAAGATGACCTTGAGCAATTTCAGGCGATGCTAGATGAGCTCGAGTTTGATTATGAGCCGCCGGCAAGTAGTTCAAATTCTAGCGGCAGTTTTAAAAGAAATGGGTATCAGGGACATAATCCCCACCGCGCCTGCATGACGCGGACAGCAATGCAAGTACGTAGAGATCGACAGAGCAAAACGAGCGCCCGAGTCTGTACGACAGCGCATGGCAGGAAAGGAAAGGTTCCGTGCCAGAAAATCAGGGCCGCAAAAGGAAACGATGGGGTAATAGTAATGGTAGAAACGGCCATCAAAACCGTGTACACTAGACAAGGCCGCCGACACCTCCGCAAGGCGTCGAGGTGCGATCGCCTGACCCCCGCCACAATGAACCCGAAAGTCTGCCGGGTCCGTCGACTACGAAGAAATGACGACCTCCCTCCGTTGCTGAACATTCGGTGAACATAATCGAACAGGTAACGGAACCGGCAACAAAAATTACGGACATGCACGAGTTTTTTCTAGCGGAGGAATCGATTGTGACTGCGACTACGGAACGCGTAAACCATTTAAAATTTAACGACCTACGAGAGCGTTCTTCTGGAGGAGGAACCGCACCCGACAGGGGCGACAGTACAACCCGTCCTGGAAATCGAAGTTCAGGGCGTGAAATTACGGTGACCGTTTGACACGGGAAGTTTTATATCGGTAATGAGCGAGTATGCTTTTAACCGATGCCTGGCAGTAGGTTCTTGGCCAGTGCTACCTCTTCAACGCACCAAGGTTAAAGGAGATTTGGTTGGAAGGAGCGTGGAGGTTAGGAAGCAGGCCGAAATTCAGTTTAACTGCCAAGGCTATACTTTTGTCGCCAATTTTATAGTTGCGCCGTCGCTCGCTGTGGACGTGTTGATCAGCGTTGAATTTTTAGTAGCGCACCAGGCCAGACTGAACTTTGGAGAAGGTGAAGTTCAAATGTTCAAATGTTTGTATAGCTTATGGGACTTAACTACAGGGTCATCAGTCCCTAAACTTACAAACTACTTATGAACTAGCTAATCCTAAGGACGGCACAAGTATCCATGTCCGAGGGGGGATTCGAACCCCCGACCGTAGTGGCCGTGCAGACCGTGACTGGAGCGCCTCAGTCCCCTCGGCCACCGCGGCCGGCAGAAGGTGAAGTGCGCCTGTTACTTGATGGGTCAAACATAAAGTTAAAATTTGACGAATGCACTGCGACGTTGATTTTCGATGGTCCCTCTTGTCACTTTCTCTCTGACTTCCTAACCGATTATCGGGGGTGTGTGGTGCCGACCAGGTAACCTCTGTTTTCGGTCAACCGACGCTATTGTTGCTTAATTCGCATGAACAAGCAGACATTGCGTCCGAGATTGAACAAAAGGTCAGTTCGATAGAAGACGCTCCACCTCTGGCTAAGGCTGAAATGTCCCGAGTTATGCATAAACATACTTCAGTTTTTTCTGATGCCCCCAGTACCATTAAGAACTTTCGTTATGTATTCAAAGTGCGGGAACATACTAAATTTTTGTCAAGCCTTACGGTATACCGTAGGTGTACAAAGACGAGGTAGCAGAGGAAATTGAACGAATGAAAAGAATTGCGCCTGAAAAGAATTGCGCATGAAAATGCTGTTGTGCTAGAGAATATTCGCACCAAGAAGTCCCGTTGTGTGCACCACGTTTCTAGGTTAAGATTCTATAGAGAATAAGTGTATTAATGTGTATATTTTATTGTATTTATAGGTTCCATTTGGGACATAGACTCTGACCATAACTTGTTGGTTATGAACTGTAGGCTGAAACTGAAGAAACTACAGAAAGGTAGGAACATAAGGAGATGGGACCTAGATAAATTGAAGGAACCTGAAGTTCTTAAGAATTTCAGAGGGAGCTTCAGGCAACAATTGACAGAAACACGGGAAAATAAAACAGTTGAGGAGGAATGGGTAAAATTGAGAGATGAAATAGTGAAGGCAGCAGAGGACAAGATAGGTAGGAAGGCAAGACCTACAAAGAATCCTTGGATATCACAGGAGATACTAAATTTAATCGATGAAAGGAGAAAGTATAAAAATGCAGTAAATGAAACAGGCAAAATGGAGTACAGACGACTAAGAAATGAGATTGACAGGAAGTGCAAAATGGCTAAGCAGGAATGGCTAGAAGGCAAATGCAAGGATGTAGAAGAATGTATAAATAGGGGAAAAATAGATACAGCCTACCGGAAAATAAAAGAAACATTTGGCGATAAGAAAAACAGCTCTATGAATATCAAGGACACTGATGGAAAACCAGTTCTCAGCAAAGAAGGGAAAGCTGAAAGGTGGAAAGAGTATATAGAGGGGCTCTACAAAGGAAATGCACTTCGAGACACTATTGTAGGAAGGGAAGAGGATGTAGATGATGATGAAATAGGAGATACTATACTGAGAGATGAATTTGACAGAGCACTGAAAGATCTAAGTCGAAACAAGGCCCCTGGAGTAGATGATATCCCGTCAGAGCTACTGAAGTCTCTGGGAGAACCAGCCATGACAAAATTGTTTCACATTGTGTGTAAGATGTATGAGACAGGTGAAGTACCCTCAGACTTTAAGAAAAATGTTATAATCCCCATTCCAAAGAAAGTGGGTGCAGACAGGTGTGAAAACTACAGAACCATCAGTTTAATAAGTCATGGTTGCAAAATATTAACACGAATTATATACAGAAGGATGGAAAAGCTGGTAGAAGCCGACCTCGGGGAAGATCAGTTTGGGTTCAGGAGAAATGTAGGAACACGGGAGGCAATACTCACTTTACGGCTTATCCTAGAAGATAGATTAAGAAAAGGCAAACCAACATTTCTAGCTTTTGTAGATTTGGAGAAGGCTTTTGACAATGTTGATTGGAATAAACTCTTTCAAGTTCTGAAGCAAGCAGGAGTAAAATATAGGGAGCGTAAGGTTATTTACAACTTGTACAAAAACCAGACAGCGGTTGTCAGAGTTGAAGGGCATGAAAGGGATGCAGTGGTTGGAAAGGGAGTAAGACAGGGTTGTAGCCTTTCCCCAATGTTGTTCAATTTGTACATTGAGCAAGCTATAAAGGAAAGCAAGGAGAAATTTGGAGAAGGAATTAAAGTTCAGGGTGAAGAATTAAAAACATTGCGTTTTGCCGACGACATAGTAATTCTGTCAGATACAGCAAAGGACCTGGAAGAGCAATTGAACGGAATGGACAGTGTGCTGAAAGGTGCATATAAGATGAACATTAACAAGAGTAAAACTAGGGTAATGGAATGCAGTGTAAGAAAATCAGGTGATGCTGAAGGAATTAGATTAGGTAACGAAACAATAAAGGAGGTAGATGAGTTTTGTTACTTGGGCAGTAAAATAACAAATGATGGTCGCAGTACAGATGATATTAAATGCAGAATGGCAATGGGTAGAAAGGCGTTTTTGAAAAAGAGAAATTTGTTAACATCGAATATTGATTTAAGCCTAAGGAAGTCCTTGCTGAAGGCATTTGTATGGAGTGTTGCCTTGTATGGGAGTGAAACATGGACGATAAGCAGTGTGGACAGAAAGAGGATAGAGGCTTTTGAAATGTGGTGCTACAGACGAATGCTGAAGATTAGGTGGGTGGATCGCGTAACTAATGAGGAGGTACTGAACCGAATTGGGGAGAAAAGAAATTTCTGGCATACCTTGACTAAAAGAAGGGATAGATTGGTAGGACACATTCTTAGACATCAAGGAATTGTGAATTTAGCGTTGGAGGGAAGTGTGTGGGGTAAAAATCGTAGAGGGAGACCAAGATACGCGTATAGTAAGCAGATTCAAGTGGATGTTGGTAGTTGTTCTTATGAGGAGATGAAAAGGCTTGCTCAGGATAGAGTAGGGTGGAGAGCTGCATCAAACCAGTCTCTGGACTGAAGACCACAACAACAACAGGTTCCATTTTTGCAGTTTTTTGTTGTTGTTGTCTTAAGTATTTATGTGTACCGTGTCAACCAAGGTACTACGAAAATTGTGTCGTAAGGGTTTGTCTGTATTTCGTAGCATGTTCAGCGATTCAATAGCTCGGATGAGTAATTTTTACTTGTACTGTTCTGTCAGTAGACGCGTAAATGCGTCCCGGTTCTGCGCAAATAGTTGGTGTTTGCCCTTCGTTGTGGTGACGCCAGCTATTGTGTCTTTTGGAGTGCTGGTCGGTACGATTTCTGCTAAGTTTGTTCAAAAACTTGAATGTTTTTGAAGTTCCTAAGCTCTTGTCTTTTGGTCGCGTGTATGGACGCGAGAAGTGTCAATTCCAGGTACTGTCTGTACCGAGTAATTGGAGTCATTATATGTGTTGCAATGCCCTTGCTGTAAGATTGTGTTAAGTACCTCCATTTAGGTAGAGGGAAGTGCAATACAACTGAGCCGGCCGCGGTGGCCGCGGGGACTGACGCGCTCCAGTCACGGTCTGCACGGCCACTACGGTCGGGGGTTCGAATCCCCCCTCGGGCATGGATATTTGTGCCGTTCTTAGGATTAGCTAGTTCATATGTAGTTTGTAAGTTTAGGGACTGATGACCCCGTAGTTAAGTCCCATAAGATTAACAAACATTTGAACATTTGAATACAATTGACGCGGCAGGTGTCCGCGTGCACGGTCTCCAGAGAGTCATAGTATTTATTTAGTACCATGACGGTACCGCCACCGTAGTGCCTGTACAGGCTTCCACCGTACGCTATTAATTTTGGGGAAAGTTTTCCCTGGCTCTCGAGACGTGTTATTTGTCTTTGAAAAAGCGCACGAAGAATCGGAATGATTCTTAGAATTTCCTTCAACTTGGGCGCTATAAGTAACCAATCGTAGTACACCCAGTAATGAAATCTTTCAGTGTAATGTTTCAGACCGTACCTGAGTAATGTGTAATTGGGAAAGACAAGAAGAGGATTGGTATAGAAGTAAACAGACGACCGGACGCGAGCCCATGAGTTTTATGGAATAGAAGAAAACAGAATCGGAACAGTGCGGTCCTTCAAGTTTACGAAGCAGAAGAAATGGGTAGAGTAACGCCCATCACAAATCAGGTGCTGTAAGTCCCGATCTTGGTGCACTAAACAATAATATGTTTTTATTTCGGGAATCCTGTAAGTAAATGAAGCTGTAAATAATTGATGTATTGTGTCATGTCATCTTGTATGATTTAATAAGATGTACATTTTCTCTTATACAGGTTAATGTTTTTATTCTGTTTTCTTTCCCTAGATATTATACAATAATGTATTTTGTGTCTGTAATTATCTGATGTTGCATTTTTATTATATAGGCATATTATGTTTTATTGTGTTACCCTGCATCTTAACATGTGTTAGTTTCTAGTACTGTTACAGTTTTTCTCTAATATTGGCGTAATGTGTTTTATTGTTGTAATATATTGCATATTAAAGATGTCTTTTATTTCCAGGTATTTCCGGAGCATGCATTTGTTTCCGTAATTATTTTGTATCTCTAGCATAACATTTTGGGGAACATTCAAATTGTTTACCTTGTTTTGTTGTGCAAATAGCATTTTGTGAACGTTCGTTGCTTCATGACCGCACGCCACTGCGGCAAAAAAAAAAAAAAAAAAAAAAAAAAAAAAAAAAAAAAAAAAAAAAAAAAACTAATTTCCGCTACCGGGAGACGCAAAGTGCTTATGCCTGTGTTTGTTCTCCATTTTCAGACAACCCAGCACGCAAGAGAGAAGGAATGGCGCCAGTAGTTAGATGCTAGCTAGTTGCGGTAATGTAGCTTGGGTAGATGTGCGCCTCGGTTGCACAGTGGTAGAATGCAAGGCTACAAATCCAAAGGTTCGATTCCCGCCAGGTCCTAGGATTTTTATCTGTCACCTTCCACTTCTTTCACCTCTGGCAGTATTGCTCATGTGAAAAATACCGAGTAGCACCGTGGTTCGGAACCCACGTTAAACTGTAGGTCCCCCTATAACTGGCTGGGTAAGTCAGTTCGAAGGTCGGAGGAAGGCAACAGCATACCACCTCCAAACAGGACCATGGCACAGCACTATGGTGTTCAAACCAATCTTCGGATTGTTGACTGCTTTACTTTACTTTAATACATGACAAGGAGCAGCGCAACGCGATGTTTGTAGTGCCTTGCTTGTAACACAACCGCTCAGCAATATTTCAATTCCGCGCTTCTGCTTGCTGCCTCCCTATGTGCGTGAATCTGTGTATGTATCGGCCACGTAGGGATAACTACGTTTTTTTGCCTCATAGATTATCACATTGTTTTAATTGTAAAATTTCTGTTCTTGTACTCAGTCTTAAGTGATTGTAAATACAACTCGCTACATGATATCCCAAGGTCGCTACAACTTATTGCGACAGATAAATACTTTATTCTTCCTTGTTTATTAGGAAAAGGTGATTTATTTGTATTATTATAAATTAATATTGTTTTTTTTGTGTAAAATGTTGTAGAACTGAATTGTAACTGCCTGTAACAGCTGATCGACCCTTGCATTCTAAGACGGGCTCGCGAGTATGCTGCCGTCGGCGCCCATTATCCTGCGCTATTGCATCAAGAGCTGGCCACTAAAAACTAACAGGCCGCAAGCAAAGAATAATGTTAGGGGGAGAAAGATGTTATTCCTTGCTCACAATTACGTTTCATTATTGTCGATTTTCATTCCGTCTGATGGAAGCCTCATTCAGTGTAAATGAAATATTAACTTACCGGTCAAAAGAAAAAAAATTGCTGCCGTAAGGGAATGATTACCGGTACGATCATAAAGATCGGCGCATGAAATATAGGACGTCGATCTAACTAAAGGCCGGCCGCGGTGGCCGAGGAGACTGAGGCGCTTCAGTTACGGTCTGCACGGCCACTACGGTCGGGGGTTCGAATCCCCCCTCGGGCATGGATATTTGTGCCGTCCTTAGTTGTAGGTAGTTCATAAGTAGTTTGTAAGTTTAGGGACTGATGACCCTGTAGTTAAGTCCCTTAAGCTTAACAAACATTTGAACATTTCTAACTAAAGGTAATTCCTGGATGTTTAAGGAAAAATGTTGCTTATGGGTTCATTAACTTCTGTTAGAAGTGATTAGAAGTTGCAATCAGTGTTATTGAATATTCCCAGGGATTCATTTAATTAAGACAGCAAAAGGGCTCCATAACGGTGGTGCAATGAAGCGATATAATTTTTTTCCTTATTATTAAAAAAACGATATAGATGTGGTATAAGCCGCTCATTTTGTTTAACAGGTAGTAAATTTTATCAAGTAACTGCTGAGATACCAAATTAGTTCGTGACCAGTGGGAAAAGGAAATGTAATTATGAGCAGTCCTGATGGGAGCTGTTTTATTTGTGATAATTTAGTTGGCCGAATCGTTTAATGATCCTGAGGGAGTCATATAAACAGCAACGAAATGTTCGTATGCTAAAAGTTAGGATCGGTAACTATTTATCACAACTATTTTACTTTCCTACGGCAGAACGTAATTATAAAAAAAGCAGTTATTGATACAAAGGTTGGGAGGTCATTAAAAACTGATTGCGCCATTGAATACTTACTGGAGTGTGACTATACAGTAATTAAAGTCAATTTGATTTACGTGATGTTAGCAAGGAATACATCGAGTATCCGACGTCTTAGTTTTCGAGTGAAAAAAGGGGAAATACTATTTGTAGAAAATTAGTTTTGATAAGTCACCCACGCCTGAAGAGGCAGAGCTTTGAATCAGTTATCACAATTTATGGTTAAGAATCAAAGTGGCGGTGGTGCCGTAGGGTTTATTTTACTTTATTTTGAATAATAATTCAAAAGATAGCTAGTGGGTGTTATGACTAGGTCCATAAGTCACTCGAAAACTTTAAAGCACCAATATTTTATTACGGTGTAATCTTATGGAAATAATTTTCTTTTCTTTTCTTTTTTTTTTTCCATAAATGGTCAAGCAATACTTCACGAAAGAAATATTCACCACTGTACTTAATTCAGTTTTTTTAATAATAAATATTTTTCATTTTGTGACGAAATCGATAGTTTGCCAGTACAAGAACGGGTGGAACAATATTATTTATTATTTTCAAAAGTTGGTATCAGGACAAAGGTGATACACGAAAAATCTCAACACCATCTCAGGGTAGTTTACAAACATTTTTTTTTTTTTGTGTGTGTACAAAAATAACAGCTGGGACTGGAGAACCTGCGTAGAAGAACATACGATTGGAAACACGAAACACAGTAAATATATGAATAAATAATACTAAAATATTAACCATTTTAGTTATTTTAAAAGTATAAACGTGAAACTATTATGAACTCATTTAATATTGTGAAGCATTCTTTGCCTTAACTGTGTACTGATCCTTACCGAATGACTGCAAACGATAAAAGGCGAACCTAGAGAAATCTTCTGTGATATATATATTAGTTTAATGATCCTGAGGGAGTCATATAAACAGAGAGGTCATTAGGAAAAATTTTCTTGTTTACATCTCGTTGCTATGTATAGGCGACCAGGGCCCGAATTATTTATTAATACAACATTATGATCTGTGATCAGAATTATTTCATTAAGATGTTTCACATATTAAGACTTATGTGGAGGAAAATAGAATCACGTTGACAAGCGAGATTCTGATATTTTATATTTCCATATATATATATTACATGGCAACAGGAGGTGCACAAGAAGATACGTCTGTTATGGCAGCAGTGACTTAATTTTATTTGTTTTATTAAAACAACCATTGAGGACATATATTTTTTATGTTTTTTAAATATATAATTGTAAATATCTGAGGAACGTCGTCCTGTAGAATGGACAATTACAGGCGACGAGGTTTAACATTCAGACTCTTGTGAAGTGTGAGGTTTGCGCAGACACCTGGGAAACTCCACGCCACCGACAGCGGCAGCACTACGCGCCGCGTCCGGCCTGCTCGCCACAGAACACCAAAAATAACAGAAGTGCAAAGACCATGTTATCACACGGAAACACAGAACGACAGCAACGCTACTAGTGGCCTGGCAGTGAACTTTCAATCCGAAAAATGTGGCGCGAAAATCCATATGTTTACTTCTAAATACACGAATGAGAAAAAGTTATATTGGTGTTAGATGACAATATTTTTCATTTATTCTTTGAGGGTGGACCTCATAGAAAGGTTTTTGAGACCTCTCAAAGTAATATATACGAGAAATTTAAATCAAAAACTAACATTAATTGCTTGTGGCTGTTGTTTACAGTCGACCAAACTTCGTAAACGATGCCGTGGTAATCTTTTTGGCCGTAAAATTGTTTGTTTCTAAAACTCGGTACTGCGATTTTCGCCGTGTAGCGTTATCACATGGAAATAAAAGTAAAGTAAATAATGTATCATCATTACACCACCTAATATTACGGATGCGGACAAAAATTAAGCAGTATAACAGCAATATATTTACACTGCGAATTAAAAGAAAATACACACATAAGATCGCAATTAGGAGGACGCTGCTATAGAACCTCAGCACAGAACCACAGAATAGGGAGCATACAGAAGGGAAAGCTGGGGGCGGCGCCTTTGATCTGTATGTTACCAAGCGTTGCGCTCGACGCCATATTGAAAAGCAGTAAACGCGGAACTATAGCCACTTAGTACTTTGGCTGGAAATGGACTTTTTACGAACTGCAGCTAATCTCACCGACTTTTACGAAAGGAAACGGCTTTTCATTTTGCTCTCATCTATTTTGCGCCCTCTTCTTGCACCTAATTCTAATCAAACGAAAAAAAAAATAGGCCTAAATTTTAATACAACTACGAAAATGTACGGTGGATTCGATGATCGTTTTATTTGGTGCTTATCTCTATAAAAATCTCAAATAACGCGAAGTTATGTTTGGGAAATTAGTTATAAACAAGAAAGTGACTTTGCAACTGCCATGTTTTCTTTGACATGAATAAATTCGTACAAAATATTGAGTCAGACTTACCAGTACAACGTGATTGCACAGAACTAATGACGTCTGGGCATATATAAAAAGTGTATTTGCTTTAGGAGTGTCATTAATTTACTGATCGGAGAAGGGCATATAGAGGAATCTGTCAACCACAGAGCAGAAACAGCATAAAATAATTATTCCCCTTAATCCATTTGTTTGAGTATCCGAAGAGCATTCGTTGCCAACATTAGCACACTACACCTCCAATCCCGTAAGTAAAATTTTACCTGCCTACTTACGCACTATTTTTTGTCATTAATTTTATATTATTCCCTGCAACGTTAAACTTATAAAATATAAATGTACTTCAACATTTCGATGCTGTTGAACTGCTGCAGCAACAGCAACAGCGAGAGTTATCGTGAAGAGAAGAAGCAAGGCTACTTTTAATAATTATGCACACATTGCTCTCATTCGAAACTGATAACATTTAACTTTCACTACACATATAGCGACGTTTACTTACTGCTCAGGATTTTTTGGGAAGATGAAGAAGCTTATATCCTTATTTGTATTCGAATTATTGCGGCAATTAGGTGCTGAACACCATCGGCCGCCTTTTCTTTTATTGCTGCTCATAATAAAAACGGAACAGCTGCAACTACTGACACACTGTTCTTTCTTTTCACTGCACCAAATACTTTTTTACTTTTATGCAATTCGGGCATTTAAAATACACAATTAACAAACAAAGATGGCGCATTACCACGCCACAGAGTAGGGAGTGATCACACGTTTACTGCTTTTCAAGATGGCCGCTTCCGCGCATGCGCCCTAAATTTTGGACGACAGACTGCAGCGGGAGTTTCCTTTCTGTATATTCCTTATTCTGTGACAGAACACCACATACGAATCAAAACAAATATGGAGGACTCTAAAGCGTAAATCATCCAATAGGAAAGAGAGATGAAAAATCGCAACGCTCACAGCGCTCTATGCGGCCTGACAGGGAACCAACATCGTGTTACAGGAAATCCCTATTTGAGTTTCACCCCCCTGTTGCTCGCCACCTGCGAGCCCAGCGCGGCAACCAGCTCTCGCCATCCTCGCTGACGCAAGCAGACACGCCCCCCGCACCCGCAGCCAGCTGACTGAAACGGCGTGGTCGACGACCCCGGTCCCGTCCAGAGGCGTCCCTCAGGGGGGTGAAACTCATATAGGGATTTCCGGTAACACGATGTTGGTTCGCTGCCAGGCCACATGGAGCGCTTCGAGCCTTGCGATTTCTCTTCTCGCTTTCCTGTTGGATGATTTACGCTTTACAGTCCTCCATACTTGTTTTGATTCGTAGGTGGTGTTCTGTGCTGAGGTTCTATAGCAACGTCTTCCTAATTGCGATCTTCTGTGCGCATTTTGTGAGTTTCATAAATTTCATTTATTTCAACTATACAGAATTTCCATTTCATATGACTGAAGATGCATAAGTAGTAATCAACAGAAATAAAAATAAATTGGTTTTTGTAGACATTACAGTAGGCCTACATTCTTGTTTGCAGGACAGTGTATATGGCTGTAAAATTATTTATTTGTACAATCTACTATTCCTCTTTTGGTCACATGAGTGGATATAATTGTGCCTTAGCGTATGTGAAAACTGAAAAATCATTTACATAGATGCATGCAATATCAGATGATTTTTAGTCTGACATGCGCAAAATCACATATATTTCCATGTTATAACGCCACATGGCGAAAATCGCAGTGCCGAGTTTTAGAAACAAAAAAATTTACGATCAAAAAGATTACCACGACATTTACGAAGTTTGGTCGACTGTAAACAACAGCCAGAAGCAATTAATGTTAGTTTTTTATTTAAATTTCTCGTATATATTACTTTCCAAGGTCTCAAAAACCTTTTTATGAGGTCCACCCTCAAAGAATAAATGAAAAATATTGCCATCTGACACCAATATAACGTTTTCTCATTCGTGTATTTAGAAGTAAACATATGGATTTTCGCGACACATTTTCCGGATTGAAAGTTCACTGCCAGGCCACTAGTAGCGCTGCTGTCGTTCTGTGTTTCCGTGTGATAACATGGTCTTTGCACTTCTATTATTTTTGGTGTTCTGTGGCGTCCCTGGCTGACAACGTCGAGGGCGCGCGCCAGCAGCGGGCGCCTGGCGATAAACTCCTGGCTCTGCAGCAGAGGCTCCGAGAACGGAGATCTCACTCGGACTGCAGCTCGATCGCAGACCTCACACCATCGGCTTGCCGTGGGCTGTCAAAGAACCACAGAACTGACATAGCCCCTCGCTGTATTGTGCATGAATAGCTGCATAACCTGCCACCCAGTAAGTGCACAGTCCATTTGTGCAATACTAGTCTCGTCTGTTGGTAATGTACGGGCAGAAGAGGGTAACAAGGTAACGAGTGTATCGTCAGGCGTGCCCCAGGGGAGTGTGATAGGACCGCTATTATTTTCTATCTATGTAAATGATCTGATGGACAGAGTAAGTTGTAATTTGCGGCTGTTTGCTGATGATGCTGTGGTGTATGGGAGGGTGTCGTCTGTAACTGACTGTAATAGCATACAGGTTGACTTAGCCAAATTTTCTAGTTGGTGCGAAGAATGGCAGCTAGTTCTCAATGTAGAAAAATGTAAGGTGATGCGCATGAGTAGAAAAAACAATCCTATAATGTTCGAATACAGCATTAGTAGTGAGCTTCTTGATGCTGTCGCGTCGTTCAAATATCTAGGCGTAACATTGCAGAGCGATATGAACTGGAACGAGCATGTAAGGATAATTGTGAGTAAGGCAGACAGCTGACTTCGGTTTATTGGGAGAATTTTGGGAAGATGTACTTCACCTGTAAAGGAGACCGCGTATAAAACGCTTGTACGACCACGTCTTGAGTATTGCTCAAGTATTTGGGACCCGCAGCAGATCGGTTTGAAGCAAGACATAGAGGCGGTTCAGAGGCGAGCAGCTAGATTTGTTACCGGTAGGTTCGACCAATGCGCGAGTGTCACGGAAATGCTCCGGCAACTCAATTGGGGATCGCTGGAAGAAAGACGACGTTCGATTCGTGAATTTCTGTTAAGTAAATTTAGAGGACCGGAATTTGAAGCTGAGTGTAGTACGATCTTGCTGCCGCCTACTTACATTTCGCGTAAAGATCACAAAGACAAGAGAAATTAGGGCTCGTACAGAGGCATATAGGCATTCTTTTTTCCCTCGTTCAATTTGGGAGTGGAATAGGAAAGGAAATGCCTAGTAGTGGTACAGTGTACCCTCCGCCACGCACCTTACGGTGAATTGCGGAGTATGTATGTAGATATGTAGATGTAGATAATGCAAGGCGATACCACGGGTGAAAACTCGATGCAGCTGGAAAGTCGCTGTCACTGACGCTCATGCAAGCTGGTGTTCCGTCCGTGGCGACAACGAGATATTCTCCAAATCAGTCACGCACGAGGCGATGTAACCGAGATGCTGCTGTGCTGGTGCCGGATCTACTGTCAGAGACACTCGAGCAGTATAAATATACTTACAGTGCGGTCAGTAGTGTCCTCCAAGTTGCTTTGGAAGAAAGTTGCTCCCCATGCCCCTAGAGCTGAATCGTGTTAAACATGTGTGGCGATCAAAAGTCGTGTTGATATCTATAACCAAAACAGACCTGTGTGACGCACAAAGACGTCTTGATACAGGATTGTAGTGGACCTGATGTTATGTTTTTGAACTTCTAATATTGAAAATCGAGACTTAAATTTAGCCTTCGAGCAAAGACACATCTGCGAATGTGTGACAGACTACAACGAGAGTGTTTGAATACTTGTCTTATATTTTTTTTGTTTCTGTCTGATATTGTCTATGATATATGTTTTTTTTGTGGCCTATGTATTAATACTACACTGATGTATGTCCCAAACCTGTGGTCTAACCAGCCACACCAGCAAACACACCATTTGTTTTCTTTTAATGATTTTTGAAATGGATTTATGATTTGTATTGTATAAGAAGCCAGTCCACTCTGCCCATGCTCTTTTTATGCCATGATTTTCTAAGGGCAACCTGGTAAATAAAAAAGTGCCTGAAGCTCAAATTTATATGATAAATTTGAGTTCAGTCAATTTTTTCTCACTAAGGAAGGGGTGATGAAACACGTCCACATAATGTGTTCCATTTAACTGACTCCCCGTGAAAAAATGTTGACGAGCTTCAAACATTTTTTTTTTTTTTTTTTTTTTCTGAGTGTAGCAAGACACTCCACTCGCAATATGCGAGATACCAGGCATGATATATTGATTTAGTTTTATCTGTATGTAAAATTTAAAGTGTCTATGTTGTACACGAGGCCCCAAATATCTATTAGTGTGTACTGTGATGTGCTTAGTGGGAACTGGTCCTGGCTTCCACAGAATGAATGAAACTTCGTATGTAAGAGAGTTTAGGAAGTGCTAGACGCGCCTCGTCTGATTTGTGTCGTCGTTTCTTTCAAACTCTGGGCGTTTAATGTCTCTGGGCGAGAAGTAGGTTTGCCAACTGCTGAGCAGAACCCAGTCTTAGCAAAGATTCCTAATGTAGCTTGCTCTTAACCTCCTTCGCTGGGGATTGGTCAGATTACCTGCCTGACGAACGGTGACACTCTCTGGGTTCCCCTCCACTACCTCTCCTCGGCAATGGCTAGGCAGTGCTAAAGAGAGCTATTCATTCGCTTCTTGGTTCCTGGTAGGGTAAGTACCTCTGGGTTTGGTTCTGCTGTGGCCTCGTGGCTCGACGTAGTTCAGGCTCCATAGTCATACTTATGTCTTTTCACGAGTTTAATTCTGGGAGTAGCAGCTACACTACGGGTAGTAGTGAGATTTTGCTTAATTTCGTACAGGATTGCTAATTTTATGTCGATTTTTGCTGGAATCTGATCCCGAAGCTCTGATGGTGTTTCGTTAGCATAGTTCTTGCACTTTATAACTTTTAAATCACTTCTTCACCTGTTGAAATATGTTCAATGTCTTTCATGTTCTTATCGTAGTTGAATTCTAATATTTTCGGGGATTCGCAATGCTGTTCGTACTTTGTCGACAGAACGCGCGGACAATATGAGACTAATCCTTCAGCTTTTCCTCTGTATTCTATCAATCTGTAACCTTGCTTATCTAATAGATATCATTCCTCTGATCAGAAATAATGGTTACACGATATATTTCGCGATCTTATTCTCTTCGGAATTGATTTTGTTAACTTTATGCATATTTTGTGTTCCGACTTAGTAGAGTGCTGTATTGATCTAACAACTTTAACCTTCTGTAGTTATCTTCTCCCTGTGCTAAACGAACGCCAGAGCGACCGTCTTTAGATATTATTTAATGAAATCTTGGTCTTAAACCAAGTGCGTTTGTTTATGGTAGTTGATCATGAGCCTAAGACCACTAGCTTGACACATTATGGAAGCTAAGTACTATTAGATTGTGCGCGAGTGAACTTTCGATCTGCATTCTCTACATTGCTTGGCTGTCGCCTTGGTGTATTGATGTTGGGTGCTTGGTAAGTTCCTGCATGGCTTGGCGTATGAATGTGTGTGTGAATGTGCTGCAATTCATCTGTCCCCTCCAATGAAATGTGATCGTAATTAACCTGTACTCAACTTTGCAGGTGGGCAATTTCAGGACCATGTAATTGTGGATATTTTGAATATTTTGTAAGGTGTGTTTATCATAGTTTAAAAAAAAAATGGTCTTCCCCCTTGTTGTTCTTGTTTTGAACAATAAATTAATTTGATAAACTATAATCATTTTGTGCTAATTTAAATTCTCCCCTCATCATTTATTTTGGATTAATGCGGGGTAAATTGTTCATGTATCTTGTGTCTCTGCTCCCTTCTGGAGCAGAGAATATTTGCGTTTCAGTTACCAACATTTCTGATTTAGATCCATAACTGCGGATCATTATTTAATTGTGTGCAGTTTCCTCTAAAGATTACTGTAAAGGTAGAACTGTTTGCTTAACTTATGTTAATGATTTGCCCAATTTATTACCCTATAAAACTATAATGTATGCTGATGACACCACCTTTATCGTTTTACAAAATGATATAAATGAAGCTGACCAAATGAATAATTCAATGATGAATATGGCAGCACTATGGTTTCAAGAAAATAGGCTCACGTTAAATGAAAACAAAACCGAACATATGCTTTTCACCCTAAGAATCATTAGTGATGAACATAACAATTTTAAGAACTCTGTAAAATTGTTAGGTATCCACTTAGATAGAAAATTATATTGGAGTGTGGAGATGAAAAAAACTATGCAGTAGGTTGACTAGTCTTATATCTCCTTAGTAAACTTAAGTACTGTGTCAGTAAAGAACTAATACTTATGGCTTACCATCCCTTCTTCCATACACACCTTCATTATGGTGTTCTTTTGTTGGGAAATCTGGCTGGAACCAAGGATGTCTTTATATGGCAGATAAAGGGCATTAGGTGTATTTTTTGATTAAATAATCAAACTTCCTGCAGACAGCATTTCATAGACCATAAAATACTGTGCCTAGCTTATTCATTTTAAAGTCATTGTCTTATATTAAACAAAACATACATTTGTATGAAATGAGATCTGATGTGCACTCATATAACACTAGAAATAATAACTTATTGGACATGCCCTGGTCCCGTCTTAGTAAGATCCAAAAATAACTTTCTATATGCAGGTAGAGCATTTTTAATAATATTCCGTACGAAATAAGGGTATTACCTGAGGTTAAATTTATAAGATGTATTGAAACTTGGTTGAAAGGAAAGGCATTTTATGATATATATGAATTTTTTAATAATGACAAACTTGAAAGTCCTCTGTAAATATAATAATGAAATGTAAATTAATAAAACTTGAAATTTATTGTAAACGTGGGACTACTCTTATAAATGGTATCTGTAAACTATGTAAAATTGTTGTGATTAATTGTAAAGTGTTCATATCTACATTTGTTTGTAAAATTAAACTATATATGTAGTGACCATGCCTCATGCAATTTTGTAATTGTCTACGGGCAAGTAAATAAATATGTATTGTCTTTAGTGTAATTTGATTGAAAACATTCTCCTGTACATACCTGATGTAATAAATTTTGTCTTGTGTCATTGTGGTTAAATAATAACTCCAATATGATTTTTTATTACAATGGACACAAACCAATGAGTTTAGAATACTATACTGATTAACGCTGGACAGAAAAAAATGTGTAATTAACTCATTTGATAAATAAATGTTCGCACTGCAATTTATTACCATTTTATTTACTAAATTCCTTTGTTTATGACTTAATGTTTACTTTTCGCAGGTTCTTATCTTAATGAAAACAAAGTGATAAAAAACTATGCACAGTATGCATTCCTTTCCACTGAGTCTATCTTAGCCTCACACAGACAAGAGCCATGGATAATTTTATTATTTTACATTTCACCCACAATGTGTTCTAAAGCATGCTGAAAAAACTTAAGTTTTCCTATGCATACCATTATCTCTAAGTTGGATACAGCACATTACAGATGCTTGTTTGGTTATTTGTGTATACATTTGTGTTATATTGTAGTTTTATGTCGTAATTCTTATGCTTGTGTTGTTCTGTCTTTTGTCTCTACTGGGTTCATTGTATGTGTTAAATTTCACACTGAAACAACATTTGCCGGTATTGAGATCAATAATAATGGAATAGTTACTGTAGGTAAAGGAACAAAAGGAAAATTCAATCCTGTTCATAATAAGCATATAAATAACTCATATAATGATAGGTATTACTACTGCCCTTTTGCCAAAGGTAAAATGATGAGGAAGAAAGAAACAATATCTGTGACAGAATGTATACAGCTATCATACCACATCCTTCACTGAATGGGTATTAAACATTCGAAAAAGATTCATTTGCTTAACTTATTTATAGCAGTTCCTTTAATAGTTACATACTGTAATCATTAGTTATACTATTTTTCCCAAAATGAAGTTTAACTGGTGGCTGAATGCTTGCCATTTCCAGATTATCAAGCACCTACCGCCTATGATACAAATATAAATCATTAATAGGTGGAGTATCCCAGCAGAAATGATCGATATATTACTTTTTTTTTTTTTTTTTTTTTTTTTTTTTAATTTTCGTCTGACATTATTCGTGCTCAACAAATGATGAATGGGTTTAGAGACTGTAAATTGAATACCTTCTAGAACCATTAATATATTCATTATTTGTTTCTATGGACAAATTACACGCAGAAAACAGTATTTGATTATTTAAACCAATGTGGATAGTAAATATACTGCTTACACAGGAACATGCAACATGATTACAGGGAAACTCTATACAATTTTCTACTTTTTATTGTGTTATGGCAACAGTGAGTAACATTGTTATGACTTACTGAGTATCTCTTTCTTCTGGATACATCACCGACTTTGGTGGCTTGAACTTCAATTATTGGCGAAACAATATGGAGGTCGGTGTGGTGGAATTAGTGGGATACGTATCTGCCTGTATAAGTTGGGGTTTTCAGTAGTTCGTGGAGGTCAGTATGATGGTATTCGCGGGATATGTATCTGCCTGTACAGGTTGGGGCTTTCAGCAGTTAGTATGGTGGTATTGGCGGGATGTGTATCTGCCTGTATAAGTCGGAGCTTTTAGTAGTAGGTGGAAGCTTATAGGGAGAGATGTATTTACAAGTCAGGGCTTTCAGTAGTTTTAAATGTGTTTATTTCAGTAGTTGTAGGAGGCTTGTATGGGTGGAAATGTATCTGCCTGTATAAATAGGGGCTTTTAGTAGTAGGTGGAAGCTTGTATGGAGGGGTATGCATCTGCCTGTAAAAGTCGGGGCTTTTAGTAGGGGGTGGTGGGGTTGGTATGTATGGAGGGATATATATCTGCCTGTAAATATTGGGGCTTTCGGTAGTTGGTGGAGGCTTGTATGGAGGGATTTGTATCTGCCTGTATAAATCGAGTCTTTTAGTAGTAGGTGGAAGCTTGTATGGAGGGATATGTACTTCTCGGTATAAGTCGGGGCTTTCAATAGTGGGTGGTGGTGGCTTGTATGCAGGGATATGTATCTGCCTGTAAAAGTCAGGGCTTTCAGTAGTTTGTGGAGGCTTGTATGGAGGGATGTGTATCTGCCTGTATAAGTCAGGGCCTTCAGTAGTTGGTGGAGGCTTGTATGGAGGGGTATGTATCTATCTGCATAAGTCACGGCATTCAGTAGTGCATGGTGGTGGCTGGTATTGAGGGAAGTGTAACTGCCTGTAAAAGTCGGGGCTCTGAGTAGCTGGTGGAGGCCTCTATGGAGGGATTTTGTATCTGCTTGTATAAACAGGGGCTTTTAATTTTCGGTGGAGGCTTGTATGGAGGGAAATGTATTGATCTGTATAAGTCAGGGCTCTCAGTAGTGCTTGGTGGTGGCTGGTATGGAGGGAAGTGTATCTGCCTGTAAAAGCTTGGGCTTTTTTAGAAGATGGTAGTGGTGGCTTGTTTGGAGAGATACGTATCTGCCTGTAAAAGTCTGGGCTTTCAGTAGTTGGTAGTGGTGGCTTCCATGGAGGGATAAGTATCTGCCTGTATAATTTGGGGTTCGCAGGATATGTATCTGCCAGTATAAGTCGGGGTTTCAGCAGTTGATGGAGGCTGGTATGGTGGTATTGACAGGTCATGTATCTGTATAAGTCATGGCTTTCAGTAGTTCGTGGATGCTGGTAAGGTGGTATTGGCGGGATGTTTATCTGCCTGTGGAAATCGTGGCTTTTAGTAGTAGGTGGAAGCTTGTATGGAGGGAGATTTATTTACCAGTTTAAGATAGGGGCTTTTGTAGTTGGTGGTGGCTTGTATGGAGGGATATGTATGTGCCTGTATAAGTCCGGGTTTTAAGTAGTAGGTTGAGGCTTGTATGATGGGAGATGTATTTACCTGTATAAGTCGGAGCTTTCAGTAGTTGTTTTTGGTGGTGGCTTGTATGGAGGTATATGTATCTGGTTGTGTTCTGTCCAGTCTGGTGATTTTGTGTGTGTCGAATGTACAAAATGGGGAAATAAATTGTCGGAACTCTGGTTAGGAGACGATATATGCTGCTGAACCCCAGTTCCGAATCTTCTTCTTTTCGCGCGGTTAGTGCAAGTGTTGCAGTTCTTGAGTTTGTCGTACGGTGGCAGGCAGACTGGTGGTTGTGGAGATTCTGTTGTAGGTCCTGCAGGTTAAAAAATGCGTCAATCAGGCATCCTTCTATATCAACCACAAGAACAAAAACACAATCATCATAACACTTTATAAAAGCAACTGTAATGCTCACTATGCACCCTAAACATGGACTGTCATTCACACCTTTAAGATGTGAGGATGCTCAATTTACGTGGAAAAAGTAAAGATTTTATAGCATAGAAGTACAAATAGGTGGATAATGTAGTAATGTACGTAGGTAGAAACACTTACAGGAACTTGTTACAGTTCGAGATTTCAACGAGTGGCAGGCAGAAGGCCGCAGACCCTTCCAGGTATGCCATTCCATTTCCAAAAAATGTTCAAATGTTTGTATAGCTTAAGGGACGTAACTACGGGGTCATCAGTTCCTAAACTTACAAATTACTTATGAACTAGCTAATCCTAAGGACGGCACAAATATCCATGCCCTAGGGGGGATTCCAACCCCCGACCGTAGTGGCCGTGCAGACTGTGACTGGAGTTCCTCAGTCCCCTTGGCCACCATGGCCGGCATTCCATTTCAAATCGAGCAGAATAAATCATTGCACTTTTGTGGGGTTATATCTTATAGTCATAGTAAGCAGACGTTAATATGTTTAACAAACTCTCAGCTGTGATACCCAAATGCTTCCGGTTGTTTTTTAGGTGCGAAAGTAACGTAATTTTTTGATATCACCTGATAGCTCGGAAACTATTCATAGTAAAAATTTCAAATAAATTAAAAAATTAAGGCACTATTGTATAGACTGATGTGTATTTTAGAATTTCTATTTAAAGTACTTTTCACCATTTGTCGTCTTTAATATACATTTTTAAACTAAATGAAATATATGCCATATTGTGCAGCATTTGATTTTAAACTAGTATCAGTAAACAGTTTCATGGTGTCTTGAATAAAGTGCCGTAGAAAAAATAAAGTGTATCCAGAAAACCGTGGCAATTTTTCCACCTGCACTACACCGTGTTTATGCAACCAGTCAGTCCTTATGGCTGCTGTTGAGCGACACCATCTGAAGAAAGGGCCTGAACCACAGACAAATATATACAGACGGGAAACCTCCATAAGGGCCTGGTCCTATGCTCAGGGGTGCGGGTAGGGAGGGTTTCCAGCAGTTCCATAAGATGTCCCATGATGGCGCTGCAGTCAGAAGCAGCCCTTTAAACTGGCCAGAGCAGGTGGCAGGTTGCGGCTGCCCCCACCACCACCTCCTCTCAAACGCCAGCAAGCTGGACACAGCCGTGGCCTCGTGGCATGCGGCATGAGCTCTCCCCTCAACCTCCCCTCCACGCTACCCTCAGAAGTGCCTCTAGTATGGTCTACCGGTACTAAGCCAGGGAACCGCCAGACACCTGCTAGCATCTTACGGAACTACCAGGGGAGCATAGGACAGTGGTTTAGAGGGGGCTGCTTCTCTGTATATGTTACTCTGTGCCTGCGCGCTGCCGTGCCACGTCACGCAGAGTAGGTCTCGACCGCATGGCTCAGTGGCTGACCGATGGGGCGCAGCCCACTGCCTCACATCAGCCAGCCAGTCAACTACGCAATCACGACCTACTCTGCGTGACGTGGCACGGCAGCGCACAGACCCTCTCTTCAGACCTCTTGAATGGTGGACGGCAGCCCACCGCTATGTAACTCCTAAGTGCAACGCGAGCTTACCTACTTATTACTAAATTATTTTTTCCCACGTTGAAGATAAGGGACTCTATAATACTAAAAACGGAAAAAAACGTGTAATAAAAAGAAGTCCAAACCAAGTAAGTTTAATCCTTATGAAGATGCGTTTATTTTCATAAACGGAAAAAGGTTTTATTACAATGAATCAGTTGTTGTTATGTTATTGTTATACACCTACATCAACTTTAGATATTCAACTTCAAAATTGTTCACTGAAATCCTGTGTCAGGTTCTTGGGTTCCACAGCACACAAAGTGTCACGTTCGGAAACTTACGCTAATTTCACCGAATTTTAACTTGAAAAAGAGTATTAATTTAACGTATTAATCCAAGACAGTTGTTTTCTGTTTAATTGACACATGTAGAAAAATATTAATTATTTAAAAATACTACGTCACTTTTCTCGTCCGATTTCGAATCGATAATTGTAAAAACAACTGATGTCCACTTTTTGGCAAAAAATGTGATATATGGAAAGAAGCATTCGGGATACGAAGATGCAGATCTGTGACAAAATTAGGCATGCCCTACACAAATTAATGCTTTTACAGGTATACCGCTTTTCGCGTTCTTTGCATTAACAACATGAGTCCCGGACTCATGTTATTATTGCAAGAAAGAAGAAACGGCAGATAGCAGAATCAAACATACATAGTCTGTCCCAGTTTTGTGTAGTAAATACAATTCTTGCAATTGGCAGTACCTGTACGTACACACGTCTAATGCCTGTGGCCTTATCTGTGTGCATTGTTACAGCAACTGCGTATACATTGTCGTTTAGCTTTGTTATTAGTATTCGGTCCTTTGGAATATCTGTGCACAATGTCGAGAAAGGGAGGTGCTCAACCGGAACCACATAAAAGAAAAGCCATGAAATCCTGCCAAAACGCAAGAACTCTACGTGAATCAGTGGAACAGAAATTAATGCAGTAAAAATATGATCTGACTGTCAGTAATTTCTTAGACTGTGTGAATACCACGAAGATACACACCAAAAAGGACCTACCGTAGTATGTTCATTTTTGGTTGATTACATTAACACAGATGTTTCTGGTGGTGTTACTGAATTGCACGTGTTCTCAGAGATGTGCCCTGCACAAAACAATAACAGCATAGTGGTTAGGGCAATGAACTGCCTTGTAAGTCCCAGCATATTCCAAAATACATTCCAGCATTTTCCTATTCGTGGCAATTCATTATTATCATGGGAACATAGATTTGTTTGCATAAAACTTGATAGTAGAACAATACAGAACATATTGTTTGTATAAATGTCTTGAATACATCAAGACATTCTTTTTTTTTTTTTTAAAAAAAAAAAAAAAAAAAAAAAAAAAAAACCAATATCCAAGTAAATATTGATAGCCGGCCGCGGTGGCCGAGGGGACTGAGGCGCTCCAGTCACGGTCTGCACGGCCACTACGGTAGGGGGTTCGAATCCCCCCTCGGGCATGGATATTTGTGCCGTCCTTAGTATTAGCTAGGTCATAAGTAGTTTATAACTTTAGGGACTGATGACCCCGTATTTAAGTCCCATAAGCTGTACAAACATTTGAAATATTGGTAACAAAAATGGCGGATAAAATTTTATAAGCGACCCTGTTTGACTGACGATAGTTATGGGAAGAATGTGGACCAAACCGTAACACAGTGAAATTTTTCCAGGGAAAGTTGAACGTTATTATCATATTGACGGTTTCATGAAACACCGTTTTTCATTGCGATACTCTTTACAAACAAACAGCGTTGCCTAGGGAAATGGCATATAATAACAAAGTTGCAATCAGTGGGACAACTAATGCAGTATATTCCTGAAGATCACAAAGCCTTTCATCTGGAGTTGGTTAAGTGGCCTTTTTTTTTTTTTTTTTTTTTTTTTTTTTTTTTTTTTTTTTTTTACTCTCCTGAAGATTTGTAAATAGAAACGTATAAACCCTGAGACTGTTTTCCGTCTCGAACATGTCAAAGACATTAAACATAAAGCTGAAGCATTGAATTAAAATTTGTGATGCGGCCGGGAATCGAGCCCGGAGCTCCATGCTCACATGCTCAGTAGGCAGGCATCTTACCACTTTTTCATTTTTCTTTGTGACTTCTCGGCCTGGCTTCATTGCCTTTACACCTTTCCTCGTGCTTCTGTTACTGTATACAAAAATCAAAAATGTATCTTCTGGTGGGATAGAGTAAGTTGTTTAAATTGGCTTCACGGCCTATATTCACGGATTTGACTATGTTTGAAAAAAAATTAAAAATGACATTTTCTGCTGCCTATTGAAGTAAGTTGTAGTACCGCCTGTCAACTAATTGTAGTATAAACGGTACTGACTATAAATTAACAAAACGTTTTCTTCTTCAAAATAAAATGTCTGGGGCAAAAATAAAGAAACTCAATTTAATGAGTACATCTTCTAAGAGTGTGCGAAGGTAATCAGTTGTTAAATTTCTGGACAAAGGAGTAATCTTTTGCTTTTCCCTTCCTATGTGCAGAATTTCTTATCTAAAAAATTGCGAAGTATTCTTTATACTTCTTCTTGCATCGGAGCTCGTGTAGAGGTTCTGTCAAATATACTAAAAAGTATTTTTTGTATTTGTCAGGTGACGTTAAAAGGTAGTACGTCGTGTGTCCTTTTAACCATTTCGCCGCGTTCCGTTTGGTTGCAGGATATAGTTTGTCATCCGGAGTCAGGACATTTGCCGGTTGTACCACTCGACCACAGCACCACTAGCGATTACGGCGCCTCGGAATAGTCTAAGTTTAGATTTAAGTCTGCCAGTTTTTAATGCTCAATGGGAAGATTCGTATTTTTTTTATAATGTCTGATAGGACTCAACTGTAAATATCAAAGCATCTACAATGCTTCGTCATTGCGAAAATAATCATTCCGTAACATACGAGGGGCCTGACAGAAGCGAACTGATAACTAAATTAGAATTGCCACAAAATGAAGAGGTAAGGCTTGTTTATACTGTTGATTCTAAAAGTAAACGAAAATATACATTTTTGATTGCAGTCACATCTCTAGAAACTTAATTTGTGTGACCGAATTGAAAGATTCAAATTGCAGCTTTTACTTTTGTCAGTTTCATGAAGGAAATTTAGAGAATTTACATTATTTAAAGTCGTTGAATTTAAATAATTATGACCACATCGGCGAGTACACAGTAGCATTACAGTCACTGCATAAAGAATTTCAAGATAAATTTAAAGAAATTAAGCAACTGAAACTTACACTTGTAACGTCACAGCTGCGTCCAAGTAATCCTCGATGGGCGAAGGTGCCGTTATATTGTATTTGCTGCTTAATAATTTAATAATTGTTCCAATTACTTGACGGTATGAGATGCGGACAATTACTAGGTTGATCCATAACAATAAACTTTGTTCACTTCCTTTATTATGGAACGACAAATGTTAAAAACTCTTCCTTTAAATACACTTATTAAATAGCCACGTGCCACTACGATGAATGTCTACACTGAAACATATCAGTAGGCAACTGCAACCGAAACTCATATGCGATACGACTGAAGGGCAAAAACTTTAGCCACCGCTAAACGCGGGTTACGAACGCACTGTCAACATGCTACTGCCTTGCTCTGCGGTCGGCAGGAGACTGCCGCACACAGGGTTGCCAGGTGTGGCGATTTTTCGCATTCTTGGCTATCTTTTTCTTATAATAGTAGCCATTCCAGCAATCTGGGGACTGGCGATTAAATTTGGCTATTAAAGGAATTGGTTGGCGACTTAATGGCTATTTTATTTTACTTCAAATACAACAAATGTAAAGCAATCACTCTATAGACACTGTGTCAATGATACCTGCTAAACTTCGGTAGAAGAAATGTAATCAAGCTACACAAGTTATCACAAATATTTTCAAGTATCATGGATGTGTGGGACAGTGTCACAGAGATGTAAACAAATTCAACTTACAGGCTCTTGAAGATAGAAGTAAACTACCTCATGTGCCCTACTTACGATGGTTCAAGAACAGGCTTTAAACGATATCTTGAAGTATACTACAACACCGTATGTATGGCTCCCGCTGAGAACAGGAGGATAAGATGAGTTTCCTTGGAAAGTTCAGTCTGATGTCTGTGAAAGTGAGAAGAGAGTGCCACAGCATGCAAGGAGGCATTTAAACAGTATTTTTTTCCGCGTTCCATACGACAACACAACAGAAATTCGTAAAAGCTGCTACTGTGAAGCGAGCTTTTTGCTACGCACTTCACAGTTGTTAACAATGGTTTACAGAGTATGAATGTCGATGGAGAACACGCGGTGATTTCCCAGTCGTTCTCATGGCTGATTTTTCGATGAGTCTGACGCATTATTACGAATTAAAGTCCATCTCACCTCAAAGTATGAAATGTTTAGTGCATTATTATAAATTGCCTCACCTCAAAATGTTGTAATGATTTTGTGTGTATTAAAGAAATCTTTGAAAGATTCAATAACTCTATTTAACATCTGTAAATATTTGTTTTTAAGAAGATGAAAATGATTGGTAATCGAACCTATGCGTGAGAACATCCCTTGCGTAAGTTTGAACAGTTTTCTGTTGTAATTTTTATAATATTCACAGAATATATGACATCAACTGCGATTGGGCAGAGCTGAAAATGTGTACCCAGCTGGGATTACGAACCCGGGTCTCCTGCTTTCTAGGAAGTTGCGCTGACCCCTACACCACTGGGGACACAATGATCACCGCACCTGCAAGGGCTACCTAAGCACGCCTCCCGTCAGCTATAAATTCCCAGCTTCGCCCTGCCCACAGTACTCAAACTCGTAGTTATTAAACTAATTCCCGTAAGAGTAAGGGCTTCAAAATTGCCCACCCCTCCCCACTAACGATAGGATCATTGCCCGTCACCGGCATATTATACATATACATGTGGCGTCTGTTCCGAAAGAACAACGTCACTTCTGATCCTGCAGTTGTTATTATTTAATATTCACAGAATATATGACATCAACTGCGATTGGGCAGAGCTGAAAATGTGTACCCAGCCGGGATTCGACGGGAGGCGTGCTTAGGTAGTACTTGCAAGTGTGGTGATCACTGTGTCCCCAGCGGTGTAGGGGTCAGCAGTGTCGTGCTTGCCTAGCACTTGGCTGGTTGTCCGTCAGGAAACACGTGTGCTCGCGCTCTCCGGCTCGGCGGCGTGTTTACGTCTCGGCACCGGCCTCCTTGGCTTCGTGGGAGCGGTCTTCGCTTCGCTTGGCTGCGCTTTATATAATTTCATTAATTCGGTGAGTGAAATGGCATTCAATCCACTTCGAAATCGTACGGTGCAATGCATTTTTGATCGGAAGTCGTTACGGCCCACCGGTTTTGAAATACATTCATGGATTCGGGATACGCTTCGTTTGCCACGGGAAGTAGTACTAGGACTGCAAATTGACTTCTACTTGTATTCAGTGTTTTTGAAATTGTCGGATGATGACCTTTGTGAAAAGGTTGTGTCCGAAAATGACGGGGTTCGGAAATTTAAACACGTGGATGGCTCTATTAGTGACGTCCGTGTGCAACACGCTGGGCAGGGAGTTCGTGACGTAAGGGTGTTCAATGTACCTTTCGAATGTCCTAATTCAGTGATTGAAACTGCTTTACGTCCGTACGGTGATGTTGTTGCAAATGGTATTATCAATGAAAAGTGGTCGGATCCGTATTACTATCAAGTGGACAGCGGTGTTCGTACTGTGAAACATATCCCGTCTTACTTGATTATCGGTGGTAGTCGGGCGTTTGTTTCATACCCTGGACAACCGCAAACTTGTGGGATTTGTAATAAGGTAGGACACCTTCGTGGTGACTGTCCAAACAAAGGTCGGCGCCCTGTGCAGTTGCCTCGGGAACCGATGGTCGTTACCGGAGCACAGTCAGAACCGTTATTTAGTGACGTTGTGCAAGGGCTTGCTTCACCGCGTCCGGAGATGTCGGGAGATTGGTCAGTGGAGGTGGAGGCACCGGTTTTGAATCCTGTCCCACTTGTCGCATCTGTGAGTGAAGAACCCGCCCCTGTTCAAGAATCGATGGAGGTTGGTTCGCAAACCGAGGTTCCGTTTGCTTCTCAGTCAGGTGATGGGGAATCGGAAGTAACGGTCGCGAAAAAGAAGAGGCGCCGTAACAAGACGTCGAAGGAAACGTCGCCTACGGACGACAGTAGCAATGAGGGCGAACAGTCGACTTCTGACTCCGCCGTTTTCGCAAAACCCATCGGCGAACCCCGTAGGAGCGAACGCAAGGATTCGCGCAAAAGTCTGCGCTCTCCTAGTGTCGAAGTACAGACCTCGGGCAAGAGGAAGAGCGAGGACGAGGCGGCCGCGGTGTCTCAGCGCACGCGGCGGGCTTCGCACAGTGACGTTACGCGGGACTCGGGCTCGGCTAGCGCGGCAGCCGCCGGCCTGCCGGTCGCAAACATCGCGCCGATGGACTGGGCGCAGGATCAGCAGCGTGGCTTGGGGGCGGACCCCGCCCAGGAACTCTAGTTTTTCGTCGTCCCCTCTGAACCTTTGTATGTGTTCTATTGTGCGCGGGAATGCTTGCACGGTCACCACTGTCAATATTAACAAGATCGAGCGTGCACATAAACTTGAGTCCCTAATAGATTTTTTAACAGTTATTAAGGCTGATGTTGTCTTTTTACAAGAAGTGAAGACCGCTGAAGTTGAGTTTGTACCAGGTTTTAATTCAATTTTAAACCTTGATCCAGAAACACTTTGTGGCACTGCAATTTTAATTAACCAAGTATGGGATTTTAGAAATGTTGTTAAACTACCGGATGGTCGAGGCATTGCGTGTACTGTAGAGGACGTGTTATTTGTCAATGTCTATGCCCCGTCAGGTACAGATAACCGGCACGCACGTGATCAGTTTTTTTGCTGCCGACGTTTGCCCGTTGCTCATTGGACACAATAGCACCACGGTACTGGGCGGCGACTTTAATTGTGTAATTGATGATGCGGACCAGCAACCTCACCCGCACAAATGCTCGTCATTGCAGGCTTTAATTGCCGATCTTAATTTTGTGGACTCGTGGCGACAACTCCACCCTACTTACACGGAGTTTACGCACTTTTATGTGACGGGACAGAGCCGACTGGACCGTATTTATGTGACGAGAAACTGTGCGCCTAACATATTTAGTGTCGGCGCACAGCCCTTAGCGTTTTCTGATCACAGTGCCTATACTTGCCGTGTTACGTTGCCACATTTGGTGAAATTAAAACGACCCGGACTTTGGCGGTTCAATGTCCAGCACTTACAAGATGCTGTTCTTCAGGTGGAAATCGAGCAAACCTGGACTCAATGTTTAGAAAAGCGCGCAAACTATCGTACTGTAATAGGTTGGTGGACTAATAGTGCTAAACCCACACTGCGTAGTACTTTGCAAACTTACAGTGCAGAGAAGGCGTTTTGGCGTCGAAAGACTGTTGAGTTTTATCTTCAGTGCTTGAAGGATGCTGTCCGTGCAGATCTTCGTAATGCAAGTGACTTTTTGCCACGGCTTAAGCGCATCAAGGCGGAACTTTTGTCGCTACAGCGAGCTCAGTCGGAACGTACAATCATCCGTAGTCAACCTGACGGCAATATCCCTGGTGAGGCACCATCTGTTTATCACATAACGCGGGAAATGAAACGCCGGAAGCAATGCCAGTTGCCTTTTCTGCAATCAAGTAATGGAGAGCGTCTCACTACTAATGCTGCGATGTTGTCAGAGGCACATCGTTACTTTACCGCCCTATTTCAACGTGCAGATATAGACGATGCTGCGATTCACGCTCTTCTACAAGGCCTCCCACATCCTCTCGCGCGGGTGGATAGGATGGCTCTATACGAACGTTTCACAGCAGATGAGGTTCTTCATGCACTTAAAACCAGCGCCAGAGGCAAGGTTCCTGGGGCTGACGGTCTGCCTCCTGAATTCTATTTGCGTTTCTGGAATTTGTTGGGTGACACACTTACGGACATTGTCAATGAAATCGTTAACGGCGTTGCTGTTCCTGCAGCCTTTCTAGAGGGCGTCATTGTTTTGTTGCCGAAGGATGTTCGCAAATGTGACGCAGCTCACCTGCGGCCGGTCACTCTTTTAAACGGAGACTATAAGTTGGTTGCTCGTTGTTTTGCTGCTCGACTACGTACTGCTTTGACCAAGGTGATCAGCGAATATCAGTGTTGTGCCGTTCCGGGCAGAACAATTTTCGATGCGTTACTCACATATAGGGACACCATTGCATTTGCTGCGACAACACAAACGCCTTTAGCAGTGTTATCCGTTGACTTTGCTAAGGCATTTGATAAGGTGAACCATGAATATAAAAAAAAATGTTCAAATGTTTGTTAAGCTTATGGGACTTAACAACGGGGTCATCAGTCCCTAAACTTACAAACTACTTATGAACTACTTACGAACTAGGACGGCACAAATATCCATGCCCGAGGGGGGATTCGAACCCCCGACCGTAGTGGCCGTGCTGACCGTGACTGGAGCGCCTCAGTCACCTCGGCCACCGCGGCCGGCATGAATATCTGCGGAAGGTGATGTTCAAACTTGGTTTTGGCACAAAATTTATTACCGCCATTATGCACCTGCTGACAAATTCCACCTCACGAATAATGATCAATGGTTGTCTGTCAGACCCGGTGAAGCTACACAGTTCCGTGAAACAAGGCTGCCCCCTTTCTATGGGTTTGTTTGCCATCGCGTTGGACCCCCTCCTCCGAAAACTGACCTCCATGTGCCAGGGGATAACGGTGGGAGGCGCGCGGGTTGTGTGCCGCGCGTACGCGGACGACCTCGGACTGTTCGTCAGCAGGTGGGACGACGTCGACGTGGCGTACTCAGTGCTGCAGCTGTATCGCCGTGCTTCAGGCTCCGACGTCAACCGATGCAAGACTGTGCTGCTTCCGATATGTCTGTCCTCTGTGCAGATACGTAGACCTTGGTTTACGATCAGTGACAAGCATACCATCTTAGGTATTTCCTTTCAAGCCAACCTACAAAGGACGACGTCTTACAACTGGCGTCTTCTACTTAACTCTATTAGGGCTATAGCAAAGTTGCATTCCCGTAGGTATCTCGCATTGGGACAAAAAGTGCTTCTCATTAATGGTTTCTTGTTGTCCAAGGCATGGTTTTTGGCGCAAGTTTTTCACTTACCTAAGGAAATAGGTAGAGCAATCGTGCAGGCAGTATATTGGTTGCTTTGGAGAGGAGAGATTTTCAAAGTCTCTCACGCGACCTGCACGTTGCCACCGGCAGAGGGAGGACTTGGACTGATCGACATGCCGGCTAAGAGCGCCGCGCTGTTAGTACATCGAACACTTGCCGTCTGTGAGAAACACCCCCGCGGGCCTACGGCTGAGTTCTTCCGTATCCATCAACCGGAATCACAGGTCGCTCCACTTAACCCGATGGCAATTCCTTTCCGGTTAATGTATGTGCGCCAATTTTTCATGCAGAAGAGTTATATTTCACCTGAATACTTCGAGCCACGCAATAGGACAGCAAAGAAATTTTATGAAGCAGTTAGAGGAAACCCGTCGCCTAACACGTTTGAAGTTCGGAACCCACGACGGTTGTGGAAGATCGCGTGGCAGAACATCTCGGCCCGATATCTCTCCCCGCATGTCAAGGCTACCTGGTACAAGGTCGTCAATCAAACTGTCGCGACTAACGCTCGGCTGCACACGATAAAACATTCTCCGTCTGACCTGTGCGATACCTGCGGTGGAGTTGACACTGTGGAACACCGTGTCACGTGTCCCCGCTTCAAACTGACGTGGGATATTGCTCGTGAGATGTTGCGCATCGTCAATCGCAATACCGCTGATTGTTTTGATGCCACTACAATACTGGTTCCGGACTTCAACCCGTTCCCCGCAAGTAAACGGACGGCCACTACCTGGATCGTCGCGCATGTGACGTATGCCATCTTTCATCTACAACTTACCGATGCAACTCAATTCCTCATGTTTTTGTGGGAACAACATCAGTATATTAGAGTGCAGATTATCAAGAGACTTTTCAAAATTTCATAAAAATATCTCTCTCTACTGTTTTTCATAATTTTGTTAACGCTTCGTGGAGTTTGTGATGGAGTGACGAGGGGAAGATGAGGGAACCCTGGACTGTGCTGATACTTCGGATTTTGAAATTGCATTGTTGTTTAACTGTGACATTTGTTTGCTTTTCGTTTGTGATATCTAGGAATAGTTCGGAACCATCGGATGTCATCGTGTCTCCTCTAGCTGGAGGATGCTTTTTATAAACTGTTTCGTGTGACTTGTTTGACACATGTCATCGGAATTCACTAGGAAGCTGTGGAATAGCAGATATGATCTAATTTTCTAACTTTTAAGAAATTACATGCCGCGTCATTGTTCTGCAAGAGAGAAATTTCTTTGCTCCATCCATGTTGTGTTTGTTGATGAAGACACTTTTGGTTTATCCGTTTAGTTGTTCGCTACAGTGAACATTAAATTTAATTGTTCATTATGTGGAGTGTTATACTGTAATTAGTTGAAAAGTATACGTCTTGCAGGTACAATTTCCGTTATGTTTGTGACAGCGACGAAGAATTTTTTTTTTCACGATTAACCCTGTTCGGTAAAGAAACGAAACTGGCCACCTAGGACTGCCATTCCCAGAAGGGGAAAATGTCGTATTTCTTTATCTTCCTATGTACTTTCTAGTTTATGATTGTTTATTCCGTTACTACTATTTTTCTTTTCCACCTCCCGTACCGGCAGTCAGCGGCACCATATGATAGCACTAGAAAAAAAATAAAAAAGTACTTCCTCATTCTCTGCATAATTACAAAAAAAAAAAAAAAAAAAAAAAAAAACGCCGTTGATGTCATATTAAATCTGCAGGATCAGAAGTGACGTCTGTTCTTTCGGAACAGACGCCACATGCATATGTATAACTTTTATAAGTTATGAAATTAATAAATGTGATACTTAAATGTAACTGAATTTTCGGAGTCTCTCTATTATATTTACAATGTGACAATATTTTGTCTGTCCTCATTGTCAGTTAGTGGTGTGTCTGGGTTCAGTTCTTCGATGTTTCTGTGAAGTATGAGTTTCCTTGGGAAGTTCAGTCTGATGTCTGTGAATGTGAGAGTGCCACAGTTTGTGTTACTTTTTACTCACTAACCAGTTTACTCCCTGAATTTCAGAATTATTATTGTCGAGTAACATTCCATAATTACCATAACATAATAATGTTAACAGATTAAAGGTTGCAATATTTGACTATTTTTACTGATGAAAAGATGGTTATATTTTGGCATTTTATTGATGAAAATATGGCGATATTTTGGCTACTTTTTGTTTAAAATGTGGCGAAAGAGCAATAGGAAAACCTGGCAACTCTGGCCGCGCACCGGCCAACAAACAAAGAACATTCCAACCTAAGCATTGTTGCCAGCAGCTATCGCTGCACGCCAACGATAACTCTTGTTCGACCAAAACGTGCCAAAGAGGTTACTAAGCTAAAACCCTGTATCCTCACACACTCAGTGTTTTTATGACGCCGTTTTCGGTGCGTCCCAACAAGTCTGCAAATTGAGCTGGTAAAACTACAGTTAGGGTTGCCAGATATCCGGGCGCCGCCCGGAGTGCCCGGGCTTGGAATGAATTCTCCGGGTCTACGGGCCAATGACTCTCATCTCCGGGCTTGAATGTAACCTTCATCATAACTTTTTTTCCGACGCTTTTTAAGTACTATGCTCATGTAGCGACGATCTACATCGAACTTAACGTAACTTAAACTAAGGACGAACACAACGTCCATGCCCTAGGGGAGGTGGGGGATTCGAACCTCTGGCGGGAGCAGCCTCGCGCACCGTGGCAAGACGCCTCAGTGTGCTCGGCCATTCCCAGCCGGATCCTCTCTAGTAATTATGAATAACTTTATATAAATGTCAATTTCTTATTGCAACAAAACGCTACTTTTCTGTTCTTCCTCTTCATTGTTGCATCGGTAGTAATCGGCTAGCGCATTATTAAGCAAACACTGTTGCGGCAACGTGTCAACTGGCGACGTCTATTATTTGTGTTCGTTCGTTCATTGTTAGTTATCAGTTTACCGGCAATTTTTGGAATACTCGGATCGTGTGAGAACAGACAAACTTACATTAACTCAGATTAGTGAGTAATAACAGTGAAATGAAGAGACGATATCTAAGTTCGTTCCGTGAAGAATGGTTGCAGAAAGAAAATTATAAAGAGTGGCTACAAAAAGTCGATACTGATGAGTGTATGTGTAAGTGCAGAATATGCAATATTTTTTTTTCTTTTTTATTTTATTATTACTTTTTTTAATAAGAATTCACGTGTATTCCTGTTTTTTTTTGGGGGGGGGGGGGGGGGGGGGCGAGTCATTGGCCAAGGGGGAGGAGGGCACGTCTGGTCTCCGGGCCTGCCTCGAGTTCAATCTGCCAACCCTAACTACAGTGCGATTCAATTTTGACATACCACTATTACCATTATAATGGTTAGTTGATTTCATTTTATAAAGGGGTTGATCAACAAGAATTCCCGAGGATTCATGTCCTTTCCCTGAAATGTGTTGCTATGTTCGGAACAACGTTCATTTGTCAACAAACATTGTCAGTTATGAATATTAACAAAACAAAGACAAGATCATGTTTGTCTGACGCTTCTTTGTAAGCTATACTTCGTATTGCAACTGCCAAAACGATTGTTCCAAATATAGGAAAATTAATAGCCTCAAAGCGCTGTCAAATATCAACAAAGACTCTTGAAAATTAGTGAAAAATAATGATGAGAATAATACATATTTTTCTTTTTGAGTGAAACACACGAGATAATTGTGCAATATTCTGCAAATTTTATTTGTTACTAACCGGTTTTCGGCAGTTACGCCATCGTCAGGTAAACACTACAGAGATATAGTTATGCAGCTTAGAAGTTCACAGGTCAAAGATCTTAAGTTTTTGTACAGATAGTATGTATACAGAAATTTCTTAAAGAAGACTAGTGTTATAGGTATAATTACATCATTGAACTTGTAGAACTTTGATAAAATATGTTGCACAAAATATAAATTACAACACAAAGAAATAATTAGTAACATTTAAAACTGAACAAAATGGTCTATTGATTAACTGCACAACTATTCAGAATATAGAACGGTGAGTATAAGATGAATGAAACATCTGTGAATATATATTCATTTTATACTCACCGTTCTATATTCTTAATATTTGTGCAGTTAATCAATAAACCATTTTATTCAATTTTAAAGCTTAATAATTATTTCTTTGTGTTGTAATTTATATTTTGTGTCACATATTTTATCGAAGTTCTTTTGTGTCCCAGCCTCGTCGCCACTTTTGTGTCTCGTTTCCGTCGTAGGTGTCAGTGGCCGAGTAGAAAGAGTCCGACACAGGAATAAAGGATGCACGCTTGTGCAGGTACGGAGGTGAGCAGCCAGTGGGACAGCAGAAACTTGAAACACTAGAGTAAATTAGAACGAGATATATATTGCACAGAATTTATACAATACTTAACTTTTACATAGCTGAGTACTGCAGAATGCTGATACATAGTTGACCTAGAGGCCTGCCTAGGGCCTGTCCGATAGCCAAGTCTTCACTGGTGCCTATCTGATTCCGAAGTGTTAACTGGTTGCTATCTCAGTCCCAAGTGAACGATGTTGTTCAGTGGTGGCCACGAGCAGATGGCGCTCGTGGCTGACGTCGTAAGAACGCCGCGCCGCGCGTGCATGGCGGCGCGCGGCGAAAGTAGGTGGCGCGCACTTTAGACTTGTGTGACACCACAAGTTCTACAAGTTCAATGATGTAATTATACCTATAACACTAGTCTTCTTTAAGAAATTTCTGTATACATACTATCTGTACAAAAACTTAAGATCTTTGACCTGTGAACTTCTAAGCTGCATAACTATATCTCTGTAGTGTTTACCTGACGATGGCGTAACTGCCGAAAACCGGTTAGTAACAAATAAAATTTGCAGAATATTGCATAATTATCTCGTGTGTTTCACTCAAAATGAATCAAATATTCTGCCAAGAACCGAGGGAACAGCCTGTAAATACATATTTTTCTGTCTGTACACGCAATTGGCATTATTATTTGTTTTAATAACAGTACACCGACTGACGCGTCGATATGCCTAGCTCCCTTCACAGATAACTGTAGCGTCACTGGGCGCTGCGTCTGCCTCGCTCACAGGCAGGAATGTTCCAATATGTCCATTGCTGAAGTTCCTTGGCAGTAGTGGCAATATTTCATGAAGCTGAATTAAAGTTTGCGACGTGGAGGGAAGTCGTACTTAGACTATACTAAGGCTCCTATAAACCCGAGATGAACTATCCGCCATTTTTCCCCAAGCTGTAGGAGTTACCACGTTCCGGACGAAGCTCATGCGTTACCTCGCGTTTCATTCAACTCGCTCACCATCCTAAAATGTACGGATTGTCGATTGGCTGTTTGACGATATTGGTTTAAAAGACGAAGACGTAGGAATGCAATACGATTTTTGGAGAATACACAGTACGTCAAAATTGTCGATGAGGAAATCTGTTTGCGAATCACGAGAACGACAGACGGATCTACGAACTTTGTTCATGAGAATGGGGAAGTTTGCAAAGTGTCCATCAGCTTCGCTGGCTTAGGACTTCCCTCTGTCCGCATTTTAAACGTGCCTTTTGAAGTGTCACTTGAAATGTTCCGACAAGCTCTTACGCCGTACGGAAATGTTTTACAGATCGAAAGGGAAAAATGGCCGGGACTGCAATATTTCAATTTGGTTTCTCTTGGGCCTGCAGCACTATAAATGTCCTTTAAAGACATTATGCAATAAATCCAAAATGCTGCTTTAAATATAATTATTTTTATTACACTATAGGCCTATTTTGGCTTTTAGCGCCATCGTCAGGTGATCTGCGATAAATGTTATATTATAAATACATCAAATTTTATGATTATCGTAATTGTAAACATTATTGCGAAATATTACATACGTCAGTTGGTCCTGACATCCATATACATCTATGGTTTTATTGCTGTCAGTCATTTATTTATTGCTTTGAATTAGCGCAGTATTTCTGAATTTTAATGATTGCAATATTTCTTATGACTTATCATTTATGTTGTGATGTGACAGCTTTTTGATAAACAGAGATGTAATATGGTTACATACTGTTTGTTTATTATTACGATAATCTTTGCTACCAGTATTTGCCAGGTTTGTTAATGTATGTCTTGGCATATGTCGAGAAATTTTGTTATCTTAGCCGAATCGTCATTGACATGTGTGATCTTTGTATCATAAATTTATTAATCCTTGCTTCTGAAACTTCGTTCGTGTGTATCAGTTGTATTGATTTTGTATCCATTTTTTGGTGTACGATATCAATAAAATTATCTATGTAGTTTTTGTGTTTTAAGTCGACTTGTTCATTTAGTATTTCAGAAATCGAAATATATTTACACTCACTACACCACCATTCTATGTATGTTCTACGTAGTTTTTGTGTTTTAAGTCGACTTGTTCATTTACTATTTCAGAAATCGAAATATATTTACACTCACTACACCACCACTCTCCCCTGTGGTCGCAAATTTGTACATGGAGAATTTCGAGGAGGAAGCCCTGGCATCGTCTGAATGGAAACCTACTTGTTTTTTTCCGTTATGTGGACGACACATTCGTAATCTGGCCACATGGTATGGATAAACTCCTTGATTTCCTCACACAACTGAACTCCATACACACCAACATCAAATTCACAATGGAGACTGAAACGGAGGGTAAATTGTCGTTACTTGACATCTTGGTCAAGAGAAGAGCTGATGGCACCCTGGGTCATGGTGTGTATCGGAAAACAATGCACACTGATCTGCATTTACACACAGACAGCTGCCACCACCCTTCACCGAGGAATGGGGTACTTAAAACTCTAGTACATAGGGCGCGCACTATCTCCGACGCAGAGAGTCTACCCCAGGAATTGGAACACCTGAGAACTGTATTCCGAAAAAATGGGTACTCAGAGTGGCAGATTCAGCGGGCTCTCCGCCCAATCAGTACAGCACAACCTGTGGAAACGGATGAAATCACGAGGGAGGATATAGGCACTGCGTTCATTCCATATACCGGCGCACTCTCGGGGAAGGTCGCCCGCATTTTGAAGAAACACCATGTTGGAACTGTGTTTATTCCGCCGAATAAAATTCGTGCAATGGTGGGGAGCGCTAAAGATGAACTCGGTTTAATGAAGGCCGGCGTGTACCAGATTCCGTGTCAGTGTGGCAAGTCATATATTGGACAGACGATGCGTACCGTCGAGGATCGATGCCTTGAACACCAGAGGCACACACGATTGATGTATCCGAGCAAGTCGGCGGTCGCTGAACATTGTTTGTCGGAGAATCACGCGATGGAGTATGAACGCACTAGGATTCTGGTACAGACGTCGAGATACTGGGACTGCGTTGTTAGAGAGGCCTTTGAAATTCGCACAAGTGACGACCTCATAAACCGTGACTGTGGCTATAATCTTAACAAAGCTTGGGAACCAGCGATTGGGTTAATTAAATCTAGCAAACATAACGTAGTGACGACCACGGCGGACAGAGCCTTCACATCGACGTCATCTCAGACGCCGTCGCAATCGGTTCCAATGCGCGACCGCGGCGCGGGGCACGGACCGCGGAGGTGTCGCTCTGCGGGCCGAGGGTATTTAAATCGCCCGCTACCGGGCTACAACCCACAGTCCCGCTTGAGCTGAGGTCGAGTGCGCATCGCTGCTACTCGCTCGCTACCGTTCTCGTCACCATGTGTGGACGCGGAAAGGGACGCATAGGGAAGGGAAAGTCGAGGTCCGGCTTCCTTTCTACCTTTATGCAGCAACTCGTTGCCGAGGTGCTGCGCACGGCGACGCCGAGGAAGAAGCAGAAGAAGAGGCCTCTCCAATGCTTCCGATGTCAGAAGCTTGGCCATCAGGCCAAGTCATGTCAAGGGACATATGCGTGTCTGAAATGCGCTGAGGCGCATGATACACGCATATGCAAGATGCTGCCTGGAACTACGAAGAAGTGCGCCAACTGCGGCGGACCTCACGCTGCCAACTTCCGTCGTTGTAGCTACCTCAAAAGCTTCAACGGCGGCGAGAAGGCAAACGTACCCGTGGCTTCAGTTGAGAAGAAGGCGCCACAAGAGAAGAAGACCAACGATCGCAAACCACAAGAAGAGGTGCGCGAGACGATCAACGACGCGGTGGCCTACCTCAAGGTCGCAATGGCGGAAGAGAGGGCGGCCCTCCGCGCCGAAATCGACGCGCTCCATCGCCAGGTGGTCGAGCTGAAGAAGGAGCTGCGTGTCGTAAGAGAAGAGGCGGCCACACCTCACGTTTCTGCCCCATGCGGACGGGAACTGAGGGGGGACGCGGGCACACAGTGGGACGACGACGATTCCGCAGCAACGGCGGCGGATGTCCGAGACCCGCATGTGGACGAGTCTCCGGCCCCTGCAGCAATGCAGGACGCCGAAGAGACGATCAAGGAGACGGAGACTTCTTCGCCGGAAGTCACCAAAGAAGAGCCAACGGTCGCACAAGCCGCGACCGGAGAAGCAGGCACCGAGAAATTCCTTCCTCATAGGTACCACTTCAAAGACTGGCAGATGAAGGTCTTGGAAGTGGAACTGAAAGGGAAGGAAGAAGAAAACGTCTCGGTCTACCTGGAGACGATGTACGACCTCCACACGCGTGATGAATGGGACGCCATCATCAAAAACGTCGCTAACAAGCAAAAAGAAGAGGCCAAGAAGCGCAAATTCCTGGAGAAGCAAGCGCAGAAGAGGTCTAGTCAGCGGCCGCGAAAGTAGTGGCAAACCTAGAAGTGACGAAGGCAAAGGGACGAGGTAGTAGACTTGAAGATCCCGACCCGCTCCATCATCATCCTCATCATCATCAATCTCATCCTCCGCCAGCCAGTAAGTTGGCAGCACCAAGTTTTAATCATACTGCTCATGTACCAGTTATTACCAGCATAATCCTAGTCACTCCCGTTCCACACATCCTTATTGGAGTAAATGTCAAAAGACAAAGACTCCACCTTCACCTATCCTTAGAAGAGGATAGTCTCAAGAGCAGAACGGCGGGGCTACAACCCAGTTCCCTTCGAGCCGCCGTAGCGTGCGGATCTCCGTGCTGGCGCGTTTCCAGGAGCTCAGTCCGTCAGTTCACCTGCTGATGGTGACATGTATGATGGCCGAAATATTGTGCCCGTTGGACACTATCCACATCTGTGGATATTTTGATTATCAAATATGCTGGGAGAAACTAAAAAATCAAATGTTCAGGTGTTTGTGAACCTAAGGGGCCAAATTGCTGATGTCATCAGCCTCTAGACTTACGAACTACTTAAACTAACTGATACTAATGGCAAAATCAAATGTCTGTAAATCTAAGGGACTTAACTACGTTATCATCAGTCCCTAGGCTTAAAAACTACTTACACTAGCTTAAACAAACTGATGCTAAGGACAACGCAAACAACCATGCTCGAAGTACGACTCGATCCCCTGATGGCGAACTGCCGAGTGTACCACAGTTGGTCGCCTTAGTGCACACGGCTATTCTGTCGCGGCATACTGAAACCAAAACACACGCCTATGCTCGATAGCTGACTAGAACTCTGGCAGGAGTGGCCGTGCGATTTATTACGTGACGCCCAGGCCGCACGGCCATTCCCACGGGGCGTGTGAGATGAAGGTGTGGCTGCTGGCTGTAGGGCCTCACCTCCATCACTGATCACCTGTACTCCTGTCCTCTTCTGTCCTGGGGTTCTTAAAGACGAATGAGTGAATGAATAGGTAAGGTCTTAGCGACATACTAAAATTACTCAATCTGCTTATGTCTTACATTTGGTGGAAAGAGACTTTTGGAGACAAGAAAGGCAGCGGTGTGAATATCAAGCTCAAACCAGTACTGAGCAAAAGGAGAGACAGTTGAAAGGTGGAATAATAGAAGGCATGTACAAAGGATATAAACGTGAAGGCAGTATTCTAGAAATGGAAGACAAAGTAGAGGAAGATGAGATAGGAGATACGATACTGCAAGAAGAATTTCACAGAGCACTAAAGATTTGAGTAGAAACTAGCCCCTTGGGGTAGATGATGTTCCGTCTGAACTGCTATTATCGCTAGGAGAGCCACTCATAAAGAATTTGTTCCACCTGGTATGGAAGATGTATGAGACAGGGGAATTACCCTCCCACGACAAGAAGAATATAGTGATTCCAATTCCAAAGAAAGCAAGTGCAGACAAATGTGAGAATTACAGAACTATCAGTTTAATAAGTCATGGATGCAAAATACTAACACGAATTATTTACGGACGAATGGAAAAACTGGTGGAATCTGACCTTGGGGAAGATCAGTTTGGATTTAGGAGAAATGTAGGAACACGCGAGGCAATACTCACATTACGAATTATCTTAGAAGATACGAGGCTCACTCCAAAAGAAATGCACACTATTTTTTTATATACAGTTTTTAGTCTACATGTTTTATAGTTTTACAGTGTGTAGATACATCTTTTAGGGACAATATTTTCATTTCTCCACATAATCCCCATTCCTATCAATTGCCTTATACGCCAACTTGTCTGGAGTGTATGCTGAACGAGGCCTACAGCTGTGAGGACAATCCTCAATATTGGCGGGCCCGCTTTCATCACGTAACTTGCTTGCCCACCAACTAACTGCACTGCGATCGACAGCAGCATCTCCATACACCTTTTTCAACCTCTTGTGGGTGTTTTGCACTGTCTCGTTTTCACAGCACAGAAATTCACTGACAGCACATTGCTTCTGACGAACGTCAGGAGTAGCAGCCATATTGAAGACATGCTATGACAGCGCCACTCACGGGAATAGGTTTAACTAAATTTGAATACAAGCGGGAGGGCGTATTTACACACTGTAAACCTTTCAAACATGCAGAATGAAAACTGTTAACAGTGTGCATTTCTTTTGGAGTAACCCAGTAACCCTCGTAGATTGAAGAAAGGGAAACCTACGTTTTTACCATTTGTGGATTTATTGAAAGCTTTTGACAATTTTGACTGCAATACACTCGTTCAAATTCTGAAGGTGGCAGGCGTAAAATATAGGGAGATAAGAGTTATATTCAATTTTCACAAAAACTAAACAGCATTTGTTAGAGTAGAAGGGTATGAAAAGGACGCAGTGGTTCAACTTGTGCATAGAGCAAGCTGTAAAGGAATACAAAGGATAGCTTGGAGAGGGAATTCAAGTCCAGGGAGAGGGAATAAAAACCTTGCGGTTTGCTGATGACATAGAAGTTCTGTCAGAGACAGCAAAGGACCTGGAAGAGCAATTACATGGAATGGGCAGTGTATTTAAAAAAAGATATAAGGTGAACATCGACAAGGGTAAAACGAGGGTAACGGAAAGTAGTGGCAGAAAATCTGGCTATGCTGAAGGGATTATATTAGGTAGTGAGACGAAAAAACTGGTAGATGAGTTTTGTTATTTGGGTAGTAAGATAACTTCTGATGCGAGAAGTAAAGAAGATATAAACTGCAGAATGGCTATGGGAAGAAAAGCGTTTATGATGAAGCGAAATTTGTTCACATCCAATATTAGTTTAAATTTTAGGAAGTCCTTTCTGAAATCATTTGTGTGGAGTGTATCATTGTATTGGAGTGAAATGTGGACGATAAGGAGTTCAGACAAAAAGATGATAGAAGCTTTTGAAATTTGGTGCTACAGACGAGTGACGTACATTAGACGGGTAGATCGCGTAACTAATGAGGAAGCGCTTAAAAGAATTGAGGAGAAAACAATTTGTGTCATATCTTGACTAAGAGAAGGGATAGGTTGGTTGGATGCATTCTGACATCAAGGAATCGCCAACTTAGCATTAGAAGGAAGTTTATGGGGTGAAAATCGTATAGGGAGACTGAGGGACGTATACAGTAAGCAGGTTCAAAAGAATGTAGGTTGCCGCTCGTATTCTCAGATGAACAAGGTAGCATGGAGAGCTGCATCAAAACAGTCTGCGGATTGAAGACCACAATAGCAACAACAACATGGAAGGCCAGGACATTTTATAATGAGTACGCAGATTTATTGCTTCAGTAAAGGATATCTGTTAAGCTGTAATACTTTGTTTATATTAATGTATTCCTGGCGATGAGAGGAGCAATGGAAGAATACACTTTTTTTTTCTTTCTTTCTAAACGTAATCGCACAAAACAGCTTTTTGTTTGGTTGGGCAAGTTACGCGTATTGCACGCTGCGTCTGGAAAGATCGATGATTGGTCCCATAATTTACAAACCGCGCTGGTGAGGATGAGCTGCCCACGCATTCACATTGAGGGCGATATCAACAAGAGCCCCCTATAGTGCAAAGCACTGCAGTACACGCTAACAGGGTCACTGTGACAACTTGTGTCATCGTAACATGAAACACAAAATGGAGCAACGGGGTACCGCATTAACATCAAGTTTTGTTTCAAATTAGGTAGAACGGCGACGGAGACCCATGGGTTGTTTGTACAAGTGTATGGTGTCGAAGCAGCGAGTGGAAAGTGTTTGAGTGGCTGCGGAGATCCAACAATGCGTGACATCAGAGTTCTGAGCGATTCCACAAGAGGCGTTTGCCGACGTACAACCGATGTCAGTAGTGTATTGTAGCCAATGGCGGTTACTTTGAAGTCAGTAGGCAAAAGGTATTGCGTGTTTACTCGTGTTGTTGTTGTGGTCTTCAGTCCGGAGACTGGTTTGATGCAGCTCTCCACAATACCCTTTTCCTGAGCAAGCCTCTTCATCTCCACATAAGAGCGACAACCTACATCTGTCTGAATCTGCTTACTGTATCCATCTCTTGGTCTTCCACTGCAAAATTCACAATTCCTTGATGTCTAAGAATGTGTCCTACCAATCTATCCCTTCTTTTAGTCAAGGTATGCCAGAAATTCCTTTTCTCCCCAATTCTGTTCAGTACCTCCTCATTAGTTACGCGATCCACCCACCTAATCTTCAGCATTCTTCTGTAGCACCATATTTCAAAAGCTTCAATCCTCTTCCTGGCCGCACTATTTATCGTCCATGTCTCACTCCCATACAAGGCAACACTCCATACAAATGCCTTCAGAAAGGACTTCCTTTGATTTAAATCAATATTCGATGTTAACAAATTTCTCTTTTTCAAGAACGCTTTTCTACCCATTGCCATTCTGCATTTTATATCCTCTGTACTTCGACCATCATTTGTTATTTTACTGCCCAAGTAACAAAACTCATCTACCTCCTTTATTGTTTCGTTTCCCAATCTAATTCCTTCAGCCTCACCTGATTTTCTTACACTGCACTCCATTACCCTAGTTTTGCTCTTGTTAATGTTCATCTTATATGCACCTTTCAGCACACTGTCCATTCCGTTCAATTGCTCTTCCAGGTACTTTGCTGTATCTGACAGAATTACTATATCGTCGGCAAAACGCAATGTTTTTAATTTTTCCCCCTGAACTTTAATTCCTTCACCAAATTTCTCCTTGCTTTCCTTTATAGCTTGCTCAATGTACAAATTGAACAACATTGGGGAAAGGCTACAACCCTGTCTTACTCCCTTTCCAACCATTGCATCCCTTTCATGCCCTTCAACTCTGACAACCGCTGTTTGTTTTTTGTACAAGTTGTAAATAACCTTTCGCTCCCCATATTTTACTCCTGCTTGCTTCAGAACTTGGAAGAGTTTATTCCAATCAACATTGTCAAAAGTCTTCTCCAAATCTACAAAAGCTAGAAATGTAGGTTTGCCGTTTCTTAATCTATCTTCTAGGATAAGCCGTAAAGTGAGTATTGCCTCCCGTGTTCCTACATTTCTCCTGAACCCAAACTGATCTTCCCCGAGGTCGGCTTCTACCAGATTTTCCATCCTTCTGTATATAATTCGCGTTAATATTTTGCAACCATGACTTATTAAACTGATGGTTCTGTAGTTTTCACACCTGTCTGCACCTTCTTTCTTAGGGATGGGGATTATAACATTTTTCATAAAGTCTGAGGGTATTTCAACTGTCTGATACATCTTACACACCAGGTGAAACAATTTTGTCATGGCTGGTTCTCCCAGAGACTTCAGTAGCTCTGATGGAATATCATCTACTCCAGGGTCTTTGTTTCGACTTAGGTCTTTCAGGGCTCTGTCAAATTCTTCTCTCAGTACAGTATCTCCTATTTCATCTTCATCTACATCCTCTTCCCTTCCTACAATATTGTCTCGAAGTTCATTTCTTTGTAGAGCCCCTCTATATACTCTTTCCACCTTTCAGCTTTCCCTTCTTTGCTGAGAACTGGTTTTCCATCAGTGTCCTTGATATTCATAGAGCTGTTTTTCTTATCTTCAAATGTTTCTTTTATTTTCCTGTAGGCTGTATCTACTTTTCCCCTATTTATACATTCTTCTACATCTTTGCATTTGCCTTCTAGCCACTCCTGCTTAGCCATTTTGCACTTCCTGTCAATCTCATTTCTTAGTCGTCTGTACTCCATTTTGCCTGTTTCATATACTGCATTTTTATATTTTCTCCTTTCATCGATTAAATTTAGTATCTCCTGTGATATCCAAGGATTTTTTGTAGGTCTTTCCTTCCTACCTATTTTGTCCTCTGCTACCTTCACTATTTCATCTCTCAATTTTACCCATTCCTCCTCTACTGTTTTCCCCTCTTTCTGTCAATTGTTGCCTAAAGCTCCCTCTAAAATTCTTAAGAACCTCAGGTTCCTTCAATTTATCCAGGTCCCATCTCCTTATTTTCCTACCTTTTTGTAGTTTCTTTAGTTTCAGCCTACAGTTCATAACCAACAAGTTATGGTCCGAGTCTATATCTGCCCCTGGGTATGTCTTACACCGTGTTTACTCTTGTCTCCTATATTTCCTCAGACCATTCACCGAACTTGTGACTGTTAGCATTATTTTAATTGGCAGTGGCTGCAGTAGTAATAAAACTATTCATAATCACAACCTATTCATCCATGTTTCTCTCAGTCTAAAAATTTGTGAACAACTAAAATGTATTTTCACGAACTGCCACTCCCGATGGCATGCCTGAGGCTTCAGACTCCTGTTGTAGTCACGGCTCGGGCCTCCACTCACCTGCAGGTGCCGGAGTGGTGAGTACTGGTCTGCAGGTGTTGCAGTTCTTCAGTCCCAGCATCCGCTTCAGGCACACGGCTGGCTGCGTGCCTGTCTGCGCTTTTACATCTCTCTTGAATCTGAAACCTAAAACAATAATGACTGTCAGAACCATAATTTTGTAAGTCGTAGTTTACCCTTACAACTAATCCTCACTCTGTCGCCGTTAGGTATTATAGTAATGGCGAAATAAATAAATGCAATTATTTATTAATAAAATATGTTTCATTCTGAGTAGTAATAAGCATTACCCCGCGTCCACACATTGGTACCAACACTGGGGCCAACATTGGCCAATATTTTTGATACAGCGTCCACACATTGGAGACAATATTCAGTTGAATTCGTCGAGAGCCAACGAAAACATATCTGAAGCACAAATCGCGGCCAATGCGTTAACGCTTTTGAGGGTGAATAATTACATTTTGTCATTGTAAATCAAAGTGGGAAACATACGTAAAAGATGATGGGTGTTGTATCACTTCCTACCGAACATTAATTACTGTACGAAATTATTATTTTTTTAATATATGCTTCAAGTAAACGATACACTTTATACAAAGTTAGACCTGCTACTTTAAATGATTGAAAATAAAATAAAAAAGAAAGAGATGTTTCGGAGGGATGCTATGCTATGGTATCACGCTTCGATTTATTGCTAAAGGAGACAATTTTAGAAGCCTACACTTCCCTTTTTAAATAACCATGTAATATCACTAGTAGTGCTTGAAGTTTGCACAACAAAATTTTTTAAGCTTCACATGAAATATTAAGTACTGTACTGATAATTTTAAAAATTAAATTCAGTAATGGAGTGTGTCGAAAGTCTAAAAAGTTTTTTTTATTTCACAGTTCGCGCCTAAGTTTTTCTGTGGCATTCCGTCTTTTGAGGTTTCTCTCACAAATGAATTACTTTCTGATACAGTTCTAATATTTACAAAGAGGTTTCGAAACTTTAAAACGGCGACGAAGAACGAACGAAGAAAGAAACAGTTTCGAGATGAGCAGACGACAAAGACAGAATAAAACGTTGGCGCCAATGTGTGTACGACGTATCCATATTGGCCCAACGTCCTTTGATGTTTGGTCGAAATACCGACAAGCAACGGAGCCGTACCAACGTTGGCGCCAACGTTGGTTCCAACGCTATTTCACCGATCCACACATTGGACCAACACTGTTGGCGCCAACGTTGGGTCCAATGTGTGGATCCGGCCTTAGCCTCACTGTATAATCCGAAATCATTATACGGGGTATTCGGAATCTCCCGTTACGAATTTTGAAGACTTGTACTGGAGAGTGAGTGCATTATATTTTGACTAGCTGAAAACCCAGCGTTGCCCGGGTATTTATTTATTTATTTATTCGAACCTTGAGTTAGTACTTTTCCTATCCACTCACGAAATTCAACAATAATGATTGTAATAATATCACAGATGGATCACTTGATGTAATGCGCGAAACGTCAAATCCATTTTTTTAAAGAGGTGAATTAAAAGAAATTTCTTTTTTACTGCTTTATTTATTTATTCTTATATTTCCTTATTCGTATGCTTATCCTTACAGAAAAAGAGCTGAAGACATTGTAGCACGCACAGACCAAAGATATGGTATTTGGCATCACGTTTCGCTGTACATAACCTCTTTGCTAAAGAGTCGCAAAAGTCATCGCTGGCCTTCAGTCCGAATTTGAAGACTTTCAACCACCATATCTTCCACACCCTTATAGCTGTCGGCATGGAACTGCTATGGTGTAAAACGGGGGACTTCGGACAAAATTACATACACACTCCATTCATTTGCGTTCTTTAGTTTTCGCTGCAGTGCGAAATATTAACACACACACGTAGAATTTTATATACACCGATAACTTTCCATTCCAATATACTACACCCTTTTATCATTATCAACACTCAAGCAACAATGCAACCAATAAAACTATTTTCAAAGAGTAAATATAAGTTTCAAAGAATCATTATTGTTCCGCATTTCGCGTTATATTATTCAAATTACTAAATATCTATCAGATCGCTATAAAACCGTGCCTAAAACCTTCATCAGGTATAAATTAGTAACTGTACAAATATTTAAGTCTCTGCGTCTTGTCGTTTGGACGTGATAAGCGTACACCGAACAGACATTCACATTAATATATATAGATAAATAGCTACCCGATCGCCATAAATCCGTGCCTAAAGCCTTCCCCGGGTAGATATTAGTAACTGTTCAAATTTTTAGCTCTTTATGTCTTGTGGTTCAGACGTGATAAACGTAAACCGAACAGACATTCACATTTATAGATATAGATAAGGAACTGATGTCCGGAAATGTTATCCGTTGATGCATCCTTTTTTTTTATCTTTGAACAGTGAAAGAGATCTCTTCTGTTGCAAACTATTTCCTTCCCATACTTTGGAAGGAGGTAGTGTGGATGAAAAAAAGAAAATTAATAGGTCCAGTAAATAGGTACTCTGAAATGTCCTCCATAAATACCTATGAACACTTGACAAGTAAAAGAGACATGTTCACTGTGTTGAGCCTCTGTTTAATAGATATTTTTATCGTTCGCACTACCCCTTTCCAAAACATGGAAAACAAAGAGATTGCATCAGAAGATTTGTGACAAGGTGTCAAAAGATAAAGAAATAGTGGTAGAGTAGCTGTTCGACACATTCGGACGTGGGTTCCTTATAAAAATATTGGGACACTCTACTCCCTACAAATTGTCGAATTTGTAAGGGAACTTCTGAACATCTTCTACAGATTATCGTAAATTATAAACATATAAGAAAGGATTCTCATTTATTTAATTTTTAAAATTACTTTTACTAAATTCTTTGAAAATAGTGTTAGCAATTATGATTGTCGTTTACTCTTTAGCAGTCAGGAATATCATCAAATGAGCCACGTATTACTGTTCAAGTTTTTATTGAGATGACAGGCGATAGCCGTAAGACTATTTAGGAAATGGATATCATCAACTATCAGCAGTTTATTATAACTTCGACCTGTTTCGGTTTTAAACCATCTTCACGGAAGGTTGTTAAATAAAAATGACAAACACTAATTGTATACGAGTTACAATACATAATATAACCCAGCAGTTTCCTCCAGTAAGTACCTACAAGTTAAACAGATTGATTACGTGTATACATAATCTACTAATCTATCAATGCCAAAAAAGGAAGTAAAACAATAAACGTCTTACGAATTTTTATTGATTGACTTGCATTTTAGCGTGGATAGGGTGGTAGATAATGAACCGACGTGACCTGTCCGTTTAGGTTGTAAATACTTACTGGATGAAACTACTGAGTTGTATTACGTATTTTATTTAACTTGTGTACAATTCATGATTGTAATTTTTATTTAACAGACTTCCGTGAACATGGTTTAGAAATGAAACGGGTGTAAGTTACATCTATAATAAACAGCTAATGGTTGATATTATACATAAAACGGGGTCACCATTTGGCCTCATATTTTTTGTGTCAAATTTTAAATAATGACAGGAGACAACGGATAATTCTTACTGGGAACATCCACCAAACAATAATTTTGCCTCCATGAGGCAGATTGTTATTCGTGATGTCCTTTAAAATATTTGGCACGTATGTGGGAACACGAAATCTCGTTCAAAAGATTATATCAGAGGAACGGATAATACAGCAGTTTTGGTGTCAGTGGAACTAAATAAGACCAACTGGTCCTGGGCGGCTAGAGGTAGTCTGATAAAAAGAAAGCTAATCTGCTTCACTCTGACAAGAGAATCTCAGCAGACTTATTCACGGAGATGTTTCGCAAACAAATGTTTTACCAGGTTCCCTACGCCCGTTATTGAAGTAACAGTTGGGAATATTATTTCTTACTGAATATAAGAATTACTCAGCAACTGGCTATTTCGTTTAGTTTTTCTTAACCTCTCTTGCGCAGTATTGTCAACTCTAAAAATGAAGTAAGCTACATTTGTCTACATCTACATCTACATCTACATCTACATGGGATACTCTGCAAATCACATTTAAGTGCCTGGCAGAGGGTTCATCGAACCACAATTATACTATTTATCTCCCATTCCATTCTCGAATAGCGCGCGGGAAGAAAGAACACCTGAATCTCTCTGTTCGAGCTCTGATTTCTCTTATTTTATTCTGATGATCATTTCTACCTATGTAAGTGGGAGTCAACAATATATTTTCGCATTCGGAGGAGAATGTTGGCGATTGGAGTTTCGCAAGTAACCCACCGTTGTAAGCGCCGTTGTTGTAATGATTCCCATCCCAGATACTGTATCATTTCCGTAACGCTATCTCCCCTGTATCATGACAATACGAAACTAGCTGCCCTTCTTTGGACTCTTTCGATGTCCTCCGTCAAACCCACCTGATAAGGATCCCACACTGGGCTGCAATACTCCAAAAATGGACGGACAAGTGCAGTGTATGCATTTTCTTTAGTAGTTCTGTTGCATCTTTTAAGGGTTCTGCCACTAAAACGCAGTCTCTGGTTCGCCTTTCTCACGATATTATCTAGGTGTTCTTTCCAGTTTACGTCTGAAGTAATAGTGATTCCTAGGTATTTTGTGGAGTTTACGGCCTTCACATTTGATTGATTTATGTTGTAAACAAAGTTTAACGGATTTCTTTTCGTACTCATGTGGACGACTTCACACTTCTCATTATTTAGAGCCAATTGCCAATTTTTACACCATACTGATATCTTATTCAGTTCGTTCTGCAGTTGGTTTTGATCTTCAGATGATTTTACTAGACGGTAAATGACGGCGTCATCTGCAAACAACCTAAGAGAGCTACTTAGATTTTCCCCTACATCGTTTATGTAAATAAGGAATAGCAGAGGACCAATAACACTACCCTGTGGAACGCCCGATATCACCTCTGTTTTAGTCGATGCCTTATCATCGATTACTACGAACTGTGTCCTCACTGACAAGAAATTCCCTATCCAATTGCAAATTTGGGGCGATATACCATAACCACGCAATTTGATTAAAAGCCGTTTGTGAGGTACGGTGTCAAAAGCTTTCTGGAAATCAAGAATTGTCTACAAAATTCTGAAATAAAATAAGCTGCATTATTGTGCAGTTTTATTATTGCAATAATTTTACGTTCTAACAGACAAGCATGAATTACTATTTATTTTGATAATTTGAATTTTCTTTTCATTTATAGGATTTGAATGTCTGTGTCCAGACATCCGTTTCCTAAGGAAATCCAAACGAATTTTAAAAATATCCACTGAAAAAATGGGTTGATTTCTTTTTACAGCAGGATTCTGGAACATATACTTTGTTAGAACACTATGAATTAACTCGAAGACAAACGATTGTTGTCCCTTAATCAGAAAGTATCTTTTATTTATTTTTCAAACACGGCTAGCTTTTTATTAACTCGAAGTTATGTGCAATATCGACAAAGTATATTCAAATCAATTCCATACTTTTAGATTTCCAGAAGGTTTATTATGACTGTACCTCTCTGCTTCTAATCAAATCGCGTACTTATGGAACATCGTTTCAATCGTGAAACTGGATTCGTGATTTTCTCTCAGACAGCCGTAACTGACGGAGTCATCGCAAAAACAGAAATGATGTCTGGCATTCCCAAGAGAACTGTTATAGGAACACTCCTGCTCCTTGTCTTCCTAAACGATATCGGAGACAAACTGAGCAGTGCTCTTTAGGCTCTTTTCAGATTATGCCTGAAAGTAGGCAGCTATAGGCTGAAGATCATTATTTACGGATTTTTCTAGGATATTTTTGTGAATCTGGACGTGTATTTGCCTTACGGTTTTATTTTGTATGTAAAACTGATCTATTATATGCTTCGATAATCTCAGTTGATGTTTGTCACCACTACACACCATAATATCTTTGTAACGGCGATGTAGCCAACCTCCTTGGATGTAGCATCTGAGCTACAGCAGCATCTTTGACCGCTGAGGCGGGCAGTGGGCGAGTGACCTTGTACAGACCAAACTTTTGGCACCGGCCAATGAGAACTCGCTAGCTGTCAGCGAATGAGATGCTGCGCGTGCTGTCGGCCAATGAGATGCTGCGTGTTTCTTAACCGGAGATTCGGTGCTACGCACCCTCACATACTAAATAATAAAAACAAAATAATAAATAAACCTTTTGTTTAACCTATACCTAAGTACGTGAGGACGCATAGAGTCGGAATCTCCGGTTCGTGGGCAGTAGTCAGTAAGCAATTGAACAATCGAGTGGAGGCTAGGCTAGAGTATAGTCGTATAGTAGCCACCATGTAGTACGGTTCGGTTGGTCGGCTACGATTCAAGTGCCGAGTTTGGTTAATTGGATTATCTACTTATGAATGTATCCCGCCAGGGGGCGATGAAACATTATTTGATGTATTATATTGGAAGAGGAATTTTATATCAAGAGGACGATGTTTGTGTGGGTTTTTTTTTTTTTTTTTTTTTTTTTTTTTTTTTTTTTTTTTTTTTAATGGAACGGATTTGTACAAACCCATTGTAATCACTAATATTGACGAATCAACAACGATATGTTTCTTTAGCAAAATAAATAACTTAATGATTACAAATTTTCTTATTTCAGCTCAATCTAGTCCCTCATTTTCCTGATTGTGATATTTTTCTATTTTTGTTGCATGGTATGTGTCGAGTTTGAGATTATGTTTAAATGTAAATGTTCACGTGCCAGTAAAGCTGCCTACTTTCATGCTATCTTTTATCGTGTAGTTACATCACCAGAGGCTCAAGCCCAAATGCAAAAAAAAATTTAGATAACATATCGGTATGACGCAGAAAATAGAAACTGACACAAAGTAATCGAAAGTGTGAGAAATACGTTGAACTTCATTTACACGATAACTCAGTGAAATCAAAGGGCTTTAACTCTCTAAGAATTATAATAACGAATAACTTGATTGGAAAGAACACGCGCAGTTAAGTCCCATAAGAGTAACAAACACTTGAACATTAGAAAGAACACGTATAAAATATTGTGTCGAAGGCAAGCGTAATGCTGTACTTAATCGGTAGAACAATTAGAGGATGCAACCGTTCCACAAAGGGCACCGGCTAAATTGCACCTTTCCGTCCTCTTTTTGGGTACTGCTGCTTGATTGTCACCAAGTAGTAACGATAGAGGACACAGAAGAAATTCAGAGGAGAGAAGCTCGTCTTGTATTATAGAGACTCAGGGGAGAGATTGTTATGAATTTTTTTTTAAGAGCTGACCGCCATTTAACTGAAAGTTTTGTTTATTGTCACTACCTGGTTTCGGCCTTAGGCAATTTTCAGGTGCTGTGATAAAAGTAGTCAGATAGTTTTCCTTAGGTCATGGTCATCTGACAACTTTTATCACAGCACTTGAAAATGGCCTAAGGCCGAAACCAGGTAGTGACAATAAACAAAACATTCAGTCAGATGGCGGTCAGCTCTTTTAAAAAAATTTATATGACAGCTCTTTTAAAAAAATTTATATGACTTAGGATCCTAACGCCTACAAAATCATACGTTACGAATGTATTGGACAAAGTTGAGCGGAAATCATTAACAGACATTTCTTTCAGCAACTTTCTCCCCCAAATGCGAACATATCTTGTTAGTTCTTACCTACATGATCATCTTGAAATGGAGGTAAAATGGATAGAATAATTCGTTCCTTTATAATGCGCGGTATTCGAGAATAGAACGAAGAGAAATAGTCTGAAATCAGTTGTATGATCCTTCTACCACGCATTCGGAAGGATGGTGGTTCAAATCCACCTCCGGCCATCTAGATTTAGGTTTTCCGTGATTTCCCTAAATCACTGCAGCCAAATGCCGGGATGGTTCCTTTGAAAGGGCACGGCCGATTTCCTTCCACATCCTTACCCAAACCTTCCGAGCGTAAGCTCCGTCTCTAATCACCACGCTGTCGACGGGACGTTAAACACCAAGCTTCCTTCCTTCCTTCTACCACGCAATTGTGTATGTGGAGATGTACGTGTAGAACTGTAGACGTAGAAAAATAGTCTTACACGTGACTGTCCTTACATCCTAAATTACATATAATCACCTGTATTGTTCTTTTATATTTACGAGGGTGGTTTGAAAAGTTCTCTGAATGGAATAGAAAAAAATTACTTACATCGCTGAAACTTTATATTTTTATTTTTCAATGTAGTCTGATTGTAGATTGATGCACTTGGTCCAACGATGTTCCAGTGCCTTGATCCTATCTCGAAAATGAGATTCCTCCAGGCCTACAAAATAGTTGTCAACTCCTGCTGTCGACTGTTCGTTTGATCTTCATCCACAAAAGAAAAATTTTGGATAGAGATGGAATTCTGACGGAGCCATATCAGATGGATAAGTCCAGTGTGGCTAAAGTTAACACCTTAGTTCGTATAATTTTGCGATTGCGACGGCACATGTGTGCAAGCGCTCATAGTCTTGACGACACATGGCTTTCTTCCGTACTAAACCTTGCATTCTTTCGCGTATCTTTTGTTTCAATTTGTCCAGGACGTTAGCATAGTATTCTGCAGTACATTTTTGCCCAGTGGTGAGATAATCTAAACAAAACATAGTCCTCTTGTTATCTCAGACAGCTGATTCCACTACCTTTCCAACCCAAATAATTGTATTTGCTTTCTTTGGTGGCGGAGAATCAGCGTGTTTCCATTGCTCTGAGTGTTGCTTTGTCTCTGGGATACAGTAGAGCACCCAAGTTCAATCAGTGGTCACATAACGGCGCAAAAAACTTGTTGGCTTTTCCTAAAATGTTCTGACATATCCTTTCTCATCAGCGAGCACAGAATAACGCAGAGAGGTTATACCGCCTAGCCGGCCGCGGTGGCCGAGTGGACTGAGGCGCTCCAGTCACGGTCTGCACGGCCATTACGGTCGGGGGTTCGAATCCCCCCTCGAGCATGGATATTTGTGCCGTCCTTAGTCTTAGCTAGTTCATACGTAGTTTGTAAGCTTAGGGACTGATGACCCCGTAGTTAAGTCCCAGAAGTTCTACAAACATTTGAACATTTTATACCGCCTACATCAGTGAAGCACGGCAGCCATCTTGGATGGGTGTAAAAACGCATCATGCAGTGAAGGCTTTCACGACCGTCTGAAGTAATAGTTGTTGTATCTTTCGGGTTATGTGGTCGTGGTCCACGAAACATATCCGTTCCTGACGTTTCGTCCAGAGCTGCGCTGGACATCTTCAGAGGTACTGGTAGCGGTGAGTCTTACCGGCAAGACTCACCGCTACCAGTACCTCTGAAGATGTCCAGCGCAGCTCTGGACGAAACGTCAGGAACGGATATGTTTCGTGGACCACGACCACATAACCCGAAAGATACAACAACTGTAAAAACGCAGTTTGGCCTATAAATACGTCGTTATTCCAATGGCACTCGCCCCAATTACATTCTCACTTGACACCCTTAAGATACGAAAAAAAAATTATCAAATGCAATAGTGTTCTTAGCAAGTACAATACGTATTGTGCTTGTATAAAAATAATAATTGAAACTATTATTGTTCTATGAAATTAAAATTACGACATGAAAAGTTAGTCGCCTGCCACTTTTTTGTTTTGGTGTCAGGAAATTTTCGTCAGCGAGAAAGTTGTAGATAATGAAATGAACTATTCTTTTCCTTTAAGCAACTTTTGTATAGCTCCTCTATTTTCTCGCAAATTTGAATAGGATAGAGCGGTGGAACCTTTCAAATTCTAATCATTACTTTCAGCGACCTTGCCCACTCACCTTGTACTTTGTGACCAATTTAGATGAACATTTTTTAATCTGGGAGCCAATTTTCTGTTTTAAATAATGACTTAATAATTTTTACTTATTTTATTACTAATTACCTGAACCCACACCTACTTTGAATGGTTAATCTTTAAAGTTCTTTAACTCTAGAACTGCAAAACGTATCGTGACGCGGTTTGTTTCAATTTCGTAGTTATAATTCTGGGATCAACGTAGTTTATATTAAATGTCAATACGAAAATGTGAAATAATTGAAAAAAAAAAATAACGTAGAATGGTTTAACACTTCCGCACTTTCGTGACATCTGTAGCGTAAACTATCAGATATATATGTTTGTTAAGCCGGCCGCGGTGGCCGAGGGGACTGAGGCGCTTCAGTCACGGTCTGCACGGCCACTACGGTCGGGGGTTCGAATCCCCCCTCGGGCATGGATATTTGTGCCGTCCTTAGTCTTAGCTAGTTCATAAGTAGTTTGTAAGCTTAGGGACTGATGACCCCGTAGTTAAGTCCCATAAGTTCTACAATCATTTGAACATTTTTTTTATATGTTTGTTAAGCTTAAGGGACTTAACTACGGGGTCATCAGTTCCTAAACTTACAAACTACTTATGAACTTCCTACAACTAAGGACGGCACAAATATCCATGCCCGAGGGGGGATTCAAACCCCCGACCGTAGTGGCCGTGCAGACCGTGACTAAAGCGCCTCAGTCCCCTCGGCCACCGCGGCCGGCAAAACTATCAGATCTGCACCAAAGTACATAGTATGGAATTATAGGATTCAGGACGATTTTTTTTAAAGGCAGCGAGATCACATGTCTACAGATCTTACACATCTCCCACAATCACTATACCTGTAGTCTGAAGGCAGCGCTTTAGAAGAGGAAAATTATGAATGTGGTTCACTCGTAAGAGTTAGACACATGGTCTCGCGTATTTTATTTATTTGTTTATTTTAGATCTTTGTGAGTTCTGCAATTGTACTATGTACACTGACCTAGCTGTTATAGTTTAGGGTCGAAGCTGACTAATGTATAGAAGTGGTAAACGATTCTACATTATTATTCTTATTGTAGTTGTTTCACAAAGTCCTATTGACATTAACCCTTGTGTCCACAATCAAGAGATTATACCTGTTCTATAACCTGGGTAACGCAATGAATTTATTGCTGTATAGTCACGGTTGGCAACACTTAGCCCTGGGTATATACACAACTGTTGGAGCAAGGTATTCTAATTGTTACTAGCTACAGTTTCTACTGTTTCACAGTGTTGTGAACTGTGCATTATTGTGAAAGCTATGTTATTGTGAACATCATTTCTAGATTGTCATGGATGATAACTTGGAACGCTCCAAATCTGAACGCAGCAGATTAAGGTACGAAGTATCTTACAAAGTTAGTGGCTACTGATACAGAAGAGGATGTTACTTCAGATTTCAACGACGAAGATTATACAGACGAATGGATTCTTAGAAAGGCTGCTGCTGCTGCTTCAAACTTTGAAGATGCTGTTGGTTGTTGTAGTGATATTGAAGTTGAAATAGAGACAAGTGATACTAGTAGTAATGAACATGACAGAGCTGATGAAAACATCGAAGCAACTGTATGGAACCAAGTGGCATAAGGAACCATTCGTTACAAGAAAGTTGTTGAAGCATAATATTTCGCGTCAAAGGGCTGGTCCAACACGTACTTCTTTCTATAAAAGACACCTTCAAGACTATATTTACAGAAGAAATGTGTGAGATAATAGTACGTGAAACCAACAGGAAGGCAAATCAGGTATTCACAGACTATAATATCAATTCAGAAGTATCAGCGAAAGTGGGGGAGCCATTGACAGCTGAAGAATTTGACGCGATACCTTGGTATGCTGATTACAGCTGGAGTACCATTCTCTAACACTGAACACACGAAGGAAACGTGGGAAACAAAAGTATTCCCACTGTATCGCGCAAGCCTATCGCTCATCAGGTTTCTGCAGATAAGCTGACTTATAAGATTTTACAATATGAACACTAGGAGTGAGCGATTGAAAAGTGACAAAGCTGCTGCAATATCTGACATTTTTGAAATGGTAAATTCAAATCTTCGTACATAGTTGTCTAATAAATAATAAAACAATCAATATATTATATAAAAAAGTATTACATTTATGAACTTCACACTTTGTTATAATGGAGACATATGGTTACCTCGGTAACCCAAATATAGATTAGAGGCTGTGTTCTGTGGCTTCCCATTTAAATGCTCTTCTATGAAAGTATTAAAATTTTTCCTATTGTTATGACGTTTATAAAGATGCAAATGAGGAATAACCTGAGGCTTGTGTCCACTAGCCTCAATTCACCTGAACAAAGGGCTGTTACAGTTAGGAAGGTTACCCGACTAACCCAATGTGGACACAAGGGTTAAATATGTTGTTGTTATGGTCTTCAGTCCGGAGACTGGCTTGATGCAGCTCTCCACCCTACTCTATCCTGAGCAAGCCTTTTCATCTCCTCATAAGAACGGCAACCCACATCTACTTGAATCTGCTTACTATACGCGTCTCTTGGTCTCCCTCTGCGATTTTTACCCCACACACTTCCCTCCAATGCTAAATTTACGATTCCTCGATGTCTAAGAATGTGTCCCACCAAGCGATCCCTTCTCTTAGTCAAGGTATGCCAAAAATTCCTTTTCTCACCAATTCTATTCAGTACCTCTTCATTAGTTATGCGATCTACCCACCTAATCTTCAGAATTCTTCTGTAGCACCACATTTCAAAAGCCTCTATTCTTTTCCTGTCTACACTGCTTATCGTCCATGTTTCAATCCCATACAAGGCAACACTCCACACAAATGCCTTCAGAAAAGACTTCCTTACACTTAAATTAATATTCGATGTTAGCAAATTTCTCTTTTTCAAAAATGCTTTTCTTCCCATTGCCATTCTGCATTTTATATCCTCTGTACTGTGACCATCGCATGTTATTTTACTACCCAAGTAACAAAACTCATCTACCACCTTCATTGTTTCGTTACCTAATCTAATTCCTTCTGCATCACCTGATTTTCTAAGACCGCATTCCATTATTTTTGTTTTGCTCTTGTTAATGTTCATTTTATACTCTCTCTTCAACACACTGTCCATTCCATTCAACTGCTCTTCCAGGTCCTTTGCTGTCTCTGACAGAATTACAATGTCATCAGCAAAACGTAATGTTTTTATTTCTTCCCCCTGAACTTTAATCCCTATTCCAAATTTATCCTTGCTTTCCTTTATAGCTTGCTCCATGTACAAATTGAACAACATCGGAGAAAGGCTACAACCCTGTCTTACTCCCTTCCCAACGGATGCTTCCCTTTCATGCCCTTCGAGTCTAATGACTGCGGTCTGGCTTTTGTGTAAGTTGTAAATAACTCTCCTTTCCCTGTATTTTACCCCTGCTGACTTCAGAATTTGAAAGAGTGTATTCCAGTCAACATTGTCAAATGCTTTTCTCCAAATCTACAAAAGCTAAAAATGTAGGTTTTCCTTTCCTTAATCTATCTTCTAAAATAAGACGTAAAGTGAGTATTGCCTCCCGGGTTCCTACGTTCCTCCTGAATCCAAACTGATCTTTCCCAAGGTCAGCTTCTACCAGCTTTTCCATTCTCCTGTAGATAATTCGTGTTAAAATTTTGCAACCATGACTTATCAAACTGATGGTTCTGTAATTTTCACACCTATCTGCACCTGATTTCTTTGGAATGGGGATTATAACATTTTTCTTAAAGTCTGAGAGTATTTTGCCTGTCTCATACATCCTACACACCAGTTCAAATAGTTTTGTTATGGCTGGGTCTCCCAGAGACTTTAGTAGCTCTGAGGGTATGTCATCTACTCCTGGGGCCTTGTTCCGACCTAGGTCTTTCAGGGCTCTGTCAAATTCATCTCTCAGTATAGTATCTCCTATTTCATCTTGATCTACTTCCTCTTCACTTCCTACAACATTGTCTCTAAGTTTCTTTTCCTTTGTAGAGCTGCTCTATGTAGTCTTTCCACCTTTCAGCTTTCCCTTCTTTGCTGAGAACTGGTTTCCCATCTGAGTTCTTGATATTCATAGAGTTCCTTTTCTTGTCCCCAAATGTCTCTTTTATTTTCCTGTAGGCGGTATCTACTTTTCCCCTTCTTATACATTCTTCTACAGATTTGCATTTGGCTTCTAGCCACCCCTGCTTAGCCATTTTGCACTTTCTGTTAATCTCATTTCTTAGTCGTCTGTAGTTCATTTTGCCTGTTTCATTTACTGCATTTTTATATTTTCTCCTTTCATCAATTAAATTTAGTATTTCCTGTGGTATCCAAGGATTTTTTGTAGGTCTTGCCTTTATACCTATATTGTCCGCTGCTGCCTTCACTATTTCATCTCTCAATGCTACCCATTCCTCTTCTACTGTTGTATTTCCCCCTATTTCTGTCAATTGTTGCCTAAATCTCCCTCTGAAATTCTCCAGAACTTCACGTTCGTTCAATTTATCTAAGTCCCATCTCCTTATTTTTCTACCTTTCTGCAGTTTTTTAAGTTTCAGCCTACAGTTCATGACTAACAAGCTATGGTCAGAGTCTATATCTGCGCCTGGGTATGTTTTACAGTTTAAAACCTGGTTCCGGAATCTATGTCTTACAATTATAAAATCTATCTGGTATCTTCCGGTGTCTCCTGGTCTCTTTCACGTATACAACCTTCTTTTGTGATTTTTAAACCACGTTTTGTTACGATTAAATCATGTTCCGTGCAAAATTCTACCAGGCGACTTCCTCTTTCATTCCTTCTGCCCAGCCCATATTCACCTACTATTTCTCCTTCTCTTCCTTTTCCTACTACCGAATTCCAGTCTCCCATCACAATTAAGTTTTCCTCTCCCTTAACTGTCTGAATAATTTCCTTTAGCTCCTCATATATTTCTTAAATATAGCGTACGTTTATTGCATGATTCTAAAGAAGAAACTGAAAGAGGCGATACGTTCAGTACCCCTCGAGTTATAAAAGGTTAAAAGGGGCAGACAGAGGGAAAATGTGCTATTGTTTTATATAATAATATGATTTGCTATCCGTAGCTAGAATTTTTAATTATTTATGGTAAAAATAGTTTGTAAAAAAAGGAACGCCTTAAAATATAAGAAAAAGGAATTAACAGACAGCGAACTCAATAAAATACCCTGTACTAAGGCTGTGGTCGGGTAGCGCTCGCTATTTGGGTGATTCATGCTCTGCGGCCGCCATGTTGGTTGGGTGTCGTGTTCTCCTGCCGGCTTCATTTCACTGTCATTATAAGACCTCTCTATGTTATTCTGTGCTCGCTAATTCTCATGCGTTTTTGACCCAGCGCCAATAGTCGTGGCATCCATCTTGTAGATAATTTTTTCGTTTCTAATTCTTCAGCTAAAATGTGATACACCCTTTCAGATGACACCTGGCAAACGTGAGCAATTTCACGCAATCGGGGATCCTCCGTGACCATTTTGAGCACTTTTGTAATGATTTCTGTAATGGTGAAACATCTTGGCCTACCACTGCGCGGATTATCATCTGAGCTCTCCCAACCAAATTTAAATTCATTATTCCGTTTGGCAACAGTTGAATATGAAGGAGCAGAGTCGCCCATTGTATTCTGGAAATGGGCATCAATGCCCTTTGCTTCCATACGTTTCTTGACGAGGCAATCACTGTTCGAATAACGATTTTTTTCCATCTTCTTAAATCACTACGCGGGAAAAACAACAGAGACCACGTCACTGCCACGGCTTTCTGCCAAGAGCACATGTGGCACTTGTTCACAGGCAACACGCCAATGGATATCACGGGAACAACTAGTTGCGCTAGCACTGGCCTCTGCAATGTTTCCGAGAAGTTTTCAAACCACCCTCGTATCGGGAGTCATCGGACCATGACATGCTGCATGTGTATCAACATCCAACGACGATGATCTCGTTCCTATTTCAATCGTAGTTGCCGATGTCGTGTTGTTGACATTGGGACATGTACTTGTCATCGACTTGCGGAGGCCCTTCGTTGGGAGAGAGTTCGTTACACTATGTGCTTACAAGGAGAGGACGCCTACTCGTCATTCGTCCAAATTTATGATACATGTGAGATATGAAAGCGCACCAAGTGGCAACTCCAGATGGCTAAGCGTTTAGGAAATTAAAGGAATTTTGGTTTCGGAACTAACACCATATGCATCTTATCAACTGCCCCTGCGAGAGTCTGTTTACAAAGCGATTCAGCTGTGCCACAAATATCCGGATAGTGCGCACAATGTTGACCGGAATACACTGTTTCAAATTCTGAAGTCAGCAGGGGTAAAATATAGGGAAAGGAGAGTTATTTATAACTTGTACAAAAGCGAGACCGCAGTTATTAGACTCGAAGGGCATGAAAGGGAAGCATCAGTTGGGAAGGGAGTAAGACAGGGTTGTAGCCTTTCTCCGATGTTATTCAACTTGTACATCGAGCAGGCGGTGAAGGAAAGCAAGGAAAAATTTGGAATAGGGATTAAAGTTCAGGGGGAAGAAATAAAAACATTGCGTTTTGCTGATGACATTGTAATTCTGTCAGAGACAGCAAAGGACCTGGAAGAGCAGTTGAATGGAATGGACAGTGTGTTGAAGAGAGCGTATAAAATGAACATTAACAAGAGCAAAACAAAAATAATGGAATGCGGTCTTAGAAAATCGGGCGATGCTGAAGGAATTAGATTAGGTAACGAAACAATGAAGGTGGTAGATGAGTTTTGTTACTTGGGTAGTAAAATAACATGTGATGGTCGCAGTACAGAGGATATAAAATGCAGAATGGCAATGGGAAGAAAAGCATTTTTGAAAAAGAGAAATTTGCTAACATCGAACATTAATTTAAGTGTAAAGAAGTCTTTTCTGAAGGCATTTGTGTGGAGTGTTGCCTTGTACGGGAGTGAAACATGGACGATAAGCAGTGCGTACAGGAAGAGAATAGAGGCTTTTGAAATGTGGTGCTACAGAAGAATGCTGAAGATTAGGTGGGTAGATCGCATAACCAATGAAGAAGTACTGAACAGAATTGGTGAGAAAAGGAATTTTTGGCATACCCTGGCTAAAAGGAGGGATCGCTTGGTAGGACACATTCTTAGACATCGAGGAATCGTAAATTTAGCATTGGAGGGAAGTGTGTGGGGTAAAAATCGCAGAGGGAGACCAAGAGACGCGTATAGTAAGCAGATTCAAGTGGATGTGGGTTGCCGTTCTTATGAGGAGATGAAAAGGCTTGCTCAGGATAGAGTAGGGTGGAGAGCTGCATCAAACCAGTCTCCGGACTGAAGACCATAACAACAACAGTGCGCTAAGTATGGCCATGAGGATATATAAGCCTCAGAGTATGCAAGTACCAATCCACCTTGGCGACACGCATTACAAGGTGAACTACATTAGGATGTTTCTATTAGAAATTAGCTACCTCCGAATGAAATCGAGTGCCCCTCTACATGAACTTACCACCGCTCAACTGTACCGCCTTATGAACGACAGTGGAAAGGTGAACCGAATGGAATTAAAATACCCCGATAAGGATTGGACTGTTATATGGAAAAACATCAACAACAAAGTGCTCGATACGGATATAAGATCAACCTGGTACAAAATAGTGAATGAGACGATACCAACAAGAGAGAAACTTCACAAAATACATTTGTCCGTCACTGACGAATGCAGGGAGTGCCATCTCATCGACACCTTGCAACACAGATTTGTCTGTGGAGAAAATAAACATATATGGGAATGGTGCAGGAAAGTCCTGGCTTCAATTTGCAGAACAGCACCGCAACACATCTCTCTCACGTCGGTACTGAAACCTGACGGCAATTACTACCCAATCAGCAAGAAAAACATGTGGACCTGGTTAGTAGGGCATACACTATACTACATAATCAGTGCACAAGACAAGGCCTCATACTCAGGCTATAGAGTGTACCTCGCCACAAGAGCCCAACTCTTGGAGAAGGGTGCTAACTACAGGAAAAGATTTGCAAATTACATCACGGCACTACAAATAACGAGGATCTGAAGGAAAAAAAGAACAAACAGGAAAAAAAAGAAAGACGAATGTGGAAATAAAGGGACGTGTGGCATCCAGTATTCAAGGTTTGCCACCGTTTATCTATTACTGCTCATTTAGATAATTTTTCTTCAATTCCTTAAGAAGATGGTTTATTTCACCTTGGCTAACCTCAACGTAGAGGGGTTGAGTTACCTTTCTTTTATATTTTCCTTTTTATTTTCAAAAGACTTTCATCTCCAGTACTTAGGGAAAGACAAAGGAACTTCATATCCCTGCATATCGCCAGGACATGCGCGACCTTCGGTGACTGACCGCACTCAGGGCTAAGAGATGACAAGTTTAGAGAACGCACGATGAAAATGGGTAACCAGGAAAAGGAGACCAGGCATACTGCTTGGGGAAACATAATAAAGCACATATCGAGAAGACGAGCCTTGAGTGCTGTCGATATGCTGAGGTTGAAGTATGGAGAAAATAAAAAGAACACACACTAAATCAGTGACTTAAGGTACTGCGGTACTGCGGGACAACGTTTCCAAGTTTCTTTCCCGAAGAAATTGTAAGTTTCCTTTGTTAATGTCAGTTTCTATGCAGTGACTTCACTGACGGAAAAAGATTATGCACCTTCTTTTGTAGAGAGCTACGATATTATTTTATATAGAGGAAATAAATTATTTTAAAGGCGAAGAAGCCGGGCCGAGAAGGCAAAATTTGGCGAGCGTAAGGATGGGTTGAAGGGGAGGAAGGAGACCCAAAAAAAAAAAAAAAAAAAAAAAAAAAAAAAAAAAAAAAAAAAAAAAAAAAAATAAAGAAAAAAAAAGCGGTGTTTTCTCAGCGGTAAGAAATACGATTTTTATTCAAAGGTTCGCGGGTTCGATTCCGCCCGCCAGCAAATATTTTTTTGCTTCTTGTCATTGCGTATATTACTGACTTCACAATTAACCGCAACATCAATTATGTTATTTTGTATTTATATGTGCACAACATCAGCATGGGACGCCATTATTTAAAACAAACATATTATCTTAACGTGAGCAAGATGCGGTCATAATTATTCAAATGTTTGTAAAGCTTAAGGGACTTAACTGCGGGGTCATCAGTCCCTAAACTTACAAACTGCTTATGAACTACCTACAACTAAGGACGGCACAAATATCCATGCCCGAGGGGCGATTCGAACCCCCGACCGTAGTGGCCGTGCAGACCGTGACTGGAGCGCCTCAGTCCCCTCGGCCACCGCGGCCGTCTTTGAACTCGTCAATGCGCTCGGCCGCTCCGCCGCGGCCCTGTTTCTTCGATGAATATCACCCCGGTATATGTCATTGATCAATTACTAAAGAATGGAAGTATTGATTTACATACACGACTTCTCTAATTACGCGTTAACGACAGTCCCTTTTTAAATATTTGTAGTCCTGAATTTCATCCACTGTCCTTACTCCGCAGACCATAGTGAAGTGGGTGGCAGAGGGTACGTCCCACTGTACCAGTTATTAGGGTTTTCCCATTTAATTCACGTATTGAGCTTTGGAAGAATGTTTAAATACCTCCGTGCGTGCTGTAATTAAACTAATCTTGTCCTTACGATCCCTACGCGTAGGAGCAGAAAAAGTTTGCCGCCGGGTGTAGTTACACCCGCGACGTTCTCGATACGGGTGCGATTTTTTACCGCTCAGCCAAACACCCCTTCCTAAACAAACCGTCACAGGGACAGTTGATAATACGGATATAGTGATAGATACGATTCAAACTTCCTTTTATTTCCTAAACGCTTGGCCATCTGGAGTTCCCACTCGGGGCTATTTCGTGTCTCACCACGCCCTACGTGTACCATAAATGTGGGCGAATTCGGCGATGAAGAGTAGCTGTTGGACACACTGGTTAAGCATTAAAGTCTGGTGTTAGTTCCGTTGCCGTTCACTGCCTGTGCTATTTTTCTATCCTGCACAGCCTACGACGTTCTGTAAGCGTAATGTGTGCTACATCTTTGAGTCTCCGAGCGATATCGATTGTCGGACGCGCGAGAGGAGACGAGTTTAAACAGTAGCAGTTTGTGTGTTTGGCCGAGAGCGGGCGGATCTAGCAAACTAAGGCAGTGGTGCAAACGAAATGTTTATTATTGAAGCTGGTGCAACCAATCTAACAGTGAATCATATTGAGAAGCCACGCTAAGCTATCGTGTATCTTTACAGTCAGTGGGAATATGTGTTTCTGTTAAAGTGTTCGCTAACGTGTTTCGCGTCGTCAAGAGAAACAATCAACCGCACCGTGACGGTAACGGTTTTATATCTGGATTGGATCTAAATCAAGAGTATCTGGCAAACGTAGTATTTTGACCTCGCAAAATATAAACTTTCGGCTCAATCGTGACATCAAGATTATCAGGCAACCGCGTCGCGATCGGACATTTCCAACTGTCAACAATCGTAATTAATATAATTACGTAGGCTTCCACGGCCCAGAGTCAGATGACAAAAGTTTTCTGGTTTTTGTACCGCGTCATGATGTAAGTAGGCTATTAAGTAATAGCCAGGGCCTTCATCTTTGTATACACCCAGATGAAGGCAACTGTAACGTTGGCCGAAACGTAATAGCCTTCTTAAATCATGACGCGGTACAACACCCAGAAAACTTTATGTCAATTGTAATTAATGTTGGACTGCGATTGCACGTGTACAGCTTAGTGGATCAGCATACAGTGTAATGCATGCGTAATACCTCAAGATCTTATTTATTCTGGAACTGGACAGTCAATCATTCGCATTGTGTACTACTGATTTAGAACAGTGTGTGAACCTTCAATCTATCATTATCTTTGTCTGCTATAGTGCAACCAAATCATATTGCATGATTTTCAATATAATGGTTCAAAGTGGAATTAAATTGTATTAATGAATGACAATCCTTTATCGACGATATTGCATCAGGTTGAAGTGCATAGTTTGAAAGTGGAGTGTATTAACGACTCAAGGAAATAATTGTGGTCAAAGGCACACGTGAAAAATCCAACTAAATATCCATTCACAATTACCTAACGATCGTAATCAAAACAACGAATTTCTTTAAACTACACACTCCTGGAAAATGAAAAAAGAACACCATGAATTCCTCGACGCAGCAAAGCGACATTTTGTTGATATATTCTTGAGGATGTACACAACACACGATCATGCAGACGGAGCCGTAGCACGTGAGTACAGTCACCAAAGTGTGCACAATGCCGACGCTAGTACCATGTTTGCCCTCCTTTTCAGCAATGAAAGATGCAATTCTCCTATGGAGACGATCGTACAGGAGCCGAATGAAGTATTGTGGAATGGCCTGCCATGCAGTTTCCACCTGCTGCCTCAGTTGGGTCAGATTTCATGTCGGTCGTGCAGACCACGCAAGATGGCCTTTCATCTGATCCCAAACATGCCCAATGGGGGACAAATCTTGGCATGGTGCTGGCCAAGGTAGTTGACGTACACCTTGAAGAGCACGTTGGGTGGTTCGGGATACACGTGGACGTCCATTTTCATGCTGGATATATCGCCTTGTTGATGCATGGACGCCAATAAGGCGGGTTTAATGATGGTTTTAGTGTACCGAGCACTGTTCAATGATCCCTCGACGATTACCAGTGGAGAATGGCCAGTGTAGAATATGGATGCCCACACCATGAAGCAGAGTGTGATCTGCAGATGTTTGCGCTCTCCTGCTTGACGCCATACACACGTACGAGCATCATTGGTACTGAGACAGAAGCTACTCTCAACACTGAAGAGAACAAGTCTCCATTCATTCTTCTAGAAGCCCATATCGCAACACTACTGGAGGCGGGCTGAACGATGTTGGGGCGAGAGAGAAAGACGAACTAACAGCAGGAATGATCCTGTTGCATGGTGTCGGGAGCCGTAGGCTACCCAGGCCGTTCTCCTCTGGTGAACGTTGAGCCATCATTGATGAGTACACGGTACATTGAAACCATCATTCAACCAGTCTTGCTACCGTGCATGCACCAACAAGGCGATATGCTTTCCAGCAGGAGAAATGTATTCTGTACTACCCAACGTGCTCCTCAAAGTGTACGTGAACAACACTGGCCAGCACGATAGCCAGATCTGTCCTCCATGGAGCATGTTTGCGATCGGATGAAACATCATCATAGCGCGGTCTCAACGAAATCGGGGCCAACTGAGGCACCAGGTGGAAACTGCATTGCAGGCCATTCCGCAAGACTTCATTCGACGCCTCTACGATCGTCTCCATTGCAGTTTGCCTTGCTGCATCAGTAGGGTATAAACGGTAATAGCGTCGGCTTTGTGCGCGCTCTGGTGACTGTACTCACGTACGTGTGTGTGTGGTGGTCTTCAGTCCGGAGACTGGTTTGATGCAGCTCTCCACAATACCCTATCCTGAGCAAGCCTCTTCATCTCCACATAAGAACGACAACCAACATCTGTCTGAATCTGCTTACTGTATCCATCTCTTCGTCTTCCACTGCGATTTTTTCCCCATACACTTCCCTCCAACGCTAAATTCACAATGCCTTGATGTTTAAGAATGTGTCCTACCAATCTATCCCTTCTTTTAGTTAAGGTATGCCAGAAATTCCTTTTCTCCCCGATTCTGTTCAGTACCTCCTCATTAGTTATGCGATCCACCCACCTAATCTTCAGCATTCTTCTGTAGCACCATATTTCAAAAGCTTCAATCCTCCTCCTGTCAGCACTGTTTATCGTCCATGTCTCACTCCCATACAAGGCAACACTCCATACAAATGCCTTCAGAAAGGACTTCCTTAGGTTTAAATCAATATTCGATGTTAACAAATTTCTCTTTTTCAAGAACGCTTTTCTACCCATTGCCATTCTGCATTTTATATCCTCTGTACTGCAACCATCATTTGTTATTTTACTGCCCAAGTAACAAAACTCATCTACTTCCTTTATTGCTTCGTTTCCCAATCTAATTCCTTCAGCATCACCTGATTTTCTTACACTGCACTCCATTACCCTAGTTTTGCTCTTGTTAATTTTCATCTTATATGCACCTTTCAGCACACTGTCCATTCCGTTCAATTGCTCTTCCAGGTCCTTTGCTGTATCTGACAGAATTACTATGTCGTCGGCAAAACGCAATGTTTTTAATTCTTCACCCTGAACTTTAATGCCTTTTCCAAATTTCTCCTTGCTTTCCTCTATCGCTTGCTCAATGCACAAATTAAACAACAATGGAGAAAGACTACAACCCTGTCTTACTCCCTTCCCAACCACTGCATCCCTTTCATGCCCTTCAACTCTGACAACCGCTGTTTGGTTTTCGTACAAGTTGTAAATAACCTTACGTTCCCTATATTTTACTCCTGCTTACTTCAGAACCTTAAAGAGTTTATTCCAATCAACATTGTCAAAAGCCTTCTCCAAATCTACAAAAGCTAGAAATGCAGCTTTGCCTTTTCTTAACCTATCTTCTAGGATAAGCCGTAAAGTGAGTATTGCCTCCCGTGTTCCTACCTTTCTCCTGAACCCAAACTGATCTTCCCCAAGGTCGGCTTCTACCAGCTTTTCCATCCTTCTGTATATAATTCGCGTTAATATTTTGCAACCATGACTTATTAAACTGATGGTTCTGTAGTTTTCACACCTGTCTGCACCTGCTTTCTTAGGGATGGGGATTATAACATTTTTCTTAAAGTCTGAGGGTACTTCACCTGTCTCATACATCTTACACACCAGGTGAAACAATTTTGTCATGGCTGGTTCTCCCAGAGACTTCAGTAGCTCTGAGGGAATATCATCTACTCCAGGGGCCTTGTCTCGACTTAGGTCTTTCAGGGCTCCGTCAAATTCTTCTCTTAGTACAGTATCTCCTATTTCATCTTCCTCTACATCTTCTTCTCTTCCTACAATATTGTCTCGAAGTTCATTTCCTCTGTAGAGCCCCTCTATATACTCTTTGCACCTTTCAGCTTTCCCTTCTTTGCTGAGAACTGGTTTTCCATCAGTGTCCTTGATATTCATAGAGCTGTTTTTCGTATCTCCAAATGTTTCTTTTATTTTCCTCTAGGCTCTGCGTAATCGTGTGTTCTATACAGCCTCAAGGATGTGTCAATAAAATTTCGTTGCTGCGTCGACGATTTCATGGTATTATTTTCTTCATTTTCCAGGAGTGAGAGCATTACAGTACGACATCTGTAATACAAGGTGACCGCCAAACCTCTCGACGACTGGACGTGCTTTTATCTTGCTTTCTCCACTTGTTGACGACACTCGCCGTAGTACTCCTGGAACACCCGGCTGTCATGCAGTTGTTTAATTGATCGTACCGGGCGTATGGGACACGACAGGCTTTCGGCCAACCACAGACAGAACGCGCCATCCCCTATAAACACACGGACAGAGTGCTCTCTGGGAATACACACACCGTGCCTGTGTCCAACCAAAAGTCATTCCTCGTTCAGGTTGCGCTATTACTGCCTCGACGGGTTTCTATCAATAGTAGGTAGGCGATCCAAATGTTCTTTGTGATGAGTTTTAGAGATCAAACAGAGTGCTGATCGTCATTACATGTAAACAGTTTCAGTTGGCTGCATGTCACGGCTCCTACAAATGCATCGGAATTCCTTGAGTGAATTTACACATGTAACGATACACTGAAATTTTTATTTATTTTTTGTTTATCTTTGATCAGCAATGCTTATCGCCTCCGGTTCCCTCTGACTCGTAATACAACTAATTTAATTTCGTTCGTCATTTTTTACTTAAAAACAAGAAGACGGAATCGAGATAGTAGTTCGACTCACTCTCTTGTCTTCGTTCTGTGCGGACATCTTCCATTCATGTATCTATTCAATGTCAGGTATTGTGATGCAAACTGTTGTAAAATATATTACTTAAATTTAAAATCATCCCCTCTCTTTGGCTTTTATTTAAATGAATCCCTCCACGCCAAATATTTAATTTCTTAAGATTTTCAGCTCCTCTACGTCCGTAATAGTTTAATGTTCAGACGCCATTACAATCGCTTCGCATTGTCTGCAAAATTTCAATCAATCATCCTTATACTATACTTTGCTTGATTTTAGAACCTGCAGTCATTTCTTTTGTAATTTCACGAAGTCCGATCATTTTTTTAAATTTTTTTTATCATTACCAGTAGCTTCATGTTCCACCCACGGTCACACAGCAATGAAAAGCGAAGTGAACAGTCTGAACATTGATCTCCTACGAAAAGTATCTCGAACATTCATTTATTAAATAAGACATAAAAGTTATCATTTCCAGCTTCTACAATACGAAGTGTAGGATCCAGCTAGATGCTTTCCGTAAGTTTTATAACGTGCTGTTGCTTGTATGGTGCCCAACTTTACTATGCAATCCGCGGTTTATTTGCTTTAATGTTCATTTTGTGCAGTGGCGTAGCTACGTCGCCAAGGGCCCCGGGGCAAAAATGACATTGGGGCCCTCTTTACACTAATACTGTACAAATGACATATGCAAAACTACTTCATCATCAGCTCCTTACCGCCCACTGGAAGATATAATAAGGTACACCTAAATACTACTAAGTAAATTATTATGTGTCACGCAGCAGATAAAATGTAATCGTACTCTGTAATATAATTGTGAAAGCTTGTTTGTTTGTTATGCTTTCACGCAAAAATTTCTAGGTGATTTGGATGAAATTTTTCAGAGGTATAGAGCTAGAGTTGGACCTGGGTAGGACATACAGATGAAAATGCCCCATGGGATACATATAGAAATAATATGGGTACACAATTAAAAAAGTAGACAATTTTATTTTAACAATCATATTACAATCTTTTACTGGCTTTGGTTTTTGCAAAATTATCAATAAGGTCTGTTAAATGTAGACTTGATGCAGCCTTGTTTTCGATTGCTATGCGTGCCAAATATCCGAGTCGAGCTCGAGCCATACTGTAACTCAGATGCGTTTTGATATTTTTTATTTGCTGAACGGCCTTTCGGCTGCTGCAGAAGAATAAAACGAAATACTTCCGTAACCTCATATTCTAATAAAGTATATTGTGTTATAATTTCCTAACATTATTGACCAACTGTCCATGTTGGAATTAATGTCGGCAGGAGAAATTAAAAGTCGAAATTCCTTCATTCAACTAAAATATTATATACAGTATAACGTCTATTATCTGAAGTAATTTGGGGACATGGATATTCGGAAAACCGGTTTATTCGGATATTCGAACTGTACACTTCTATTTGCCAATAAGAAGTACTGAACTGCAAATGTATTTGGAGGAGCGCGATCCTTCACATTATTCGGATATTCGAACTGTACACTTCTATTTGCCAATAAGAAGTACTGAACTGCAAATGTATTTGGAGGAGCGCGATCCTTCACATTACACGCCGCAGCACTTGGAAGACGCAGCTGTTGCTGTGAGCAGCTGTGATGCTGCCGCTACTTCTGCCGACTGAAGTGTGCCGATTGTTGGACACATTGGCTGGCAGCTTCGTCTGCCAACAGCGCGTCTTGTGAAGGCCCAATTAGAAGCATTGTTCCGATAGCCGGTGGCCCAGTGCGGCTACTGTGGAAAATTTGGTTTGAGGGGAAGGGGATATGATGGACGATAGGATGGGAGGGTAAAAAAAAAAAAAATAAATAAAAAAATCGCCGCTGTACTGTGACTTTTTTCTATCGCCGCTCACCAAGGCCGAGGGGCCCCTTGATCTCGGGGGCCCCGGGGCACTGCCCCGCCTAGCCCTATTATAGCTACGCCACTGATTTTGTGCTGTACTTTAACTAACTTATTTCAAAATTCAAACATTCGGTACCATCAATTCTTTGTCCAAAAAATATAATCGCGGAATCTACTTTTAACAATTATGGCATCATACGAAGCAAGGGCAACGTTATACACATTTATGTCATTTCACCAGCTAGTAAAGTAACAGGTTTTTTCAGCTACGCAACTGGTAATGTCCGACGCAGTCAGATACGGCGCGTGGATTACGAACGCTTCGTATTATCGTAATGTTGAGTGCAATGCGGCAGTACCTTCTATGTCATATTTGTGATTAGGGCACAAAGTCAGTGGATGCTGTGGCGAACACCTGCGGTTGGTGCACTTCCAGGTTCTTCCGTTGCAGATGCAGAAGTTGCAATTTTTGTATGCCACCTGTCCGGGGCGGCAGACTGGAAACAGAGAGAAACAGAAGCAAGAGGTCAGAGCGCTTTCTCAGACCATCTCCACACCAGCTGGCGCGGTCGGCAATAGTAATTTCTTAAAAGTAAAAACAGCTTAGAGTCCAAAATTGACTTTATATTTCCGACTAGTTTCGACCCAATGTGGGACCATTTGCAGGATATAGTTCATATATGGTGTAGAAGGGAACAGGAGCTGCGAATTCTTCAGGTTCTGTCACTGAGATTTCACGTTACGAAAATATCCCACGCATAAAAAAAAAATAATTAACTGGAGTGTTTTAATTCCTTTGATGTTTCCCTGTAGTTTTATAATTTTTGAAAATATTTCAAGCAAAATATATCAATATAATATTTAATAAAATATAAAGTAAAATAAATAAAACATTATAATGTCATATATGTTTTACATACTCAATTTTATATTTGTTATTATTTATAATTTTAATAATGATTTGTCTGAAATATTTCCAAATGGGATCGTAAAACAGGTCAGTGCGATTTTTATTTTTGTAACTGAGTTAAATAGATTTTTCTTCGGCCTTTCGCAACAGTTGGTTTATTTGATCGAAACATTTAAATGAGCATATTTATTTTCCACCTAATAATTACATTTTTATATTTAGTTTAAAAGAGGATATTCCATTCTTATCATTTAGTACAGTGACTTTCTTTTTTATGGTATCTTCTTTATTCTTGACAGTTTATTCAGTTGTACAGTATAATTATTTTGTTATTTTGTACATTTATTATTAGATGTAATATGAGCCTCAAACATTTTTTTCTTTATTGTTATTTTAATACTGAACGTTGCATCAAGCGATTTTTAAAAACATGGACATGAGTAGTCCACTGTTTTGTCCAACGGTAAATATCATCTATACGCTGATGACCTACAATTATATCTCAGTGAAAGTCCTAAAAACCTAAGCACAGCCATCCAGCATGTAAACGCGGACTTACTTTCACTATCAAGATGGACACATAGCATGGGCTTGATAATGAATCCATCAAAAACACAGGCAATCTTAGTGGCCTGTAAAAGACTCATCACTCCACACTTCAGAGAAACTCTTCCACCTTTAATACTTAACGACACACAAATACCCTTTTCTCATTCAGCAAAGAACTTAGGAGTAATATTTGATCAGCACTTGGACTGGACAGAGCACACAACGACAATCTGTTAGAAGGCATATGCGTCACTTCATTCTCTGCAGAAATACAAAAAAGCATTTCCTTTACAGCTGAAAAAGAAGCTCGTTGAGACACTAATACTTCCCAATCTAGATTATGGTGATGCTATTCTGCAAGGCCTATCACACTAAAATTCACGTACGCTGGAGCTGGCGATGAATTCTTGTATCCGATACATTTGTAACTTACGTTTCTACGACCATATCAGTCCTGCATACCAGCAGTTATCTTGGCTACGTGCAGTTAAGCGTCGAAGCTATCATACACTATGTTTGCTGCATCGCTTTCTCAATCATTGCAAACCTTCATACTTATCCTCAACGATTATATTACTATCTGAACAGCAGAAACACACACTCTCACCAAAATAAAACTCTCTCTCTACCTTCACATAACACTGCAATCTTCTCTAAATCATTTCCTGTATCGGGAACACGCCTGAGGAACAATCTTCCTCAAAAGTTAAGAGAGATAAAATCAATTCAAAACTTTAAAACGCAGCTAAGGGTTCACCTTCTGTCACAATACCCATCTTTTTCTCCAATTACCAGTCTGTAACCCAGTGTTGTCAATTCCTCCTCCGCCCATAAATATTTCCCTTTCCTTTAGCCAGCAGAGATCTCCATTCATATATGTCTCCACTTCCTCACATCCATTAGCACTGTCATTTTTCAATCTTCTCCTCTTTCACTAATCATTTTTTCCCTTCTGTTTATATTAAACTTAATTCAAATGTGTTGAACATCTATCTCCATGTAAATATCTCTTGTTATTATTAGTATTACTTTGATTTTTGTGTTATTATTATCATTATTATTATTAGTATTATCATATATTGTTATTATTTAATATTATTAATGCAGTGTTTTTTGTAATTAAATCCTTTGTTTATGTTGTTCCTGATCAGATGTAAGAGAGGGCCCTAGGGCCCTAATCTGGTCAGGTTAAATAACCAAATAAATAAATAAATATTTTAAAAGTAATGACAAGAAGTAGAAATATGATGTACGTAAAGTTTGAGATAAGTAAGTTTCTGGCAGAAAACTGAAACACATGTAGTCCATTAAAAGGTTTGTGCCACGGTGGAGTTTTAGAAACACACAGTATGCAACATAACACTGAACAGACGAAGAAATACTGAAGACACTGTATAACTGCGGCGACAGCACATGTTTGTTGATGGTAGACGCACCATTAAAAGACACGCACTATAGACACGGAATACTGGACGATGCACTAATAAAAGTCGGCACTGAGGACTCTGCTGGCGAGGGAAGGAGGAGGGTAGGCGTAAAGTGCGGGAGGAGGGGGCGGGCGAGGGTTGGGGAAGGGGTGTAGGGACACAGACAAATATATACAGATGGGAAACGTCCATAAGGGCCCGGTCCTACGCTCAGGGGTGCGGGGAGGGAGGTTTTCCAGAAGTTCCGTAAGATGTCCCATGATGGCGCTGCGGCCAGAAGCAGCCCTTTAAACTGGCCAGGGCAGGCGGCAGGTAGCGGCTCTCCCCACCACCACCTCCCCTCAAACGCCGGCACACCAGACACAGCCGTCGCCTCGTGGCAGGCGGCATGAGCTCTCCCCTCAGTCTCCCCTCCACGCTACCCTCTGACGTGCGAGAGGCACCCTAAGCCAGCGATCAGCCTGACACCTGTTATCATCTTAAAGAACTACGAGGGGAGCGTAGGACAGTGGTTTAGGCGGGGGGGGCCTTCTCCTCTGTATATGTTACTCTGTGGTAGGGACTCTGGGAAGGGGGAGGAGACTGGGATAGCCAAGTGGCGGGAAGGGAGGGGGAGAGGAGCATTGCGTCTTTGGGGAGGGGATCAGGGTTGGTGGGAGGGATAGATTTCAGGAAGGAGGGCGGCATCTGGTAGTGGGAGGTGGCGGAAGTTACCCTGGGAGAGGATGTGGAGCATGTGTATGTGAAGGGTTGGAGGGATGCAGTGATAAAGTCGTGGCAGAGGCCCAGGATCATCAGCAATATAGTTAAAAGTACCATTAATTAGCTAATAATTTAATATCGTAAAACTAAAGTTTAGCGTTTTTTGTTCCTACAACGTTATCTTTACTAAGCGTCGAGTTGCCGAAGTTGGACCAAAGGCTGTTTTTCAATTTGGACCGGTTCTATTTAGGAATCACTCGTAACAAATAATACATAATGTCATTTAACAATAGGTAATAGGTAGATGTTACGTATTTAAGTCTATTTTTCTAGGCTGCAAAACGATTTAAAAAATAAGAAGTAAGTATGGTAACCATTTTAGAGTTGGAAGATTCAATAAGGGGAATGTAAGGGAAATGGGCAGAAGATGAACTGAAGGTAGCTGTGGAAGCATACAGAAACGGTAACCATGAAGTTAACGAGTGTGCTCGTATATACCGAGTAACAAAAGCTACAATTAAAGAGATATGCTGATGGGAAAAGCATGTTCTCAAATGAAGTTCAATTATTCGGAAGACAACCTTTACAACTGAGATGGAAAAAATTGTCACAGATCACGTTCTCTTATTTGAAGAGAGGTTTTTTTGTATTCACAATCAAAAATGTTCGTAAACTTGCATTCGACATAGCACAGAAATATGAACTGCCTCATTCTTTCAACATAGAAAAGAAAATGGCTGGTAATAGGTGGTTTTCTTCATTTATGAGATGAAATAGACAGCTTTCCCTCCGTCAGCCAGAAGGAATATCAATGGTGAGATGTTGAAATGAAGCTTTTCTTAATATTACGGGTCTTATTTCCTTTTTAGTCATTGTTTTACCACGTGGTTCAATTTAAGGTCCAAATTAGGCAACCGGTTTCCTAATTTGGACCGTTTATACATTTTTAAATTTTAAATAATAACCACTCATGTTTTGTGTTTATTCACAGTATAAAACTAACGGATGAAAGTGTACAACATATAGCTTCTGTTAAAGTGTATTTTGTTTCGATTAGATAGATAACGTAGACTTTGGATCGCAAAATAAAAAAAAAAAAAGTGGTCCAATATCGGAACCTTCCCCTATTTTTCGGGCGATGTAGAGGATCCAGATGTGTTATACAGAAACGGTAACCATGAAGTTAACGAGTGTGCTCGTATATACCGAGTAACAAAAGCTACAATTAAAGAGATATGCTGATGGGAAAAGCATGTTCTCAAATGAAGTTCAATTATTCGGAAGACAACCTTTACAACTGAGATGGAAAAAATTGTCACAGATCACGTTCTCTTATTTGAAGAGAGGTTTTTTTGTATTCACAATCAAAAATGTTCGTAAACTTGCATTCGACATAGCACAGAAATATGAACTGCCTCATTCTTTCAACATAGAAAAGAAAATGGCTGGTAATAGGTGGTTTTCTTCATTTATGAGATGAAATAGACAGCTTTCCCTCCGTCAGCCAGAAGGAATATCAATGGTGAGATGTTGAAATGAAGCTTTTCTTAATATTACGGGTCTTATTTCCTTTTTAGTCATTGTTTTACCACGTGGTTCAATTTAAGGTCCAAATTAGGCAACCGGTTTCCTAATTTGGACCGTTTATACATTTTTAAATTTTAAATAATAACCACTCATGTTTTGTGTTTATTCACAGTATAAAACTAACGGATGAAAGTGTACAACATATAGCTTCTGTTAAAGTGTATTTTGTTTCGATTAGATAGATAACGTAGACTTTGGATCGCAAAATAAAAAAAAAAAAGTGGTCCAATATCGGAACCTTCCCCTATTTTTCGGGCGATGTAGAGGATCCAGATGTGTTCTAGGTACTGCAGGTGAGGGAACGGGATTAGATCGTAAAGGATCCGCTTGGGGGAGGGGTGCTGAATGCGGTAGACGAGGGTGTGGCATTCGAGGATTTGAAAGGTCTTGTAATAGGTAGTAGGGGTGCAAACCCAGGCGGGATGGCAGCTGCAAAGGACAGGACGCGTCATGGATTTGGGTGTATAGGGTAGTGGATGGGTTGAGGCCCCACGTCTGGCCGTAGAGGAGTTTGAGGAAGTTAAGATAGGACATTGCTTTCTGACTGTGTGGAGGTGTTGGGGTCAAGGAGAGGGATAGATCAAGGGCGAGGCCGAGGTTTTTGATGGGGGTGTGGCGGACGGGATAGTTGTGGAGAGTGAGGCAGAAATCATGGAGACGGAAGAAGGGGTGGTACGACATATGATGATTGCCTGGGATATGTCAGGATTGACGGAGAGGAAGCCACCGTTTGCGCCATGAAGTAAGCTCTGAGAGATGACACCTCAAACATTCTTCGAAGCCTCATTAAATGACATACAGCAGAATAATATGACGTAAGAACCATGCGATGATTTGGATTAGATTAGATTAGTACTTATTCCATAGATCATGAATACGACACTTTGTAATGATGTGGAACGTGTCAGGTTAATGAAAGGTGTCTTTACAAATTATTACTTTGTACTAAATATCACATGGCAATTTTTTTTATTTTTTTTTTATTCACTAATTTATATCTAAAAATTCATCTATAGTGTAGAAGGAGTTGCCACGAAGAAATTGTTTTAATTTATTTTTAAATGCTTGTTACCTATCTGTCAGGCTTTTGATGCTGTTTGGTAGGTGACCAAAGACTTTTGTGGCAGTGTAATTCACCCCTTTCTGTGCCAAAGCTTGATTTAACCTTGAATAGTGAAGATCATTGTTTCTCCTAGTGTTGTACTTATGTACACAGCTATTGCTTTTGAATTCGGTGGGACCAGTAATAACAAATTGCATGCCGCGGTGGAGTAGCCGAGCGATCTAAAGCGTCTCGCTGCGCCTCCCTGGGGCATGGGTGTGTGTGTTTCTCCTTAGGTTAGTTTACCTAGGTTTAAGTAGTTTGTAAGCTACGGACTGATGACAACGCAGTTTGGTCCGATAGATTTACAAACATTTGAACATTTTTGAACAAATTTCATAAATGAATATGTATACTGAGAAGCTACTGTGAAGACCCCTAGCTCTTTAAGTAAGTGTTTGCAGGATGATCTTGGTTGGGTCTTGGCAATTATTCTGATCCCACGCTTTTGTGCAATGAATACCTTTGGCCCACTTTAGGTTACGGTAGTAACACTAAATGTGGGCCTTTGCGATCGTCTTTTGACAGCTCGAAATTTAAATGAAAATAACGGCTTAACTATTCATCTGACACGAAAATTGAATAACCCAATTTGTAGAGGAGAAAATTCAAAATGTTCAAATGTTTGTTAATCTTATGGGACTTAACTACGGGGTTATCAGACGCTAAACTTACAAACTACTTATCAACTACCTTATACTAAGGACGGCACAAATATCCATGCCCGAGGGGGGATTCGAACCCCCGACCGTAGTGGCCGTGCAGACCATGACTGGAGCGCCTCAGTCTCCTCGGCCACCGCGGCCGGCAGGAGAAAATTATCTACAACTCTGCTCTGTTATGTTTCTTTCATATCTCGTATCGTTACAGAGATATTTGCAAAAATAACGGCGATTTTGGGATGTCTGTCTGTCCGTAACGTGTTCCCTGTTTTTAAGACGAACCGTTCAACCGATCAGCACCAAATTTTGCACACACAATTGTAGGCCGCCAGAGACCAGAATTTCCCTTTTTCAAATTTTTCGGACAAAAAATACGGTAGTAATACCAAAAAATCCGTTTGTAATATAATTGTAATTGCAAACGATCCGTTCATCTGACACGAAAATTGAATAACCTAATTGGTAGAGAACCTAATTGGTAGAGGGGAAAAGTCTCTACAACTTCGCTCTATTATGTTTTTTTTTCATATCTTGCATCGTTGCAGAGATATTTGCAAAAATAACGGCTATTCGACGCTGTCTGTCTGGCTGTAAAGTGTTCCCACTTTTTAGGTCGAAATGTTCAACCGATCGGCACCAATTTTTGCAGACATAATTGTTGGCTACCAGAGACCAGAATCTCGCTTTTTGAAATATTTCGGACAAGAAATACGGTAGTAATACCAAAAAATCCGTTTGTAATGTAATTTTAATTGCAAATAATCCGTTCATCTGACGCAAAAAATTGAATAAACGAATTTGTAGAGGAGAAAATTCTCTACAACTTTGTTCCCGTATGTTTTTTTCATATCTCGTATCGTTTTAGAGATATTTGCAAAAATAACGGAGTTTTTACACCCTCCATTAAATTAACGAAAACCAGCCGTTCGCAGATGTCACGTGACATTCCTCGCCCAGAACTGTCTCTGGCATACGCCATCTTGCGTTGCGTATTTGATGATTTTCTTATTGTAACTTACATGTTGTCATTTCAAAGCAATGGCGCACTGAAGAATTAACAAAAAGACGTCATTTTTCGTACGATAAATGATAATCTAATGTCTACAAATGCCATATTAACATCAGTTAAAACGGGCATAAATAGTATAATATTAAAGAACGTAATTACTAACTGTTGGCTGTAGCGTAGTGGGCAATGTGTTGGACTGTGACGTTAGTGGTTAGGAACCCGCCAGTACCTAAGATTATTTTTTACCTACAAGGGTTTCAGACACTCTGATTAATTATTTTTTTATTATTTAGATTATTATTTTGGTCCAAAATGTTTGCAAAAACTTATAAAACTACAAATCTAAAGTGGGCCGTAAAACACGCCAGTGCGATTTTTTAATTAATACTTATCCTAATTGTCCTTATAACAGAGCTCTGCTACTATACTACATTTGCCTAAATGTTTAATAAACCAGGTGTTACTTTCGATATGTTGTGAGGATTATTAATTTCCATAGTTATTTGTATAGGAATAAATGTGTTCGCCATTACCCAACTTGGCGGGCAATGCCAAACAGTGCAAAGGTTTAGAGATTAAAGATATATAAATTAATGAAACATAGTACTCACGAACTATATATATTTTTGTAGTACACTAAACGTACTTTAATTGGCACAAATTGAATGAAAATTAGGGCAAGCCATTTGGGCGAAAAATGAAATGCCTTAGGTGTTCGCCGCTCCCCTACTCTTCCCTATCGTGAGTGATACACGGGGGCGCAGGAGGTTCAGAAAATTTCCATCCCATGCCATTCTTTTTTAACCAATAGAAAGGAATGTATTAGCAGGTAGAAGAAGGCGGGACATGAAAAAGATAGAAGGTATAGCCAGATAACTATCCAGCTTCCCCGTTTTGTTTAAATAGGATTGAGAGAGGTAGTGGGGTAACGGTAGGCAGCAGCGTGGAAGGAGTCCTATAGAGGAACATCTGGGTCTTAAATAATAATCGGTGAGAGCATATATGCGTTAACACATAAGCACAAGTGACATCTTTGTTAACATAAAGACAACAACGGGCATTTTGTTCCAGGCACAGTGTATCGGCCCAAATCATATATTATGTAAGGTCACACCGCCTCTATCGATCAGCAGCAGCTGCTGTGGCACGAAATGGTCTGTAAAAGATTCCGCATACAAATTGCACCTAAGACTCGGCACTGTGTGACACTATCCTTGCAGAAAAGACACCAGCAAATATTTTTCTAGACCACCTAGAAAATAAATTTTTTGAAGAGCAAAACCAATGGAAAACAAAATAGTATACTATTTCAGATATATAGATGACACTATAATTCTATTTAATGGATGTATAGAAGAAATTGAAGACTTCCATCAAAGGTTTAACAATATGCACAAGAAGATAACCTTCACAATTGAACATGAAATTAACAACAGCATTAACTTTCTCGAGTTAACAATAAGTAAGACTAACTCAGTACATACTTTCAGCATATTCCGAAAACCCACAACTACAGACATAATAATTCATAATAGCTCTTGTCACCCACAAAGCCATAAAGAAGCCTATTTTAGATCAGCAATAGATCGTATCACCAAATATCCTCTCTGTAACAAAAATATAAATTCAGAGCTAAATACACTAAAAGATATAGCAATCAGTAATGGATATAACCCAGAACTAGTCAATAATCTGTATAAATCGAAATTAAATTCAAAACAGAAGAGTATTAAAGAAGAAAGAAAGACAAATTTTTAATACTGCCATACTGGGGACAAATTTCAGATAGATTAAAGTATTCACTGAAGAAAACAAATCTTAAAATAGGCTTCTACACTAACAACACTTTAGGAACCAATATCATACATAAAATAAAAAAAAATTGATCGCTATAGTCAATCTGGAGTTTACAAAATCGAATGCAGTGAATGTGACAAGGCCTACATTGGACACACAGGCAGACCTTTCAAAATTAGATTTAGAAAACATAAATACCATCGAAAATAATGTTTCAACATTCGGCACACACCTCAGAGAAAGTAAACATTCGATTGGGAGTATAGAAGAAAATCTCAAAATTTTACATATTATACGCAAAGGACATCTAATGGACGTTTCAGAAGAATTACAAATCTATACACATATGACTAAGTACCCAGAACAACTGTTAAATGAACAAACAGAAATGCGCAATAACAAATTCATCGAAAATTTCCATGACACCTTGGCCAGCATATAAAGTACAATCCATCCTACCGTAATATACCTCCAAATATGCAACAAAACGCGATAAATCATATTAGCTTCGCAATATTATCCCTGTATTACAATATAGGACACAAATCAATTTATTACACTTAAAATAGTTTGGAATGAAATCTAAAATTTATTGTACAATATTTGTCATGGTACTGTTTATGTCACAATGCATATAACCAACGATATTGTTACAAACAAAATTAAGCCAAGAATACTTAATAAAAACATCTTTGGATCAACAGCTCCTCCGGCCGCGGTGGCCGCGGGGACTAAGGCGCTCCAGTCACGGTCTGCACGTCCACTACGGTCGGGGGTTCGAATCCCCCCTCGGGCATGGATATTTGTGCCGTCCTAGTTCGTAAGTAATTCATAAGTAGTTTGTAACTTTAGGGACTCATGACCCCGTAGTTAAGTCCCATAGACTATACAAACATTTGAACATTTTCAACAGCTCTGTAAATTACACCAAAGTAATTACAACAAACAGCATGACCTAAACAGTAACCAAATATAAATATATATATATGAATGTAAGTAATTACAACTTGTACAGTCAATATAACATTGCCATATTAATGTATTTTCATGTAAAACACACTTTGTTCTCTGTAATAGGTGACTTAGAAAATGGGCAAAGGCCGAAACTAGTCGTCAGCATCATATACATATTATAAATGATATATATATATATGAATGTAAATAATTACAACTTGTACAGTCAATATAACATTGCCATATTAATGTATTTTCATGTAAAACACACTTTGTTCTCTGTAATAGGTGACTTAGAAAATGGGCAAAGGCCGAAACTAGTCGTCAGCATCATATACATATTATAAATGCTAAAGATTACGCTAAAACTGCAGCACTGATTTAGATGAAATTTCATATAGAGATTTCTTATGTCTTGGATTAGGACATAGGCTACTTTTCAAAATGTTTATTACAAGTTATTTATTTGAAATATATCTATAAAAATACGTAGGCTAACGGTTGTAAGAAGCTTCTAATACAAAAGCATAGGTGCTATATAGTGTATGTCATGTTTAGCCGCGAGGGTTAACGCTTCATGTCATGTACTTCCATTATTTTGGGCAATGGTTCGTGTCCTGGTATAGTGAATTTTTTTTTCTTTGTTATTGTTATCCTTTTTACTTTCGAATATACAAAAGGACTGGGATACTGCCGAAACGGCTTAACTGACATATCATTACATACACAAGAAATCTGAATGTTGGCGTTTATGCCGCATTCATTTTCACAAATGAAGGGAGATACCAAGCCCTTCACAAATGAAGGGAGATACCAAGCCCTATTTTGTGTAGAAAGCGCAAACTGCAACGAAAGTAGTAGCAAATGCACTCAACAGATGGCAGGCGGTACGCTGCAGTTAACATATGAAACGTTGTGTGTTCCGACCAACTGCAACGAAAATAGTAGCAAATGCACTCAACAGATGGCAGGCAGTAAAACACTCATGGAAATATTTCTCAGGACGTATAATGTATATTCAATTGTGATATTATTCAGGATCTTAAATATTATATTCTCCTTGGTTTTCGATGACGTGTATTGTGTTGTCACCTTCAACTATAGATGTTCGAACATTGTGATGTTATCGTAATTCTTTAAAATTGTATTCTCTTTGGATTTCAATGAATAATAGTTTCTTTGGCCACCCCATGTTTCTCGCACGGACAGCTCTACGTAGGCTGCTCCCTTGTATCGAGAGCTAGAAATTTCTACGTATACTCGGAGAACAAGAAGTCTCGAAACGTCGTTTACAGGGACATATTGCAATAGATTTTTCGCTCTCCATCCGTTCCAAGACAATTACATATTCCGTGCTAACAATGTCGCAAACAGCCATGTAGTTATGTATGCCCTTTCTTGGCACTTTAATGTCAGACTATTGAACCGCGGGTCTCACCGCGGGGAGTAGCTAGTTTCAAATAAAAGCAGCTTTGGTGCATATTTAAAATGTATTTTCTACAATATTTAAGAGCTGAAAAACGCGACATATCAAAAACACAATCCTTGCAGTTGGATTTGCAACACCCGCCCTTCAAGCGACTGTGACATTTCGTTATTGCTAAAGAGGGAGGCCCCGAATACTCACCTGCGTAGCACTTCCTCATTGTGCAGACCATATCGGTGCCGTCCTTGTTGCACTGACACTGGTTGCAGTCCTTCATGAAGGTCAAACCAGGCTCGCACACCCACCTCCCATCACTGGAGCGTTTCACTCTCTCTGACTGCAGTCCTGAAAAGTCAAACAGGAGCACAATGCAGGCCAGTTTTATTACCTTCTACTGTGACCAAAAGCAATAGCTAAACAGTCTCTGCTCATTCAAAAATCAGCATGCAAACTGAAATAACTTACAGCTTTATATATAACGTAGAGTGTTCCTGTATTTGAGAGTTGTTGTTGTTGTGGTCTTCAGTCCGGAGACAGGTTTGATGCAGCTCTCCACAATACCCTATCCTGAGCAAGCCTCTTCATCTCCACATAAGAACGGCAACCTACATCTATCTGAATCTGCTTACTGTATCCATCTCTTGGTCTTCCTCTGCGATTTTTACCCCACACGCTTCCCTCCAACGCTAAATTCACAATTCCTTGATGTCTAAGAATGTGTCCTACCAATCTAGCCCTTCTTTTAGTCAAGGTATGCCAGAAATTTATTTTCTCCCCAATTCTGTTCAGTACCTCCTCATTAGTTATGCGATCCACCCACCTAATCTAATATTCACCTACTATTCACCTAATATTAGCCTACTATCTTCCCTTCCCTTCCTTGTCCTACTACCGAATTCCAGTCTCCCATAACAATTAAGTTTTCCTCTCCATTAATTGTCTGAATAATTTCCTTTAGTTCCTCATATATTCCTCCGATTTCCTCATCATCGGCAGAGCTAGTTGGAATATAAACCTGTACTACTGTTGTCGGTGTTGGCTTCGTATCTATCTTGACAATGATAATGCGATCACTGTGCTGGTCATAGTAGTTAACCCGCTTTCTTCTTTTCTTATTGCCGGCCGCGGTGGCCGAGGTGACTGAGGCGCTCCAGTCACGGACAGCACGGTCACTACGGTCGGGGGTTCGAATCCCCCCTTGGGCATGGATATTTGTGCCGTTCTAGTTCTTAAGTAGTTCATAAGTAGTTTGTACGTTTAGGGACTGATGACCCCGTAGTTAGGTCCCATAAGCTTTACAAACATTTGAACATTTTTTATTTTCTTATTCATTATCAATCCTACTCCTGTGATACCCCCAACTGATTTTGTATTTATAATCCTGTACCCACCTAACCAGAAATCCTGTTCATCCTGCCACCGAACTTCACTAATCCCCACTATATCTAACTTCAACCTATCCATTTCCCTTTTTAAATTTTCCTACTCGATTAAGGGATCTAACATTCCATGCTCCGACTCGTAGAATGCCAGTATTGTTTTTCCTGATGATCACATCCTCCTGAGTAGTAGTAGTAGTAGTAGTAGTAGTAGTAGTAGTGAGAGTACATATTGCATACAAATGTTCAATTTAATAATTATTAAAAAAAAGATATGCACGCATGGCTTTCAAACCAAGAGGGCGGTCGCCGTAAGTGTAAAATCACGTACAACCCATAGTTCACGACATATGACGTCATGAATAATGTGGGGCGCGAAAAACTGTTGCATCACCGACAATGTTGCACTGGAACGAATTGAACCAAATTTGGTACACATATTCATACCGTGAGATAACTATTGCTGTATGGGTAGTAACCACACGCCACACATGGCTGAGGAGATATGTCATAAACAATAGGAGTCGTAAAAAACAGCAACATCATGCGACGATACTTTATTCAACACTGCATGAGAATGAGAATACTGAGCGACTTGCAACCAACTTTAAACATAATTTCAAATCCTTATCTACATCTTCATTTCCAAAAATGTATGGGTTATGTACATTTCAAAAGTTATCATAGTCTTAACTTTTAATTGGGAAGGTGAGCATTCACAGCATAATTAGAGACGTGGGGTGTTTACAGCACCCTAGATAAATTCGATACTGAAGTTTCTATTTTTTCTTAAATTGTTTATTATAGAATAAACATAGCACTTATTCCTTTATTAATTCATTTAAATACAATTTTAATCAATGGGGTACTCAAATAATTATCCATAACTGATAAACCAATAACATGTGTGAAATCGTTTCAAATGTTAATATACATACTTTTTTTCAAATTAAATAAGAAAAGCTTTAACCATTTTCAAATTATAGATAGATGTTGACAGAAAAAGCAAAGACATATAAATATAAAGTCAGAGCAATTGTTTATGTCAAAAGTCTAGAATAAAATAACATTCAAGACTGAACATTTTCATCATCATTGGAAGAAGAGTCTGAATTAATACATTTACTGCAGATGATTTTCATATGATGAAACACAAGTTTGTTACACTTGCTACAGAACAACTTAGTTTTCTTGTTACTATTCCTTGGGCAAACTGTGCAACTTCCTGATGTGCATTTATTTCTTTGGACTGCTGGAATTAACTCTTCTGTGTTGAAGATGTTAGCTGTCTTCAGCTGGATGGATCTTGGTACAGACAAATTTGAAGCTCTTTTTAAGACCTGAGGATGCATATAAAAGTTGGCCACTCTAACACTGAGCAAATTATTTGCTTATTTATAAGTACAGTAAAGCATTCTACAGCAGTCTTGCAGTTTTTAGCAATTTGTTTGGTAACAGGAAACTGCTTCCTTGTTCTGATATTATTAGGCTTAGGTGCAGTCTTCCATTTACTTACTATATCCTCACTAAGCATGAACCTCTCCGGTGTTGTTGAAAAGGAGGATACCACATCTTCAGCAGCATCGTCATGAGATTGATTACTTGCAGTTCGCACTGTTCTTCTTCTTCATTGTTATCCAAATCTTGAAACTGTGGAATCTCACAGTCTTCATCATCATTAAAACCTTCCTCCAACAGCCTTCTAAGAAGTTTTGCTCCTCATGTGACCTCATTTGTGCACCACTCGACAGAAAAAATCACTCTACTAGTTACGTGGGGTGTCAGCGTTTAATATTTGTTGTCTACAGTGTTTCGTAGATTTAGAAACACGAACAATGGTTTCGCAACAATGTGCATCTCTTTGAACAAAGGTAACAAGCGTGACCAACGCGCTTCACTAATTCCCAGTGAACGTTTACAGCTGGGGTGCTGTGAACACCGCACATCCCCAGTTAAAGGTTAAACGCTCTTTGAACAATTGTCTGCACACTGGCCACGCTGATGCTTCAGGCAAGGAATATCACCATAAACATTCCATGTCTGCCATAGTCATGGGAACAATAAAGCCAACCTACAGGGATCTTGCAGATAAAGTATTACTTAGCAAATGTCTACAAGGCCGAATACAAACTCTGGAAGAGAGCTGCATGTGGCAACGAGTACCGAAATGTTTGTCAAGGTTATGGGACTGAACTACGGGGTTATCATTCCCTAAACTTACAAACTATTTAACAACTAGCTTATCCTAAGGACGTCACAAATATCCATGCCCGAGGGGGGATTCGAACCCCCGACCGTAGTGGCCGTGCAGACCGTGACTGAAGCGCCTCAGTCCCCTCGGCTACCGCGGCCGGCCGAAAACAGTGTTTTTTAGATTGACAATAGTCAAAGTAGGTGTGATGGATGCTTTTATCTGTTTCAATGGTGGTGCAATTAGCAGGATAAAAGTAATGGACAAATTAGGCATCCAACCAGGCAATAATATGATAGCTGCTCTGAAGCCATAGAACGTCAGCTACTAGTTGAAGCTGAAAGGGCTGCGGAAGCCACCAGTGAAAAGTGCAAAGTAAGAAAAAGTGTTGGACTGGATGCAGCCTTCACCATGTATGTATCGTAAACGATCATGACAATTTAGAATTATATACGTTATAATTTCGTTTTACAGCAGAATCCTTCTTACCTGTTATGGCAGTATTCTACGTCACAGCATACCTGGCTGTGCGCAGTTCACTACTTCAATGGCATTTGCATTGCAGTCGTTGCTCAATTAATCATGATAATAGATTGGCGACAAAAATTTGTACACCTGGAAAGACAACTTTGGTCCGATGACGATAAACTGACTATATCTTAATAGTTATCAGCTGTAGACTTAAGCAGATGAAACTGCAGAAAGGTAGGAAAATAAGGAGAACATCAGAGGGAGCTTTAGGCAACAATTGACATAAAAGGCAGAAGAATGGGTAGCTATTAGAGATGAAATAGTGAAGGCAGCACAGGACCAAACGGATAGAAAGGCAAGACCTACAAAAAATTCTTGGATATCACAGAGAACACGAAATTTAATTAATGAAAGAAGAAGATATAAAAACTCTTTAAACGAAGCAAGTAAAATATAGGATGTGCAAAATGGCTAAGCAGGAGTAGCTAGAGGGCAAATGAATGTATAACTAGAAAAAAACCGACAACGAAAATAAAAGAGACATTTGGAAACAAGAAAAGCAGCTGTTTAAATTTGAAGGACTCAGATGGAAAAACAGTTCCGAGCAAAGAAGGGAAAGCTAAGAAGGTGGAATGAATATAGAGAGGGGCCCTACAAAGAAACTTCGAAACAATGTTGTAGGAAGGGAAAAGGAATCGGCTATAGATACTATAGGAGATACTATACTGAGAGACAAATTTGACAGAGCACTGAAAGATTTAAGTCGAAACAAGGCACCTGGAGTAGATGACATTCCATCAGAGCTACTAAAGTCTTTGGGAAAGCCGGCAAAACTATTTCACCTGGTGCGTAAGATGATGAGACAGGCGAAATACCCTAAGACTTAAAGAAACATGTAATAATCTCCATTCCACAGAAAGTGAGTGCAAAGAGGTGTAAACCATCAGTTTAATAAGTCGAGGTTTCAAATATTTTAACACGAATTACTTACACAAAGATGGAAAGTCTTGTAGAAGCTAACCTTGGGCAAGAATGGATTTAGGAGAAATCTAGGAACACGGCAGGCAATACTCACGATTTATCTTAGAAGATGAAGGGCCGCAGTGGAGTGGCGCAGTGCTCTAAGGCGCCTTGCTGCGGGGTGCATTGTTGCTCGCTGTTTCGAGTTCTCTCTAGGGCATGGCTGAGTGTTGTTTTTAGGTTAGTTTACGTTAATTTATGTAGTTTGTAAGCCTAAGGGTAACGACGAAAGAAATTAAGTCCCATAGATTTTATCGTTGCCCTTTAATATGGTATGTGATCACCTCGGACGGCCAGTACGGTTGTACACCTGCGTGGCATGGACAGTATGACATTATCAATCATCTCTTAGAGGATATCTGGTCATTCGTCCATGAGTGGAATATTCAGCCCTGCAACCATTGTCTGAGGTGCTGGTGTGGCTCCAAAGTGCATCTCAGACAAGCTCAATCGGGTTTAAGTACGGTCAACAAGCTGGCCATTGCAGTCCTTCAGATAGCTCGGCACCCAGCATGTTGTCAACCAGTGTAGCTCTGTGCGGACGGGGAATCTCATATGGCCCCAGCGAAGGGCACAACAAAAGGTCGAAGGATCTCGCCGCTATACCTCTGAGCAGACACGGCGCATTCTGAGCGACATTAAGGTTCGTAGCTTGCCAACATTGACTCCTGTGTACTCCATTCGTCGACCCCCATGATATGGTGATCTTTCCTGCACGTAAGAAAGACTGTTCCATGTTCTCCCAGATGAGGAAACGACGATTGTCAGGCAGGAGGCAAAATCTTGACTCATCTCTGAACAGAATCATGATGTTCCTCCGCCCCGTTTATGCGGGATAAACGGTGTCGTGGTTTTAATGGGACACACACCATAAGCCTCCGGTTGTAGAGACCTCATTCCGGAAGGAGATTTCGGACTGTTCGTGTTGATACTGTGCGTCCTGTTTGGGTTGTAGCTGAAATGCATTCAACCTCCTGTCTCGAAGAGCTGTTAATCGGAGATAATGATCATTTGCTGATGTTACCCGTGGACGACCTTGGCCTTGTGTTCTTTTAACGGTTTCCCTAGACTGGAATCGCTTCCAGGTCCTGGAATGGAACAATCCAATAGCTGTAGCCAACTCCTGTGTCTGTCCCGCGTTTAACCTTCCTATGGCACTCCATGCCATAGCGTCGGGTAAGTCATATTGTTGTTTCACTGAGCTGCCTTCTCACTACACTATCTGAAACCTTCTTTAATTCGTTTGATAGAGACAAGTAAACACCAACCCTCTCTGCCACAATTTTTCTGTTTTTACCACTATATCAGTTGCCATAATGGTGCTTACACATCCAGACTGTGCAATAGGCTTGTAGGCTGCGAGCAGTTGACACCTTTTTGAAGTAGGATTTGAGAGAGTCTGCCCTTCCAAATAACTCCTAGGTTTCGCTATTCCTAGAGAGAGAGACAGACAGACAGACAGAAGCCATGAACACTTACCTTGATGACACTCCTTCAGCGTGCAGACCGCATTGTTCCCCTGGGCGTTGCATTGACATGTGTTGCAGTCCTCCATGAAGGTCGTCCCAGGTTCGCAGATCCGCTCCACTGCTGTGGACCGATTCTCTCGCTCCACCTGCAATTCTAAAAATCGCCGATACACAGTTTTAGGCAGCAGTACATCGAAGTCCACTGATATTTCTGAGGATAGGTGTCCACAACCAACAATGGAACATTCCTCATCGAAACAAAAATGAGTCTATGAAATGAATAATAAGTTACACACAATAACATGAAATAGTAATGTAGACTATCTGCAATGAATATTACAAATGGGACAGCAGTGACCATTGTTAATGGGTATTATTTCTTTTTAATTTTAAAAATCCCAATTTCAGTTCTCCAAGAGACACATCGTCATACGTATTTATTTCATTACTTTGCTAGTGTCAGCTGATGCATAATATACAATTGTGCTAGTATAAAAAGGACGATAACCAATCAAACGAACAGAATCAAGCATTTTCAAACCAGCAAAAGGGATTCCTTAGTGCAGCGGCTGTGGAAACTTCAGACGTTACGTTAAAACAAGTTTGAACACGAAGGAGAGAGAATGGTACAAATAAAACTTCCTGCAAAAGTACATCGGCATCGGAAGCGTAATTAAAATAATGTAGGAAGATGTAAATCAGATTCAATACGATTTATATTTCAATAGCTATCTACCAGCTTGGGAGAATAATAACTTTCGTCCCTCAATCGGATGCAAAGTCCATATATGCGTCCCAGAGAAGGAAGACTAATCTCACGCCTTGTTGAACGGATGGACGTGTAGGGGTGTGGAGACAATCTCATAAATCCATGGATCCTACATGTCAGCAGGTGACTTTTCAAGCTGGAACACGCTCTGTGATGGTGTAGGGCGTGTGCGAGTTACATGGGATCACTGGTGCGTCTAGGTACGACATTGACAGGTTAAACGTACGTACACATCCTGGATGACCATTGTGCATTCCGACAGACTGGGGAAAACCCATTAGAACAATGCGACCGCCCCCCCCCCCCCTCTAGAGATCCATAGTTGCTATAGATTGGCTCCAGGAACATTCTTCTGAGTTTAAACATCTTCGATGGCCATCAAACTTCTCATTTGTGAACATCACTGAGCATATCTTGTAACGTGCTGCTGAGAAGAGATCTGTAACCCTCTAGTACCTTTCCGGACTTATGGATAGCCCTGCAGGATGCATGTGTCACTTCCCTTCAGCACTACTTTAAATAGGGTCCGTGCATTTTCTACGTGCCCGCGGGGGCCCGTACCGAGGAGAGAATGAGATCAGTAGACCGCAGATCTTTACGTTAAAACCTATTCTTTTCCTGAGCTCCTAGTTGGAAATGAACTTAGTCTTTTAATGACTAATTAAAACTCAAACACCTAATTTTATAGCACCTAAAATAACCTATTTCGACGTTGCTTATTTTTGCCTAATTCAGCTTTACAATCCTAAAAGGCACCTATTTCTTCTATTATCAAATGACGTGCTACGAAAAATCAAAGGTAGAAACACTAATATCGATATTTCATTAAAAAATGTATTGCCATCCATCTGTACCGGCAGAGTTAACGCTGCGTGAAGATTATGTGGACTCAGCTTACACGCACGCACGGCAAAGAATGCGATAAGGTATTGCGGAGTCTTGCCTATGGATTTCTGTACATGAAACTACAGCACATTCCAAAACTGATTGTTGGCAGTTTAGACCCTAATGCGCCATCCAGAGCTTATTTGATTTGTTCAAAGCAAAGGCCAAAGACTAAAGAACACTAGGTGGAAGGTGCTATATTCAAATGGCATAGATGAAAATAAAGCTTTGAAACATGCACCACAGTTCCTGGAAGGTCCCTCAGTTCAGCAGGACGTGGCTTTCATTAGAACCAACTGCATATTTATGGCGGCAGTTATTTCCGAATTAGAAGGCTCAGGTAGACCTATCTACGACAATATTGCTTTTCTGGGGGAAGTAAAATTAAAGCTCAGGTGAAGTGGGAGGAAAAGCATGGGGAGGGGGGGCGGAATTCAGCAGGTTTGCCAAACAACGTAGACCTGAAGAGCCTTTACGAAAAATGCAGTTCCACTGAATGCAGCATGTCTGTCAAAAATTTACCGAAAGTGATTTACGACCCATCCGTTGATGTAGAATGTTCATTCTCAGCAATTCGTGGCCTTTCTTCTGTAAAACCTACTAAGGTCATTTATTGTTAAGCCAGTTATGGTATGAATGTTTGAAGCTATTGGTTTATTTAGCGTTTCTTAAAATGAATATGGTATTTAGATGTATTTCAACATGTGGCTGTTAATCTGCATGGTATTTTTTGTGGTGTCGCACAAGTACAAAGTGCGCGCCACCTACTTTCGCCGCGCGCCGCCATGCATGCACGGCGCGGCGTTCTTCCGACGACAGCCACGAGCGCCCTCTGGTACAACGCCGCTCGTGGCCACCACTGAAGGACATCGGCCAGTTCGCACTTCGCACTTCGGACTGAGATAGCAACGAGTTAGGACTTTCGTAATCAGATAGGCACCAGTGAAGACTTTGCTATTGTACAGGCACTAGGCAGGCCTCTAACAACTATGTATCAACATTCTGCAGTACTATGTAAAAGTTAAGTATTGTTACATTCTGTGCAATATATCTCTTTCTAATTTACTCTAGTGTTTATAGTTTCTGGCTGCTCCCCTCCGTACCTGCACCAGCGTGTCGGTCTCGTTCCACTCGGCCACCGACACCTACGACGAGGCTGGGACACAAAAGCGACGACGAAGTAGGGACACAAAAGTGGCGACGAGGAGTGATAGAACCTTGGACCAGCCCTCTTGCAGCAGCCAGACAGCAGCAGTCGGAGCACGCAGAAATTGCTCCCGCCCACCCACCCTTAATATAAGAATTTTGGGGGAAGATATTTTGTTACGTGTTTTGAGGACTTTTTTGTTGCAGAGCGAGCCCTCCTTTCATATTGCATTTGTGTTTTGTACTAATTTCCTTGTATACGCGGCGCCTAATCGGTCAGCATGGCCACTAGCCCGAACCCAAACTTAATGGAAATTATTCAGTTACAGACGGCGCAAATTACTCAACTGCTGCAGGCCGTGTCGCAGTTGACGACACAGGCTGCTCACCAACAACAACAGCCGTCGCATCAGCAGCCCACACCTGCCGCCGCACCGCTTCCGACGTTCCGCCAGTACAACGAACGTGAGGAAGAATGGAGCGACTACTTCGCACAGTTTCAAGAACTCGTCGCGGCTCATCAAATTACAGGTCAGAGAGTGAAGAACCTTTTCTTATCGATTGTGGGCCCCCAGACTTTCGTACTATTGCAAAAACTTTTCCCTCTCGCATCTCCTCGTGATGTAGACTTTGAACAAATTGTAGATGCACTGAATGCTCATTATGAGAGAAAAGTTCTTGTAGCCGCTGCACGATACCGATTTTTCAGACTTAAAAAATTACCGCAGCAGTCACACCAAGAGTGGATTACGGAATTGAAGGGCTTAACCCGCCAATGTAAATTTACTTGCTCTTGTGGACTTTCGTATAGTGACGTGATGTTGAGGGATGCGATTACGCAGAACATTCAGGATCCCAGAATTCGGGCAGCAATTCTGAAACAGTCTGACCCCTCCTTAGACAGTGTACTGCAGCTTATAGAAGCGCATGATACTTTTGACTTAGCTGATGTAGAAATGCAAAGCCATAGTGTAAATTCAGTGCGCCGCAACGGACGCTTTCCTAGCCGTAGTTCTCAGTATAGCACTAGTGATTCTTATTTTTCTACCGGCCGTGCTGAACAGACAGTGAACAGTAGCCAGTGTAAAAGTGCGACGCAAAGGTCGCCCCGTAGTGTTAGACACAGTAATTTGAATAACGGGCGCCAACGCTCATTTCAGAAAAATGTACGTAAATCTTGCCCCCAGTGTGTGTCTCGCCACAAGCGTGCTCATTGCCCTAGTCGCAACGCAACCTGTTATCAATGTGGCAAATTGGGACATGTGCAGTCTGTGTGTATGCAAATTCAAAACTCAAAGAACAGTAACGTTAGAAACGGTGCTTCGCAAAGTGCGAGAACAGTTCATTCTGTAAATGTTATACGGGCTGTGGAGTTGAACAGTGCTTTCCTTGGATCTCCATTGCAAGAAAGTAGTTCTGTGCCTATGGCAAAACTATATAGTGCACCACGTAGTAAGCGCCAACGAGCGCGTAAAACAGTGCAACGGAAACGGGTTCGGGACAAGCAAAATGACTATGAACAGTGCATTCCTGTAGTGAAAATAGTGCCTTCTGCAACTTCTAATTGTAATAGTGCCCAGTACTGTGTAGATAGAGACAGTAGACTTGTTGTAGCTACTCAAAAGTTTAGTGCAGTAGTTAGTAAATCTGTAGTAGCTTCGCAAGCTTGCGAGGACGCCGATCCGGCGGTAGTGCCATCTAGTGGCAGTGTTGTTAATCCGCCGCGTGCCGAGTCTGCGCCGCTTCCTTCACTCCGCGGCCCACGCAAGTGCAGCAAACAAACCGTAGCAGACGTTGCCCACATTCGCGCAACTGTCGTGCGCCAGAAGCACAAACTTTTTGTAAATCTCTCCATAGAAAATAAGACTGTGCAATTTCAGCTTGATACTGGTTCCGCTGTCACATTAATAAATAAAGATACTTATGAACTTCTGGGTTCGCCAAAATTGTCGCCGTCACAGCAAGTGTTAACAGCTTATACAGGTCAAAATATTCCCGTGCTAGGAACTTGTAGCCTGCCTGCCTCTTTTCAAGGTGTTACGAAAACAGTTGCTTTTGTTGTTCTTCAGGCCAAATCTACGCAGAACATTTTTGGACTAGATGCTTTTGACTTGTTTGGTTTATCAATTCAAAGAGATGTGCTTCAAATTTCGTCAATAATGCCTCAGGATAAAATCAATGCATTGTGTGACAAATACAGTGACTTGTTTTCGCCGGAACTAGGTTGTGCAAAAGACTTCGTGGCACATGTAACTTTAAAAGAATCTGCAGTTCCAAAATTTCGTAAAGCTAGACCAGTGCCTATCGCATTGCGTGATACAGTTGCCGAAGAACTTAAACGTTGGCAAGATAGTGGGGTGATTTCTCCTGTTTCTGCGAGTCAGTGGGCCTCGCCTATAGTAATTATACCCAAGCCGTCAGGAAAACTTCGTCTCTGTGCGGACTTCAAATCAACAGTGAACAGTCAAACAATTGTCGACACTTATCCCCTGCCCAGACCTGAGGAACTGATGGACAAATTAGGACAGTCTCGCTTCTTTTCCAAGATTGATTTAGCAGAGGCATACTTACAGATTCCACTTGATGACGAGTCAAAAAAGTTTTTCGTCATTAATACTCACATGGGCCTTTTTCAATTTCAACGCCTACCCTTTGGCAGTTCTTCCGCTCCCGCTATTTTTCAGCGTTTTTTGGAATAGCTGACAGTTTCTGTACCGTATTGTTCGAACTATTTAGATGATATTGTGGTATCCGGACGTACAGTTGAAGAACATTTAGCAAACCTGGAGTGCCTTTTCAAAGTTTTGACTGCAGCAGGTCTACGTTGCAATAAAGCAAAGTGTTCGTTTTTTCAAACTGAAATAGAGTATCTAGGCCATGTGATTAATGCCCAAGGAATTCATCCCTTACAGTCACATCTTCGAGCAATCAAAGACTTGCCTCCTCCTAAGAATGTGCACGAATTGCAAGCAGTAATGGGGAAGCTGAACTATTATTTCAGATTTATTCCCAATGCCTCTCAGATTGCAGCTCCACTGCATCACTTACGTAGGAAGAATGTTCCTTTTGTATGGTCTAAAGATTGTCAGGTTGCCTTTGACAAATTAAAGTCTGCACTACTCAGTGATGCATGTTTGATTCCCTTTGACCCACAGAAGCCTGTAGTGTTAGCAGTTGACGCCTCGTCGTACGGTCTGGGTGTTGTTCTGTCGCATCGTATTAGATGTCACGATCGTCCTATTGCCTTTGCATCCAAGCTACTGACGCCGACGCAACAGAATTACAGTCAGATAGAAAAGGAGGCCTTAGCAATCATTTACGGCGTCACAAAGTTTCATCATTATCTCTATGGCAGAAAATTCTATTTGTTGACAGACCACAAGCCTCTCACGTCGTTGTTCTCACCCACAAAGCCGATTCCGCCACGAACGGCACAAAAGCTTCAGAGATGGTCCTTGATATTGTCAAATTATCAGTATGAGATTTTGTACCGACCTACCACTAAACATGCCAACGCGGACACACTTTCCCGACTTCCGGTTGGCCAGGATGTATCATTTGATTCTTCAGAAATGGCATGTTGTCAGATAGACTCCAGAGATGCTTCCGCTGTCGCAGACTTTCCTTTGAACTCTCGTCGGGTTGCACAGGAAACAGCTGCGGATGCAGACCTAAGTGTGGTAGCACGTTTTGTTCGCTCAGGGTGGCCTGCCAGAGCCAAAGACATTCAACGGCCTCTGGTTCGACGTTATTTTGCACAACGTCATGCATTATCTTTAAGTCAGGGTGTACTGTTGTTGCATACCGACAACGACCAAGCAAGAGTGATTGTTCCTCGTTCCCTGCAACGAGAAGTGTTACGCCTCCTGCATCAAGGACATTGGGGCATTGTTAGGACAAAGCAACTGGCCAGACGTCATTGTACCTGGGTTGGTATGGACGCTCAGATAGAGAACATGACGTCACAGTGTACAGTTTGTGCGGAGCATCAGGCGGCTCCTCCACAGCGTTTCTCAGACTGGCCACGCCCCAAGGGACCATGGCAACGTTTACATATTGACTTTGCCGGACCTTTCTGGAATACGCGCTGGTTAATTGTTGTAGACGCTTTCAGCAAGTTTCCTTTTGTGATTGCCATGAACTCAACGACGGCGTCTAGTACAATCAGTGCCTTAACATCAGTGTTTTGCATCGAAGGCTTGCCTGAAACTATCGTCAGTGACAATGGACCTCAGTTTGTTAGTGCGGAATTTCAACAGTTTTGTCGTGTGAATGGCATTCAGCATATCACCACCGCACCTTTTCACCCTCAGTCCAATGGTGAAGCAGAACGTTTCGTTCGAACATTCAAGTCTCACATGGAGAAGATGAAAGGTCAGCACTCCAGGCAGCAAGCTCTTCAAATTTTCCTGTCTACGTATCGGTGCATGCCACGTGACGGCCCGTCTCCTGCCGAGCTGCTACACGGCCGCCGTCACCGCACTCTCCTTCACCTGCTGCAGCCTCCCACGCACCGAGTCGGTTCGTATGGCGCTACGCGTTTTCAGGTTTCTACGCCGGTGCTGTACAGAGTGTTTGCTGGAAACAAGAAAACATGGTTGCCGGGCACCATTCAACGCGTGCTTGGGCGCAATATGTATGTTGTACGTTCTTCCACAGGGTCGGAGCTGCGGCGCCACGCAAACCAATTGCGCCTGCACAGACCGCGCGATCCTGTCTCCGGTTTCTTGATTCCAGACCCAGTTCACCGCCAGGGAGCACAACCACATCGTTCGTCCCCGGACTACGAGATCCCTATGGACGTCGACGTACATCCGACGCAGTCGTCGCCGCCGCTGTCGCCGCCGCAGATGACAGCGTCACCGAGAGGGACTCCGGGACCGTGCGGGCCCCCCCCCAGCTTGGGCCACGCACCTCAGAAGAAGATGACCTGCTCCCTCTGGGCGGGGGCGGGCGCCCTTCCCCAGGTTTCGGCGGGTTCCCTGGAGGATCGCAAGGCGGATGCCGGGGCGCGGACGGCGTCTCGATCCCGGCCTCAGCTACGACGCCCGTCCCACCAGTAACGCCCCCGCTCAGGCCCTCCTCCCAGTGCCGTCGCCGTGGCCCTCAGCCCTACGCCACGACGGCGCGGCGGTTTGGGGGGGAGGGGTGTGGTGTCGCACAAGTACAAAGTGCGCGCCACCTACTTTCGCCGCGCGCCGCCATGCATGCACGGCGCGGCGTTCTTCCGACGACAGCCACGAGCGCCCTCTGGTACAACGCCGCTCGTGGCCACCACTGAAGGACATCGGCCAGTTCGCACTTCGCACTTCGGACTGAGATAGCAACGAGTTAGGACTTTCGTAATCAGATAGGCACCAGTGAAGACTTTGCTATTGTACAGGCACTAGGCAGGCCTCTAACAACTATGTATCAACATTCTGCAGTACTATGTAAAAGTTAAGTATTGTTACATTCTGTGCAATATATCTCTTTCTAATTTACTCTAGTGTTTATAGTTTCTGGCTGCTCCCCTCCGTACCTGCACCAGCGTGTCGGTCTCGTTCCACTCGGCCACCGACACCTACGACGAGGCTGGGACACAAAAGCGACGACGAAGTAGGGACACAAAATTTTTATCTTCAAAAACGATAATGGTTTGCTGTCAGTTTTATCATTTTATGTGATGTTTTTCTTATTGTAAACTAATAAAAATTGGTTCCTAATTCAGTTCTACGTATTTTGCTTTATGTATATTTCGTCTGGTGAATTCTTTTCAAGGCCTATTTTAGACTTTTTTTTTTTTTTTTTGCCTAAACGAGGTAATGAAAGTGCCTATTTTAGGCGCCTAAAATACTCTATTTACAACGTAAACTTCCGCGGTCTTGAGATCGTGCATAATAAATACTCCAGTCTGTATAGAACCAGAGAAAGTAAAAAGCTACACAGGATTATCGTATGCCGACTTGGATAGGAGAATGGCCCCAGAAGCCGGCAAAGTTGAAAGAACTTTGGTGCTCTGCAGTTTTTAACGGAACAGATTCCGGAGCTGACGAAACTGAAGCTCCTTTGTCAATAGTCAATCCGGAAAATGGAAGGGGTCGGATTACAATACTTGACAGGGAGTTGACGGGGACGATCCTGACACATGAAAGCTGGAACGACTCCTCATGAAATGCAGCAACTGTCTACTGCATCTAGGGTCGCGACAAAAGGACTGGAGGCATTGACGCACTTGTCGCATTTAAAGACATGCTGGAAGCAGAATGGAATGTCAGGAGGCAGCACATCGGAAACATCTACAATTTGTTTACGATGGCGCTTATGTTGCAACAACGGGACATAGAAGCGGTCATAAATGTCACGGAAGCCATTTCATTGTTAGTGATGGAATGACTCAAATCACATTGTGGATCACTACGGGATACAGCTCCATCCTGTCCAAACTCAGTATCGAGCGTAAAAAATTTGCCATCATTGGTTTATGTGGTTAAAAGCTGGTGGCTACTTAAATTACACTGAGATCATATACGCTCCTGATCACTCTAAGTGACATCAGCACGATATTTACAAACCTGAAGATGTGAAGGAATGTTCTGTTTAGAGTGCATACGAACGCAACGACATGTTTCAAAGCCGTATGTTTGAGTATCTTACACAGTTAAGAAGAAGAACAGCTCTGTTTGATACATCCTTGCGGGCTAAGGAAACTAGAGGACCATGTTTAAGTAACAGCTTATCTACCTCAAGCGTTACGAAAAAAATAAAACATAAATAAATAAATAAAGTAAAAAAAAACAATCAATACTAAAATTTAAAAACTTATAGTTCAAATTTGATATCAACTTGATCTGAAGTAAAACCAAACATTTCACCGAGTCATTCACGGACATCAGATGTTCAAATGTTCAAATGTTTGTTTAGCTTAAGGGACTTAACTACGGGGTCATCAGTCCCTAAACTTACAAACTACTTATGAACTTCTTACGAACTAGAACGGCACAAATATTCATGCCCGAGGGGGGATTCGAACCCCCGACCGTAGTGGCCGTGCAGACCGTGACTGGAGCGCATCAGTCCCCTCGGCCACCGCGGCCATCATTCATTCATGGATGTCATGGGAGCTTGGCTGCACAAGCAAAAGTGACTGTAGTAATCGGCTAGCGCATTATTAAGCAAACACTGTTGCGGCAACATGCCAACTGGCGACGTCTATTATTTGTGTTCGTTCGTTCATTGTTTGTTATCAGTTTATCCGCAATTTTTGGAATACTCGGATCGTGTGTGAACAGACAAGCTTACAGTAACTCAGATTAGTGAGTAATAACAGTGAAATGAAGAGACGATATCTAAGTTCGTTCCGTGAAGAATGATTGCAGGCTACAAAAGTTTATTAGTTATTTGGCGCTCTTCTTGGTGACCAGTTTGCGGGGCCGCAAGTGGCAACTCTTGGAAGGCGCAGCTGTTGATATGAGCAGCTTTGATGCTGCCGCCACTTCTGCTGCCACGCAGACTGAAGTGTGCCGATTGTTGATCCACAGCAACTGGCGGCCTGGCCGGTCAGCTGGGGCATGTGAAGGCCACCCCTAGCAATGTTCCACCGGGGGGGGGATAATTTCTGGGAGGGAGGAGATGATTAGGTGTTTTTTTTTTTTTTACGTGTATTCCTGATTGGGATGGGGTAGTTGGCCGCAGTTGGGGGGGAGGGTCAGTCATTGGCCAAGGGGGAGGGGGGCACGTCTGGTCTCCGGGCCTGCCTCGAGTTCAATCTGGCAACCCTAAGCTAAATAACTGACGCATAAAACTTCTCTTGTGATTTTCTCGGAATTATCAGTGTAGTGCACCTTACTACTTGCACATTATTTTGTTACTGTGGCGTACACAAGGAGTACAAATATGAAGTAAATACTTGATCCCAATGTTGGGCCTCCCCCTGAAAGCAGGGAGAAATTGATTGGATGTCTTCACTTTACTTGGAATCACTGTGACCGAGACACCCTGGTGAAGTCGTAGGGAAATTATTTGTTCAGTCCGAACATAGCTCAAGCTGTACAACCATGTACATATTTTACATATAAGGGTGTCAATATATATCTAAAATTAAAAATCCATTGAGCTTGCAACAGCAACATCGGAATAAAATTCGCTCATGTAGAGTGCACGATGGGGTCGTTAACTTCATGCTTACAGGTTCCTTGACTTCCCTGCTCACGCAGTTTCAGCCACACTGGCTCCCTGGACTCCTGCTCAATCGATGCCACACGGGAATCTGATGGACACCAAACTCCAGACGTCACTGCCTCCATCGCCTGCATTGCCGTGGGATGGGTCCGCTTGGGTGGCCTGCCAGGAGACTACAAGGTGTTACTTGTCTCCCACCGCGACTTGTTCTTTGCTTGATGTTCTGAAGGCAGAGGCGAAGTCTTTGAGCGCCGTTCAGCAGATTCCGCGGCGTCGACAGGGGTTTGGCACCAGCCTCACCTTTCTCGCCTGTTTTCTCATTGTGATCTTCACAATGTCCTCTCCGTCATCGTACACACAACTGTTGTTGTTAAGGTCTTCAGTCCGGAGACTGGTTTGATGCAGCTCTCCACCCTACTCTATCCTGAGCAAGCCTTTTCATCTCCGCATAAGAACGGCAACCCACATCCACTTGAATCTGCTAACTATACGCGTCTCGTGGTCTCCCTCTGCGATTTTTACCGCACACACTTCCCTCCAATGCTAAATTTACGATTCCCCGATGTCTAAGAATGTGTCCTACCAAGCGATCCCTTCTTTTAGTCAGGATATGCCAAAAATTCCTTTTCTCACCAATTCTGTTCAGTACCTCTTCATTAGTTATGCGATCTACCCACCTAATATTCAGCATTCTTCTGTAGCAACACATTTCAAAAGCCTCTGTTCTCTTCCTGTCCGCACTGCTTATCGTCCATGTTTCACTCCCGTACAAGGCAACACTCCACACAAATGCCTTCAGAAAAGACTTCCTTACCCTTGAATTAATATTCGATGTTAGCAAATTTCTCTTTTTCAAAAATGCTTTTCTTCCCATTGCCATTCTGCATTTTATATCCTCTGTACTGCGACCATCACATGTTATTTTACTATCAAAGTAACAAAACTCATCTACCACCTTCATTGTTTCGTTACCTAATCTAATTCCTTCAACATCGCCTGATTTTCTAAGACCGCATTCCATTATTTTTGTTTTGCTCTTGTTAATGTTCATTTTATACGCTCTCTTCAACACACTGTCCATTCCATTCAACTGCTCCTCCAGGGTCCTTTGCTGTCTCTGATAGAATTACAATGTCATCATCAAAACGCAATGTTTTTATTTCTTCCCCATGAACTTTAATCCCTATTTCAAATTTTTCCTTGCTTTCCTTCACCCCCTGCTCGATGTACAAATTGAATAGCATTGGAGAAAGGCTACAACCCTGTCTTACTCCCTTCCCAACTGATGCTTCCCTTTCATGCCCTTCGAGTCTAATAACTGCGGTCTGGCTTTTGTACAAGTTGTAAATAACTCTCCTTTCCCTGTATTTTACCCCTGCTGACTTCAGGATTTGAAAGAGTGTATTCCAGTCAACATTGTCAAATGCTTTCTCCAAATCTACAAAAGCTAAAAATGTAGGTTTGCCTTTCCTTAATCTATCTTCTAGGATAAGCCGTAAAGTGAGTATTGCCTCCCGTGTTCCTACATTTCTCCTGAATCCAAACTAATCTTCCCCGAGGTCAGCTTCTACCAGCTTTTCCATTCTCCTGTAGAAAATTCGTGTTAAAATTTTGCAACCATGACTTATCAGACTGATGGTTCTGTAATTTTCACACCTGTCTGCGCCTGATTTCTTTGGAATGGGGATTATTACATTTTTCTTAAAGTCTGAGGGCATTTCGCCTGTCACAAACAACTATTAGTACAAAATACTAACGAGGAGGCTTAGCTCACGTAAACTGCATGATGCTGCCACTGACTAAAAGCTTACTGGCTTCTTGACTGTTCCCGCAGCCTCAGCGTCCGTTCCATATCAAGATCTATATAGGAGAGGTTTGGTCACGATACCGTGAGCCTTTGGGATGGCGGCCATTTTGGTTCTAAAACACTGCTGTAGCAGACGGTATTCGGGTAATGTTTGACACTAGAAAGTGTCAGTTTCATAAAGCAGTGAATGTAAAATTGCGATAGAGCATGCAGGGTACCGAAAATGTTACTCTACCCTCATTACAATGTATATGTGATATGACTAATGATGCAACCACCATTGTGAGGAAAAAGTAGCCTTTTCATTAACAAACTTCTGCTTTCCCACAAACGTTTCTGTGTAACATGTGTAACATAATACTATACGAGTTCTCTTGTGATTTTTTTTCTTCGTTTCTTTTCAAGTTTTCTTGTGTTGAACTATCTGAGAACAGAATCTTATATGGAATATTGGCTCCCATTCATATGAAATTTTCCTGGTGTGTGTGCTTCCAATGATTCGACATTACGTAAATGTAAGAAAGTGTGATACTGAATCTTTGTCAGACAAACGTAGGGCAGATGCTAGTGTTTCAACTGAAATTAAGTTGGAAAAGGCGGGAGACATAATGGAAGAAGTCGAAGAAAGTCATCGCGCCAAGTGAGAATTTACGAAACTGAAATTTAATTATGTAAAATCAATGTATTAGTCTCAGTTATAATTACTTTGATTACGGTACTTAATGTTGATAAACCATTTTCATTTATTTGCACAAGTGGACACTAGAAAGGTATTTACAAAAATTCTAGCAATTGTCTGGGTGAACATCGGTAATGAATATAAAATTTATACAACTCACTTGTTATGAAAGTATTTTTCGGCAAGGGATTTTGTCTGAAAAATGCTTCAGTACAAAGCATACTTTATTGGCCATCCAGAAATCGGAAAACTTTCATAAGAGTTTTCTCTTTTCCTATGACCCAATCAGGCAGGAGAGGTATTTTAGGAATTTAAATGGTTCATTTAGCCGCTTCTTCTCTCACAGTTTGAGCCAAGTCTGTGAGAATCATCTTGTAACCCCTCCTACTAAGACTGAGCAATATTGGGCCTCTGGAATATCAATATTTTATTACTAAACGTTAGAATATAATTTCTGACATAATATTTACACAATTCACATGCTACGAAAGCATTTTTCGGCAAGGGATTTTGTCTGGAATGTGCTTCAGTGCAAAGCATACTTTATTGGCCATCCAGAAATCGGAAAACTATCATAAGAGTTTTCTCTTTTCTTATGACCCAATCAGGCAGGCGAGATATTTTAGGAATTGAAATGGTTCATCTAGCCGCTTCTTCTCTCACAGTTTGAGCCAAGTCTGTGAGAATCATCTTGTAACCCCTCCCAGTAATATTCATAGAATATACGACATCAATTTCGATTGGGCAAAGCTGAAAATGTGTACCCAGCTGGGATTCGAACCCGGGTCTCCTGCTTTCTAGGCAGTTGCACTGACCCCTACACCACTGGGGACACAGTGATCACCGCACGTGCAAGGATTACCCATGCACGCCTCCCGTCAGATACAAATTCCCAGCTTCGCCCTGCCCATAGTACTCAAACTCGTAGTTTAACTAATTCCCGTAAGAGTAAGGGCTTCAAACTTGCCCACCCCTCCCCACTAACGATAGGATCATTGTCCGTCACCGGCATATTATATATATACATGTGGCGTCTGTTCCGAAAGAACAGACGTCACTTCTGATCCTGCAGCTGTTATTATTTAATATTCAAAGACTGAGTAAGACTAGTAAGACTGAGCAATATTAGGCCTCTGGAATTATCAATATTTTATTACTAAACGTTAGAATATAATTTCTGACTCAAACGGTACGCAAACTGGATGCAGAATAATAATAATTTGCGGAAGCTACTGTTTTCTCTCCTAGCAATACTGCACAGCATCGCTGCTCTAGAACCAAAATGGCGGCTCCGTAAGGAACACTGGTGTCCAGACTTGTCTTCTATAGACCTTGTTCCAGACCAGAAACTGATTGACGCATATTGCAGTCGTCACCATGCTATTCGTGTACATTGCTCTGACCTCCGAGGCCTGCCAAAGGGATATCGTTGGCTGCTTCTCTCCCATCACTTTCTGTTCGAGCTAACACAGTAACCGCTGACAACTGTGCTTATTACAAGATGCATCAGAAAATTTCGGTGAATGGTGCCATTTTTTACAAACCGCGTTGGCGAGGTTGAGTTGGCCTCGCATAGACATAGAGACATGTCAGAAAGCGCCCCCTAACGTGCAATGCACTGTTGAGAAGTGGTGGTATATGCTGCGACCCGGCTTACAGGCCCAGTGTGAGAACTATGACATTAGAACATGGAGCGCAAAATGGAGCAACGCCTTAACAAATTTTGTTTCAAATTAGGCAAAACGGCGACGGAGACCCATGGCTATGGTGTACGGTGTTGAAGCAGTGAGTAGAAAGTGTGAGTTTGAGTGGTTGCGACCATATAACAGAGCGTGATCTCACTGCTTCGAACGATTATATAAGAAGCGTTTCATGACAGCTCTACAAACGTTGTTAGAAGTTATTGTAGTCAATGGCGATTACTTTGAAGGTCAATGAAGGTATTTTGTTTGTAACTCTAGTTTCCTATATTTCCTGATACCATTCACCGAACCTCTCAGACGTACCTTGAAATACGCCACCTATGATTACTAAATTCATGTTGAGACTGTTTTCAGGTTTGAACAGAAGTTGCTAGTGGACAGATAACAAACCAACCTATGATTCAACGGGTTGCAGAGAGATATTGAAGTCTCATTTACTCTGTAAGTATTTCTAGTTGATACGACATCCTCACATGTCGAAAATCCATGAAATCGAGATATTCACATCTGAAGATTGGAATCTGCGGTGTCACATTTGCACACTTCATAGCTTTTTTCCCTCTTTTTCTTTTTAAAAAGAACAAACTAAGCTGTTGGCACGATCGTACTGAAGCAAGCACTTAAGCCAGAATGAAAGGCAAGTAACTCAGTGTTATAGTACTTACTCCCGGCAGCTTCTTCTGTCAAACACTGCGCTTTATCTTCCGCTGAGCCGTACCCTTTCTCTACACATGCACACTTCATGATCGGATCTTCCATATCTTCCGAGGAGCAGCTAATATCTGCAACAGAATATCAGAAGTCTAGTGACATGAGATTCCTTTTAGTCGGCATATTGTTTACATCGGACGTGAATCCGAAAACCAGTTTTTGTAACACAATGTACATCAATAAATCTCGTATGACACAATCGTGATTATCTTAATAGACAGCCCTTGATCTCTTGCTGTTAGATGGGAAATTGGTTGCAGTGGGTGGAAGTTAGTAAGAGTTCTCATACTTCATGAATGGCGTCTAAAATGTTCTCAGTTACACATTCAATACGGTGTCTGCAGGGATTCCGACTGCATTTAGCTCCAACACTCCATTTGATACACTGTAGTCCCTCCTCTAAATCATTGCACGAGTGAAAATATGGCTAATATTGAAATAAGTGTCAGAGGAATATAATGGCAACTGAAATCGGTCATCACTGGAAAAGCCGCTGGACCTGATGGGATGCCAATTTGGTCTTAGACAGAGTAAGCGAAGGAACTTGCCCCATTTCTAGCAGCGGTGTACTGAAAGGTCTCTAGAGGATCGAAGTGTTCGCAAGGATTGGATGAAGCTGCAAGTCATTGCCGTTTACAAGAAGGGTCGTCGATCAGGTGCACAAAACTATAGACCTATATCCCAGCTGCAGATTTTTGTGTTTGTGTTTGTAGTGCCTATGGGACTTAACTACGGGGTCATCAGTCCTTAAACTTACAAACTACTTATGAACTAGCTACAACTAAGGACGGCACAAATATCAATGCCCGAGGAGGGATTCGAACCCCCGACCGTAGTGGCCGTGCAGACCGTGACTGAAGCGCCTCAGTCCCCTCGGCCACCCCGGCCGGCTGCAGATTTTGGAACACATTTTATGTTCTAATATTATGTCATTTCTAGATACCAAGAATCTCCTTTGTAGGAATCAAAAAGGTTTATGAAACCAACGACCATTTGAAACACAACTCGCGCTAAACATCCACGATGAACAGATGGCAATTCATGCAGGGTGCCAGGTTCGCAAGGCGTTCGATACTGTCCGCACCGTCGCCTGAGGAACGAAAAAAAAAAAAAAAAAAAAAAAAAAAAGTTTTTAAATCTATCGGATCAAACAGCGTGGCCATTAGTCCGTAGCTTACAAATTACTTAAACTAAGGTAAACTAATCTAAGGACAGCACACACACCCATGCCCCAGGGAGGACTCGAACCTCCGACGGCGACAAACCGCGCGCTCCGCAGCTAGGCGCTTTAGACCGCTCGACTACTCCACCGCGGCTGATGAGCAAAGTGCGAGCATATGGAATATCAGATCAACTGTGTAACTGGAGTGAGGCGTTTCTAGGTAGCAGAACGCAACATGCCATTCTAAACGGAGAGACGTCTTCAGACGTTAGATCTGAAGCGTGCCCCAGGCGAGTGTTACAGGACCATTGATTTTTCACAGCATATATAAATGCCCTTGAAGATAACACCAGAAGTTCAATGCTCCTTTACGTGGATGACACTGTAGTTTATCTAGAAGTCGCAACACTGGAAAGGAAGGGAAATGCAGAATGATATGTAGCGTATTGACGCCAGGTGTAGGAAATGATAGTTGAGCCTCAACACAAACAAGTGTAAAGTGCTGCGTTTACGTAGAAGGAGAGGTATTTTACTGTATAACTATGCATTAGCATAACACACAGTGGAAGCAACTACTTTCATAAAATTTTTGTGTCCCAGCCTCGTCGCCGCTTTTGTGTCTCGTTTCCGCCGGTGGTCCTGGTGTCGGTGGCCGAGTAGAAAGAGACCGACACAGGAATAAAGGATGCACGCTTGTGCAGGTACGGAGGTGACCAACCAGTGGGACAGCAGAAACTAGAAACACTAGAGTACTAGAGTACATTAGAACAAGACTTCATGAATATATATATATATATATATATATATATATATATATATATATATATATATATATATATATATCATGAAGTCTTGGTAATACTTAACTTTTACATAGTTCTTGAATGCAGAATGATGATACATAGTTTATATAGAGACCTGCCTACTGATGATTCCTAGTGCCTATCCGATAGCCAAGTCTTAACTGGTGCCTTTCTGATTCCCAAGTGTTAACTGGTTCCTACCTCAGTTCCAAGTGAACGATGCAGTCCAGTGATGGCCACGAGCGGAGTTGTAGCAGAGGGCGCTCGTGGCTGACGTAAGAACGCTGCGCTGTGCGTGCATGGCGGTGCGCGGCATAAGTACGTGGCGCGCACTTCATACTTGTGCGACACCACAAAAATATCTAGGAATTCACATAAGGGGCAATGTGAAATGGAACGACCATATAAAATCAGTCGCGAGTGAGGCAAGTGCCAGGGTGAGATTCACTGGAATAATCCTCAGGAAGTGTAGCCCGTCAACTACGAAAGTAGGTTACAAAACTCTTGTGCGGCCGTTGGCTGAGTACATCACATCATCACGGGATCTGTAGTAGGTGGGGTTAATAGAAGACACAGAGAAGATCCAACGAAGAGCAGCACATTCGTTACAGGCTCATTTATAAATTTGAATGGGTAAAGGAACCACGTAGAGAGATGGCTTCCAAAGAAGGGAACAAGATCGAAATGCACTCCGTGTGCTTCATTCGAGATGCGGAACGGGTCCTTCCGCATTCCATTAAGGGTACGGGGTGCAGCCAACGGTAGGTGGTGGCTCACGTCGGTCCCAATGATGTATGGCGCTTTGGATCCGAAGAGATTCTCTCAGGTTTTGAGAGTGTATCTGAAGGGGTTAAGGCTGTCTGTCTTGCTTGCAGCATAGATGACGGCACCGACTGTGTACCACTGGTACACAGCCAAATGGAGGGTCTGAATCAAATGCTCAGACGGTTCCGCGACCGTCTTGGCTACAGATTCCTCGTGTGCCATCGGTTGGTGGGATTTGCATTCCGCCGTCCCTTACCGGCCTGAGGTCATCCATATGACCACTAAATGATATCCGTTAAACTTCAGTTACACGATAAATCAGTCAAATGCAGAGGCCGTTAATTCTCTTAAATACCTATGAGTTACAATTACGAACAACTTAAATTGGAAAGAAGAGGTAGAAAACATTGGAGGGAGGGCGAAATAAAGACGACGTTTTATGCGATTGTAGACTTTCTCGGCGTATTCCATTAATGAAGTCTTCTCGGGTAATCAGCCGAGTGATGGCGACGTCTTGTCGCAACGTTTCGATGAGCTTCCTCATTAAAAGAGTATGTTTCATTGGCAGAACATATACGTTGCAACAGTTCTACTAAAGAAACTGCCTCCACTACACTTGTGCACCATATTTTGTAGATTGCTGCGCATTGTGAGATCCGCACCACGTGGGACTAACGGACAATTTTGAGAAAATTCAGAGAAGGGAAGCTCGATTTGTATTATCACGATATACAGGAGAGAGTGTCACGGTAATGCCATATGAGTTGGGTGGAAATCATTAAAGAAAGAAAGACGTTATTTGTCGCGGCGGAATCTATTTACGAAATTTCTTTCACCAACTCTCCCTTCAGAATGCGAACATATATTGTTAGCACCGACCTCCATAGAGAGACATGATCATCATAATAAAATAAGAGAAATCAGAAAGAAAGATATAGGTGTTCCTTTTTCCCGCAAGCTATTTGGAACTATAGAGAAATATCATAAAAGTCGTTCGATGAACTCTCTGCCATGCACTTCAGTGTGACTTGCAGAAGATCCATGTAGATGTAGATTTCACAGAAATGATTAAGAAACTCCCAAGGTAGACGCTGCAAGAAAAGTGTTCAAAATGACTCCATAAATTTTCGTATGCTGCATTGCGTAGGGATCTCGGATGTCGACAAAATCTATCGTTTTCTTCTGATATAAATGATATTTTTCACACTTGACCGTCAAAAGAATAGGTCATGGTCTACATAATGATTCGTATAGTGAATGCTGGAATGTATTGAGTTTTGTCAACTACCATAAGGAGTTAGCTCATGATCCTACTTTTCTGGAAGAGAGATTTTATAATCCGCTTGCGACGGTATAGAGCAAGTAGTCTTAGCTGGGGTCCGGATGCTTTTGAAAATTTTTATCAAGGTCCAGATATAAAACCTCATTATTATTTTTTTACGTTTGTTTTCACTCACAAAATAATATGAAATACAAAAAATGGCAAATTTGTAACAAAAAACCCAGAAAAAGTCTTATTCTTCATTGATTTTTAATTTTAGCTCTTAAACTAAAATGAAGCGTAACAGATGTAAAATAATAATGTATAAGAAAATCCAGAAAAACTTATATTATTTGCTATTTATATATTTCTATTTTCACTCACAAAAAGTCTGAAATAAAATGGATAGTCAATCTTTTTTGTGAAAAGTCCAGAAACAAGACATGCAGATACATACAATTTTTTATTCTAATTTCCGCTCAGAAAGTATGAAGTACAATGAAATGTGAGTATATCTCTTAAAAAAATCGACGTGAAATACTACATTTGCGGTCTTGAGCAGATTCTTAAAGTTAGGTTCACGTGCAGAACACTTCAAAGTGGGTGGCCGTTAGTCGTGAGCGATAATTATTCTCCAAGAAATTCATTTTTGAAGATGAAATTTCACAAATAGAGGTGGAGCCAAACATAGCAGTCAGGTAGATCGCTAATGTTTCGCAATTTTCATATTTTTCCGGGACATGTTGACTCTAAAATTTTTCAGTGGATACGGTTTTATTCGTTTGAAAGGTAATGTCTTCCTGTAAGTCTATATCTCCATTTGGAGTAAAGGCTTTGAAAGTTGGAATAACTTCGCTCCCCAATCCGTCCATTCCGCTGCAGGAGAAACCGTAAAAGGTGAGTTTAAAAATCGTGACAACTTGTCTGTTTCTGAAAAGTCTCTGAATTTTATAGTATGTAAATGTCCATTTCAGGAATTCTTTTATATTCAAAAATTGTTGCGAAATTAAGAAATTCTTGACTTAAAAACGTCTTTCTCAATGAACCAGCTTGTGATGGAATGATGATACACTTTGAACCAAACCATATATTAATTTCCAATTTCCTTGTATCTCGATGTTGTTATCTGTAGAAAAAAAAATTTTTTTTTAATTATTTTTAATTTTTTATATAATTAGAGTATCTAACTTACACTTTCAAAATACTTTTGGTGGTCCAGCTTTTGGCCTTCCGCGGTCCGGACAGGAACCGCGGTCCGCCAGTTCCCGACCGCTGGTATAGAGCATGACAAAGGGTACCTTGCAATATGCTTTGTTTCACGGATCATCCATGATCGTAGATGGAGGGAATGAAGGTACAGAGAAGGCGGGAGGAAGGAGGTCGAGAGAGGGGGTGGAGGAGAACAGAGAAGGGAGAGGAAGAGATGGTTGGTGACAGAGAGGACTGTGGAACACGTAAATACCTGGGCGGCGCCGGGTTTTCAGCTAGTTAGAATACACATTCTTCCTTGAACTGGCCATTCTGTGCGGATTACGGCACCATAACACAACTAGTTACCACCCAGCTAGTTAGTGGCTGAGTGAACACTGGAAAAGGGTTCTTCAAAACAGCGTCAATGAGCCACAAGGAGAATTGCACACTGCGATACTAAGACAGAATTACGAAACACAGCTTTCCGAAATTCGTCCACCAAAGTAGACGAAGTGAACACTCCACAATTTAATCCAAGAACAGCAGTCAGCATGCGAAACTTAGAAGTAGATGTTCCTGGAGTAGTAAAACAACTAGAGTCCTCTCAGAGTATGCTGATGCAATAGCTCCTTACGTACCTCTAATTTACAACCGATCACTCAGCGAAAGATCCGTACCCAAAGACTGAAAAGTTGTCCGAGTTACTCCAATATTCAAGAAAGCCAATATGAGTGATCCCCAAAATTACAGGCCAATCTCCTTGACATCGATTTGCAGTAGGATTTTGGAACATATACTTTGTTCGAACATTATGAACCACCTCGAAGAGAACGACCTATTAACCAATAGTCAACACGGATTCAGAAAGTATCGCTCTTGCGAAACACAGCTTGCCCTTTATTCACATGAAGTGATAATCGCCATCGACAAGGGATCTCAAATCGATTCCATCTTTCTGGATTTCCGGAAGGCTTTTGACACTGTACCCCACAAGCGGCTTCTAATGAAATTGTGTGCTTATGAAATATCTCCCAAATTGTGCGATCGGAGTCACGATTTCCTATCAGAAAGGACACAGTAAAACGAAAGTGATATCTGGCGTTCCCCAGGATAGCGTTATAGGTCCCCTACTCTTCCTTGTGTTTATAAACGATTTAGGAGACAATCTGAATAGCTCCCTTAGATTGTTCGCGGATGATGCTGTCGTTTATCGAAGTCAACAGAGGATCAAAAGCAACTGCAAAGCGATTTAGACAAAATTATACATTGTGCGAAAATTGGTAATTGACACTAAATAAAGAAAAGTGTGAAGTAATACACCTGACCACTAAAAGAATCCCGCTGAACTACAATTATGCGATAAATCAGTCAAACCTTAAGGTCGTAAATTCTACTAAATACCTATGAATTACAATTACGAACAACTTTGACTGGAGAGAACACACAGAAAATATTGTGGGGAAGGCGAACCAAAGGTTACGTTTCATCGGCAGAACGCTTCGAAGATGCACCAGCTCCGCCAAAGAGACTGGCTACATCACACTTGTGCGTCCTCTCCTGGAGTACTGTTGCCCCTTGTGGGACCCTCACCAGGTGGGACTGACGGAAGACATTGAGAAGGTTCAGAGAAGGGCAGCTCGTTTTGTTTTATCACGTTACGGGGGTGGGGGGGGGGAGGGCGTCATGAAAATGTTGCACGAATTGGAGTGGGAGTCATTGAAAGAAAGACTTTATTCATTGCGGGTGATCTGTTTCCGAAGTTTCAGTCACCGACTTTTACTTCCGAATGTGAAAACATTTTGCTAGCACCCATATACTTAGGGAGACATGACCATCCCAATAAAATAAGAGAAATCAGATCGAAAACGGAACAATTTAGGTGTTCTTTCTTCCCGAGCGCTATTAGAGAATGGAACGGTAGAGAAAAGTTATGGAAGTGGTTAATGAACCCTCTGCCAGGCACTTAAATGTGATATGCAGAGTATCTATGTAGATGTAGATTATGGAAGGCCAACACCTATTCAGGCGTTTTAGCAGCTCAGCCGGAAGAGACAACAATGAATTTAGCATATATACTGCAACTAGTAAAAGAGCACACAGCTTAATTGCACCCCACTCGATTGTAACACTAGTTTAACAAATTGTTGCCCTGAGTGCGAACGCGTCCGTAGAGAGCTGATTGTGAAGGGTCGCGAGCCAAGCAGCGGCGTAGCCGTGTCCAGGGAGCCAGGGGTTCGTGTACGACGTGCGGGGAGAATCGCAGGGCAGTAGTTGCTTATGAACGAGGGCGTGGTGGGCGCTCCATGATGGCGGAATCCAGGCTCTGACACAATATTTTAAGTACGAGATTCTTATTTGATTCGCAGTATTTTGAAATGTCAGTTGTTAGGGGGCCCCACCGTAAAGTCATAAAATTGTTGCTCATGAGCCGAGTAAGATACTGGAAAGGCAGTGCCACCAAATGAAATAACGGTGACATAGTGAATAGAAGTGCACACTCGGGCTTTCGCTTCGTTTTAGAATTACTGAACATCAAACGATTTTTTAACGTTTCACACTTTAAAAATAACTGCCGCCTGAGAATGACCGTTGGCTTTAAGGCGCCTTGGTGCCATCGCATATGGGCGTGTGTATTATTCTTAGAATAAATTAGTGTAAGTATTTTTTTTACTAATAGACCACTGGAACAATTTTTATAAACAAAGTGGTTATGGGCATTGATTCCATAATTACAGTGACTCAGATTAAGTTTGAATTATCAGACAAAAACTATTTGCTTCCTATATTTGGTAGTTTTAGCTAAAATATATATATGATGAGTAGGAGCATAAACATTTATTAAACAGGTTTTTACCCAAAATGTACATTTTAGTTTTAATTATGTAGTACAAATGAGCAGTCCAATGCTGATAAAATTTACAATGAAGTTTATATAAAACATGAGTAAATCACACCATATTTACAATTTTTACATATTTCCTTAGTTCGATAAAGGTATAAATAGCGGCAGCCATCTTGGATCTTGGGCAGTCTGTTTGCAAACATCTTGGCATTAGGAACTGCTATCGCTCTATGCGCCAACTGGGAATCACCTTGCGGTTTTAAGAGACAATTTTTCCAAACGTCGTTTTTCAAGCTTGTAAATTTTGGCTTCAGTTAGATACAACTTCGGTTTTAGAAAATTTATCTGTAATTTTGGTGCACGGACTGTGTTTACATATTTACTGTGCGAACACTGAACTTTTGCCTCATATCGTGTGATTCTTCGGACTTGTGATGTTATGCCAATCAGCAACTTAGTACATTATTTCTAAATAATTACGGTGTTGAAATTTCAGTTATACATCAACTTCTTAATTGTGATACGAGCAGACCGTTGAGTCATGATGATGCTGTAATATTTTGGGAGAGCTGCGACTATCATTGGTGAAATTTTGCACTTTCTGTTATGTCGTCGTAATAAACTCAGATTAATTAAACAGAAACTTGAATGAGCCGCAGAAAATTTTTAAAACCACCTTGTCGGGATTTATTTCTCTTGTTTACAAGTGTCGATCTACAGCCCCAATTTATTTGGCAAACATGATTTTTGTGCCAACAGCTGTACAGTATTTTCATTTATTACACTCTACCAGCTTCAGCACTGACTGCCATCTACAGGATATTAAAAGCTACATGGAAAATGTACATCATAGTTTTTTGGTATTATAAAGTTTCACAACATGAAGTAATATATAAAATATTTTAATTTATAATAATAACAGTAATAATATAATGATACATATTGCACATAAATTACTATACGAGAGCCGGCCGCGGTGGCCGAGGGGACTGCGGCGCGCCAGTCGCGGTCTGAATGGGCACTACGGTCGGGGGTTCGAATCCCCCCTCGGGCATAGATATTTGTGCCGTCCTTAGTGTTAGCTAGTTCATAAGTAGTTTGTAAGTTTAGGGACTGATGACCCTGTAGTTAAGTCCCATAAGCTATAAAAACATTTGAACATTTAGGGACTGATGACCTCGTACTTAAGTCCCATAAGCTATACAAACATTTGAACTATAAGAGATAATTTTTGCCAAATATGGCAACATCAAATAGTCAGAATGGCGATTACTCATTGGAAACTGTACATCTGTTTAAAAGTAGTGGAAATGACACTATTATTCATAATACAGAACTCATGTAAAATTAGAAGCATTGATATATGTACAATTTGATCACCAACTGCTACTGCTACTTCTTAGACAAACATTCAACGACATCAGCAAAGTAATTATTTAATTTGTGAATCTTGTTATGATCTATGACATAGCAGTAAGGTCAATAGTAACGGTTAATGATGAAATTGTACATATACGAATGTTTCTACTTTCCAAGAGTTCTATATTATGAATAATAGTGTCATTTTCACTACTTTTAAACAGATGTATAGCGAAGAACAGTTTCCAATGAATAATCGCCATTCTAATTTGAATTTTGATGTTGCCATATTTAGCAAAAATGATCTCTTGTAGTAAGTGATGTAAAAGTGTAAGTAATATTTTTATTTTAAAAAATTAAAATTTTACACCTGACTCCATATTGTGAGATTGCATAATATCACATGACTTTCATGTATTTAATGACAGAGTGTAATCAATGAAAAAATTGTACAGCTGTTGATGCAAGAATGATTTTTTTCTGAATTTATTTAATTAATAGTACATTTTTAGTTTAGGCGTGAATGCGACGAATGGATGGTTTCCCCCTTAAGTCAAACATCGCCAGTAATTTAGTTAACCTAGGCCCATGTTATTGTTATTGTTTTGTCGGACTTGCAAATCAAAATGTTCAAATGTTTGTAAAAGTGTCTGACTCAACTACGTGGTCATTAGTCCGTACTTGACGAACTACTTAAACTAAGGTAAAGTATCCTAAGGACAACACAAACACCCATGCCCGTGTGGGGACTCGAACCCCCGACGGCGAACGGCCGCGAGCACCACAGGACGGCGCTCCAGTACGCACGGCTAATCCGCCGCGGCTGTCGGACTTGCATAGACTGTTGGTGTTTGGTGTTGTAGACTTGTGATGGGCTCTTCAAGCTACAGTATTTACTCCAACTGTGAGTTGCATTCGGTGAAACTCTAACGCAGCAGCGAGTGTGAGAAATTCTGACAACCCCGGACGCCCAAACACACCGGTGGTGCTTAGAGAAGCATCTTCTTGAAAAGCCCAGCGGGTACAGTTCCATTATACAGAAGGATGTACCACACTGCGACAAAGGTTACATACTCCGTAAGACGCATTATGTTCTAATTCTGGAATTGTATGGAAGGCGGAGCAAGGTGGCGGGCGAGGCGTGCAGCTTGGTACTTTGCAGGGCCAAACAAGCGATTAGGTCGGATGGGCCCCAGAAAGCGCACAGAACTGTATAAGACCCTGACGGACAGTGGCGAACCACCGGGAATGGGTAAACCTGTGCACTAGGGGAGCTGACCAATGATGTCCGGTGACTGGACGGTCTGGTGGATATTTAAAAAGATGGACACTCGCTTCAGATGATCAAATGTTTGTAAACCTACTGGACCAATCTGCTATGGTCATCAGTCCGTAGAATTACAATCTATTGACACTAACTTACACTAAGGATAACACTTACACCCATGCCCGAGGGGGGACTCGTACCTCCGCAGGAGCGGCCGCCCAGTCTGAAGTAAAATGCCTTAGACCACGCGGCTACTCCCACGTGGCAAACGACAGCATCGTCCATGAAAGCTACTCACAAACAACTAAATCGCTTATAAAGATTAGGAGCAGTAGGGGCCCTGTAACACTTCCCTGGAAAACTCCAGATATTACTTACTTTTTAGTCGATGACTCTCCGTCAATGTACTGTAGACTTTCTGTCATAAAATCACGAATCTAATTGCACAATTGTGATGATGTTCCATAATCATGCAGAAAACTGCTGTAGTCAAGTAAAATACTTGAACTGTTGCTGTGGAGAGTTCTTTGGGGCTGGAGGAACACTGCATGTCACACCTCGGAAGGAGGAGGATTTGCCAAGATAGTTGAGGTACTTTGTTTGCATTAGGATTAGAATCTGGGCAGTAAGTGGCCACTTTCTCAGGACTTTAAATATGGCCAGGGCTTGTGAGAGCCAGTTAAAGAACGTTTCCATCACAAATTGTAACTGAACGGTTTACGAATGTTGTTATGTTATTTGCCGGATTAAAATTTGATCTAATTTGAACTCACGATTATTTCGTGATATGTGATCGTAACCTGGACTTAATGTCTGACCATCGTCAATGATTACTTAGTTGCTAATTTTGCTACCATTCTCATAACGCAGTTAACGCTTCTGTCCGGATGATTTTACAAGGTTTATTTCAAATTTATTGCATTTGTGTAGGACCACCTCCAACAGATCAATACATGTGTGTGAATAAACGTTCTTCAACTGAGTTATCTGGCGTTGCCTACATCATTTATAAACCTCAGAATACAACTTCTTTTATTAATTAATCATTTATCTTTATTTTATATTTCATTATTGTTTCGCAAATGATGGCCTATCCATGGAGTAGGATCACAGTTGCAAGGTAGTATATACAGCTATTGCAGTTCGACCCTAAGACTACTTAAAAGAATCGTACATAGCCCAATACATGTATGCTGAGTTTGGCCAATACAGCTTAGTTTGATCAACACACGTAGACCCACGTAAAGCCGCAACCTGTACACATGTAATGCTATCGAAGGATGAAGTACATCCATCTCTGCAGTCACCATTCACCAGTTTATAGAAAGTCTTGATGAGGCGAGTAGATAGTGCATATAGAATGCAACGGCAAGCAACTAACAGTTTCTTTAGAACGGGATGTAAGGAGTCGTGCTCTCCTGACTTTCATTTCCTGCATTTTCTGACTTCATAATCATATTATACTTCACAAGACGAATCATTTGAGCATGAACTCGCTATGCACGATCATTTTTGAGAAAAATAAGTACATTTTAATAGATAAATTATGGAATCATGTCACAAGTACAATGTATTTAAATTTGAGGCTGGAGTGTTGACACACACGAGAAGTCAGAGCTTTCGGACAGCTGACTGTGTGAGCCCCCTTCCACTTAATTCACAGAAGAGTTCCCAGAGAGGCCCCGCACTTTAAAACCCCCCTTCACCTCGCCGGAAATACTGCCCCTTTTAAAAGCAGGGAAACAATAGGTGTTTACGATGAAGTTGGCTGACCGGACTCTGAGGCAAAAAATTAACACAATGGCGTGGCGGCAGCAGCAGAACAAGCGAGAGCGTAAATGCCACATTCCCGAAGGCGATTTCGGACTGTTTGTGTTAATACTGCACGTCCTGTTGCTGCCTGTAAGGTTCACTGCAGCTGAGTTACATTCAGCGTCCTATCTCGACGGGTTGTTATCCTCTTGTTGATGTTACCTGTTGAAGAATTTGGCCTTGCCTACTTTTAACACTTCCTGTTGTCTGAAATCGCGACCAGGTACTGGAAATTACGCTTTGGGACACTCCAATAGCTGCAGCCACCTCCCTCTGTGTCAGTCCCGCTTCCAATCTTCCTATGGTTCTCCATGCCATAGCTGCGGGTAAGTTGATGTTGCATTACACCACCTGCTCACCACACTAATTTAACTGCCTGTGTAATTCGTAAACACAAATGAACAGCCTCTGCAGATACTTTCTGTTATTAACACTATGACCGGCCGCAGTGGCCGAGCGGTCTGCGGCGCGCCCCTCACAGTCTGCGCGGCCGCCACGGTCGAGGGTTCGAATCCCCCCCTCGGGCTTGGATGTTGGTGTCGTCTTTAGTATAAGATAGTTCATAGGGAGTTTGTAAGTTTAGGGACTGATGACCCAGCAGTTAAGTTCAAATGTTTGTAAATCTATCGGACCAAACTGCGTGGTCATCAGTCCGTAGCTTACAAACTACTTAAACCTAGGTAAACTAACCTAAGGACAACACACACACCCATGCCCCATGGAGGACTCGAACCTCCACGGCGAGCAACCGCGCGCTCCGCAGCGCGGCACTTTAGACCGCTCGGCTACTCCACCGCGGCCCGCAGTTAAGTCCCTTAAGCTTAACAAACATTTGAACATTTTACCAATCAATAAAAAGAAGTCGAACGGTTTTAGTACGTTCCAGCGATGACAATACATGATAAACCTCGATATCCCAACTGATCCCCAGTGTATAAGACGCTTCAGGAATCTGCTTCTCCAAGAGTTGGAGCTGTTATCAAAACCGATGGTGGGCAACTCCTTACTAATTAGTGAATATTGTGGCCGTTTTATGTGTTCATACTGTCTTGTCCACTCCATGCAAAACTCTAATCAATTCCGGATACCTCCGCCGATGGGAAAGGAAGTGAAGAGAGAGAGAGGGAATGTAGGACTTGGAGAGAGAGAGAGAGAGAGAGAGAGAGAGAGAGAGAGAGAAAGAGAAGAGATATACTGTAGAAACAGACTGCTTTTTTCAAAGCAAATTACATATTGAATTCTTCAGCGTAGGCAAATTATTTGAGCTTTACGTTTAAACAGTAAAAGAACTGACTAAAAGTTTAAGAGATTTACTGACTATACAATACATTATTTTCGGAAAATAATTCTATATATTCACAATTCTGTATTCTACCTTATCACAGACGCAATGTCAAAACGCCTTCTATTGCCTTCATTGATGTATATTTCGGGTTGTCTATATTTACTAGAATTCTTTTACTTGCTTTCTCATTCATTTCACAACAGACTGAGTCATAGCGAAGCGTAGCCAGGTGTAGTTAGTTAAATAAACGTCACTAACGAGTTCAAATTGTTGGGATTTTTTTGTGATCTCTCAAAGGCTTTTGATTGTGTAAATCATGGTATTCTTCTAGATAAGCTTAAGTATTGTGGTATGAGTAGGACAGTGCACAAATGGTTTAAATCATACTTAACTGGAAGAGTGCAGAAAGTTGAAATAAGCAGTTCACATGATATAGATGAAACAATTAGTTCTTCTAACTGGGGAGTTATCAAAAATGGGGTCCCACAAGGTTCGGTCTTGGGTCCTTTGCTGTTCTTAATATATATTAATGACTTGCCATTCTACATTCACGAAGATGGTAAGCTAGTACTTTTTGCTGATGATACAAGTATAGCTATCACACCTGACAAACAGGAATTAGCTGATGAAATTCTAAATGATATCTTCCAGAAAGTTATTAAGTGGTTCTCTACAAATGGACTCTCATTAAACTTTGATAAAACCCAGTTTATATAGTTTCATACAGTAAATGGCATGACACCATTAATAAATTTAGACTTTGAACATAAATCTGTAGCTAAGGTAGAATATTCAAAATTTTTAGGTGTTTGCATTGACGAGGGACTGAATTGGAAGAAACATATTGAAGATCTCCTGAAACGTCTGAGTTCAGCTACTTATGCTATCAGAGTCATTGCAAAATTTGGTGATATACATCTCAGTAAATTTGCTTACTACGCCTATTTTCACTCACTGCTTTCATATGGGATCATATTCTGGGGCAATTCAACATTGAGTAAAAAAGTATTCATTGCACAAAAGCGTGAATCAGAATAATTGCTGGAGCTCACCCAAGAGCATCCTGCAGACATTTATTTAGAGATCTAGGGATACTCGCTGTAGCTTCACAATATATATATTCACTCATGAAATTTGTTATTAACAATCCGACCCAATTCAAAAGTAATAGCAGTGTGCATAGCTACAACACTAGGAGAAAGAATGATAGTCACTATTCAAGGTTCAATCTAACTTTGGCTCAGAAAGGGGTGAATTATGCTGCCACAAAAGTCTTTGGTCACTTACCAAGTAGCATCAAAAGTCTGACAGATAGGCACCTAGTATTTAAAAAGAAATTAAAGGAATTTCTGAATGGCAACTCCTTCTACAATGTAGATGAATTTTTAGAAAAAACTTTAAAGAAATTAAATTAGAAAAAAAAATCCTTAAAATATTGATTGTCAAGTACAGACAACATTTACTAAACTGACACGTTCCACATCATTACGAAATGTCGTATATGTGATCTATGGAACAAGTATTAATCTAATCTAATCTACTCCTCAGGTGACAGGTTGAACATGTGTACACAATGGTTTAGCGCTGACCTGTCTTTTTCCACGCCAGATTCTGCAACCACAGTGGAGAACAGCCTCCACTATTTCCAGACTGTCGCAGTGAAGTAACGTACCTCTCTTCCCTCGCGGACAGACGATCCCAGTGCATGCCCAAGATCCGGTTGCATCACAGACGCAAGTGTTGCAGTCTCTCTTCATTATGGAGCCTCGACGGCAACCTGGAAACGCCAAACCACGCAAGATAGGTAAGGAAAGTTCTAGAAACAGGTGCTTACAAGTAGCTACTAGGGGGTTCGAGAGGGGGACAATGTACGAGACTAGTTACTAACATGTCGGCCATTTTGTAAGCCGGCATAGTTGAGGAAAATTGTCTTTTTCAATGGATGTGAAATGCAGTGGCGGCTCGTACAAAATTTGACCAGTGTGCTACAATATTACAAAAATAAACAGAAAACAAAATATATTAAAATAAAAAGTCAACCTTTGTATGATTGCCTTTAATTAAATATCAATTAATACTGTATTGACAGTAAGACCTCCAGGGGAATCTATAACAGCGCTGCCAATTGCATGTATTCACTGCAGGTAGTAAATATAACGTTTAAAAGATATTAATTTTATTTACAGAAATTAAAAATTTAGACTCAGTGATATTTGAATACGAGCCTCGCACAGGAAGGATTGAGAGACAACGCGCAAGACGCCTGAGCCAGCACGCTATTTGACTCTGTAAGCCGCAATATTCGTCATATACTATTCTTCCGCAGCCGTCATATGATGTGGTACTGTAGTCGGTCTCAGCAAACATGAGCCGCCAGGTCTGACCTCACGTTTGCGCATGCGCAGTAGCGAACAGACGACTGCGCCGCCTCTCTGTGCACGTACCAGTGCGGCTGAATCCCACTTCAGCACACGGAGCTGGTTTCCAGCTACCGCGGCGAGAGCGCTCCAAAATGCGTTTTCATCCTTATTACTAGCATTCTAATACGCATTGGAAGGGAATTGGCATAATTTTATTGTGATATGTGGCTCGTATTCCAAGAGAAAGGATGTAATTTTACAGTGATTTCTCGCTTGCATTCGAAGAGAAATGGCATAATTTTAGTAATATATTTACAGTGTGCTGCAGCACATTAGTACATTATCACTAGCCGCCACTGGTGAAATGCCAGATTTCCGCTGGCGTAGACTGAATAGTCTGCATTGGTTGTTTCTACTTCTAAATACAATCAACTGTTTCACCCAAGATATCTCTGAAACTACAACAGATACTGAAAAACGACTTTCACGGTCTTGAACGTACGGCAGAAGCTTATGAAAGTAGGTATTACGAGACAGTCTAAAACGTAAAGAAATATTATTTTCAACGCAAACTCATGTTTTTTTTTTTTAAATGGATACCACATATTATTTTTTAAGCAATCAGTAGCATGAAAAATCACTAGAAGGATAGCGTTGGTTGCATCGCGATGCGTCAATTACATCCGTGGAAACTGCGAAGTGAAGTTGACGTTTGAAATACATGAGGCGCGCTGCTAACGCGTCCCGAGACTCAAGTGAGACTCACTGTTGAATCTTCGACACGAGCAAGCATCGCGCCTCGTGTATTTCAAACGTCAACTTCGTTTCGCAGTTTCTTTGGATGTAATTGACGCATCGCGATGCAACCAATGCCATTCTTCATGTGATTTTTCATGTTATTGATTGCTAAAGAAATAATAGGAGGTATCTATTTAAAAAACGTAAGTTAGCGTTGAACATAATATTTCTTTACATTGTAGACTGTCTCATAGTACCTATTTTCATAAGCCCCTGTAAGTTCATGAGCACGAAAATAGTTTTTCAATATCTCTTGTAGTTTCACCGATATCTGGAGTGAAACAGTTGAGTGGGACACCCTGTATAAATTGTTATAGATTTAGCTTTGAAAATGCTTTCCACACCCAGTATTGCACCATTGATGTCAGAATTCAAAACCTACCAAAACACATTTTTTTAAAAAATTCTAACCATGGTTCCAAATCCAAATTTTCACATTTTACAATAGTCTTAGTAGCATCCTTAAAAGATTTTCCCTTACTTCACGCTTAATAGTTGAATTTCCAAAAATATCGAAGAACGTGTTCTTAAATTTCAATAAAAAATATAAATCCGAAGTTTTGTATTTCTCACTTCAAAATTGCCATAATAGCAGCGTATATTCAAAAAACCGTCATACCCTGTTTCACCCCCTTAGGGATGGAAATATATTTAAAAAAATCACTGATGCCTACAGTGTAAGATAAACAACGTCTACAAATTTCAAGTTTCTTTCGTCTGTAGATTCACTTTCCAGCGTCGTATTCTGTCTTTTACAAACGGATCGGGAACGCAAAATTTCTTTCTTATGCTTTGGCATCTTTCTTGGTAGTTTTACTTTTGAAACTGCAATATGCACTTATTTTTCTTTATTCGTACGCTTGTTGCAGAAAAACAACTGAAGAATATCCATCACGTTTGGCTGTATATTACCTTTTTGCTATTATAGTGTCAAAAGTCACCGCTAGTCTTCAGTCCGAATTTTATATAAGCTGACGACTTTCAACCACTATATCTTCCACCCTCTTACAACTGTCGACACGGAACTGCTATGGTGTACAACGGGAGACTTTGTACTACAACAACACAGAAAGCTAGTTTGTCTCCTTAGTGGAATTTCTGCTGAAGAGCAAAATATTGACACTCACACGTAGAGTTTTATATAAGTCGGTAAGTTTAAACTCCCATGTCTTCCACCCCTTTATCGTTATCAACCCTTATCACCACAGTGCACAATGGAAGACTGATACCTACTAACTCATACCGACACTATTCGTTTACGATGTGTTGGCTGCAGAGTGAAATATAAACATCTCAATTTTTATATCTATTACTATTAGATTACTTCATTCATTCTTAAACTATGAGTGATGTCACGTACTAACATGTGACGCAATAGGTAATGTGCTAAGCACGGCCGCGGCGAAGCGGCCGAGCGTATTGAGGCACATGCTACGATGCGTGATGCTGTTCCCCGTCGGGGGTTTGAATGCCCCCTCGGGCATGGATGTTTGTGCCGTCTTTAGTATAAGCTAGTTCATAATTGAATTGGTAAACACGACCTGAATGCATCCTCCTAATAGCAGAACAACATGTTCCACCTGGCGTCAACTGTTGTATTCGAGAAGGGAGGAACAACAAAACAAGACGACTGTACTGAACAAGTTTGCTGGACACAAAAATCCTCTCTGAACAGAACCCAACTTATTGAAATATACAGTCACTGAGAACCAAACTGCTTCGTGCGTACGACGGTGACTCCCCACTCGGGAACAGCTCACTCTTGTCGGAGTGACATGCGCTTATATGCTACGTAAGGATCGCAAGAACACAGAGGTTGACACAGCGACATTGCCTGACTTGATTGACTGGATAATACGTTAATACGTTCTCAGTAGACACTGCCGTTCATTGTCACAGGGACTGAAGATCGTTCCCCATTGGAGGTTCGAATCCTCCCTCGGGCATGAATGTTTGTGTTAGTTTATAAGTAGTTTGTAAGTTTAGGGATTAATGACCACTGCAGTTTGGTCCCATAGTTTTACTAACATTTGAACACTTTTTGGCGCAGCAGTGCATTGGTCACGGCTCCATCGTCTGATAGTCCTCGTACCGCCATCTAGCGGACGCACCGAGAGTTACGCGGACCTGAGGTACTGAGCGCCGTTGTGCCGATGTTGACGAAAATACAGTCCCCCCCCCCCTCCCCATCCCGCCCCTAAAAAAAAATGCACCTTCAGTGGCGGGGCGTCTTACGTATTCTCTGGTTCAGTGAACCCCCAGTTTTCCGGGGGTTCATTGAACCAGTGAACTCGAAGGACGCCCCACCACTAAAGTTGCATTTTTTTAGGGGCGGAAGGGGGGGAGGTAAGTTTGGTCACAGACAAATATATACACACGGAAAACCTCCGTAAGGGCCCGGTCCTACGCTCATGGGTGCGGGGAGGGAGGGTTTCCAGCAGTTCTGTAAGATGTCCCATGATGGCGCTGCGGTCAGAAGCAGCCGTTTAAACTGGCCAGAGCATGCGGCAGGTAGCGGCTGTCGCCACCACCACCTCGCCTCAAACTCCAGCAAGCCGGACACAGCCGTGGCCTCGTGGCAGGCGGCAGGAGCTCTCCCCTCACCCCCCCCCCCCTCCACGCTACCCTCTGACGTGCGAGAGGCACCCTAGGCCGGGGAACGGCCTGACACCTGCTAGAATCTTACGGAACTACGAGGGGAGCATAGGACAGTGGTTTAGGGGGGGGGGGGGCTTCTCCTCTGTATATGTTATTCTATGGTTTGGTCAATATCGGCACCCCGACTGGTAGAGACACCAGCTCCTGGCTACTCGAACTCTGGCGGTTATATACGAATGGTCCCGAAGCAAAAAGCAAGAAAATGGAGCTACTGCGCACCTCACCTTGCACATAAGGCATATTTGTTTTTGGCGTATTAAGATTCATCAAAGACACGTGGTATTTGGTAAAATATCTTATAACTATAAATTGAAGACCCATCAACTGTGAAAGTCTCCAGAAGATCCGATCATGAATACTAATGAAGTCACTAGTCTCCATCTAGCAAGAATAGCCATGGTTAGCGGCATCATGCTGCGCTGTCGAAGGTAGTGCGTTCGAGAACAACTGCAAGTGATATTGTTTAAAACCCAATCTTCTTTTTAACAGATACGACAACAACAATGACTTGCTTGTCAGATATCTTTGGACGGAATATTAAATGTGTCGCGAATTTGAGGGTAACTGACATTTATACCCTTTGTTGTAACAAATATTCAACTGTTTGAAGCCGGCCGCGGTGGCCGAGGTGACTGAGGCGCTCCAGTCACGGTCAGCACGGCCACTACGGTCGGGGGTTCGAATCCCCCCTCGGGCATGGATATTTGTGCCGTCCTAGTTTGTAAGTAGTTCATAAGTAGTTTGTAAGTTTAGGGACTGATGACCCCGTAGTTAAGTCCCATAAGCTTAATAAAAATTTGAATTTGATTCAACTGTTTGAAAATATGCCTTTGCGCATGCTTAAGGTTAGGAGTAGATGCTGTATACACTGTCACGTGACAGGTAGCTTGTCTCTTCATCGTAACAGATTTATTTTGTTACAGTCATTTAACAGTGTAATCAGTTACTTACTGTGTTTTAGTGTTCATGTGCACATTCATAAGTTTTTGAAGTTTATTATCAAAGAAAAATAAATAACTTTTAGTATCAGCTTTAAGCTTCGAACAAAAGTGTGACGGAGGATGCTGCGGTATGGGCGGCAGCTGCACTCGTGGCGCCGGCCGCAGTGACCGAGCGGTCTGCGGTGTGCCAGTCGCAGTCTGCACGGCCGCTGCGGTCGGGAGTTCGAATCCCCCTTCGGGCGTGGATGTTTGTGCCGTCTTTAGTGTAAGGTATTTCATAAGTAGTTTGTAAGTTTTCGGACTGATGACCCCGCAGTTAAGTCTCTTAAGCTGAACAAACATTAAAAATTAAATATATTAATGCACTGGTGGCGACGCCAGTTGTAGTGATGATGGAGGAGACCCTGTTCCACACAGCCGAACGGGAATCGAGCTGGTGGCAGCAGCATCGGGGGTAAGGGCACTTGCAGATACGAGGGCCCAGGATGCATAGGTGGCGGTGTACTGCCCATCGGTAGGCGTGCCTGGGAGATCTGCAGCAGCATCTGGAACGGCGTGAGGACGCAGCTTGTTGTATTGCAGGAGGCTTCCTAAACCATCTAGAAAAATATTATGTAGTTCGGCCCACAGAGCGAAGGCCACAAATGATGCCCTCTGAAAACCCGAAAGTACTGTCAATGGCTTGGAATTTTGAGGGTGGCTCGGGACATCAGTGGACTGCGGCAGATGAAGAAGATGATAAGTAGTCTGAGTTCAGCAGGACACTTAGAGCCCTGACACGATGTACGGTACAATAAGAGGAAACGAAGCAGAGCATTTTTCTTGGAGTGACCCATAATTTCATCATTTGCGCCTTTAAAGTGCACACATTGGTCTGTGCGGAAAGAGACACAGAGTGGACGTGATGCATGTAGGCATGGAAAGGAATGTGAATTCTTTAGACAATCGTGGAACGTAATCCTTCCTGGCAGAAGATAGTTCTTATGGTACTGGCCGACGTTGGACCGCAAATGGAAATTTAGAAAAAGTGGGCATGATAATAAGCCACCAAGCTCCTCCAAATGGCCCAAAAAATTGTTTTGCTAGGGACCAACCACCTGTGGCTGATTAGCAGGCAAGTTCTTAGTGCATCCTTTGTAATGGGAGACCATGCACTCAATGTCTTTTTAAATTCCCAACCACATACAGTGTTGTTAGGCCAACTGCTTGGAATGGACGATGCTCCAGTGACACTTGTGAATCAAGCCCAACATATGGTACTTTAGAGATCTTCGGACCAGCACACACGTCTGGTCATTGAGTGTATGTAGCAACAGTACCCCACAGCAGGTGGAAATAACATCACAATGGGAGAACTGATGTCTAAGGATCTCATTGGGCAGGATCCCCTAAGTTGTGGACCAGTCACATGACTATAATGACAGAGGAACCAGAGCATATCGTCCTGTACCAACAGCAATTGGGAACAATGTTACTGCAGCATCTTCGATTTTGTCAGTATGGAAACAAACAGCATCAGAAGCATCAAACTCAGCAGTATCAACTGGCAAGGTCATGGAACAATGTATCCACATTTTCGAGGCAAGCAGTGGGGCTATAATCAGAGCTTGTCAGGTACAGTGCAAATTGATTAGATGGACACAAGGGTGAAACAAATTAGTCACTGGCTTGTGATCTGTCAGAATGTAGAACTTTCACCCATAGCAGTATTGGTGGAATTAGCCCACTCCATATATGATCGCCAAGGCTACTGTCTAGTTGACTGTAATTAAACTGGGTTTTGTTGAGTAGTTTAGACATAAAAGCAGTCTGTGACACTGACATTTACAGACAGCCCCAATGGCGTAGGAGGAGGCATTTATCATTAAGACTACTGGTTTAGGACTAATGGTTTAGCAGGCTCGAAGTGAACTAGAACCCTCTCACAGAATAGAAGTGTTTTGAGCATGAGGAATGCGTTTTTTGGTTGGACAACCACCTGAAAAGACCATTTTTCCTCTGGAGAGCAACTACGGGTTTTGCGATCTGGGCAGAATTAGGGATGAAGGAGAGATAATAAGAGAAGTTCTCAAAAACTTAATTGAGTTCACAGATGTTCTACAGGGTTTGGAGTTACAGAATAGCCTCCAAGTATTTGGTAGAAGGGCATAAATGATGAGACCAAGGTGTTAAATCCGAGTACCGAAAAATTCGCATTTATCCCAGATGCATCTGAGACCTCCATCAGCGAGCATCTGGAAGAAACATTCCAGCTTCCAATGATGTTCCTCAGGAGACCTGGCGAAAATGACAATGTCATCGAGATAAAAGGAACAAGTACTTTCCATTTCAGTTATTCAAAAAAGTCGAAGATAGCTGAGGCAGAAGCACTGTCAAAGGGGAGATGCTGATATTGGAACAGCCCGACGTCATTATTAATGAGGAGGAAGGATTTCGTCGCCTCATTCAATGGAAGTTGCAGATAAGCGTTTACACGGTCTAATTTGATAAAAACAACCCCCTCCCCGCATAAATTTGTCCATCAACTCGTTTGGGTGAGAAAGAAGGTAGCAATCCACAACAAACTGTGCAATTACGGCGGATTTGAAATCAACACAAAAGCAGTACTGGCCACTGGGTTTTTTGACAATGACAAACGGACGTAACCATTGATTAGTACAGACATGCATGACAACCCCCAAGTCCTGCAATAACTCTGTGGCAACAGTTTCCCAAATAGAGTGAGGAACAGAAAGCTGATCGAATTTGTTTTATAGAGGAAGTGAGAGTTATTTGTTGCAGAAATATTCGAGATCTGAATACCAAAATATCAAAAGAATTCAGTTAAGAAATGTCAGAACTATTCCTGAAGCAATATAAAAGTAAGTGTATTGCAGATAGAACATATTGTATAGGCAAGTGACCTGTATCAAGGAAGGCAATGCAATTCGCGGTGAGAGCCTGTGTTGGAGCGCTCAGCCATGAAGAACTAAGCATGATGTATGTGGCCACATTAACTAACGTCAATGAACATCCTGCATCCAACTACAATAGTGTGGTGTCGCACAAGCCCAAAGTGCGCGCCACCTACTTTCGCCACGTGCCGCTATGCACGCACGGCGCGGCGTTCTTACAACGACAGCCACGAGCGCCCTCTGCTGCAACTCCGCCCGTGGCCACCACTGAACGACATAGTTCACTTGGGACTGAGACAGGAACCAGATAGGCACCAGTGAAGACTTGGCTATCGGACAGGCACTAGGCAGGCCTCTAGCTCAACTATGTATCAGCATTCTGCAGTACAGAGCTATGTAAAAGTTAAGTATTGTATACATTATGTGCAATATATAGCTCGTTCTAATTTACTCTAGTGTTTCTAGTTTCTGCTGTCCCACTGGCTGCTCCCCTCTGTACCTGCACAAGCGTGCTACCCTTATTCCTGTGTCGGTTTTCCTACTCGGCCACCGACACCTACGACGGAAACGAGACACAAAAGCGGTGACGAGGCTGGGACACAAAAGTGGCGACGAGGAGTGATAGAACCTTGGACCGCCCGCTTGTAGCAGCCAGACAGCAGCAGTCGGAGCACGCAGAAATTGCTCCCGCCCACCCACCCTTATTATAAGTTTTTGAGGGAACATTTTCAGTTATGTGTTTTGTGGACTTTTTTGTTGCAGTGCGTCCTCCTTTACTTTGCATTTGTGTGTTGTTATTAGTTACTTGTATACGCGGCGCTTAATCGGTCAGCATGGCCACTACCCCGAACCCAAACATAATGGAAATTATTCAGTTACAGACGGCGCAAATCTCACAACTCCTGCAAGCGGTGTCCCAGCTAACAGCGCAAGCAGCTAACCAACAACAACAGCCGCCGCTTCAGCAGCCCACACCTGCCGCTGCACCGCTTCCTACTTTTCGCCAGTACAACGAACGTGAGGAAGAATGGAGTGACTATTTCGCACAGTTTCAAGAACTCGTCGCGGCTCATCAACTTACAGGTCAGACTGTTAAGCATCTTTTATTGTCTGTGGTGGGCCCCAAAACCTTCGTATTACTGCAGAAACTGTTCCCCCACGCATCTCCTCGTGATATAGACTTTGAACAAATAGTAGAGGCACTAAATGCTCATTATGAAAGAAAAGTTCTCGTAGCTGCGGCGCGGTACCGATTTTTCAGACTGAAAAAATTACCACAGCAGTCACACCAAGAGTGGATTACGGAATTGAAGGGCTTAACCCGCCAATGTAAATTTACTTGCTCTTGTGGACTTTCTTATAGTGACGTTCATGTTGAGAGATGCAAATTACTCAGAACATTCAGGACCCCAGAATTAGAGCAGCAATTCTAAAACAGTCTGACCCCCCATTAGACAGTGTACTGCAGCTTATAGAAGCGCATGATACTATGTTCTATGTACAGTGCAATCCTGTAGTGAACCTAGTGTCTTCTGCAACTTCTCCTAGTAAAACTGCCAAGTACTGTGTAGCAAGTGACAGTAGAATTGTTGTAGCTACCCAAAAGTTTAGTGCAGTAGTTAGTGACTCCATAGTAGCCTTGCAATGCGCGGACGCCGATCCGGCGGTAGTGCCATCTAGTGACAGTGTTGTTAATCCGCTGCGTGCCGAGTCTGCGCCGCTTACTTTACTACGCGGCCCGCGCATGCGCAAGCGCAGCAAACAAGTGCTATCAGATGTTGCCCACATTCGCGCACCTGTCGTGCGCCAGAAGCACAAACTTTTTGTGACTCTTTACATAGACAATAAGACTGTGCAATTTCAGCTTGATACTGGTTCCTCTGTCACATTAATTAATAAAGACACTTATGAACTGCTGGGTTCGCCAAAATTGTCTCCTTGTCAACAAGTGCTAACAGCTTATACCGGTCAAAATATTCCCGTGCTAGGAACGTGTAGCCTGCCCGCCTCTTTTTAAGGTGTAACAAAAACAGTTGCTTTTGTTGTTCTTCAGGCCAAATCTACGCAGAACATTTTTGGATTAGATGCATTCGACTTGTTTGGCTTATCAATTCAAAGAGATGTGCTTCAAATTTCGTCAGTAGTGCCTCAGGACAAACTCAATGCACTGTGTGAAAAATATTGTTTTTGCCGGATCTAGGTTGTGCAAAAGACTTTGTGGCACATGTAACTTTAAAAGAATCTGCATTCCAAAATTTCGTAAAGCTAGACCAGTGCCTATCGCAATGCGTGATAAAGTTGCAGACAAACGATGGCAAGATAGTTGGGTGATTTCTCCTGTTTCTGCGAGTCAGTGGGCCTCGCCTATAGTAGTTATACCCAAGCCGTCAGGAAAACTTCGTCTCTGTGCGGACTTCAAATCAACAGTGAACAGTCAAACAATTGTAGACACTTATCCCCTGCCCAGACCTGACGAACTAATGGACAAATTAGGACAGTCTCGCTTCTTTTCATTAATACTCACATGGGCCTTTTTCAATTTCAACGCCTACTCTTTGGCAGTTCTTCCGCCCCCGCTATTTTTCAGCGCTTTTTGGAACAGCTGACAGTTTCTGTACCGTGTTGCTCGAACTATTTAGATGATATTGTGGTATCAGGACGTACAGTTGAAGAACGTTTAGCAAACCTGGAGTGCCTTTTCAAAGTGTTGACTGCAGCAGGTCTACGTTGTAATAAAGCGAAGTGTTCGTTTTTTCAAACTGAAATAGAGTATCTAGGCCATGTGATTAATGCCCAAGGAATTCATCCCTTACAGTCACATCTTTGAGCAATCCAAGACTTGCCTTCTCCTAAGAATGTGCACGAATTGCAAGCAGTGATGGGAAAGCTTAACTATTATTTCAGGTTTACTCCTAATGCGTCTCAGATTGCAGCTCCACTGCATCGCTTACGTAGGAAAAATGTTCCTTTTGTTTGGTCCAAAGATTGCCAGGTTGCCTTTGACAAATTAAAGTCTGCACTACTCAGCGATGCATGTTTGATTCCCTTTGACCCAAAGAAGCCTGTAGTGTTAGCAGTTGATGCCTCGTCGTACGGTCTGGGTGCAGTACTGTCGCATCGTATTGGTTCTCACGATCGTCCTATTGCATTTGCATCCAAGCTACTGACACCAACGCAACAGAATTACAGTCAGATAGAAAAGGAGGCCTTAGCAATCATTTACGGCGTCACAAAGTTTCATCATTATCTCTATGGCAGAAAATTCTATTTGTTGACAGACCACAAGCCTCTCACGTCGTTGTTCTCACCCACAAAGCCAATTCCGCCACGAACGGCACAAAAGCTTCAGAGATGGTCCTTGATATTGTCTAATTATTAGTATGAGATTTTGTACCGGCCTACCACTAAACATGCGAACGCGGACACACCGACTTCCGGTTGGCCAGGATGTGTCGTTCGATTCTTCAGAAATGACATGTTGCCAGATAGACTCCAAAGATGCTTCCGCTGTCGCAGATTTCCCTTTGAACTCTCGTCGGGTTGCACAGGAAACAGCTGCGGATGCAGACCTAAGTGTGGTAGCAAGTTTTGTTCGCTCAGGGTGGCCTGCCAGAGCCAAAGACATTGAACGGCCTATGGTTCGACGTTATTTTGCACAACGTCATGCATTGTCTTTTAGTCAGGGTGTTCTGTTGTTACATACCGACTACGACCAAACGAGAGTTCCTCGTTCCCTGCAACGTGAAGTATTACGCCTCCTGCATCAAGGACATTGGGGTATTGTTAGGACAAAGCAATTGGCCAGACGTCATTGTACTTGGGTTGGTATGGACGCTCAGATAGAGAGCATGACGTCACAGTGTACAGTTTGTGCGGAGCATCAGGCGGCTCCTCCGCAACGTTTCCCAGACTGGCCACGCCCCAAGGGACCATGGCAACGTTTACACATCGACTTTGCCGGACCTTTCTGGAATACGCGCTGGTTAATTGTTGTAGACGCTTTCAGAAAGTTTCCTTTTGTGATTGCCATGAACTCAACGACGGCGTCTAGTACAATCAGTGCCTTAACATCAGTGTTTTGTATCGAAGGTTTGCCTGAAACTATCGTCAGTGACAACGGACCTCAGTTTGTTAGTGCGGAATTTCAACAGTTTTGTCGTGTGAATGGCATTCAGCATATCACCACCGCACCTATTCACCCTCAGTCCAATGGTGAAGCAGAACGTTTCGTTCGAACATTCAAGTCTCACATGGAGAAGATGAAAGGTCAGCACTCCAGGCAGCAAGCTCTTCAAATTTTCCTGTCTACGTATCGATGCATGCCACGTGACGGCCCGTCTCCTGCCGAGCTGCTACACGGTCGCCGTCACCGCACTCTCCTTCACCTGCTGCAGCCTCCCACGCACCGAGTCGGTTCGTATGGTGCTACGCGTTTTCAGGTTTCTACGCCGGTGCTGTACAAGGTGTTTGCTGGACGAACAAAGTGATTGCCGGGCATCATTCAGCGCGTGCTCGGTCGCAATATGTATGTTGTACGTTCTTCCACAGGGTCGGAGCTGCGGCGCCACGCAAACCAATTGCGCCTGCACAGGCCGCGCGATCCTGTCTCGGGTTTCTTGATTCCAGACCCAGTTCACCGCCAGGGAGCACAGCCACATCGTTCGTCCCCGGACTACGAGATCCCTATGGACGTCGACGCCCCTCCGACGCAGTCGTCGCCACCGCTGTCACACCGCAGATGACAGCGTCACCGAGAGGAACTCCGGGACCGTGCGTGCCCCCGCCGCCTGGGCCACGCGCCTCAGAAGAAGATGACCTGCTCCCTCTGGGCGGAGGCGGGCGCCCTTCCGCTGGTTTTGGCGGGTTTCCCGGCGGATCGCAACGTGTATACCGGGGCGCGGACGGCGTCTCGATCCCAGCCTCAGCTACGACGCCCGTCCCACCAGTAACGCCCCCGCCCAGGCCCTCCTCCCAGTGCCGTCGCCGTGGCCCTCAGCCCTACGCCACGACGGCGCGGCGGTTTGGGGGGGGGGGGGGGAGGGGTGTGGTGTCGCACAAGTCCAAAGTGCGTGGCAACTACTTTCGCCGCGCACCGCCATGCACGCACGGCGCGGCGTTCTTACGACGACAGCCACGAGCGCCCTCTGCTACAACTCCATTCGTGGCCACCACTGAACGACATCGTTCACTTGGGACTGAGATAGGAACCAGTTAACACTTCGTATTCAGATAGGCACCAGTGAAGACTTAGCTATCGGACAGGCACTAGGCAGGCCTCTACCTCAACTATGTATCAGCATTCTGCCGTACTGATCTATGTAAAAGTTAAGTATTGTCTAAATTCTGTGCAATATATATCTCGTTCTAATTTACTCTAGTGTTTCTAGTTTCTGCTGTCCCATTGGCTGCTCCCCTCTGTGCCTGCACAAGCGTGCTACCCTTATTCCTGTGTCGGTCTTCCTACTCGGCCACCGACACCTGCGACGGAAACGAGACACAAAAGCGGCGACGAGGCTGGGACACAAAAAATAGTACTACTTAGTTCAGCATACGTAGCCAAATGAAAAGCTTTTTTGGCCTCCTTTGAAGAAGAGAGGGTCGCCGGTTCGTCAGAAACCGATTGGTGCAGAAAACATCATCATCGATCTGATGAACGTCCATGGCGTCAGACTCATAAGGCGACTTAGGACTGGACTGACCAGGAAATTTCTTATAGGGCCTGCGTATATGATGCGCCCAACGTCCTTGCAAAACAGACATTCGGCCTGTCGAAAACTGCAGGCATCTTTGTCATACGAAATGAAATACCGAGCACAATTTTGTAGTTTGCCGGGAGAACGGAATGTTATAGGCTGTTTACGGGACCAAGAAGATGTAGATACCAATATGGATGGCCACTATGGGATGGTTGCCACTTAGTGCGAAAACAATTATAGCTGGTGGCGGCGACCAACACATGATAATCGAAATATTTATTCAAAACCCTAATGACCCCAGGAAGGGATCTGATTCAGCTTGGTTAGTGGAGAAAAAATAAAACAGTAATGACGAACTGAATGTAATGAAAGTGACTCAAGCGATAATTACATCACAACATCTGATGAAAACCTGTTTGCATCTCACACAGATGGTGATGTAAAGCACAACCTACATCCAAACCAGCAGAAGACAGCATTACACTTCGTTTTATGGCCATCCACTGCTCCACCCCAAATACTCCAGCTGTCACACAAACAACGAACAATAACAAAGGTAACGTAATCAAAGTAATTTTATCTATCTAAGCAGCGCCTGTTGACGAGCAGAACATGCTCGAAAAGCGCAGATTTGAGTTAAATTAAACATAATAAAATAAAGTGACTGGTTTCAGAAATAACGAATGTCAATTGTTTCAGTCACGGTTACTTTTCTCGGTTAATTGTAGATGTCACTAATTTATTCAGTTGTTGTGTTTCCAGATTTCGCTGCTAAAATTTAATGACTACTTTTTGGTAATCAGGTTTGTTCGCAGTTTCGTATTGCAGGCTTAGTTTTACAAACACACATTCACGCAGACACAAAAAATAGCTCAATCACTCACTCATTTATAGCAGTATTTTTAACGAGTTCTTTCAGAACCAAATCTCTAAGTTACCGTGGCGATAATGATAAAGTATTAGCCACTGTACTTGCTGATCTGATTGCTAATTAAATACCTGTTTATGCTGATTGAATCCCTACTTGTGCATATTTGAAGAACTGATACTGATTCACTTGGATTTAAGCATACAACAATTTTTATACGTATGTCATCGCCAAATGGAAAGAGAGAGAGAGAGAGAGAGAGAAGAAAATTGTTACTGCATATTGTCCTTTTCACGGATAAAAATGTCTGTGTGTATAACACTTCTGGACTGTTATAGCTATCAACCGAGTCCTTTGTGTATCGTTCACTCAGCAACAGAGAATGCAATAACGAACCGATATTCTGCTTGCAGATGACGAAACTGCAGATAAATATGCACCTTACGCGCATGGGACTCTGTTTTGGTGTTTTTATATTTTCTTTTGAGTATTTAGTTATTGGAACCTCGAAGCTTTCTTTACCAATTGGTATTTTCCACAGCCAAAACTTTCGCTTGTCCCATATTCTTAATAAACTGAAATCCCATAGCTATTATTTTTGAATCTCCGGTCGTTGAAATCTCTCGCCTTTGTCAGGTTTTCTCTTCCGTCCACCTAACTGCGTGCCACATCATTTCCCAGAATAAATTTGAGCTTTCCCCCCTCTCCCTACCTCTCTCTTGCGCGCGTAGACAGTGAAATCTACGTTTTCTAGTAGCCATTTCCCACAATTTCCTTCCACTGCAAATTACGGTGCAATGTAGCTTTTCACTGTCTACAACTCATTGTGGCTTCCATACATAGATTTCGAAATTTCTCACTTATTGTTGTCTGCAACCTCTTAACTTTATTTAACTCTTCCGCCTACCTTACTTAGCTTGCGTTTATCGCGAATCTTTCATTCAGCGCAGAGTTTCTAGTGATTGAATTAAACCGTCGGTGACTCCCGTTTATAAGAAAGATAAAAGAATTGAGCCACATTATTACAGGTCGATATCGTTGACATAAGTTCCTTGTATAATTTTAGAGCATATTCTCAGCTGTAATATAGTAAATATCTTTCATACGAATTAGCTTTTTTCTATGAATCAGCACGGGTTTAGGAAATATCTTTCGTGTTAAACTCAGCTTGCCGTTTTCTCACGTGACATCTTGCGAGCCATGGATGAACGCCAACAGGTAGATTGTGTTTTTCTCAATTTCAAAAAGGCATTTGACGTGGTGCCACACAGCAGACTGCTAACGAAAATACGAGCATATGGAATAGGTTCACAGATTTGTGACCGTCTGGAAGACTTACTAAGTAATAGAGCGCAATATGTTGTTCTCGGCGGGTTTATCGTCAAGTTTATCGGCGAGTTTATCGTTAGGCGTGCCCCAGGGGAGTGTGATATGACTGCTATTATTTTCTATCTATATAATTGATCTGATGGACAGAGTAACTTGTAATTTGCGGCTATTTGCTGAGGATGCTGTGGTGTATGGGAGGGTGTCGTCTTTAATTGGATTATAGTTGAAGTATGGCAGCTAGATCTAAATATATAGAAAAATGTACGGTGATGCACACGAGTAGGAAAAACAACCGCATAATGTTCGAATAGAGAATTAGTAGTGATCGTCTAATGTAGTCGCGTCGTTCAAATATGTAGGCGTAACTTTGCAGAGGGATATGAAATGGAACGAACATGTAAGGACAGTTGTGACTAAGGTGGACAGCCGACTTCTGTTAATTGCAAGAATTTTTGGGCACGTGTTCATCATCTGTAAAGGACACCGCGTATAAAATGCTTGTACGACCACGTCTTGAGTATTGATCAAGAGTTTGAGACCCGCAGCAGATCAGTTTAAAGGAAGACATAGAAGCAGTTCATAGGCGAGCAGCTACGTTCGTTACTGGTAGGTTCGACAAATGCGCGAGTATCACAGAAATGCTCCGGGTACTCAAATGGGAATTGCTGGAGGAAAGAACGTTCTTTTCGAGAAATTATCTTGAGGCAATTTAGAGTGCCAGAATTTGAAGCTGTCTGTAGAACGATCTTCCTATCGCTTACTTACATTTCGGATAAAGATCACAGACGATAAGAGAAATTAGGGATCGAACAGAGGCGTACAGAATTTTCTTCCCTCGTTCTATTTGGGAGTGGAGTAGAAAAGGGAATGCCTAGTAGTGGCAGAGGGTACTCCCAGCCACGCACTTTACGGTGGAATGCGGAGTCTGTCTTCACTGAAGAGGAGCCGAATTTTTAAAATCACTGGTTCACAAATATTCGAAACCAACCCTCCTGAAAATCATTTTCATGCATTTTTGAATGAGCTATACTTGATAAAAGTAAATAGACAGTTGTCTTGGTCTTTTAAATATAGAAGGAAGAAGGAGGAAGAAGGAGGAAGAATTAAAGGAAAACATGCCTGCATTAGGACACTAAAATAAAGCGATCTAATTGGTCGAAGTGGATATTTCGATATAAGTAACACCCCAAATCTTCTACACGACCAATGAAATAATTTTTCACTGTACACTAATCTAACACTTTTTGTGCGAAGCTATTCTTCCTGAGAAAAGCGTTTGGTAGAACATTGTCACGAAGGTTTAAAGAAATCTTTGAAATATTTTGAGATTTTGAAGTCCGACATCAAATTTTTTTTAGTCAGTTCCAAGCAAGAGCTGTAAACTTCATCGAAACTTTCATCACTTCGAGATAAGTTCATGACATCTCTGACAGTTTTAATATAGTCCAAAGTTTTTTTTTAAGCCTGAGAGAAAAGCATTACAAATTTCAACTGAATCTATAATTTTAATAACAAGGGAAGTGACATAGATAAATGAAAAAAAAAAACGGTTAACTTTAGCATCAGCATAAGATTCTTCAAGCTAAATTCCCGAAAGAACACAACTGGATGTTCATAATAAATAATAAGGTCAAAAGGATGAATAAAGCTAGCATAGTCGGTAAAACACGGACACTCATTACTACTCGCTTGTGGATCCGCGTACAAAACTGATAATTTCCTTCACGATGAAATATCGTCTCTCGCTATAGTCAGGTTTTGCATTGCCTCTTGAGTCATAAGGTAGGTTTTGATTTTTCCAGATTTTTTTTAAAATTTATAAAATTTTATTTTCCACCTCAATTTTATGTTGGTGCTCAGCACCCCCAAAAAATTCTTGGAGGGTGCACGAGCACCGGAGAACCCACAGACTCGGCGCCCCTGGTTTTCAGCACCTCCATAGAAGAAAATATCATCAGCCTAGTAGTTCATCACCGCTAAAATGTACGCCTCGACTACTTTCTATTTCATAAAATTAAGAGCAACAACATTGTCCAAGAATAGCGATGTCCCCCTCTCCCCCATTGTCACAGAAAAGCGCGGAAATCTGTGCTCAAAGAGCCGAGAACTAAAAACAGAACCATCCTATTATTGGAACAAGGGTGCCACCAGCTTACTAGTCTTAAGCTTGCGGGAAGTGAGAGCTTACAAGCTTACCCATGATGCACCGGTCACGCCGGCCACGTACCTTGTAGACGCTCCGCTTGCACAAGATGCACGCATACGATCGCTTGTACACGGTATAGGATGGATCCTTTTATCGCGCATCTGGAAGTACTACGCGAATGCGCAGACAACAGATAGGGAAACCTAGCTGACAAACAGAGCCAAGTCGGGAATTGGTTTGACAAATGTGTACTTTTATTCTGCTCAGAGTAAAGCGCTCCTACAGACGAATTTCATTAAAAATTTCATATTACATGGGTAAAATTTACTGTTATTGAATAAAGAGTTGTAGCTGTTAATACGAAAGCCAAACAAACTTAGAGTAAATGTAAATGAAGATATTTTCACTGATTTATCCGTCGGTTCTTGGTAATACGTCACATTGACTTCAAAGTACAATTTTGTGTATATTCTAACAAGTTCACTTCCACTTAATATACGGTTTTCGGCTTAGTAGGAGCCGGCCGCGGTGGCCGAGGGGACTGAAACGCTCCAGTCACGGTCTGCACGGCCACTACGGTTGGGGGTTCGAATCCCCCCTCCGGCATGGATATTTGTGCCGTCCTTAGAATTAGCTAGTTCATAAGTAGTTTGTAAGTTTAGGGACTGATGACCCCGTAGTTAACTCCCATAAGCTATACAAACATTTGAACAAAAAAATACGTTTGTTAAGCTTATGGGACTTAACTACGGGGTCATCAGTCCCTTAACTTACAAACTACTTATGAACTACTTACGAACTAGGACGACACAAATATCCATGCCCGAGGGGGGATTCGAACCCCCAACCGTAGTGGCCGTGCAGACCGTGACTGGAGCGTTTCAGTCCCCTCGGCCACCGCGGCCGGCTCATTTGAATATTTTGAGCTTAGTAGGTCATATTCAGACTTTAAAGTGCGTCGAAAGCCGGTTATTTAAATAAAAGTCAATATGATGCTCTACCAAGAAAAGACGAAAGAATCAGTCAAAATATCCAAATTTACCTGTGCTTTAAGTTTGTTTGGATTACATACCAGGAGCTGCATTTCTGTACCCAATAAAAATTGAACACATGTTGTAAGGCATTTTAATTACAAATCGTCTTTACTACCATCTCCTAAAATATTTGTTATTTTCCCTGAAACAAGCTGTAGTTCACAGATGAAAAATTTGTTTTTTGTGGACATCATTTGAAGCTTCATCACAGTGAAAGGTCTTTAAGTATGTAATCGCATTGTATAAGAAGGAAGTTTACACATGTGAGCAACGTAGTTAAAACATGAACTGCATGAAAACATTTATATACAGATTCACAGTGGCAGTCTAAACGTAAATAAATGTTTTAATCATTGCAAAAATCACAATATATCTGACAGTCTCGAAAAGTGATCTTAACTCGACGATCCATTTGCTCTAAGTTGACAACAAAAGAAGTAGACAGGTGAAGCAGACGACTCGACCAACGCGTACCGTTTGAACGCTTCTACATCTACATCTATATCTACATCGATACTCTGCAAATCACATTTAAGTGCCTGGCAGAGGGTTCATTAACCACCTTCATAACTTTTCTCTACCGTTCCATTCTCTAATAGCGCGCGGGAAGAAAGAACACCTAAATCGTTCCGTTTTCGATCTGATTTCTCTTATTTTATTGGGATGGTCATGTCTCCCTAAGTAGGTGGGTGCTAGCAAAATATTTTCACATTCAGAACTAAAAGTCGGTGATTGAAACTTCGCAAACAGATCACGCCGCAACGAATAACGTCTTTCTTTTAATGATTTCCACCCCAATTCGTGCAACATTTCCGTGACGCTTTCCCCCCCGTAACGTGATAAAACAAAACGAGCTGCCCTTCTCTGAACCTTCTCAATATCTTCCGTCAGTCCCACCTGGTGAGGGTCCCACAAGGGGCAACAGTACTCCAAGAGAGGACGCACAAGTGTGATTTGTTCGTAATTGTAACTCCTAGGTATTTGGTAGAATTTACGACCTTAAGGTTTGACTGATTTATCGCGTAATTGAAGTTCAGCGGATTTCTTTTAGTGGTCATGTGTATTACTTCACACTTTTCTTTATTTAGTGTCAATTGCCAATTTTCGCACCAAGTAGAAATTTTGTCTGAATCGCTTTGCAGTTGCTTTTGATCCTCTGTTGACTTCACTAACCGATAAACGACAGCATCATCCGCGAACAGTCTAAGGGAGCTATTCAGATTATCTCCTAAATCGTTTATAAACACGAGGAAGAGTAGGGGACCAATAACGCTTCCCTGTGGAACGCCAGATATCACTTCTGTTTTACTCGATGACTTACCGTCAATTACAACGAACTGTGTCCTTTCTGATAGGAAATCGTGAATCCAATCGCACAATTGGGGAGATATTCCATAAGCACGCAATTTCATTAGAAGCCGCTTGTGGGGTACAGTATCAAAAACCTTCCGGAAATCCAGAAATATGGAATCGATTTGAGATCCCTTGTCGATGGCACTTAACACTTCATGTGAATAAAGGGCAAGCTGTGTTTCGCAAGAGCGATACTTTCTGAATCCGTGCTATTGGTTAATAGGTCGTTCTCTTCGAGGTAGTACATAATATTCGAACAAAGTATATGTTCCAAAATCCTACTGCAAATCGACGTCAATGAGATAGGCCTGTAATTTTGGGGATCACTCCTATTGCCTTTCTTGAATATTGGAGTAATTTGGGCAACTTTCCAGTCTTTGGGTACGGATCTTTCGCTGAGTGATCGGTTGTAAATTATAGCTAAGTACGGAGCTATTTCATCAGCATACTCTGAGAGGAATCTAGTTGGTATACAATCTGGCCCGGAAGATTTATTTTTGTTTAGTGACTTAAGTTGTTTTACTACTCCAGGAACATCTACTTCTAAGTTTCGCATGCTGGCAGCTGTTCTTGGATTGAATACTGGAGTGTTCACTTCGTCTTCTTTGGTGAAAGAATTTCGGAAAGCTGTGTTTAGTAATTCTGCCTTAGCAGTACTGTCGTCGGTAGTATTACCATTGTTATCGCGTAGTGAAGGTATTGTTTGTGTTTTGCCGCTAGTGTACTTCACATATGACCAGAATTTCTTTGGATTTTCTGCAAGATTATGAGACAGGATTTCGTTGTGGAAACAACTATAAGATTCTCGCATTGAAGTCCGCGCTAGGTTGCGAGTTTCAGTAAAAGATTGCCGTATTGCGGATTCTGTGTCTTTTTAAATTTTGCATGCGTTTTCCTTTGTTTCTGCAACAGTGATCTGACCTGTTTTGTGTACCACGGGGTCAGCCCCCTCTTTTATTAATTAATGCTAGAACATGGTGGGGATCGAACTCGCGACCTTTGGATTTGAAGTCTGGCAGTCTACCACTGTGCAACGGAGGCGATCCGTAGTTTGTAGTTTTGTAGTTCGACGGTCTATCGCAAGGAGCGCTGCAGCTGACAACGACCACAGTCTAAAACAGACAGTCGCGAAACTCAGTACGGATAAAAATGCAACCATTTGACAGCTGAAGCGATACTAGAGCTCCAAGCGGCTGGGTAGCAAGCTCAGTAGCAAAAAGTGGCACTACCGAAACGAAGAATTTATTTATTATTGCTGTTGTTTATATATTTCCTAGGCGTAAAACGTGGTACTGTATTCCGTGACACAAATACGAAAATATTTTTAAACGAAAATCTCGTTTCCTGTTGATGTCAGTTTGTAATAATAATATGCCAGTGCATTGTAATACATACGGCTCACACTATCACGGTCGTAATCATAAATCCACAAACGGTTTAAGAAAAGATGCGAATTGTAACCTGGTGTGTTTAAGTTCAAAAGCAACTGATTTATAGTTGTAGAATGTACTGGTACGTAGTTACACGTTTCACATGTTTTTTTTTTTTTTTTTTTTTTTTTTTTTTTTGCAGATTTTGATCATCTTAATAAATTTGATACTGGTACTAGACACGATTTTTACATTCTTAGAGACTAAGTGTTACGTCTTATAAAAGCCCATTTCGCTTTATTCTTGCTCAGATGGGTTGCATGTGCCGTTCCTGTCATGTTTTCATCGTACCTACTCCCCAGGAATGTAGAGATACTGTAAGTCTTTAAAAATCTTTTCCTGCTAAAATCTCACTTTGTCTGTACATGTAAAACTACTGTTAGTTACATTTTATTTTACATTTTGTACAAACAAATCCCTGTTGACTTTCGACTATCATTGCTGCATCACCAATAGTAGACTACTGTGCAAAAATTTGTTTTGACTTCCACAAACCTATCAGTAGACTATCAAAATAACTTTGAAAAAAAAAAAAAATACTGAGTTAGTTACCTATGTCTCTCTCTCTCTGTTACAGATTCCATACATCCTTAAATTTAACACAGTTTATTCTATCCTACATATGTAAGAGCTTTTCATATTTGAGAAAATACGGAGATCTGGCAACGCTATCCACAATGGTTCCTCGCCTCTCGGTATATTCTTACGACCCGGCCGCTTGGCAGCGCTGCAGTCGCCAGGTTAGAGAAAACTGCCGGGAGTTTCGTGACTCTTTATGTTAGACTCTGACAACGACATTCTAGTGCATGTTGCACGTCTCGTATACAAAGAGCTTTACCTTTCTGCCGGACGTTGGAAGAGGCGGTCGCCAGTAAGATGGCGACCGCAGCCAGAGAGACCCACATGCCGACTGAAGCGTGCAGACACCGCACACTGCCGGTTGGCTCCTATATCATCTCAGCCCAACTGCTCGTCCCCTCCGATGGCGTCGTACCAAGACCATCAACAGCATCCGGCGGAAGTTGTATTCTCCGACGAGTTATGGATTTCTCGAAATGGCGATGCATACACCTTTCATTTGAGATTACACTTCGTAAACACCTCTCATAAAACTACCGTTTATCTGAGCACCACCGCTATGTTGGACGTGAGGCATTCTTTAGTTTATTGTACGTCGTAATGCGCTGAAATAAAAGTGCGGTAAAACTTGTCATAGAGGACGCATCTGCAGCTTATGATAGTGGGAGCAGACACTACGTCGACGGGGAAGACTATGAGAGGAAGATCCAGTTGGTCGTTAGTAAGGGCAGTAATGCAGACTAGATAAGCCGCCACACTTCGCTGCGGTTCAAACGAACGAGAAAGAACGTTAAGGAACACTTCAGTAGATTATGCAACATATGTCTGTTATGAACAGAAGAGTAACATACCCGGATTATAAACAAACACGCCACTCGTCTTTCGATCTTTTAACACTTATTGGGATAACTGTCAATATCACCTTATCTGTTTATGGTTTATCACGAAGACTAAAGACAACTTGACATATAATCTATTTCAGAATCTTGACCATAAATCTGTTGTAGATGTAAAAAATATATAGAAAACACTTGTAAATTGTAAATATGCAGACGCGTACCTTTTGAGATCTTCTTAATGCCAGAAAAAAAGTAGTCTGTTGTTGTGGTCTTCAGTCGCCGGACTGGTTTGATGCAGCTCTCCACACTACCCTGTCCTGTACAAGCCTCTTCATTTGAGAATACGTACGGTAACCGACACCCTTTGGAATCTGATTACCGTATTCGTCCATCGGTCTCCCTCTACGATTTTTACCACACACACTTCTTCCTAATGCTAAATTGACGATTCCTTGATCTCTCAGAACGTGTCACACCAACCTATCCCTTCTCTTAGTTAGGATGTGCCTGAAACTCCTTTTCTCTCCAATTCTGTTGAGCACCTCCTCATTAGTTACGTGATCTACGCATCTAATCATCATTCGTCTGTAGCACGTCTTTATGTCTGAACTCCTTATTATCTATGTTTAACTCCCATACAATGCTACACTCCAGACAAATGCTTTCAGAAAGGACTTCATAACCTATAAATTGATATTGGATCTCAACAAATTTCGCTTCTTCAGAAACGCTTTTCTTCCCATAGCCATTCTGCATTTTATATCTTCTTTACTTCACCCATCAGAAGTTATCTTGCTACCCAAATAAAAGAACTCATCAACCAATCTACTCTAATTCCCTCAGCATCGTCTGATTCTCTGGCACTACATTCCGTTACATTTGTTTTACTCTTGTTAATGTTCATCTTATACTTTCCTTTAAAGACACTGTTCATTCCGTTTCATTGCTCTTCCAGGTGTTTTGCTGTCTCTGACAGAATTACTATGGTGTCAGCAAACTGCATTGTTTTTTATTCCCTCTCCTAGGACTTTTATTCCGTCTCAAAATTTCTCCTTGCATTCCTTCATAGCTTGAACAACATTGGGGAACGGCTACAACCTTGTACTTATCTCACTACTTCACTTATGATGGATTGATGCCGTTTCAGTTGTCGTTTGAAGGCAATTTGCACTTTATTCAAGATTTAAAAATACCGCCGCGGCGGACTGAGGCGCTCCAGTCACGGTCTGCACGGCCACTACGGTTGGGGGTTCGAATCCCCCCTCGGGCATGGATATTTGTGCCGTCCTTAGTATTAGCTAGTTCATAAGTAGTTTGTAAGTTTAGGGACTGATGACCCCGTATTTAAGTCCCATAAGATATACAAACATTTGAACATCTTGATTTGCCGCCGTGGCGGAGCGGCTGAGCGCATTGAGGCGCTATGCTACGATGCGCAAGGCTGTTTCCCGTCGGGGGTTCGAATCCCCCCTCGGGCATGGATGTTTGTGCCGTCTTTAGCATAAGATAGTTCATAAGTAGTTTGTACGTTTAGGGAATGATGACCCCGCATTTAAGTCTCTTAAGCTTAACAAACATTTGAACATTTTAAAATGCCCAACTAGATTTAAAACAAACACTGCCACGAAATGTCAGTTCATGCTTTTCAACGCACAATTTTCATAGTACTATTTATGTTTTTATATGTCCTATAGTTATCTGAAGATCCATTGTCTATCTTAAAATTTTAAGTGTAATTATGTATAACTAGTAGGTGAAACAGAGATACTACGTCCAGTTTTGGCCGTTCTGTAAACGAAATCTCGAAAAGTTCTCTGGAAGAATCGGCGGTGGAATGGCCGAGCGCTCTAAGGTGTCTTGCTGTGAAGCGCGAGGTTGCTCGCTGTCGGAGGTTCGAGTCCTCCCTCTAGCAAGTGTGTGTGTGTGTGTGTGTGTGTGTGTGTGTGTGTGTGTGCATGCGCGCGCGCGCGCACGCGCTGTCGTTAGCATAAATTAGTTTGAGCCCAGGGACTGATAACAGCAGCAGTTAAGTCTCTTAGATTTACACTCATTTGAATATTTCTCTAGGGTCTGTCTATTGTCAGCAACGCATGAGTATCGTTACGTTTGTCAACATTCCACTCTGTGCAAAGAACTTGACGTAAACAATAATCAAATGTTCAAATGTTTGTAGAGTCTATGGGATTTAACTACGGGGTCATCAGTCCCTAAACTTACAAACTACCTATGAACTACTTACAACTAAAGACGGCACAAATATCCATGCCCGAGGGGGGATTCGAACCCCCGACCGTAGTGGCCGTGCAGACCGTGACTGGAGCGCCTCAGTCTCCTCGGCCACCGCGGCCGGCAATATTCACTTATGTGTTTGTACAACATGGCGGATGTGTATTGTTTTCATAACCTGTGGAAGGAGGAGGAGGAAGTGGGAAGGGGGAGGAGGAGATGGGCAATGGTTACGGATATCTGGGTAGGGTGGACAAAAGGGCAATTATAAGCCGCATACGTCAGCGGTAAACCGACTGTAAATTATTTGTTCCTACAGAAAATAGGCAAACAAAAATGTTTACCAGTCTACTGGTTTTATAATACAAAATTTTCTACACAGCCATATTCTCACATGAACTCAACTCAGGGTACTTTTTTATTGACTTGATTGATTTATTTACTCAGTGAGTATTGTAACGCTCCTAAGCTCCCAGACATCATAATAATTTCAACGTAATAATCGATGCTCTTGTCAGAGATAACTATGAAAAAGGCAACACAGTTAAATACTGGAGACTGCAGGTACAAAAAATTATGATCATTGTTGAGAATCGAGGTTATTGTAAAAACTTTGTAGTCTTGGTGGTCTCGTGGTCTAGGTAGTTGATTCTCACTTGGAGAGAAAGTCCTGATTTTGTAACAGGTTGTTAATTGAATTCTTCAGCATTTACCCTTACAGAAAAGTAAACGAAAAAATCAATAAACAACGTAATTTAGAGACTTTGTTAATACGGTGTTTGGATTTCCACTGCTAACAATCGGCCTTGCAGATGCAAAATGTACTGATGGGGCCTTCTTCAAAATTCGAAATTTTTGTATCTAGTAACATGCAAAGCATGAACAAATAGTGTTAAATAAACCGTATAGAGCCCCTACCAGACCATGTCTAATACACTAAAACCAACGGTTTTTATCAACTTGGTTGGGCTGCAGGAACTGTGTAACGTTTAAATCTTAATCCTGTACTGTGCGATAACTGCAGAATACCTTTTCCTTTGATAGGTATGCAGATGATCACTAGGCCAAGGGTTTTTCCTCCTATTTCCGTAATGTACGAGATGCGAAGGGAGAAATCACATTTTCGTACATGTTAATACCGTGAACTACCATATATGGTACGATTTAGTGAGCGGACAAGGGTACAAACACGAATCTGTCAATCACAGAACAAGAGGAGCATCAATTCTTCTTTACTTCATGGACAACATAAAATAATGAAAAGAGTAAATAATCTGAGTATACTAAATTATCTTAGGTGCCCCTAAAATTGTTCTGCCAACGGAGAAACCTCTCGTACACTGCTTGATTTGAATGTCCGTTATCTCATTTAAGTAGTTTCAGGCACCACAAACGTTATTACCGTGTCCACATCACACTGCCCACAATGTTTTAGTGCAATACACATCAAATTTGATGCAAAAAATGATGTCGTTAATGTGGAATGACCAGACGGACTGGCCGTCTGAATATCTTCTCTGGAAACCTAATACGTTTTTCAGATTATAACGCTAAAATTTCTGGAAAGAAATTTCAAATGTTGGGAGAAATAAAAGTTATATAACTGAAAATGTCACTTTTAATTACTACGTTACCACTTTTATCTTGTACAGGAATTTGGATTCCGTAGTAGAAATAAGAAAAAAGTCATAAATCAATTTACGTCAAATTTTAGCCTAATTACTAACTCGTACTTTTAATGAAGTTTCTTCCATGCCGATGGATCAACATGGCAGTTTTCCATATAAGGGACAACACAGTGGGTTTTCTTTTTTTTTTTTTTTTTTTTTTTTTGTTCATTTTTGACATTGGAAAGAAACTAATTCCCGTATATTGTCATTTGACATGTCTTACAGTTTTCGAAGATGTTTGTTTCATGAAGTAACGAAGCGATTGAAAGTGAACGGTAATTTCAGATTATTGTCTTGTACAGAAATTTACGAGATTTTAGGAACATTGTGTATGTTCTCTGGAGTCTGGACATCGTATAAAGTGACGGGAAGTCCCGACGAATCCCGACCATTTGGTAACTCTAAAACCTAACCAACTAGGATCACTAGAAGAATCACGTCTGTTTTCCATCAACAAAAGAAGTACTCTTTCCTTTACATAGTTGTAGATAGTTCTGTAGCGGTACTGAAGTTATTTTGTCACAAGTGGAGAGGTATCGAGGAATAAAAACTATGAAACGTTTGTGACAAGCAACAGTGGCTGTTTAAAATGTAGATACATTAAATTGTAAATACTGTACCTAATTACCTCTGACTACATTAACCATCAAGCGTTGTTACATGAAAGTCTACTATATAAGCAGTATTTGGTTGTGGAATATTAGAATACAACTTGTTGGCTTTGACTAATGACATCATAAGTAAGCCAAAGATGATACGAGACAATCATTGGAAAGCATACACAGAATTACAGGCCAGAAGTGGCGGCGTTTCCTGCTGATGTGTTGCAGCGTTCCTTGGGTGCTCTTTGAAAACACAGTGACGTAGAATGAGGGGTATAGTCTTTTGTCTCGACCATAAAATCAAAAATCATTGCTCTTTCTGTTCTACGGTTGACAGTGCTGGTCATTAAATGAATTATTTTCAAAAAACGAACAGTTCGTTGCCAACATCAACACACTACGTCGTCGCTACTCTAAGTAAAATTTAACCAAAATAAATGTAGCACACAGGACAGAGATCGTTCACGTACATCACATATAGGCCTATCTGTACTTGTAAGAAAATCTTCAATGACGAAAAAACGCAATAAAATGGGAATTATTCGAAATAAGTAAAATAAATAAAGTTAACTGGACACGTGCGTAAATTTGTGGGTTTGTGACAGTGTGAACTAAAATCACATAGCTAAAAACATGACTATAAATGAAATTGAAACAAAAATATCAAGAAAATGTATTGCAAGTAACAAACCAATTTTATGCGAAATTATCTGTAACAGTGACCTGTGCAAGAAGTAGCCACATTTCCAATTAAATACGCAATTCCGTCGAATAGCTTCGAAGAAAAAAATGAAGACATTATGGTCAGGGCTGGTGTTTTATTTTATTTTATACACTGCAAATTGCAAGAAGAAGTTCTTTAACTGTATCAGAAGAAAACTGTGGTTTACCTAACAAAAGCCTCTGAATGAATTCGAATTGACCTTCATCTATACGAATTTTTATTACTCCCTTAGCATCCACATGCTAGGGGAAAACGTATGGTGGAAGTAAACATAGTGATTAACATAGTTCCTTCATGCTGTCGGAATTAGACACGAAGACAACTTGCAGTGTGCCTTTGTTGCTATATAGAGTGCACTGAAAGGTATTCGCGTCATTTATCGCGCACATTTACCTTAAACAATCAAACAACATTATAGTGCAGTCAAGCACTGTGACTTGGTGAAAACATATGAACTGATGAGAATGACAAATTACATGAATAGCTTCTGAAAAGGAACGAGATTTGAACTATAAATAACAGTTGCTTCTGCATAAGGATCTACCTTGAGCAAAACACTGATTTTTGTTTTTATATTCATATTTTTTTAAATGTTTGTAGAGCTTATGGGACTCAACTACGGGTCAGCAGTCCGTAAACTTACAAACTACTTATGAACTAGCTTATACTAAAGACGGCACAAACATCCATGCCCGAGGGGGGGGGGGTAGAACCCACGACCGCAGCGGCCGTGCAGACCGTGACTGGCACGCCGCAGACTGCTCGGCCTATATGCATATAAACATAAATTAATGGATTTTGTAATGTTACGGATATGCTCTCATTCCACCCCCAAGAACCACAAACATTGGTGAGGTGGGGTGGCTAGCGTGACTCAACGACGCAGATAGCCGTATCGCAGGTGCAACCACAGACATACATTACTAGACTGGCAAACTAGCCTCTGTGACTGAAGTTAGATGCCGCCATCTTGCCTCACCTAACATCAAAAAGTTTCCGTACGGTACTACTACGATCTTCTGACACGACATGAGGTCGTAAGCTTTACTAGTTGGTTTGAACATGATTTGCATTTGAGCTAACACTTCCGCATTTTCGAATCGTGTTATGAGAAGAACATATTATGTACAGTTAAACATTAAAATTAACATCTAGACAAAGACGTTCTACCATTTTGTTGTGTTGCCAACATAATCATAAGAGGGATGATAGGTAAAATTTTACCGTTTCGTACAGTTAAAGAAGAAGTAGTTATCTGAAAGACACTAACAAGAATAAAGCTATGTGTTATCCACGACAAATAACACATTTATAATGGTCATACTATTAAAAGAAAAACCGAAGTTGATCGAAACTGGAAACAGATTAATAAAAACAGGAAACGCGACTCATTAGTGTGTTCGTCAAAGCAGACTATAGATTTCGTAAGAACTCTCAAAAGAATAGGGGTACACTTTTATAGTGACCAAACTACTGAAAGAAAATCCGAGGTTGAATGAAATTGATAACAGATTAATAATAACAGCAAATCAATGCAACTCATTACTGTATATGTTGAAGCTTACTCAAGCTTTAAAAATTTCAGCCATATACAAAACACGAATTTCCTACATGTCAAAACTCTAAGGACAGCATAATTACGTCAGTTCATTCGTATTTTCTGTAATAACTCACACGACTGCTCGCACGTTATAGTATAGAAATATGGCGGCGAGACTTCACTGGCACCAATTATACTGTATACGGCATTGCCAGTCTAGTAATGTATGTCTGTGGTGCAACCACAGCGGAGGGTTATCTGTGGAGAGGCCAAACAAACGTGTGGTTCCTGAAGAGGGGCAGTAGTCTTTTCAGTAGTTACAGGGGCAACAGACTAGATGATTGACTGAGCTGGCCTTGTAACATCAACTAACATGGCTTTGCCGTGCAGCCGCTGCGAACGGCTGAAAGCAAGGGGAAACTAAGGTCGTTACTTTTGACGAGGACATGCAGCTCTACTTTATGAATATGTGATGATTGCGTCTTCTTGGGTAAAATACTCCGGCAGTGAAATAGTCCCCGATTCAGATGTCCGGGCGGGGATAACTCAGGAGGATGTCGTCATCCAGAAAAACAAAACAAGCATTCTACAAATCAGAGCGTGGAATGTTCTAACCATTAATCGCGTAGATAAGTTAGAAAATTTGAAATGAGAAATTGATAGATTAAAGTTAGATTTGGTAGTGATTAATGAAGTTCGGTGGCAGGATGAACAGGATTTCTGGTCAGGGGAGTACACAGTTATAAATACAAAATCAGTTGGTGGTAACGCAGCAGTTGGTCTGATAATGAATAAGAAAATAGGAATGCGGTTAAGTTACTATGACCAGCACAGTGAACGCATTATCGTAGCAAAGATAGACACAAAACCAACACCGACCAGAGTAGTTTAAGTTTATATGTCACCTAGCTCTGCCGATGATGAGTTTATCGAAGAAATGTATGAGGAGATAAAAGAAATCATTCAGAAAGCTAAGGGAGACGAAAACTTTATTGTGATGAGGAACAGGAACTCGGTAATAAGTGGAAGTGAAGGAAACGTAGTAGGTGAATATGGATTGGGAAAAAGGAATGAAAGAGGAGATCGCTTGTTAGAATTTTCTGAGGTACACAATTTAATGATCACCAACACATGGTTTAAACATCACGAAAGAAGGCTGTAAACATTGAAGAGACCAGGAGACACTGGAAGGTACCAGATTGATTTTATAATGCTAAGAAAAATATTTAGAAACCAGGTTTTAAACTGTAAGACATATCGAGGGGCAGATATAGACTCTGACCATAACTTATTGGTTATGAACTGTAGATTAAAACTTGAGAGATTGCAAAAAGGTAGAAAATTGGAGAGATGGAAACTGGACAAAGTGAAGGAAATGGAACTGGTTGAAAGTTCCAGAAGAAGCATTAGGCAACGATTGGCTGAAACGGGGGAAGGTAATACAGTAGAAGAAGAATGGGTAGCTCTGAGAGATAGGGTAGTGAAGGCCGAGGAGGATCATATAGGCAGAAGGACAAGGCCTAAGAGAAATCCCTGGATAACACAGGATATACTGAACTTAATTGATGAGAGGAAAAAATATAAAAATTCAGCATGTGAAGCAGGCAAAAGGGAGTACAAACGTTTGAAAAACGAAATTGACGTGCAGACTGGCTAAGCAGGAGTTGCTAGAGGACAAATGCAGAACCACAGAAGAATGTATAACTAGGGGAAAGATAGATACTGCCCACAGGAAATTAAAAAAGATATTAGGAGAAAAGAAAATCAGCTATACGAATATCAAGAACTCAGACGGAAAACCAGTACTAAGCAAAGAGGGGAAAGCTGAACTATGGAAGAAATATATATATATTGAGGGCCTATACAAAGGAAATAAACTTGAAGGCAGTATTCTAGTAATGGAAGACGAAGTGGAGGAAGATAAGAGGATACTGCGAGAAGAATTTGACAGAACGCTGAAAGATTTGAGTCGAAACAAAGCACCTGGAGTAGGTGATATGCCGTTTCAACTGCTGATATCGTTAGGAGAACCAGTCTTGAAGAAATTGCTTACGTGGTATGCAAGATGTATGAGAAAGGGGAATTACCCTCTCACTTCTAGAGTATTGTAATTCCACTTCCAAAGTGCAGACAAATGTGAAAATTACGAAACTGTCAGTTTAATAAGTCATAGGTGCAAAATGCTAACACGAATTACTTACAGACGAATTGAAAACTTGTGGAATCCGACCTCAGGAAAGATCAGTTTGGATTTAGGAGAAATGTAGGGACACGGGAGGAATTACTCACATTACGACTTGTCTTAGGTCAAGGAAAGGCAAACCTACGTTTTTAGTATTTTTAGATATGGAGAAAGCGTTTGACAATGTCGACTCGAATACACTCTTTCAAATTCTGAAGGTAGCAGGGGTAAAATGTAGAGAGCGAAGAGTTATATTCAACCTGTACGAAAACCAGACAGCAGATATTAGAGTCGAAGGGCAAGAAAGGGAAGCAGAAGCTGGGAAGGGAGTAAGACAGGGTTGTAGCTTTTCCACATGCTGAGTCTCACATCCGGAGAGGTGGTGAGATGAGGCAGAGGGTATGATGGAGATGATGGAGGAATCACAGGCTGTGTATTGCCTTTGCAAGTCAAGCATGGATGAGCGGTTGATAGCCCCAGAAGAGGAGTAGCGACATCCCTACTAACATCCCTGATACACAGTGAATCTGACTCAGAAGTGAATGTAAGGTCACCATATATGGTGGTATTTTTTAACTTAACCATGCGTGTACCTAAGGATAAGACATCTCCCACGGGCACTAATAACGTACAAGAATTTATTAGTTTATTAAATGATGTTCATACTGTCGCCAGCGTAATTAAGTATCAAAATATTCAAGCTAATACCCATAATTTGAATGAAAGCTGCTATCACTTTACTTTAAAACAAGTATGTACAGACAAGCAGAAAACGTTTTGATTATAGCAGCGTAAAAACTGCTATTTTTATAGGCGACAATGATAATGGCAGGGCAGGGCAGACCGAAGTACATTGTTTACTGTTCAATTAAGATTCTGAATATGAAGGAAGTTTTTTCACTTTACTGTCATCAATTGCTAAAGACTTTTGGGCACTTTCGATATACACACATAAATTACACAAGATTTGCGATGATAAACCAATTTTCGATTAAATATCATTTGTTTCATTTGGGTAATGAGTTTTCTCTTAATACAGTGATGACCCTTAAACTAGTACAACACATTTCACATTTTTATTATACTAATCAATATCAATTATTTATCTATTTACTACAAGCTATTTTAATTTTTTTTCATAATTACTGTTATTAATTGCATCTGAGTAAGATGACACATTATGCTGTACTACTGAACTTAAGCAATTAGTAAAACTTGATTACTACAAACTTATTGATGCTGCAAGTTATTTACTTATTTTTCATTATTTTATGATTTCATTATTTCACTCTGAAATTAATGTGAAACATTTCGAACTAACACTGGAGCCAAAAGCTATTCACTAGTTTTAATGTTACTGCTCCAAACATCAAACAAGGCACTCTGATATATTGATTGGATGTAACAAGTACTGTAGCCCATAGATTACTTTTTATATACGACACTGGGATATTTGAACACTAGGATAGAACCCTAACAATGTAAGTGATTAGGATAAATTAAGGTGTAAACAAATTTTAAGTAAATAATTATTTCAAACAAATGCGTTACTGAAACTTCCAGGCAGATTCATATCATCGCACTCTCTGCTGCAGAGTTGTAGTTTCATTCTAAAGGCATTACTTTATCACTGGTCCATCAGTGTTTAAGATATGAAAGTACTTAACCTTGTTAAGTATCCCGTGCTTTAGACGAGCAGTTGCAGCGTAACCACTAGACGTTTTGCTTGGTATATAGCACAATATTTTATTCTCGGCGTCGTAAACTATTTACTATGTGCCCAAGATTCAGTACCAAGCTGGAATGGCCATTATTCCAGCATCCGAGGCTAAGTTAAGACACTTTCAGCAGATAAAATCCTCCACTTTTCCGTGAGACGCTGCCTCCCTCCCGTCTCGTCACACACACACACTCACTACCTCTTTGCACTATGACTTCATAGCTCACAATCAAGCTTCTCTCTCTCCTATGCATATTTACAATTATGTTCTCCCTGTTAGGTAATCTGATGATGCCCACATAAGGGAGAAGCGCCGTATTATAAATACAAAAATTTATTAAAAAAGTTTTCAATGTGTTACCAATAAAATGGATGAATGATTTAACTTGGAGCATGACTTAAGATCGTAATGGTGAAAACAAAACCAAATAGAAAAATAATTATTTATTGGTTTACGGAAAAAGGTTTAAATATCTACAAATATTAGTTATTTTAATTGATTTATTACTTTATTAACGGTTTTATTTGAAGGTTCCGTTTACTTGGACCCGAAACACCGTTCACGATGCTGAACAAGATGTCTTCGTTCAGGAATAATGGTCTAGTATAGTGATTTATTAGATAAAGTTGTAAGATTACTGCAAAAGCTTCTCCTCTTCAGAATTTATTCGCTTTCCAAAAATATTTGGCAGCGATGGGATTCGAACCCACGCCTTTTCGGACTGGTGCCTAAAACCAGCGCCTTAGACCGCTTTTTTTTTTTTTTTTTTTTTTTTTTTTTTTTTTTTTTTTTTTTTTGGGTGGGGGGGAAGGGACCACAAAAGGAAAGGAAACTAAAGTGCCACCGCCACTTTGACCCTAATAAAAAAAAAGAGAACCTCAACCTCTTCAGGCGTTGGCGCCTAACTAAAACTACCCCTGGAAACTAACTATATAAGGAAACAAAAAGAAAGAAAAGGAAGGGGAATGTGTAGGAGACAAACAAATAAATTCTCTTTATTCACATTACTATGATTTTATTTCATTATTTATATTTATTTATTTTTATGTAATAGATCTTGATGTTCGTTGTATAGTTCAGAAGATCTCGGTTCCCTGCGGCTAGTAAGTTCAGTCACGGCTTCTCGTAGAATGTGCATTCCGTTGAACAGTTCAAGGAGGGCAGCAGTTCAAACATTTAAAATTCTTCTCTATTGACTGAACACATTCCAGCTGCGGGGAGGGTCGTTGAAAGTACTCCCAAGGAAGTTGGAAAAGTATTGTCTGTATTTAGGATGTCGTACAACTCTGTAATGGCGATCCGTGAGATAAGTCCAAAAATCAAGTTTCGATTTTGCGTTGTGTCCAAAAAGATAATGTATGGCATGCCCGCGAATCCAATTCACCGCATTGGTCTTAGCCTTTGGAAAATACACTCGGTCCGGAAATAAGAACGAAGGAGGAGTAACACTCTCTGGAATAGTTCTCGTGAGGAAAGCTATAATACGGCGAATCAGTTGCCAAACGTCAGCAGCAGTACCGCAAACAAAACGATGTTCGTCAGTGTCAGCCACCCCACACCTGGGACAGAGAGGTGATTCGGCGAGGTGGATGCGATGAAGGCGAAATCTGAAAACATGCTTACGATTGACAGTAAGGTACCAGACCGACTGTACATCAGAATCAAGAAAAGAAGCAGATATAGAACGCCAGATGGAGCGCCAGTCAAAATGGGGAAATTTTTGTTCAATTGGGTTTGATGGTAGACTTCTTTGTAGAACATCGTAGACAGCTTTAGTTTTGCGTAAGTACGGGTTGGACAAGTTGAGGTGGAGATAGCTAAGCTCGAGAATAAAATATCTGATATAATGGAAAGGAACTGGAATAACCGTCAGCATGACCGGAGCTGACAGTGAGGCCGGCGTATAAGTCGACAATAGAAGACCAGTAAGGCTCGTCGGGCAACGTGTCCATATCGTCATCTGGGAGCTAATAAAGAGGGCACGAGCTCTATCCGGTACGTGATACAGACCCAGCCCACCACGGTCGCGGGGAAGGGTGAGCGATTCATAATTAACTTTGAACAACAAGCCATTGCTGACGAATGAGGCCATCGCTGCTAACATTCGATGGGCAATGGTAAGTGGAAAGGGGAAAACCTGTGCGACATGGGGAACGCGGGATGCGATATAGACATTGACATATCGGACTCGCTGAAGAATATCCAGGGATCTTAGCCGATGATCAATAAGACCAGCCCTCATTTGCTGAAGTAGACGTCGGCAGTTGGAAGCAGCCGAACGCCGGAGATCAGCCGAAAAGTCAATGCCTAAACAGCGGATGGTATCTTGGGTGACGAGGGGCGCAGTGCACCCAGCAGCGAAACCTGTGCCGATAAACATAGCGTGCGACTTACGGACATTGAGAAAGCTACCTGAAGCCTCGCCATATGTCGCGACCCACGTCAAGGCTGCCCGGACTTCATCAACATCACGTATATAGATGACTAAATCGTCAGCATAGGCTGTACAACAGAATCGGTAGCCATCAATGGGTAACCCCATCAAACGTTGCCGAAGGCCACAAAGCAAGGGTTCCAAGGCGAAGGCATACAGGAGCGCCGAAAGCGGGCAACCCTGTCGTATAGAGCGACCAATTACGATCGGTGGGGTTAGTCTGCCATTGTAAAGGACTCTGGATGAAGCACCCCTCAGTAGGCGCATCACCACCGTAATTATCACGTCTGGGAATCCCATATGACGTAGGACAGTCGTAAGAAAGGAATGATCTACTCGATCAAAAGCCTGGCTGAAATCCAAAGACGCAAGTGCACCAGAGAGGCGTTGTGCCCGTGCCACGGCGATCATATCCCTGTATCGACATAAAGCGGTACGGATATTATTGTCTCCTCCCAAGGATGCTTGGTCTGACGACACGACATATCGAGCAGCGCGTTTGAGGCGCGCGGCCAAAAGGCGAGTGAAGATCTTCATATCACTGTTAAGGAGCGTGATGGGGCGATAATCGCTGATGCCGATCCCGCCATGGGGCTTGTGGACAGGAACAATGATCCCTTCCGTAAAGGCATCTGGAATGCTCACCTCCGGAGACATCAGCTCTTGACAAATGGAAGTGAAGGTGGGTATAAGAAGATTGCAGAACGTACGATAAAATTCAAGCGGAAGACCGTCAGGTCCTGGGGAGCTATTAACGGATCCTGCCCGTATCGAATTGAGGACTTCATCAGAAGTTACGTCCGCAACCAGTTCCATTGCCTCATCTCCTGGAACAGCACCGAAGGTGAGATGTGATACTTCCTCAATCAGCTCTGACGAATGTGGAACTTCTGCATAGAGCTGTTGGTAGTGAGCATGAAGCGCATGTCCGATGGTAGACTGTGTATCGTATCGTCTCCCTTGCTCGTCCGTTAGAGCATAAATCAACTTCCTCCGTCGATATCGTCGGTCTTTGAGTATATGGTACATCGATGGGTGTTCGTGAGGCATACTATCAGTACTACGAGATCGTACTACCACTCCGTCCAAATGCCTTCGCATGAGAATAGATATCTGGGCTTTAGCACGTTTCATCATTATCTGGCGCTCTGGGGAGATAGGCATCAATGAACAGTCCCGTAGGATCCTGTAGTAAAAGTCCATCGTGCTTTTTCTCCAATTTGCAACATCTTTACCATATCGCATCAGAGTTTTGCGGATAGCGGGTTTTGCACACTGGACCCACCAAGATATGGTTGACGGATACATTTGTAGGCGACGTTGACATGTGGTCCATGTGTCTTCTACTATCCGACGACATTCTGGCGAAGCAAGAAGTGCTACGTTCAATTTCCATAATCCTCTTCCGTGCCACACAGCCTGCCGACTGAGAACTACATCACAAAAATAAGCCTCATGATCGGAGAAAGCAACAGGCCATATTTCTGCCTGTCGAGTTCCCCCTATTAGGGGTCGCGAGATGTAAATGCGATCCAGTCGGCTCGAGGAATGTGCGGTGTAATAGGTAAAACCCAGACGATCACCGTGGACATGGCGCCATGTGTCGATAAGTGATAGGCGATTGAGGATAGGTTCAAGAGCCGCGCACGGTGAGTGGTGTGGTAATTGGTCCTGAGGTCGCTGCGTACAGTTGAAGTCACCACCTAGTACCATATCAGCATGTGGCCCTAAAAATAGTGGCGTAACCTCTTCTGCGAAGAAAGTATTTCGTTCCTGGCGGTGGCTGGAACCTGATGGTGCATATACATTCACAATGCGTACACCAAAGAGTGTGAGAGCCATACCTCTGGCGTTGGGGAGGTACATAACATCTTCAGCTGGGAGACCGTCGCGAAGTATGATAGCCACACCACTACCGTTGTCCGAGGCATGTGAGATGTAAGTCGTGAACCCATATGGCGCGGAAAAATCAGCGACGTGTACTTCCTGAAGTAGTGCGATGTCAATATCTGCACCATAAATCATATCGCGGAGTAGCTCCAGTTTGTGTTGGGCACGAATGGTGGCGACGTTAATCGTGGCAATACGATAATGCTGACAAGGTGTTCTGGATGGTACAGGACGCGCTTCGCCTTCTGCAGACACGCGTCGCTGACCATCTGGGATTGCTGAAGCAGTGGCCATTACAGTGAATATTCAGTGGCAGGCGCAGCTGACGGGGATGCCCCATCAGCAGCACCATCCACTCCCATCGTCTCTATCTCTGTATCTTCTGCCCAGGATGCAGAGGCGGTGGAAAGACAGCTGCCATATGCATCGGCCGGTTGATGACAGGGGTCTCTCATCGCCTCGGAGTGATGTACGTCATCAGCCACCTGTGCTAGAGTCAGCGGCTGTACGGACGAGGGAGCGTACATGGAAAGCGCCTGGGGCGCGCCATCTGCATCAGACACTTTTCCATCGGTCAGCTGCTCGATGTCTTCCTCATCAGCATTTCTGGTATCCATTCTAAAAGGAGAGTCATCAGAAGAAATACGGCTGCGTTTCTTCCTCCTCCTTGGCGATCGTTGTTTACGAACGTGTTGTTCAGAATCCGACGATGGGCGGCTGTCATCAGTCACCGGACCAGTCTCTAGGAAGGCAGAGGTAGGTACAACTCCCGGATCAACTTGCATCGGAGCCATAGGAGCGTCCACTGTACTCGGAAGAGTCGACTGTGCAAGATCTGACATTGGCGGCGTTGATGCAGTTTTCTCTTCGGTATCTGCCGTATCCCGTGTGGATGTCGTTGACAGATCAGAAATTACTTGAGAAGTAGCACCCGCATCATGGACGACTTTGGCATAGGTGACAGGGAGTGGTGTGGTCACAGCTGGGGATACTGCTTCTCCGATCGGCGTCTGTACAATGCGCCGTTGCATGCATTCTGATCTGACGTGGCCTTCCTGGCCGCAGCCTGAACAAGTTCGGGGTTGACCATCGTACATAATTATGGCTCGCACTCCACCAATTGTTAAGTACGACGGCACGTGTTTCTTTAATTCAATTTTTACCTGTCGCACACCATTGAGAACACGGTATGTGCTGAAGGTTTGCCATTTTTCTTCTAGGTAACCGACAACTTTACCGTATGGTTCGAAAGCCGAGACGACGACTTCCTGTGGGAGTTCAAAAGGAAGTTCAAATACTCGAATCGTACGAAGACCGTACTCTGCAAGTTCGAGTGACACCTCTCCTACGTGTCCATCAGAATATTTGAACTTAAGACCATTGGCATGTCTGCGAATAACGTCCTGACACACCTCGGCATTCGTCATTTTAATATAAACGACACTGCTCGTGATCGAAAAGTGGATACCAACAACATCACGAGGATCTAAACGAATATCTTCACGTATGAACGTTTCAACTTCATGAGCACGGGGTCGCACGTGATCGGCAAGAAAGGAAACTTTAAGGGTCGCTCGGCGATATGTATGCGCCATGTTGTTCGCGGAAGACGGACACAAGACTTAATACGCTACGGCTCGACGCGACGCGGAAGTAAACAAACACGCGCTAGCGGAGCAACTCGGCAAGCCGAGCCGTCCCGCTCACGACCACGGCTAAATGCCGACTCAATGGAATTACTCACATTACGACTTGTCTTAGGTCAAGGAAAGGCAAACCTACGTTTTTAGTATTTTTAGATATGGAGAAAGCGTTTGACAATGTCGACTCGAATACACTCTTTCAAATTCTGAAGGTAGCAGGGGTAAAATGTAGAGAGCGAAGAGTTATATTCAACCTGTACGAAAACCAGACAGCAGATATTAGAGTCGAAGGGCAAGAAAGGGAAGCAGAAGCTGGGAAGGGAGTAAGACAGGGTTGTAGCTTTTCCACATGCTGAGTCTCACATCCGGAGAGGTGGTGAGATGAGGCAGAGGGTATGATGGAGATGATGGAGGAATCACAGGCTGTGTATTGCCTTTGCAAGTCAAGCATGGATGAGCGGTTGATAGCCCCAGAAGAGGAGTAGCGACATCCCTACTAACATCCCTGATACACAGTGAATCTGACTCAGAAGTGAATGTAAGGTCACCATATATGGTGGTATTTTTTAACTTAACCATGCGTGTACCTAAGGATAAGACATCTCCCACGGGCACTAATAACGTACAAGAATTTATTAGTTTATTAAATGATGTTCATACTGTCGCCAGCGTAATTAAGTATCAAAATATTCAAGCTAATACCCATAATTTGAATGAAAGCTGCTATCACTTTACTTTAAAACAAGTATGTACAGACAAGCAGAAAACGTTTTGATTATAGCAGCGTAAAAACTGCTATTTTTATAGGCGACAATGATAATGGCAGGGCAGGGCAGACCGAAGTACATTGTTTACTGTTCAATTAAGATTCTGAATATGAAGGAAGTTTTTTCACTTTACTGTCATCAATTGCTAAAGACTTTTGGGCACTTTCGATATACACACATAAATTACACAAGATTTGCGATGATAAACCAATTTTCGATTAAATATCATTTGTTTCATTTGGGTAATGAGTTTTCTCTTAATACAGTGATGACCCTTAAACTAGTACAACACATTTCACATTTTTATTATACTAATCAATATCAATTATTTATCTATTTACTACAAGCTATTTTAATTTTTTTTCATAATTACTGTTATTAATTGCATCTGAGTAAGATGACACATTATGCTGTACTACTGAACTTAAGCAATTAGTAAAACTTGATTACTACAAACTTATTGATGCTGCAAGTTATTTACTTATTTTTCATTATTTTATGATTTCATTATTTCACTCTGAAATTAATGTGAAACATTTCGAACTAACACTGGAGCCAAAAGCTATTCACTAGTTTTAATGTTACTGCTCCAAACATCAAACAAGGCACTCTGATATATTGATTGGATGTAACAAGTACTGTAGCCCATAGATTACTTTTTATATACGACACTGGGATATTTGAACACTAGGATAGAACCCTAACAATGTAAGTGATTAGGATAAATTAAGGTGTAAACAAATTTTAAGTAAATAATTATTTCAAACAAATGCGTTACTGAAACTTCCAGGCAGATTCATATCATCGCACTCTCTGCTGCAGAGTTGTAGTTTCATTCTAAAGGCATTACTTTATCACTGGTCCATCAGTGTTTAAGATATGAAAGTACTTAACCTTGTTAAGTATCCCGTGCTTTAGACGAGCAGTTGCAGCGTAACCACTAGACGTTTTGCTTGGTATATAGCACAATATTTTATTCTCGGCGTCGTAAACTATTTACTATGTGCCCAAGATTCAGTACCAAGCTGGAATGGCCATTATTCCAGCATCCGAGGCTAAGTTAAGACACTTTCAGCAGATAAAATCCTCCACTTTTCCGTGAGACGCTGCCTCCCTCCCGTCTCGTCACACACACACACTCACTACCTCTTTGCACTATGACTTCATAGCTCACAATCAAGCTTCTCTCTCTCCTATGCATATTTACAATTATGTTCTCCCTGTTAGGTAATCTGATGATGCCCACATAAGGGAGAAGCGCCGTATTATAAATACAAAAATTTATTAAAAAAGTTTTCAATGTGTTACCAATAAAATGGATGAATGATTTAACTTGGAGCATGACTTAAGATCGTAATGGTGAAAACAAAACCAAATAGAAAAATAATTATTTATTGGTTTACGGAAAAAGGTTTAAATATCTACAAATATTAGTTATTTTAATTGATTTATTACTTTATTAACGGTTTTATTTGAAGGTTCCGTTTACTTGGACCCGAAACACCGTTCACGATGCTGAACAAGATGTCTTCGTTCAGGAATAATGGTCTAGTATAGTGATTTATTAGATAAAGTTGTAAGATTACTGCAAAAGCTTCTCCTCTTCAGAATTTATTCGCTTTCCAAAAATATTTGGCAGCGATGGGATTCGAACCCACGCTTTTTGGGACTGGTGCCTAAAACCAGCGCCTTAGACCGCTCGGCCACGCTACCTACTGAGACGGATGAACCCCACATTCACTTTTCCACATTACACACCGTACGTAAGTGGACTTGTTATTAAATTGACTCCGCATCTTACGAGGATTAGCGCAACATGAACGTCGCAGCGCGTTTCGCAGTAGAAACTTTCCGTCTACAAGATGACGTCACTCTGACCGCTCGGCGACCGATTACGAGACACGAGGCCAAGGGCTGCTACGTCACACAGCCAACAGTGAGTCACTACTCCAAGAAAGATAACGTCTTCTCTAGCCACTTGCAGAAGCAGCCCGGATAGCTCAGTCGGTAGAGCATTAGGCTTTTAACCTAAGGGCGGGACTTCACAGTGAAATTTTAATTTAGCCGGGCGCCGTGGCTCAGCGCGCCCGGTCAGAGGGCTGGACGTCCTCTGTAACAAAAAAGCTGAGCCAAATGATCAACCAACGACCAAGTACGAACAATAAAAAAAAAAAAAACGACCGCATATCATAGATCTACCTGAAGAACAAAAAAAAAAAAAAAAAAAAAAAAAAAAGGGTCCAGGGTTCAAGTCCCTGTTCGGGCGAAAATTTTAAGTAAGCGATTTCGATGGTAAAATTCTAACACTACTGTAATCGATGCTCTAAAATACGAAAAATGTTCAGTTAAAGCTTATGCTTGCCCTGAAGTGTACCGTTTATTGCACTTTCACCTCGATGTAGATGCTAGTGGTAGACGAAGAGAGCACTCTTTTGATATCGTCAAGTAATTATAATACACACGCTGAGACGAGGTACATCAAATTATGATTTACTTAGAAAATTCAACGACGTTCAAAGCTGCGGCACGTGACACGCATCTGACGTTAGGACTCCGTCGTGAAGCTATCGTGCACAAGTCCAGAAAATAAGGACAAGTCCGCTGATGTTTCTCACTTCTATAGCGGGGAGTGTTTGTTCTGAACAATTTCCAATAGGAGCACCAACAGCAGTCACGGAACTAAAACAAGATAATGAATGGTTTAATGCTGTGTTGTACTCGAGTTATTTCAAACCTGCCCAACGAATAGGAGTCCCTTTTTTATTTGTTTCTATACCATCTGCCACATGGTCGCATATGAGAAAGTCGTTATCAGCTACATAGCAATAAACAAACTGGAAAGCAGATACTTACGGACTTTTTCAGAATTGAGGTAATACGAGCTGCAAAAATAAATGTCAAGCATACACTTCATACTTAATAATCAAACATTTTATACTTCTTATTAAAACACCCATAACATTTCTAGAACTCCATAATAGACAGACACAGTAAGAGGTATTAAAAAAAAAATTACATGTGTAAAAGACACTGCCCAATAAGTATTATTTTCTCGAACATTGTATTTTGAGCGTAAGTAATCTCAGTCTGAGGGACTTCACAGTGAAATTTTAATTCCAATATGCTGTCTCTCCTGATTTTTAACACGATTTTAACGACGGTTGAATATACCGGATGATTAAAAAGTCAGTACAAATTTTAAAACTCAATAGATCACGGAATAATGTAGATAGAGAGGTAAAAATTGACACACGTGCTTGGAATGATGTGGGGTTTTAAAAGAACAAAAGAAAAAAAAAGTTCAAAAATGTCCGACAGATGACGCTTCATCTGATCAGAAAAGCAATAATTAGCATAACAAATTAAGACAAAGGAAAAATAATATTTTTACGGGAAATGCTCAATATATTCACCATCATTCCTCAACAATAGCTGTAGTCGAGGAATAATGTTGTGAACAGGACTGTAAAGCATGTCCGGACTAAGGGTCAGTCATTGGCGTAGGATGTTGTCTTTCAGCATCCTTAGAGATGTCGGTCGATCACGATACAGTTACGACTTCAGGTCAATAATCGCACGAACTGAGGTCTGGGGACCTGGGAGGCCAAGCATGACGAAAGTGGCGGCTGAGCACACGATCATCACCAAACGACGCGCGCAAGAGATCATCCACGCGTCTAGCAATATGTGGTGGAGCGCCATCCGGCATAAAAATCGTACGTTCCAGCAAATGTTTATCAGGCAGGCTGGGCATGATGCTTTCTGTAACATCACGGTAGCAATAACAAAACCAGAATCACGCAGTTCCTCGAAGAAAAAAGGCCCGATAACGCTAGATGTGGTTAAATCCAACCCATACCGTGACTTTCTCGTCGTGGAGTGGAGTTTCCACGACAGTTCTAGGATTTTCGGTAGCCTGAATTCTGCAACTGTCTGCGTTGACAGACGCCCGGAGCGTGAAATGAGCTTCGTCGGTCCACAACACGTTATTCAACCAATCGTCATCTTCCGCCATCTTTTGAAACGCCATACCGCAAATGCCCTCCGCTTCACTAAATCGCCAGATAACAGTTCATGATGCCGATGGATTTTGTAAGGATAGCATCGGAGGGTACGCCTAAGTGCCAACCAAACAGTAGTGTATGGAATGCCGGTGCGACGTGCGACTGCACGAGCGCTGACTTCCCCGTGCATAGACGAACCCGCTACAGTCTCCATTTCTTCCTGAATTGTCTCAGTAGCATTAAGCATTGTGCTCGGTCGGCCACTACGGGGTCTATCGTCTAAACAACCCGTGGCTTCCAACTTTGAAATCATTCTCGCCATAGCTGCATTTGTCAACGGACCTTTACTCGTTAGAATCCCGTTCCTATGGCGATAGGATCGTAACGCTGAACTAGCGCATTCTCCATTCTGAAAATACAGCTTCACTAAACGCGCGTTTTCAGGTAAACTCAACGTGCTGCGACTGCTGGTGCATCTGATTATCTCTCATTACAGCTCCTTTTATACTCGCTTTTCATACGCACTGACGTTTTGCTGTCCAGCGCCATCTGTCGGACAGTTTTCGACATCCCCCCTTTTTTTCAATAAAACACCGTGTTATTCCAAGCATGTGTGTCAATTTTTACCTCTCTATCTTCATTATTCCGTTTTCTATTAAGTTTTCAAATTTATACTGACTTTCATGTCATCTATAAGAATGCGCCTTCACGCATCTAAAGCGCGGCGATCAAAAGAAACCAGTTTTCGTCAGAAGTCGCACTAGATGTAGACCTATGTCTCTGTGCAGCGATTAAAGGAATTACAGGGTCCCGTGCTTTATCCATTTGAGAGCCGCCATCACGATTAATCAGATGTCCTTAATAATCGAATCCCAAAAGGATCTGTTATGGTCAAAATTTTTTATGCAGAATAATCCTTGAAGTGATTTAAGAAAACTGTACCAGTCACTTTTTCTTGAAATGATGTTTATTCCATGAACCAGTTTTCAAACCTTTTCAGGTTCATCATCAGATGGATCATGTTACAATATCATTATAAGCGTCATGTTTGATGCTGGCTCTGTGGTGGGAAGAAGGAAATATATTGTAAAAACTCGAATTGCACGTTCTTTAGGTCGTGTTTTGTATTTGTACCAAATGTCTCCATTCATAATTCTTCTTGTCATCCAGACCAACACAAAAAGCATTTTTCAGATCAATGGTAAACCGTATGCACAAAATTCCAATGGACACAAATGAAAGACAAAAGGAAACAAACATCACAAAATCAGTTGCCACCAGCAATGGGTACAGTCCTGCTGACATTGATAAATTAATTCAGTCTACAAGATCAAAACAACCAATTTCTGAACAAACACACACAACAACAAAAAAAACCATCTTTATAAGCCTATCTTTCCTAGGAAAGGTTTCTTACCAAATTGCAAACATCTTCAAGAAACATGAGATAAAAATTAGTTTCTCCACAAACAACAAAATACACAATAAAATCATCCACAAAACAAAAACCAACGTAGATAAATTTAAAAAATCAGGTATCTATAAACTAACTTGCAACTCATGCCCAAGCTTCTATATTGGTCAAACTGGAAGAAGCTTCACAAGATTTAAAGAACATATGGACTCACTCTCCTTAATGTTATCTGCAGATAACATTAGAAAGAACCTACAAATACTCCATTTTGCCAATAAGGGTATGAAACTTGACTTCCTTGAAGAAATTGAAATCTTCATCAATACAACATCCAACAAGCTGCTTAATGATCAGACTGAACTAAAAACAAAATGTTCCTACAAAATTTTGAGAACTTGCTAATGTAAAGAAACTAATTCACAAAACGCCTCTCCCTCCCCACACTTTTCCACCCCCCTCAAAAAAAAAAAAAAAAAAAAAAAAAAAAAAAAAAAAAAAAAAAAAAAAAGAAAGAAAAGAAACCTCCATTTATGACAACTCCTTCATATGCTTCTGATAAGGTAAAAATCACTACTAAAGAACAAATACATAATCGCTTTACCCACATCTAAATACCTACCACTTCCATTCTACAATAATAGAGCAACCAGATTCGTACTGTCTTTAAACACAAAAAACAGAACCTAGTCTATATTAATATTCTAGAACACCACTAGTGTATGAATAAATATAGCAATAATACGAATTTTATTGTTGTACTTTTAACTGATTATATGTATACATATTAAGTAAAAAAACTATGCAAACAATGCAGACAGTATTTATTATTCACTTTTGTAGTTTAATATTGGCAAAAATATTTGCTAAATGATCGACTATATCATACTCAAAACAAACTTACCTGTACAAAGAGTGTTATATCTTCGAATTAAAACGTTTGTAAATAACAGCAGCTGTAAAAGCACATGTTGGACCCTAGTAAAGTGTTGTTTATAGTGCAGTATAGAACCCAATAGAAAAAGGTGATGTGTTATTGTGACTTAAACAAAAGAAGACGCAAGCAATGGAAATTAACCACAAAAATCCGGCCATACAGTCGCAGTAACACGACCTAAACAACGTGCAATTCGAGTTTTTAAAATATGTTTCCTTCTTCCCACCAGAGAGCCAGCATCCAACATGACGCTTAAAATGATATTGTAACATTATCCATGTGATGATGAACCTGAAATGCTTTGAAAACCGATTCATGGAATAAACATAATTTCAAGAAAATGTGACTGGTGCAGTTGTCTTAAATCATATTGAAAATAAGTCACGGGTTCTGAAACATTCGTAATGGATAATCTAAAGAAATCCATGGATTGTCAGGTGGAAATAGTGTCCTGCCTGTTGTGGCGTACGTTCAGTGCCACACGCCAGACGCACGAATAGAAAACAGTCGTGAAGAAGGCAGCGGACGACCGGCAGCCAATTACACGCCAGCGCGTCTGGAAGGGCACTCTGAATTCGGCTCCGAAATGGGACACAGCACAGCTAGCATCGTGCAAGAAGACGCCGCCGCGAGAACAGACGTACTCTCTCAAAGTTGAGTATTTGTATATTTTAGTAAATGAAACTTATATTACTAATCTGTGTAGCAGTGTTAGCTGTCCAATCATCCCACGCGTCCTGAGCGGATCCTTTCCTGAAAGATAGGCCGGGATGGACAAAACATATGGCGACGCGATGTTAAATTTCTGTGGACGCTGAAAACTCCGACACTACGCTACGACATTATTTTGCTTGTCAATTTCTTACAGCACTCGGAGGTTGCAGTATATAATCATTCTCTTGCAGGATAAGCGTCAATTTCTATATTTTTCTATTGCTTCTTCTTGTTGTTTTTGCAAAATGTCAAACTCCCACTAACACAAACATCTCTGGCACGGCGCCGCAGCTCCCTGCTCTCGATGCATAGCAGTTGATGGAGATGTTTCAGTTTCAAAGTAAACAAATCGCCTCCTTGCTGTCTACCGTGCAACAACTTCTGGTCGCACCTGTGCCACAAAATACGCAAGGACCACTGCAGCAGCTACCACATTCAGTAATTCCGCCATTTCGCCAGTATGACACAGCACAAGAGGAATGGACAGAATGGCTGCAACAGTTTGAAGCCAATGCAACAGTACACAGGATACAAGGTACTGTCAAACTCCATTTCTTCATATTGTGTGTTAGCTCCTGTCAAAACAACTGTTTCCCACCGCGGAGCCTTCTGAACTTTCTTATGATTCAGTTATATGCACTCGTTGCCATGGTGAATCTGCTTTGGGCCATCATATTATGAGCAGAAAATCAAAGTAGTAGCCACTAGGTATCAGTTCTTTCTGTGTGAGAAAGGCCCGAACCAAACATACCGGTAGTTGATAACAGATCTTCATGGTCTTTCTAGAAACTGCAAATTTCAGTATTCGTGTGGAGCTTTGTATTCGGATGTGATGTTAAGTGACGCTATTGTCTATAATATATCTGATTGCAGACTTAGAGAGCAGATTATAAAAATGTCAGATTCGTCTTTCCCTGAAGTTGAACAGATTTTGGAACAGTACAATTAAGGTACCACAGCAGCAGAAAACTTTGATTCAATTGCACTGTGTACATCTACATCTACATCTACATGGGATACTCTGCAAATCACATTTAAGTGCCTGGCAGAGTGTTCATCGAACCACAATTATACTATTTATCTCCCATTCCATTCTCGAATAGCACGCGGGAAGAAAGAACACCTGAATCTCTCTGTTCGAGCTCTGATTTCTCTTATTTTATTCTGATGATCATTTCTACCTATGTAAGTGGGAGTCAACAATATATTTTAGCATTCGGAGGAGAATGTTGGCGATTGGAGTTTCGCAAGTAACCCACGCCTCAGCGATAAGCGCCGTTGTTCTAATGATTCCCATCCCAGATCCTGTATCATTTCCGTAACGCTGTCTCCCCTGTATCGTGACAATACAAAACGAGCTGCCCTTCTTTGGACTCTCTCGATGTCCTCCGTCATGCCCACCTGATAAGGATCCCACACTGGGCTGCAATACTCCAAAAATGGACGGACAAGCGCAGTGTATGCAGTTTCTTTAGTAGTTCTGTTGCATCTTTTAAGGATTCTGCCAATAAAACGCAGTCTCTGGTTCGCCTTTCCCACGATATTATCTACGTGTTCTTTCCAGTTTAAGTCTGAAGTAATAGTGATTCCTAGGTATTTTGTGGAGTTTACGGCCTTCACATTTGATTGATTTATGTTGTAAACAAAGTTTAACGGATTTCTTTTCGTACTCATGTGGACGACTTCACACTTCTCATTATTTAGAGTCAATTGCCAATTTTTACACCATACTGATATCTTATTCAGATCGTTCTGCAGTTGGTTTTGATCTTCAGATGATTTTACTAGACGGTAAATGACGGCGTCATCTGCAAACAACCTAAGAGAGCTACTTAGATTTTCCCCTAAATCGTTTATGTAAATAAGGAATAGCAGAGGACCAATAACACTACCTTGTGGAACGCCCGATATCACCTCTGTTTTAGTCGATGCCTTACCATCGATTACCACGAACTGTGTCCTCTCTGACAAGAAATCCCCTATCCAATTGCAAATTTGGGGCGATATACCATAACCACGCAATTTGATTAAAAGCCGTTTGTGAGGTACGGTGTCAAAAGCTTTCTGGAAATCAAGAAATACGGAATCGATTTGCGAACCTTTGTCGATAGCACCCATCACTTCGTGTGAATATAGAGCTAGTTGTGTTTCGCATGAACGATATTTTCAAAATCCGTGTTGACCTTGGGTCAATAGATCGTTCTGTTCGAGATAATTCATAATGTTTGAATACAGGATATGTTCCAAAACCCTGCTGCAAATTGACGTCAATGAAATAGGCCTGTAGTTTAGTGGGTTACTCCTACTGCCTTTCTTGAATATAGGTGTGACCTGTGCAACTTTCCAATCTTTTGGTACAGATCCTTCTATGAGAGAGCGGTTGTATATGACTGTTAAGTAAGGAGCTATCGCTTCAGCATAATCAGATAGAAATCTAATGGGTATACAATCCGGACCAGAAGACTTGTTCTTATTAAGTGATTTTAGTTGCTGCACTACTCCGATGATATCTACTTCTATGTTATTCATTACGGCATCTGTTCGTAATTCGAAATCTGGAATATTGGTTTCGTCTTCATTAGTGAATGAGTTTCTAAAAGCTAAGTTTAGTAACTCTGCTTTAGTAGCGCTGTCATCGGCAGGATCGCCATTACTATCACGTAGTGAAGGTATTGTTTGTGACTTTCCCCGAGTATATTTAACATATGACCAAAATCTCTTTGGGTTTTCAGTCAAATTACGAGAAAGAGTTTCGTTGTGATAAATCTGTACTGTAGTGACGTCACTCGCCCGTGAGCACAAGGTCAGACAACGTGCATTTCCTCCTGCCCACGATAAGTGTAAACAAGTTGATAGACACAGAGCCTTGCCCACTAAGGAAATGAAGTCTTGCCCAAAATGTTTCTCACAGCACAAAAGGCAGAACTGTCCGTCCCAGTCTGCGGAATGCTATGCATGCGGCACGAAAGGTCTTATACAATCAGTCTGCTTACAGCAAAAGAAACGGAATTTGCCTTCCCAGCCCAAACAGTGACAATACTTATTCAATAAATGCAGTAGTTTCAAAACCTGTGGCTGCCCCTTGCAACATCACAGACACAGAAGTAGCACAAGTTGTTCGCCAGGTAGAAAAATGTATGTCAATTTGCGTGAGAATTACGTTTCTGTAAAATTTCAACTAGTCACAGGTGCATCAGTCACATTCCACAATCGCAAAACTTATGAACAGTCAGGATCGCCGCACCTTTGTCGCACTAGCACACGGTTAACGGCGTTCAATGGCAACGAAATTCCTGTACTATGAGAGTGTTCAGTACCTGCAGAATACCGTTCGCAAATGCACACAGTGATATTTCAAGTGCTTCAGGCTTATGAAGAATATTTTTGGTCTAGATTCTTTTGATCTATTTGGTTTTACTGTGTATGAGAATGTTTTAGTTGTGAACACTTTTTATGCTAAAGACAGTATAGATAGGTTGCTGAAAGACTTTCCAGACTTATTTTATGCAGGCCTAGAAAAAGCTAAGGACTTTTCTGCGCACAATACTCTAAAGGAAAACGCCACGCAAAAATTTTGCAAAGCTCGTGATGTACCGCTCGCTTTACGCGACAAAGTAGCACAAAAACTTCGCACATTGCAAGAAAATGGTGCAATTGAACAAGTACAAGCTAGCAAGTGGGCGATTCCGCTTGTTATTTTGCAGAAGTCGTCAGGTAGCATCCGCATTTGTTTCGATTTCAAGGCCACAGTAAACCACAGATGTAGACAGTAATCCTTTGCCGAGACCATAAGATTTAATGGACAGATTGGGTGCAGGAAAATATTTCTCAAAAATATATTTCCCGTCTTCCGATTGGCCCTAATAAAAGACTTTGATGCTTCTGCGACGTCCTTTTACCAGATAGATGCACAGGAAGATTGTTGCTATACTTTCCGTTGGACTATAGGAAAATTGCTCGCGGCATGGAAACAGACCCTGATTTACGAATTTTGCTTCGCTACATTCGCACAGAATGGCCTCGCTCAAACGTGACATTCAAAATCCTCTGGTGCGTCGCTATTTTGCTAGAAAAAATGAACTTTCAGTCCTTAGAGGTGTCATTCTAGTTTCAAATGACAGTGGACAATCGCGTGTGTTGATCCTGCGACATTTGCAGAAGGAAGTATTGAACTGACTTCACCAAGAACATTATGGAATGGTTCGCACTAAGCAAATTGGCACGGCGACGCTGTACTTGACAGGGTATGGACGCCCATATAGAACAGATGACCACAGTGTTCAGTATGCGCTACCAACCGGTCCGCCCCACCTCAGAAATTTTTTGCATGGCCCAAAGCAGATTCACCATGGCAACGACTATGCTGGTTCATTCTGGAACACTAAGTGCCTTATTGTTATTGATGCTTTTAATGGCTGCTCATTTGCAGTGCCAATATCTTCTAGGACTTCCAGTAGCACGATTAGGGCGTTATCTTCAATTTTTTGTCTGGAAGGTCGCCCTGAACTGATAGTCTCTGACAATGGCCCTCAGTTCACATCGCAAGAAGTTCGCTCCTTTTGTGCACGAACTGGAATTAAGCATCTCACCAGTGCACCGTTTCACCCGCAATCAAACGGCGCTGCGGAACGCTTCGTCCAGACAGCAACAGATGTCCAAACTCCGTTTGGCGCACTCACATGAGGCAGCTTTGCAACTTTTCGTCGCCTCCTACCGCTGGCATCCACTAGAAAGGTTATTCGTCTGGAACTTCTACATGGCCGCCGCCACCGCACCCTGTTCTCTTTGCTCCATCCACCACGCCGCCCGGAGCAGCAGCCGACGACACGCAAGTATCGCTTCGTTCCACGTAACTCAGTCTTTTACAGACTTTTTAGCGGTTGCAGACGATGGGAGCGGGGTGAGAACGTCAAATGTTTCAGTGGTTCCATGTTTGAAATTTCAGGACCTGATGGAGTTGTAGGCAGTCACTGCAACCAAATTCGCCCTTGTTGTGGTCCCCGTTATTATTCTGCCTTTCTCTCAGCAGATTCGTGCATCACACAGACCGCGCGTCCTCCGCCGCCCGCACGACCTCGGCAGCCGCCCCTGCAGCAGATCTCCAGGGCACTGCGGCCTGACTTCATGGAGACTGAGCCCTTGTTGCCTCCTACTCCGCTCGACATCCCAATGGACCTCGACCAGCACGCCACACAACACCCGACGCCAACGCCGATGTCGACACTGACGTCACTGTCCATATCATCAAATGGGCCCCAGGCCGTGGTCGTGGGCCCTTCGGAGGTTTTCCTGGAGGACGTTCTCTTGCAAGCTCAGGCCAGATGGCGTGGCCCGGCTGGTTGTCTGCCGTCCTCCGCAGCAACAGATACCGGTCCATCACTATGTCCACGAGCCTGTCTCCTCCCTCGTTGTTGAGCTCCTTACAAAACAATGGTCTGGCGCTTTGGGGATGTTGTGGCGTAAAGTCGGCGCCACATGCCAGAAGAACGAAAACGATCGTAAAGAAGGCAGCGGACGCCCGGCAGCCAATCACATGCCGGCGCCGCACCTCCTGGAGGGAGCAACCGAGAAGCGCGCCCTCTACAAGCAGCTTTGTCTAGGCCAACATGCGTCTGGAAGGGCACTATAAACTCAGTTCCAGGACACAGCGCAGCTAGCATCGTGCAAGAAGACGTTCAAAATGTTCAAATGTTTATATAGCTTATGGGACTCAACTACAGGGTCATCAGTCCCTAAACTTACAAACTACTTATGAACTACCTAACACTAAGGACGGCACAAATATCCATGCCTGAGGGGGGGATTCGAACTCCCGACCGTAGTGGCTGTGCAGACCGTGACTGAAGCGTCTCAGTCTCCTCGGCCACTGCGACCGGCCAAGAAGACGTTGCCGCGAGAACAGACATACTCTCTCAAAGTTGAGTATTTGTATACTTTAGCCAATAAAACTTGTATTACTAATCTGTATAGGTTTTAGCTGTCCAAGCATTCCATGCGTCCTGAGCAGATCCTTTTCTGAAAGGCCGAGGAGGAGAAAACATTTCTATGGCTGCTTTGTTGGGCTGCAGTAAACATGTGTGGTGCTTATGCTGCATTCATCTTTCCCATAATGTGCAAGAAGCCAATGTAGGATTGGCCACATTGACAAGGAATCTTATAAAGTCCCGCCTTCCTCAGACCAAAATCACCTTCACGGAGACATGCAGGTGCTCGGATTATCACTCTTACACAATGCTTCTTTAAAATTATTCCTATTTTAGAAGAGTGGTTGACCACATATGGAAGGAACGCTCTGGACCTGATTACCTCCTTATCTTCTTCTTTTTGTTGTTATTTAAAATTTCTTCCTCATTACAAATTTGCGGATCTGGCGTGCAGAATATCCATTTTCCCTGAAGACTGATAGTAAATGTTCTATTTCTTTAGAAAGGCTGTCCTTATTAGATACCATATGTGCCCGGTGCACCAGAGTATGTAGCACACCTGTGGTTTGTGCAGAGTGGTGGCAGCTTGTTGCTTGCAAATATAGATCTGTGTGTGTGGGCTTTCGTTAAATCGAGTGACCCAGAGACCCAACAGTTCTTCGAGTGATAAGGGCATCCATAAACGCCAGGCATCTGTCTTTTTCAACCACCATAGTAAACTGAATGTTCTTGTGGATGGAACTCAGGTGTTTTAAGAATCCCGCCAGCTTCTTCATGGGGCTAAACTATAAATGTGTCGTCCACATAATTACAAAAAACTGCCGCCGCGCCAATTTTCAGTATATATAGAACGACACGCACCTATAAACTTCAGTCTCGTACTCACCTGAAGATAGCTGCATGTTTGTCAGTTGAAATAACGTGGCAAGACTCAATGTGATCTGCCTGAAGCCAGAAATATGTTGGGCCAATCACTACACCGGGAAAACTTCAAGATACACATCAGATTACAGTTTCTTACACTCATAAAACTGCGGTACAACTAAGATACACAAAATCATTATTCAGTCAAGAAATAACCCTGTTACGTTACAGGTCCTAGGATTTTTATCACCGTGGAGTAGCCGAGCGCTCTAAAGCGCCTCACTGCGGAGCGCGCGGTTGCTAGCCGTGAGGGTTGGAGTCCTCCCTGGGGCATGGGTGTGTGGGGCATGTATGTGTGTTTGTCCTTAGGTTAGTTTACCTAGGTTTAAGTAGTTTGTAAGCTACGGACTGATGACCACGCAGTTTAGTCCCATAGATTTACAAACATTTGAACATTTTTTATTTTTATCTGTCATTTTCTACTTCTTTCACTTCTGGCAGTATTGCTCTTGTGAAAAATATCAAGTAGCACCATGGTTCGGAACCCACGTTAAACTGTAGGTTCCCCTATAACTGGCTGGGTAAGTCGAAGGAAGGCAACGGCATACCATCTCCAAACAGGGCCATGCCTAGTAAAAGCACTGTGGTGTTCAAACCAATCTTCGGATTGTTGACTGCTTTACCTTTAAGTTAAACAACTAATTTATACACTACAGAACACAAGAAGAATTTACAATCGATTGCACAAAAAATTAAGTACCAAATAATTAGAAAAAATAGAATGTCGGTACATAATGTTAAAGGTGTAATAATCCCAATGGTCTAGACAAGCATCCTGGTCGTTCATGTTACAGCAAGCAGGGCAGGAGTGAAGTCGCTGTGGTTGACACGGAGGCTGAGGGGAAACCCAGTCGGTGGACGCAGGTGGACCGACGCCTAGGACCTCAGACTGCTGCACGCTGTGCGGGATCCACCACTGAGGACGGCGGCCAAAGGAGGCGTGGCCAGCAGCACAGTGACCTTGGCCGGGGTGGTAGGGGAGGCAGTGTTGCCTCATGAGGGCCAACACTTCGGCCCAGGACTCCAAGCTACAATCGCCAGCGCTGGGTCTATGATTTGCTCCATTGTGGAATCCTCCAGTTTGAGGGCCTCATATCAGAAAGCAGCGTCGAGATCAACTTGGATTAAGTGATCACGAACCGTATCGTAGGTGTAAGATTCCTCGTACACCGGTGTGGTACACTTGCATCACCATGTATTCATTGGCTTTACGATTGGTCCGGCTTCTTCCGTCGTAAAATTCCACTCTAGCGGGTAGAACATGGAAACAGCGTCGACAGCAGGCTGTTAGAGTCTCACAAATTTCAGGAGAGGAACGTACGGTCGGATCCTGAGGCTACAGCTTCGATTCCAGGAAAGGCAACAATGATAATGGCAGGGCAGACCGAAGTACATTGTTTACTGTTCAATTAAGATTCTGAATATGAAGGAAGTTTTTGCACTTCACTGTCATCAAATGCTAAAGACTTTTGGGCGCTTTCGATATACACACATAAATTACACAAGATATGCAATGATAAACCAATTTTCGATTAAATATCCTTGGATTCATTTTGGTAAAGAGTTTTCTCTTAATACAGTGATGACCCTTAAACTAGTACATCACATTTCACATTTTTTTTATTTTACTAATCAATATCAATTATTTATCTAGTTACTTCAAGCTATTTTCAATTTTTTCATTTTAGTGATAATTTAGTGATAATTACTGTTATTAATTTCATCTGAGTAAGATGACACATTATGCTGTACTACTGAACTTAAGCAATTTATAAAACTTGATTACTGCAAACTTATTGACGCTGCAACTTATTTAGTTATTTACTTATTTTTCATTATTTTATGACTTCATTATTTCACTCTGAAATTAATGTGAAACATTTCGAACTAACACTGGAGCCAAAAGCTATTCACTAGTTTTAATGTTATATAAGGAACTCATAGTTCGATGGGGCGATCTATAATAGTTTAATAATGATTTTGCAGCCAAGATCGCATAACTAACATTTATACTGGACTTCAATTAATATTGAACTTAGACTTTGAAGTACCTCGCCTCAGAACCATTAGAAGATGGATGTATATATTTGATTTATGACTAGTAATTTTATGTTTAGTGATGCCTCAACCTGGATGTACTCTTTTAGTATATAAAAAATGTCGTGAAGTTATATAAATTACGACAGGTCGGAAGATGGCATCGACACGCCGAAACCAGTAACATAATAAATGAAAAATGCGATCTTGGCTGCAAAATCATTATTAAAGTTTTAATGTTACTGCTCCAAACAAGACACTCTGATATATTAATTGGATGTAACAAGTACTGTTAGCGTTCTGGGTTATCTGATGAATGTGAACATGCTGCTTGATACGTTTCTCATACGTTTCCTAGGTTTCGGCATCCTAGTTGATAACAGGGAACGGCTCTGGGGCCGCAAGACGGCGTTGTTTGGGCACTTCGTCAAGTAACTGAGAGTCCACCGATTGTTGAATGGACTGTTTCTTGCGCTACAAACAGTTGTAAGAGTCCTTGAAGATATTGTTGGAGTGCGGGCTTTGCTTACTGACCAGAAGTGATGTACTTTGACATATATCCAGAAAATTAGGGCCTCTGAAGTGAACAGGCACTCAATCTTCACAAACTTTTACTTCAACGTCCGGTTCAAGTACAACTACACTGGGTACCAACACAGTACAATGAAATAGTCTAAGTCCTTAATCCAGGAAAGTTAAAATCCATACTGCATTATCGCGGAGAGGGTATGACGGACGTCTTCTCAAGCAATATAGTCTTCTGAGAATGCGTGTAACACTTCGAGGGTATGGCGGCGTTTGCGACTTTATTAATACTGGTCTGTTACTAAATGGACCGCGTGAGCAAATCGGAGCATAGTGTAGTGATACTGGTTACCGATGTGATTCTAATGCAGGAGATAGTCCATATTAGTTCAACTGTTGTTGTTATTTATTTATTTGTTTGTTTTTTTAACCTAAGAGGCCAAACTGCTAAACTGCTGAGGTCACCGGTAGTTAGACACAAACTACGTAAACTGACTTACGCTAAGAGCCACACGCGCACTGATGCCTCAGCGACGGTAGCACCCTCGCAATCCTTGACAAGGCATATTTTAGAAAGCGCGGCTGTTATTGTTTTGGCTGTTACTGCTGGAAGTGTTTTCCTTGGAAGTGCCTCCTGATTTGCTTACCCGGTGCTCAGTCACGTAGGTTGAGTTGCCGACCTCTGAGGGGCTGTTAGAGAACATAATATGAGCCTGTAGCGAATAGTGCTGGACTCCGTTGGATCTTCTTTACGTCTTATATCAACTGTACCTGCTACGAATTCCACTAGCAGTACTCAAGGACTGGCTGAATGAGTGTTTTGTAACCTACCTTATTTGTTGACAGACAATACTTCTCAGCAGAATAGCAGAATGGCATCTATCTTACCCACGATTAATTGTATATGGACGTTCTATTTAAAAACGCCTCTTATGTCTGCCTGATGGAAGGAACTGCTTCCAGTTTTAGTGCGACTTTTACATCATTATGTGCTAAAGGATCTTTACGTTTGTTTGTGTTAAGGGTCAACTGCCGTTCCCCTGTCTATACGTCAATACGCTACAGATCCTCCGGCACGTCGCTACACTTCTCCAGTGTTGCAATTTCCGATATACTACTGCATCATTCACAAAAAGCCTCGTTGAACTTCCAGGTTCACTGCTGCTAGAGGGGGGAAGTTTATTCACATTTTATTCACATACTGTGATATCCCATTAAATGCAGGGGCCTTTCCTTTATTAAGCAGAGGAAAAATTTAAATGTGGGCCCATGATGACGATTTTCAGGTAATGTCAATGATCCACTGATAAATATATTAAACTTTTGATTATACGTTCACAGACTTTTTTCTAGTAAGTATATTTTCATATATGACCTACTTTAGAGAAATCTGGAATAAGTAAATGATACATAAATGCAATAAAAAAGGATTTATAGAGATAATAAGACCATAGTAAAAATCGGAATTTTTAACAACGAAGGGTGGAGAAGCAAGTATGCTGTATTTGACTCACTTCATTTACAATTTGCTTGATTGCGGATAAATAGTATTCAAGCGTGGTGTGTGTGTGAGTGTGTTTGTGTGTGTGTGTGTGTGTGTGTGTGTGTGTGTGTGTGTGTGTGTGTGTGTGTGTGTGTGTATTTGTGTTTGTGTGTGAGTGGGTGGGTGATGCGCGGGGGAGGGAGGGGTCGGATATTCTGTAGGAACAGAAACTTATAAAAGTCACTCGAGGCTACCAAATGCTGTTGCAGCCATTTGGTCACTCGTTACTACATGATATGCTCAAAAAATAATTTGTTTCTTTTTCTCATAAAGTTTTCAAGATATTTCTACAAAAATTTCTCTGTTCCATGTCTTTATATGTTGTAAGCTACTCTCACGAGATTTTTGGAATAAGTCAAATAGGAGAATTCTCATAACTTTTCAATTATAATTGCACAAGTACAATTTTAAATTCATGCAACATTCCATGCACTTTGCCCCATATCTCATCTTGCAATAAGAATTTCAAAATTTGCTCTTGAGACAACGTTCATTAAGTTTACAGAAATACATGTACAAAATCTCATAATTATAGTATTGAAAAAGTCTGAGGAAAGGATACATAAACTTTGAAAAACAAGCTTTTCAGGAAACGCAATTTTAAGTTCAACCTAACTTTTTTCTCATATCACCTTCAGAAGGCACCAAATTCGTAATCTGGGTCGTCTTTCCCTTCAAGGCTTCTCTTTTGGTTTCCTTTACCAGTCTTCAACTGACATTTCAGCTGCAGAGATACACCGTAAATATGGTTATCACAGTCTTGAGTAAAATTTCCTATCTTGAAGCCCATTATTTCTAATACCTTCATCCTCCAGACGTTCCCATCATTAAATACAAGAACTGCTTCATAAGTTGCAATTCTGACAACTTTAGCAGATGCAAATGTGATTTTAGGGCGTCGTTTCCATATGAGTGAATTTACAGACTCCTTGAAGACAAAGATGATCTATACAACCAAACAGTATCTATCACGGCATTCTAGATGTATCCCACACATGTTTGGTTGAAAATAATACACAGAACCGTTGTTCACTGAGTTAGTATTTATAAGTTTGGGAACTTATTGTGTATGAGTTGTACTAACATATAAAAAATGAATCGAAAATTGACATTTTTGATCAATTTAATCAACGTTCCCCATTAAGAATCCTGAAATACGATTGTATAAGTGGAAGAAAACACTAGAGACGGGAAGGTTTCATATTGATTATAATGTAAGACATTAAAGGAATCTAGATAAATTTAATGGACCTAAATTTGTCTAAGTTTCAGAGGGAGCGTTATGAAACGATTGATTGAAACCAGTGAAGTAAACAGCAGAAGAAGAAAGATTTGAGAGAGGAAACAGTGAATACCGTATACACTAGTACAAATCGTTGGAAAAAAGCAGGTGATTCAGAATTTAAGTGGTTCAAGGAGAAAATATAAAAACTGTCAACATAGTAAACACGCGAAAAAAGTATACACTGAGATTTGCATCGATCTCCTGTCCACACGTTCCAACTTGTCTGCGCAGATGTGATTTGAACCCACATATTTGAGGAATTTTGCTCAAACCTCCAACTCCAACTTCCAGGTTTGCGCACATCTCATATCTGCACAAATGTGCTGTCCACGCGCAACGATTTGCGAGGTGTGCGCAAACATTTTCTCAGACAGATCGTAGCGTGTGGAACCGGCTTAAGACAAATGCAAGTACATAAAAGAATTTATAACTAACGGAAAGAGATACCGCCACAAGTGGAATAAAAGAGATGTTTGGAGACAAGAAACAAAGTTGTATATTTATGAAGAGCTCAGATGGGAAACCAGTGCTAAGCAAAGAAGGCAAAGCTGGTAGATGGAAGGATGTTATAGGAGGCAGTAGAGTAGTTTGGAAGGGGAAGTAAATCCCTATTCTCACATAAAACCGCCCTGATCCAATATTTCATCAACAGCAACAGAAAATTAGGCGTAATGAACTAATTACATGATTATTCTTACATTGAATTAATCAATAAAGATGGGGGTTTGACTGCCATCTTTCATTACCCCACACCCACCGCAAATTTCTGCTTGCGGAGTCTCTCATCAAATTAATATGAAGTGTCACGTAACAAAACAAAATTTCCCGACTTGCGAAACGTTACATTTGTCAATAATTTATCATTATTTTGATTAATATTTTCCCTACACTACCTTAACAAATGAAATCTGGAGTTTTCTCCTCGACAATTTACCCCAGACTAGAATTACAAACCTACGTCCAGGCCACACATTTGTTTATATGAGCTGAAGGCCCATTGTGAGGGCTGCAGTCACTTCTGCTTTACCTCACTGTCGCACTGATATTACGACAAACCCATAAAATAATAAGCCAAGTAGGATATGTGTTACATGTGGAATTCTTATTCTCTTGCTTGCGTCTCTGTTTATTTGCATAACATAGATATAAATGGTGTACAAAACAACATACTGGTGTAACATCTAAATTACAACGCGTAACTAACGTGACTGAAAACACGACATAAAATATCATGAAAATTAAATTTGTTGTAAACATTTAAATTATGAAGACATCAGCCTTTACAGGAAATGTCATTGAAATAAAAAATCGTGTTGGTGTTACATGAGTAAATATGTTGTCAAGCTTACTGCCTAGCATGTGTAGCTGTTCACAGCTGTGACACAGTTGTAAATATTGTACTGAAATGTTAAACTAGCACATAAAACATTATGCTTTTACAATGGAAGAACAGATAAATATTCTGGATTTAATTTTGTATGTGGTTGTGTGTAATTATTTTTTTTAAAGCTTATCAACTAGGACGTGTATCTGGATATGTGCGGCTACATGGAGACAATAAAATTCAAGAAACGTAATTTTATACGTGTCTGTTTGCTCAATAGTATGTGTCCAATCTTTTAGTCCTATTGAATGCTAACTACTAATAACTAGAGACCTAAACGTTTTTGTATTTTCACTGGGGGGGGGGGGTAAATTAACACTGTATTTATGGGGATTTCAGACACTAAGACGGTATAGGTCATTGATGGTGACCCCTTGGCATTGTGTTTATGAGGGCATGGATCACTACGACAGGGTAAACACGACAGCGTCGTATGTGGCGTGACGTTCATGGAGGATGCAGCATCTCTAGAGAGATGTGGCACAAAAGACAGCAGCGCGAGCGGCTGTACCACCTGGAGAGACCGTGTCCACACATTTAGAGGTGCAGCATGTCGCTCATTGAAGCTCATGGTACCATGTGAAGCAGCAGAACACTTATCGAAGCTCTGGTGTGTGGCGCGATGGTAGGTGGCACAGTATCACAACCATTGAAGCTCTGGTGTGTGGACCCATGTTGCGGTGGTCTCGTGAGTTTCTCTGATACTCAGAGGGTGTGGATGGACGTGTGGAGGTACAGCTCGCCACCCAGTGTCGCTTGGACGCCATTGTGTATCGTGTGGTGATACCGGAAGACACCCATTGACGCTCAGGGGATGTGATGCCACTGGTAGAGAGGCGTCACGTGTCGGCAGAAGCTCTGGGGACGTGCCACCACGTGTTTATAGCAGCACATGGCGGTTGGGTCACCCCCTGCGGCGTCCTGCGCAGCCCAGCGGCACAGACAAATATATACAGACGGGAAACCTCCGTAAGGGCCCGGTCCTACGCTCAGGGGTCTGGGGAGGGAGGGTTTCCAGCAGTTCTGTAAGATGTCCCATGATGGCGCTGCGGTCAGAAGCAGCTCTTTAAATTGGCCAGAGCAGGCAGCAGGTATCAGCTCTCCCCACCACCACCTCCCCTTAAACGCCAGCAAGCTGGACACAGCCGTGGCCTCGTGGCAGGCGGCACAAGCTCTCCCCTCAGCCTCCCCTCCACGCTACCCTCTGACGTGCGAGAGGCACCCTAAGCCAGCGATCCGCCTGACACCTCCTAGCATCTTACAGAACTATGAAGGGAGAGTAGGACAGTGGTTTAGGGGTGGCTGCTCCTCTGTATATGTTACTCTGTGCCATTTGGCAAGCCCCGTGTTTACATTCTGCCGCCTAGGTTCTCGGTCGTCACCCTCTCCAGGTAGGCTGCAAGACTGACACCGCAGTGTCTAGCCCTGTCGTTCACACCCACCCAATTCATCTGTCTTCACAGTCGTCGGCAGAGAGCGTATGGCGACCAGTTCTGTAGGCTGTAGGTAGGCTGTTAGTGCATACATTCTGTATTTCTATGGAATTTGGGTTGAAGGGACTTCTTTATTTGGCGTATTGCTGGGTCTGAAATTTTGCAGTGAAAAAAATTGTAAGTTTAAGTCTGTGGTACAAAAATCGAAATAGGCACATCTTTTTGCAGGTTAGGTTACTGCACTGTTGCAAATGCTATAGTGACATTTAATTAGTGTCAGTAACGTGTAAGTAAACGGAATAGGTTTCTTTTTTACGTATTGAATACTGACAGGACATTTTTCATGTCAACAAATTATTTTCACCTTACTTGTAGACTTAAAGCTGTTATTCAGCAAGGAAATGGCATCAGAGAATTACTTCTTTTTTTGAGGTGTATGCAGTAAGTTTTATTGTAGTGTTCAAATGTTTGTATAGCTTATTGGACGTAACTACTGGGTCATCAGTCCCTAAACTTACAAACTACTTATGAACTAGCTTACACTAAGGACGGCACAAATATCCATGCCCGAGGGGGGGGGGATTCGAACCTCCGACCGTAGGGGCCGTGCAGACCGTGACTGACGCGCCTCAGTCCCCTTGGCCACCGCGGCCGGCTATTGTAGTGTATTTCGATATACTGATTATAGAAATATCGTTAGCATTGCAGTGTGATCTCTCTGTGACTTAGTGTCTCTGCCAGAAACAGCTGTTCAACATCAAAACATTGCGTGACTTTTCATAATTAATAAATAACACCCTTCCTAGCAATGAGGGGCCTCCTTTTTATCAATCTAAATTCGTTAGTTTAGAGGATTATCTGCAGTTTTAAGGCCAAAAAGATTAGTTTCGTAGTCTTTTGATATTTTTGTTTAGGTATTACTATTTAAAATAATTCAAATGTTTATTAGCTCTGTTAAGATTATAAGTATCTGGGAGGTACTTAAGTTAGAGGCGTGGGCAGTGATTTTACGATATTCACAGTAAAAACTTCACATTATTTTTTATGAAAACATTCCGTATTTTGATATAATCATGTCATTAAACGTGGAAATTATGTCAACAGGCATTAGCTATTGCATAGGCAATACTTCCTTTTACTTGTACGATAATATATTTCTCAGTATGAAACTTTCACTCTGCAGCGGAATGTGCGCTGATATGAAACTTCCTGGCAGATTAAAATTGTATGCCGGAACCGGGACTCGAACCTGGGACCTTTGCCTTTCGCGGGCAAGCGCACTACCGCTTTTTTTATCTGGCATAAAGTTTAATATATTTCTCGTCTGGATAGCAGTTAAAAGGTCATGTAGTAACACCATTCCAAACGTAAAGAAACGTCTGTTTACGATACGTAAAAGAAATTTCAATCTCTCTCGACATGTAGGATTATTACTTTCATGTGACATACTTATTTTCATGTCTGAGCAGTTATTTTCGTCTTTTTGGGGGAAAAGCATGGCATTGGATTTTGATTTTAATTGTATGACGGCTATTTTAATTAATTTAAACTAATGTTGGGCCTCTGATGTGTGTAAATAGCCATAGATCGTTTGCTTTATGGATATTAAGCGATACTTTAACGAGAAAATTGCAGGATTAGTGCTTTTCAATCCCAATTTTTAGATAAGTCTTTACTTTCCTTTTTCTGCATGCATTCTGTACTAGTATGCTATTTAGGAGCGAGATCTACTTAATTTTCGCAATGTCAAGCGATATATCTGTGACAAAACTGCAGAAATAGTGTAATAAATTCCGATTTTAGAGTAAGTTCAACTTTACTTTGTTTTAGCATAAATATTACATTTTCTGTGTACGTGCTATACTAGTATCTAATTTGAGGGAGGGATAAACTTTCACGAAATTTCCCCGATATTTTTACAAAGGGCTCAGAAAAGATAGATTGAATAAAAAAAAGGGGGTGGCGTGTTTATTGCTGTTACAAACGGTTTTCCTGCAGGCAGCGAAATGGAGGCAGTTACTCGGAGGGGTACCTGTGTAGAGGCCAGAGAAACGTGTGTTAAGAGGGGCAACAGCCTTTACAGTAGTTACAGAGGCAACAGTCTCGATGATAGACTGAGCTGGCCTTGCACACCTGCTAACGTGGATTTGCCATGCAGTTACTGCGAACGATGAAAGCAAGGGGAAATTACAGTCGTTACTTTTCCCGAGGACATGCAGCTTTATGAATATAAGATGATGGCGTTCTCTTGGGTAAAATATTCTGGAGGTAAAATAGTCCCCTATTCGGATCTCCGGCTGGGGACTACTCAGGAGGATGTCGTCATCAAGAAAAACAAAACAGGCATTCTACGGATCCGAGCGTGAAGTGTTCTAACCCTTAATTGCGTAGATAAGTTAGAAAATTTGAAAAGAGAAATGGATAGATTAAAGTTAGATTTGGTAGTGATTAGTGAAGTTCGGTGGCAGGATGAGCAGGATTTCTGGTCAGGTAAGTACAGGGTTATAAATACAAAATGAGTTGGTGGTAATGCAGGTGTAGGTCTGATAATAAATAATAAAATAGGAATGCAGGTAACTTACTATAAACAGCATAGTTAACACATTACCATAGCAAAGATAGACACAGAACCTACTCCAACACCATAGTGCAAGTTTTTATGCCAAATAGCTTGGCCGATGATGAGGATATCGAAGCAATGTATGAGGAGTAAATAGAAATCATTCAGAAAGTTAAGGGAGACGAAAACTTGATTGTAATGGGGACTTGAACTCGGTAGTAGGAAAGGGAAGAGGTGGAAATGAAGGAGGTGAATATGGTCTGAGAAAAAGAATGAAAGAGCAGATCGCTTGGTATAATTTTGTGCAGAGCACAATTTAATGTCACAAACACTTCGATAAACATCATGAAAGAAGGTTATACACATGATAGAGACCAGGAGACAATGGAAGGTACCAGATTGACTTTGTAATGATAAGGAATATATTTAGAAACCAGGTTTTAAACTGTAAGACATATCCAGGGGAAGATGTAGACTGTGACCATAACATGTTGGTTATGAATTGCAGATTAAAATTTAACAGACTGCAGAAAGGTAGAAAAGTTAGGAGATGGAACCTGAAAAAATGGAAAGAACCAGAGGTGGTCGACAATTTTAAGGGAACATTAGACAAGGATTGGTTGAACCGTTGGAAACTAATACAGTAGAAAAAACCTGTCAGCTCTGATGGATAGGGTAGTGAAGGCCGCATAGGATCATATAGGCAGAAGGGCAAGGCGTAACAGAAATCCCAGGATAACACAGGATGTACTGAACTTAATTGAAGAGAGGAGAAAATATAGTAATTCTGCAACTGAAACAGGTAAAAGGGAATTTAAACGTCTGAAAAATGAGATTAGCAAGAAGTGCAGTCTGGCTAAGCAGCAGTGGCTAGAGGACAAATGCAGAACTGTAGAAGAATGTATAACTAGGGAAAAGATAGATACCGCCTACAGGAAAATGAAAGAGATATTTGGAGACAAGAAAAGAAGCCCTCTCCCCGTTTTCCCCTCTCCACCCATCTATGATCTTCTTTTAATTCATGGTATGAGACTTTGGTGTCATCTCAATGTGGTATTTTATTTTAATGAACAGTGAATGGCCAACCCACAGTTGACACCTTGTGTTTCCTGTTAGATGTTTTCTGTGCTATGTGGTCTCTGACTCTATTTCATTTATTTTTTCTTATATTCATTTTGTTACCATGTCCGTGTTAAAAAGACTGCATTCTTTGCTCCATTTTAAAACTCATGTAATTTTTTCCAACACTGTCATTATGAACATTTTAATTAGCTTCAAATTTTATCACATTTATGTTCTTTTATACTCCTTTGTATTTTTATATCTCTCTCGTCTGAAGACTGCTGTGTAACTGAAAGCCTGCCCCTTTTAGGGGAATTGAAATTACAATAAAGAAAAAATTGTTTTAATCTGCTCAAACTCTCATAGGGTGGGCTGTTAGGACAAGTGAGGCTGCAGATTGAGGTGAAAGTGCTCAGATCTGGGACCTGGGGGTTAATGCCCTCAGTGCTCTAACCTTGATGAGTTCAGCATTTGTTTAATATAAATTGTACTCACACTGCAGAACTGTGATAAATAGCCGTAATTGGTTGCGAAGGGGGACCTGGGACCTGAGGCCTACGGCAGGGGTGGGGGGGATGAGAGGTAATCCTTCAATTACTAGAATACTGATTTCAGCAGTTGTGTAATATAATACTCTGAATGAACGTGATGGATGCACACTTCTCTAAATTACTGATGTGAGGGCAATTGCCAGAAGGAACATGATGGAATGCAGCCAACCACTAACCATAGCGTAATCCATGGAAGGATGATGTCAGCATTCCTAGAATGACCTCTGGTTAGGGGTCAAGGACATCTAGAATCTTCCCTGCCCCTCTACTAGGGTTAAGTCTTTATACATTGTTATCAAACTGCTGGGTACTTTCCTAAAATAAACTTGACCTTAAAATTCGAGTTTTTCAGGGATCTTAAATGTGCAGGGTAAAATTTCAACTGCCATCCTGGTAAACTCATGCGATTCTGTTGACAACATCAACAATACGACAGAATACTTTTGCCAAGATGTTATTCTTGGAAATCCACGTTGCATAACTTGATTTATATTTCATACAGACAATGAAGTAAATAACGCTGTTCCTGCTCTGTGGTTGTCAGGTTCTTGTATATTCCCTTGTCCACTCAGTAATCGTAGTTCCCATTGTAAAATAAAAAACAAATCAAAAAAGAGGTTACCAATGTCACATTATTGCCAACAATGTGACTTAAGGCTGCCAGGATGTTGAGTAGCCAGCTGCAGTGGCCAAGCGGTCTGCGGCGCGCCAGTCACGGTCTGCACGGCCACTACGGTCGGGAGTTCGAATCCCCCCTTGGGGATGGATATTGGTGCCGTCCTTAGTATTAGCTAATTCAGAAGTAGTCTGTAAGTTTAGGGACTGATGACCCCATAGTTAAGTCCCATAAGCTCTACAAACATTTGAACATTTTTTGACGTTGAGTGAAACAAACCTGCGTGGTTTCATGTCCGAGCTTCAGCAAAATGAAACGCCAGTACTTCGATAAAATTCGTCTGTTCTGCCTCCCTGCATTATTGTGTGCATCACGTATGAAGGTGCTTCAGTTCTCAGCCATTGTGCACTCCATTAGCGCACTAGCAACCAATAAGCTTCATTCTCTAGGCATGTGACTGGGATGTTTCTCCCACAGGCTCAACTGGGCATTCAGCCGTACGTCCTCCCCTCCATGTTCCCCCTACTGCTCCGCCTCTATGTGCGGAAGCGCCTTCTTACATGACGCCAACTAAAGTGGTCTGAAACACCGATGTTTGGAAACAGTGAAACCGACAGGGCGAAATGGTTTCAGTATAGACCGCATACGTGTCCAAAACACAGCGAAATGAAACAGACGGTTCCCAAACCATGAAACGTGGCTGTTTTGAAACACTGAAACAGTTCCGCATATGGAAAAATTGTTTGGAAATAATGAAACAGTGGCCAACTCTACTTCCTCGCCGCAGTATTGCCTTGAAAATGCAAGTTGCAAGTGGCGTGACGTCACGGTCGCTGGAATGCTGTGCAGATCGCTCTCGATTTTTTATATATTTTTAGGATTAATATAATTTTTAACTGTTAATATTTAATCTAGAGGTGTTCTAGTAGAGGATCGTCAGTCATTTTAACGTTTGTTGTGCCGTGTTTGCTTTGAGTGGTGTTTTTTTGTGTCCGCCTGTGCGCTGGCAGCAACGCCTTAGTGCTTTGTTTACATCCGGTGGTGAATGGTTCCAGCCGTAGCGATCTCCCAAAGATAAGTTCCAATGTTTGTACATTGTAATTAAATTATTAACTTTAGTAGATTTCAGGACGTGTTATCACGCTAGTTATTTATTAAATTTAGTACTTTTCAACCGGTATCTTCTTGTTGTTTTTAATGTAATTGTGGTTGGGAAACTTTCCATTACGGTATTTGATAACTCTTGTGCTCTCACTGTGTTTACTTAGTTTATTAGTGACGGTTGAATTTGTACTTGTTTATACAAGCAACAGTGTAAAGTTGTTGTGGTGGTGTTATTTGCTCTTTTTTGGTACTAGAAGTTGTGGTTACTAGATTTGTAGAGAGTGAGATTTGTTGATTGCTGTAGTTAAGGTACTTCCTCGTTCTTTTCTAGAAACGTAATTTACATAACATTGACGTCTAGCTTTTCTTAAAAAATAATTGTAAAATTTTACCATGAGTGAAAAGTGTGGGCTTTGTCGTATGGTCGTGCGTAGTGGGCTGCAGTGTGGGATTTCTAGTAAGTATTTTCACGGCGGGGAATGTAGTGGGAAAGCCAGTGGGCATTGTGGTGAGGTTATCTCAGCAGGAATAAGATGATAGAGGAGCAGGAGCGTTTGATCTGCGCCCTTCAGGTGCAGTTAAAAAAACGCTGAAAAGGAACTAGGTAGGCTGAGGAGGGGAAGGGAGGCTGGGGAATGGGAAGTGACAGTTGACAAGAAGGTAGCTTGGAGGTATTCAGATAGCTTCACGTTGCAAATAGGTTTGACCAATTGTCAGAGTTGAGTGGAGATGAAATTCCTGTAGCTGTAGGTGTAGGAAGCATGCAGCAGACCTCATCTGTTAGGAAGACGAAAACTGCAAAGAGGTCTCTTAGGAAGAAGAAGGTTCTGCTGCTACACAGTTCTCATGGCAGAAGTGTTGGCGAACAGTTGCAGGAAGTACTTGGGAGTGAGTACCAGGTCACCAGCATAGTGAAGCCTAGTGCAGGGTTAGCTCAGGTTACTTCTAACATAGGGGGCTTATATAGGAACTTCTCAAAAGAGGATCAGGTTGTTATCGTGGGGGGGGGGATAGTCTTGATAGGGGCGGGGAGTATGATGTAGGTGGTGATTTGGACAGGATAGCAACGCAGACTGGTGGCACAAATGTGCATTTTGTGCAGCTGTTTCAGCGTCATGATAGGCCTCGTCTTAATACAGCTGTAAGGCGTGTTAAAATGGTGCTTGAGGAGGCGCAGATGACGGAGGGCATGGATCACATTGCAGTGATGCCAGCTGAGACTATCCAAAGGTCGGATTTCACTAGGCACGGTCTGCACCTCAATGGGTATGAGAAGGAGAGGTTGGCAAAGTGACAGTGTAATAGGAGGTGGGGGTGTCACTCATGGAAAAATTCCTGTAGGAGTTGGTGTTAGGGCTGCACCTTTTTTTTTAGACTGAGGACAGCTGATAGGTATGCCTGCTTAAAGGAAGTCCCTCTAAGAAAGGAACCAATTTTGACAAAGTCGAGAATCTAAGTAATAAGGGAATTAATATTTTTCATCAAAATATACAGGGTATCAGAGATAAAATTAATGAACTGCTTATTGATGTTGATTCTGACATTATTGGTATTTCAGAGCACTTTTTAAATGGTGTGACAATTCAGAGACTTCCTTTGCCAGGATACAGGTTAGCTGCCTTCTACTCTAGGAGTTCCTTGCAGTGTTGGGGAGTGGCCATGTATGTTAAACCGATTTTTCATTGGATTCAATCGATTTTTCTAACCACTACACAGAAAAGATATTTGAATGTTGTGCAGGAGTTGTTAATGTTAATGGAACTAAACTAGTAATTGTTATTATTTATAGGTCCCCTGACTCAGATTTTAAAATGTTTCTGCCCAAACTGGAATTGGTTCTAGGTTTAATTTATAGGAAGTATAAAAATTTAGTTGTGTGTGGAGATTTCAACATTAATTGTGTAGGTGATAGCTCAGGAAAGTCAGCTGTTAGATCTATTTAATTCCTATAACATGATGCAAACAGTATTTTTTTCCAACGAAAGTGCAAGGAAATAGCAGTTCTACCATTGACAATATTTTTGTTCATTCTTCATTATTAGAGGGGAACTCTGTCAGCAGAATAGCAAATCGCGTATCAGATCACGATGCCCAAATTTTAATTCTGAAAGTATTTGTTCTCAAACAAATGATAAACATAATTATCAACTACTCAGGAAAGTTAATCCAGTTGCAATTGTGATCTTTTTAAGCCTAATTAAGGAACAAGAATGGCAGGTTGTTTATAGTGTTGATAATACAGGTGATAATATAATGCTTTCATGAACACATTTCTTATGCTGTTTGAAAGTGCTTTCCGCTAGAATGCTCAAAACAGGGTACTTCCAGTAACAGACAGCGAGGGTGGCTGACAAAAGGAATAAGAATATCATGTAGAACAAAGCTGGAAGTGTATCAAAATGTTAGAACCAATCAGAATTAAGATGCAGGAGGTCATAACAAACAGTACTGCAAGCCTTTGAAAAATTTCATTAAGAATGAAAAAAGTGTGAGATATGCAAAAAGAATAGCAAACTCTCGGAATAAAATTAAAACTATCTGGTCAGTCGTGAGGAAGTGTCTGGTCAGCAGCAGCTGGTAGAAGATATAACGAAAGTGTTTAGTAGAAATGTTTCTGTTACTGACAAGCTACATATATGTGCAGTATTCAATAATCACTTTCTGAATATAGTAGGTGAACTAAACAAAACACTAGTTTATACAAGTAATCATGTAACATTTACAGAAAAGGCTGTTACCTGAAATGGTCCTCCATTATACTTCCATAGGGGAGATTGAGTCAATAATTAAATCATTAAAGATTAAGAACTCTTGTGGATATGATGGGGTATCTAGCAGACTTCTAAAGTACTGTTCTCCATATGTTAGCCCAGTACTAAGCCATATTTGTAATTTTTCCTTTCAGAACCACTTTATAAAAAGGGAGAAAAGGGATAATGTAGGCATCTATAGACCTATTTCTATGCCATCGGTTTTTTCTAAAATTATTGAAAAGGCTGTATATTCAAGATTAATTTATCTTTTCAGTTCAAATAATTTGTTGTCAAACGTAGAGTTTGGTTTTAGAAGTGGTTTAACGACTGAAAATTCTATATTTTCATTTCTCTGTGAGGCACTTGATGGGTTAAATAAAAGGCCACGGACATAAGGCGACTTCTTTGATTTAACAAAAGCGTTTGATTGTGTTGATCACAAAATATTGTTGCAGAAGTTGGAACATTATGGAATACGAGGTGTAACTCACAACTGGTTCACCTCTTACTTTAATAATAGACAACAGAAGGTAATTATCCGCAGTGCAGAAAATGGTTATGACGTACAATCGCAATGGGGAACAATTAAGTGTGGGGTGCCCCAGGGGTCTGTTTTGGGAACGTTGCTGTTTCTTATTTATATGAATGATATGCCTTCGAGTATAACAGGTGATTGTAAAATATTTCTGTTTGCTGATGCTACCAGCTTGGTAGTGAAGGATGTTGTTCGTAATATTGACACAGTATCAAATAATGCAGTTCAACGGATAAGTTCATGACTTGTAGATAACAAGTTGATGATAAATCACAGTAAAACTCAGTTTTTACAATTTATAACACATAATTTGACGAAAGCTTACATTTTGATTACATGTAATGGGCATAAGATAAGTGAGACTGAACAGTTCAAATTTCTAGGTGTTCAGATAGACAGTAAGCTGTCATGGAAAGCCCATGTTCAGAATCTCGTTCCAAAAGTAAATTCTACTATAATTACCATTAGAAAAATATCTGAAATAAGTGATTTTTCAACACGAAAAGTAGTATACTACGCTTACTTTCACTCACTTATGACGTACGGCGTTATTTTTTTGGGTAACTCGACTGAAACAATATGGATATTTTTGCCTCAAAAACGGGCGGTTTCAGCAATATGTGCGTAAGTTCACGAATGTCGTGTCGACCCCTTTTCAGTAGTCTGGGAATTTTGACACTGGCGTCACAATTCGTTTTTTCTTTAATGTCGTTTGTTGTTAATAATATCAGCTTATTCCCACGAGTTAGTAGCTTCCACTCGGTGAATACTAGAAAGAAGTCGAATCTACATCTGCATCACACCACCTTGACACTTGTGCAGAAAGGTGTGCAGTATTCTGCAGCATCCATTTCCAATAAGCTGCCACAAGAACTAAAGAATCTTAGTACTAACTGACACGCTTTCAAATCTAAATTGAAGAGTTTCCTCATGGCTTACTCCTTTTATTCTATCGAGAAACTCCTAGAAAAGTTAAAAAATTAAGCTAATTCATTTTTTTCTTTATTGATTCTTTTCACTTTGTCTTAAGATTGTCGTGTGCATAGAACTACTTAAACATTTTCTATAACCATTCTTATGTTAAACTTCATGTATTGACTTGTTCCATGACCATGGAGTCTTACTCCTCAATTAGGTCCTGCGGAACAGATAACCATATTATTATTATTAGGGTGAGCTACTGCCGAAATATCGGCCTATGTTGAGTTTCATACCTGGTTGCATACCCGTAAGTGTTTTTAATATGCCATGTGCCAGAAGAAATTGAGAAATCTCTCTCTCTCTCTCTCTCTCTCTCTCTCTCTGTGTGTGTGTGTGTGTGTGTGTGTGTGAATCATTAAAAAGAACAACATATGATTTAGTAGCTTTATTTACATTATGTGAAAAATCTATATAAAAATAAGAAAGGAAGGTCAAAGTTAATAAGACAGTCACTCGACAACTATTGACTGATTTTTTCTGATTTGTTTCGGATCCAGTTGTCATCACTGAAATGTCTTCCACCCATCACGTTAGCCATTTGCCTGTAAAACAAACGAGAGCAATGGTAAATATGAGTACTCCATATACATGCGACGCAGAGCTCCACAGACAAACTTTCAGAGGCTATAAAGATATGTTATGTGAGTAGTTTCGTGTAATGGTCCCATGATCTGCGACTGCTAATTATGGAGTTATTGAATTTCGTTTGGTGTCTGACCCCAGACCTTCATTCCATATAGAATCGAATTCCCACATATGATACTGCCTGAAACGACTGATTACGAACAAATTCTCACCGAAGCAAGTACTTCTAAGAGCTAACGAGTAAAGCCAAGATAGTCAGAGCATCAGTTGGCCATAATCCATTTGGCCCACTGTGACTGACTATGCTGTACATCTTGTCTTTATTATAGACACACAAAAAGTGTTACATGTGTTCAGATCTGGAGAATTAGGCGGATAATTAAGGCTCATGCACCTGACCTCTGGCTATCGCATAGCCAGATGTGGCCACCAAAGTTCTTCTCCAGGACATCACTCCCTATCAAATGATAGATCTAAGTGAGTAATATTAAGATCTATATTTCGTTTTTTGCGCAAATTCAGTAAATTTGAATTAGAGACCAGTAACATGGTTTCCAGGAATAAAAGATGGATATTTAATAAATAAACAATAATAACTGTAGTATTAGTGGCAGTACGGCAAACTACACTTAAGTAAATAGTTGATGAAACCACAGGATCAATAGTACAGCGAATAATCTATGTTTAAATACTGAAAGAGCAAATGTAGAAAAGTTTAAATTTTTGATAATGCAAAAAGTACACTATGTACGATGTTTTTAATGCCATATTCTGTTCCAGGGGGAAATTTCTGTTATATACTATCACCAGATGTATTTATTTCTTTTGTATTTTATGTAAAAAAGGTAATTCTGTGAAAATAAGATACTGATTTGACTTCGGAGTAAGCCAGCGAGGATACTTAAGGGGGCCATTTTGGCTTGTTGCGGGTAGTCTGTTAGTGTCGTTTTGACAGAAAAGATATGTCGTTACGATGGGCAACTGTGGAGTCGCTTGAGGAGTTGTAAATTTTCAGCGAAGTGTTCTAGTGTGGAACTTAGAAATATTTTGATCACTACCGCTTCCATAACTTTGATTTTATTCTACGCCTATGGGACTTAGAAAACGTCTTCAGTGGTGCTTCGTGGATTCTAACTATATTCTGTGACAGTGGAACTTGAGTTTCTCACGATTGTTGCTGGACTTTAAGGGTTATTTAGCGACTGTGCGATTTAGAAACTACTGAGTGAAGTTTCAATTTCTTTTGTGCGGCAGCCTTATGGAACTCTCAGTATTGCTCTCAAGTCTAACAAATATTCACTGATGGATATTAGGTGTAATGAACATCAGTTTAGTTAAATAGTTAAAAGTGAATTTGTCGTTTGTGCATTTTTTTCTGTTAATGCCTGCATTATTTAAAGCCAAACATTTCGGGGGCATTGCAGCAGGTGTGGCTGGGCCCTATACTTTTTTTTTTTTTTTTTTTTTTTTTTTTTTTTTTTTTTTTTTTGCTGTATCACAGCGGGCTCGAGCCAACTGAAAGAAGTAACGGGAAATTATATATAATTTTATCACCCGGCACAGTATACTTGTTTGTGTAAATTCCGTGTGTAGGCTCGCAACACAATATATGTAATAAGAGTTGAATAACGGTGACAGTGTTCTGTCTTTCTGTTGTGTGTTTTTTGTTTTTAACGGGTTCTCAGAGGTACTTTGTGTGATCCTTAACGGCTGAATCGCCTTATATGTGTAAAATATAGTCGATAATAGGTTCGATTCTGTGGTTAGTACGGTACCTGACCCTAACTAGAGGCTTTTATTTTCCAGTTTATCAAATCTGTTTCTTCCTCGATACTCTGATCTTTCAGAGGATCGATGGGTGTTGTACTTATCTGTGAGTCGAGATGTAGTGTCTGATATGTCGATGTGATTTCCTCTTAAACAACAAGACATGGTTAGCCAAAAGAGTTGTACAATATTGGGTTGTGCATGGGTTTAAATAGTTCTCCACGTACAATATCACACAAAAGTATTATTAGATGTACATTTCACTGTCTTAATAGAAAAGGATTCTAAGGTTGTGGGTCTATTTACCTTAATAAGAGATAGAATTTGGTCTGTTGTGTTTTTTCAAGTTATCGTAGCTCTGTACATGTGGTAGGTGACGCATAAACTACCTATATGGAACGCTGATCTATACTTTACCTTTCGAGCTTGTAAATTATACGTACAAACCTTATTTGTTGTTTGCTGGAGAAATAAGACGAACGGTACAGGCTCTGTTGTACGAGAGAATTTGTAGAAAATGTACGCATCTGCCAGTATTTGATTAGTATTGAACTGTATTTTGACATCTACCGAACCCTCCTCTGCATCTCGCATCCTCGTATTGAAATACATTGTAAATGGCTACTTGAACCACAAGGGATTCATTTGTGGCTGAAAGTTCGAGCTCGTCATTTAATTTCTGTAGAGATTTGGAACTTGCCATGTAGGATGTATAGGGATTTTCAAGGCTATAGGGTTCAGAGCCCTGAATGACCTAGGTCGGAACAAGGCTCCGGGAGTAGATGACATTCCCTCGGAGCTACTAAAGTCTCTGGGAGAGTCAGTCATTAAAAAATTGTTTCACTTGGTGTGTAAGATGTATGAGATAGGTGAAATACCATCAGACTTTAAGAAAAATGTAATAATGCCCCGTCCAAAGAAATCAGGCGCATACAGGTGTGAAAATTACATAACCATCAGTTTGATAAGTCATGGTTGCAAAATTTTAACACGAATTACCTACAGGAGAATGGAAAAGTTGGTAGAAGCTGACCTCGGGAAGAATCAGTTTGGATTCAAGAGGAATGTAGGAACACAGGAGGCAATACTCACTTTACGACTTATGTTAGAAGATAGATTAAGGAAAGGCTAACCTACATTTTTAGCTTTTGTAGATTTGGAGAAAGCGTTTGACAATGTTGACTGGAATACACTATTTCAAATTCTGAAGTCAGCAGGGGTAAAGTACAGGGAAAGGAGAGTTATTTACAACTTGTACAAAAGCCAGACCGCAGTTATTAGACCCGAAGGGCATTAAAGGTAAGCATTAGTCGGGAAGGGAGTAAGACAGGCTTGTAGCCTTTCTCCGATGTTATTCAAATTGTACATCGAGCAGGCAGTGAAGGAAAGCAATGAAAAATTTGGAATAGACATTAAACTTCAGGGTGAAGAAATAAAAACATTAGATTTTTCTGATGACATTGTAATTCTGAAGAGACAGCAAAGGACCTGGAAGAGCAGTTGAATGGAATGGACAGTGTGTTAAAGAGAGCGTACAAGACGAACATTAACAAGAGCAATACAAAGATACTGAAATGCAGTCTTAGAAAATCTGGCGATGCTGAAGGAATTAGATTAGGTAACGAAACAATGAAGGTGGTAGATGAGTTTCGTTTCTTGGGCAGTAAAATAACATATGACGGTCGCAGTACAGTGGATATAAAATGCAGAATGGCAATGGGAAGAAAAACATTTTTGAAAACGAGAAATTTGCTAACATCGAATTTTAATTCAAGTGTAAGTAAGTCTTATGAAGACATTTGTGTGGAGTGCTGCCTTGTACGGGTGGAACATGGACGATAAACAGTGCGGACAGGAAGAGAATAGAGGCCTTTGAAATGTGGTGCTACAGACGACTACTGAAGATCAGGTGGGTAGATAGCGTAACTAATGAAGAGGCACTGAACAGAATTGCTGATAAATGAGATTTTTGGTATACCTTAACTAAAAGAAGGGATCGCTTGGTAGGACACATTCTTAGACATCGATGAATCTTAAATTTACCATTGGTGGGAAGTGTGTGAGGTAAAAATCGCACAGGGAGACCAAGAGACGCATATAGTAAGCAGATTCAAATGGATGTAGGTTGCCGTTCTTATGAATAGATGGAAAGGCTTGCTCAGTATAGAGTAGGGTGGAGACCTGCATCAAACCAGTCTCCGGACTGAAGACCATAATAATAATATAGGGTTCAAAAATGTTCAAATGTTTGTAGAGCTGATGGGGGTCATCAGTGCCTAAACGTACAAACTTCTTACGAACTAGCTTTACTAAAGTCGGCACAAACATCCATGCATGCCCGAGGAGGGGATTCGAACCCCCGTCTGCAGTGGCCGTGCAGACCGTGACTGGCACGCCGCAAACCACTGCGGCAGGTAGGGCTATAGGGTTGATAGGGTGTACAAAAAGAAGTGTTTAGGGTTAGAACAGTTGTACAATACCGTACTGGTTTCGATTTTAAATGGTTCTTTGTATAACATGATCACTAAAAAAGCTTATTTCGACTAACATTAATGTGTCTTACTCGGTAAGGGATCCGATGGTATTGATTTGAATTTCTCTGATCTGTGGTTCGTTTTGTCCTAAAAAGGGTTAGATGTGGCTTTGTTGTAATTCTATGGTTTTGATGTGAAATTCACCGATCTGTGGGCCGCTTCGTCCTAAAAAGGGTTACAGTTTGGTCTTAAGTGTTGTAAGCTGCTGTAGCACAGTATCTTTTTCACGATGTGGGAAGCGAGTTATAAGCATCCTGGGATTCTTTCTTCTATGGGATGAGCCTTTACTCTTCTATGGTGTATATAGACCGTCATTACGTGTCTGCTGTAGATCATAAGATATCTGGTATCTGCTGAGATCGTTGTGTGATGAGAAGCACTTAAACTTCGATGTGATTATCTAAGGTATGTTATAGTTTGCTTCTACAACGGATATTTGTTGTAAGGACTTTTTGAATAGAACGTCTCGGTTTCTCCGGTCCATGGAATAAGGAGAATACACAGGAAGACAGGTTACATGCCAGAAGAACAGTACATCAAGAGGTAGAGTATGTATAACTTGGTCAGCTATCGGAGATGTAATTATGCACTGTTCTAGTCTACAGCTAAGCAAGCGTTCGTTTAAATCGATATTGTACGATACATTGGTGTTTGGATTGAAGTTTGACTTATTGTTCATAGGTTCATCGTGTAGAAATTTCTTTCTTCCTATGTCTGATAACACAGATTTGTTGAGTCGTTTCTGCAGTTCTGTGGTGTGCTCCTCCCAACTAAATTTATTATCAAGCTGTAATCCCAGGAATTTAATACTGTCAACGTCTTCTATATGCTTTTCTTCATACTTAATGCATATGCTGGCGGGAAATCTCTTACATGTTCTGAACTGCAAGTAGTGAGTCTTTTCAAAGTTTAATGACAATGAGTTGGCTTTAGACCATATATGTTCAGGAAAATATCATTAGCAGACCTTTCTATAACTATGCTTGACATACTTTTAATTGAAATACTTGTATCATCTGCAAACGAAACGAACTCTGCTTCTGGTAGTGTAACTGATGAGAGGTCATTAATGTACACAAGAAAAAGCAATGGCCCTAAATGGATCCTTGTGGGACACCACATGTAATTTCTTCCCAATCCGATGATGACTGTTGGCTTAGTTCACTAGTCACTTGTACTGACACCCTTTGTTTCCTGTTAGTGAGGTACGACTTGAACCATTTTGCAGCATTTCCCGTGACCCCATAGAATTATAATTTACTTAAAAGGATGTTATGGTTCTCACAATCAAATGATCTTTGACAAATCACAGAAAATACCTGCTGCTTGCAATTTATTATCTAATGAATTAAGTACATTCTCACTGTAAGTGTAAATAGCCTTCTCAATATCGGAACCTTTCAGAAATCCAAACTGTGTTCTAGACAATACGCCATTTGAGGTTAAGTGGTTGAGAAGCTGCTTGTACATTACCTTTTCTAGAATTTTTGAGAATGCTGGCAAAAATGAAATGGGTCTGTAGTTTGATGGTATCTCTTTATCCCCCTTCTTGAAGAGAGGTTTAATATCCGCATATTTTAGCCAATCAGGAAATGTTACCGTTATAATAGACCGGTTACACAAATAACTTATAATTGTGCTAAGTTCTCAAGAACACGCTTTAATTAACTTTGTTGATATTTCATCGTAACCACTAGAATGCTTTGTTTTTAAAGATTTTATTATGTAAGTTATTTCTTGTGGTGAAGTGAGTGACATATTCATGTACACGAAGTTATTTGTAAATGCTAGTTTCAAATATTCAAGGGCATTATTTAACAACCCAGACAATCCCAAACTATCAGTAACAGATATAAAGTACTTGTTAAATAGATTTGCCACATTATGCTGAACAGTTACTAATGTCTCATCTACTCTTAATGCTACCTGATCTTGTTCCTTTCTGGTTCTACCAGTCTCCTCTTTCACTATATCCCATATTGTTTTTATTTGGTTTCCTGATGTTACTATCTTCTTTTCATAGTGCATTTGTTTAGATGCCTGAATAACTTTTTTTAATATTTTAAAGTATTCCTTATATTTAGTTAAATCATCATCATTGCAACTACTCTTGGCTGATAGACACATTTTCATTTTTGCCTTACATGAAATCTTTATTTCTTGTGTAATCCATGGTTTTATTATAGACTTCTGTTTAATTCGAGTTACTTTTAGAGGAAAACAGTTTTCAAACATGATACTAACATTATTAATGAATACGTTATATTTTTCATTTATGCCATGAGCACTATATACATATTTCCAGTTCATGTCTTTGCGGAGTTTTCTAAAATTTTCAATTTTTGGTGGGTTGACTACTCTCCGGTATGTACATTTTGCAGTCTTCATAATCTGTTTAGAATCTATACCTAAAACAAGGAGCTGCATATCGTGCTCTGATAGGCCATTTATTATTAGTTTTATGATATGATTTTGTTCCTTTGATTTGTCTATAAAAATATTATCAATTGCTGTCCAAGAGGTTTTAGTTATCCTAGTTGGAAAGTTTACGCTATGTGTTAGGTTGACAGACAAAGTTACTGACTGCAATAAATTTTTACTGGAGGACTGCATAATAAAATCCGTATTAAAGTCACCAGCAACCAGGATTTCTTCATTTCTTCCTGTTAAATAACCCAATAGAGCTTCTAGATGATTTAGCAATAGATTATAATTTCCTGCAAGTGCTCAGTAAATAGTTACTATTATATAGCATCTGTTATACTACTTCTGTTGCACAAGCTTCTAAATGCTGCTCTAGACAGAATTTATTTATATCAATATTCTTGAATTTATAGTGTTTAGTCTCTGAAGGATTGCTCTTGCCATTCAATAATGATCAAATGTTTGTAAATCTATCGGAATCAACGGGTCTGTCATCAGTCTGTAGCTAAGGTAAACTAACCTAAGGACAACACAAACACGCATTCCCAAAAGGGACTCCAACCCCCCACGGCGAACGGCCGCGCGCACAACAGTACAGCGCCCAAGTGCACACGGCTAAACGGCTAATCCGCCATGGCTCTTCAGTACAAATTTTCGCGTAATGTATTATGTATTAATTTGAAATAGAGTAGACTACTTTGCGTTACTGGTTGTGATTATATATAAAGGGAAAGGTGTTGATCTGTATCACTTCTTGATAGCTGCTCTTATTTGTTAGAACCTCTATATATATAGAGGAAAAGTGTTGATCTGGATCACTTCTTGATAGCTACTCTTATTTGTTAGAAGCAGGAATACGATGGTTGTCTGTGCTCGAGTCATTATTGAACGCATGAGGTATATGGTCTAGTGACTGTAGGAAGCAAAAAAAAATAAATAAATAAAAAAATAAAAAAATAAATAAATAAATAAATAAATAAAAATAATAATTCAATTGTTTGTAGAGCTTATGGGACTTAACTACAGGGTTATTAGTCCCTAAAGTTCAAAACTACTTATGAACTAATACTAAAGATGGCAAAAAAATCCATCCCGTTGAATCCATGCCCCGATGGGGAATGGCCTCGCGCATCATAGCATAGCGCCTCAATTTGCTTGGCCACTCCGCCGTGTCTGATAGGAAACGTTTTAGAAATACTGTGTGGTGGACTATGCAATGCAAATGCAGTTTTTGAGCGTAGCAGAGATTGTTGCATGCTAGTTGGGTTAGAACGTTAGTAAAAAAGACCTGGAATGGCTTGATCCATTTGTTGCAGGTAGGTGTAGTCCTATCACTGGGATTGAAATGATTGTTGTTACAAGCGCTTACAAAGTGTGCTGCAGGATTGTTGGGTTACAATTTAAGTAAAAAGAGTTTGAAATTAAATATGCGATGCAGTGTCTGTAACCAGTTGTGGATGAAGAATTCTGAAGTATTCGACTTAGGATTATATTCATGTGGTTGTGAAAACTTTGCACTCTGCACGTTTAACTGGTCTTTCGTCAAAGCATTTGCCTGTTTGATCGTGAGTTAGTGGTGTTTGAGAATGGTGCCATTTATGTAGCGTAGCGGAGATGCTTGTGGTGGTAAATTATTATTCTTTGGTTGAGAATCAACGGGTTTGATAAATCTCCCATAGTTTGATGACTTAAAATGGCAACCAATGGACTGTGTGTGTGTGGAGAGGTAATGTTAAAGAAGGAAAATGTGCGTCGCTTTTTAACTTATACCTGTGTACTACATTCGACAAGTTCGTCACTGCAAGCCATGGAGTTAAGGCGAAGTACCATTTCTCCTACCTGGTGGCAGCGTTGTGGCAGCAAGAGGAATACTGGAGAAACTCGACAAGGACGCATTGGAAAACGTCTCGAGGAAATATGCAAGTCCTGTGGTTATATCTTATGAAGTGGAATTACACGACGTTAAACTAGATGTTTTAATGGAGGAGCTTCCATTACATACTACAACAGCTTCGTGTAGATGATTTCTATCTCATGTATTTGGACATCAGACAATATGTTTTAGGGATTTTTAACAAAGTGGAAATGTGTGAGTACCTAAAGTCCATCCATGACTTTCGGGTGGAATGAGACTACACAGAGAACAGCAATGTGAGTGTGGACAGTGACAGGACAATACAATTGATTCCTTAACGTGGTTGACGTCGAATTGTCGAGTAAAAATAAATAATAGATTTATTTGTAAAATCACGTGTCCTGGTATCAACAAAGTTATCCGTAATCACATTACTCCTTCGTAGGGTCAAGAACATGGCATTACCTGGTTGGAGGTTACAATATACAATTACGGAATGGATCATGGTTTGACCCTCTACAAGACTTTAAGTGTAATAAACGAGAACAGACAACATTTATAAAGCGCACCCATGTACTGTGTGACAATACCATCCATGTGGTCTCATCTAACAAATTTCTTAGAGAACAGTTGTTATGTTGTGTTTAAACGTGTTTTACAATTTGTTAACTCTGGTAATAAGAACACCAGAAAATCTACTGGTCCGCAGGTAACTCTCCCTGACAGTGAAGACAAGGAAAAATCTTATAAATTATGTTCTCCCTGCTTTTTGTTTTAACTCCCTGCACGTAATTTACGTGGAAATTCGTAATACCGACTCCAGCAAGGCAAGGCCAATACAAGTTCTATCAAGAACAGTTATACTAAAGCAAGTACAACATATTTCTCGCACTCCTGGTCGTTATTCTCCACAATACGGACAGTTGCAGATATTAATAGCTCCGAACTAGGACTGGAACCCAAAGACAACGTCATTCCTCAGGTCCTAAGAAGGAGGGCAAAACCATCACACACATTGAAACCTTTCCCCATTCAAGAAATTACTCCTTTAAGTGCAGTTAATGTGCCGTGAGCACGGAAATGACGATTGGAAATGGAGGAGATCGACGTTAAGAAACGAAAACTGAATTGCATGGCGAAGAAAACTGCTTTAAAAGAAGAATACTAGCTGCTTTTGGAGAAAGTGGAGGCTATAACAACAGTGCAAGCACGATTCACGAACTGAATTAAACACAATGTATGGAGAAATCTCGCTGTGAATGGGGAATATAAAATACCTGCATTTACAATGAACAGTAAGGAAGATTGCTCACGTGTTGGAGTACTTGCCGAAATCAATGGAACCTAAGGCCTTTTAAGGGATACGCGAAATAAATGTTTGTAAAATGCCATCCCGATTGGATCTGCTTAAAAAGAAAGGCTGCATGGTGTCTGTCGCATACATCAAGAGAATTTGTTTAAGGTAGTGATTTTACCATCCGATTTTCGGTATTCCTACCAGGAAGATTTGACGATGCATATTGGAGTTCAAAAACTTACCTTCCCTGTCCTTGTTGAATTATTGCTTGGAGAAGGAAATAGAAGACACTGATATCGATCTAAGAAAATATTCTTGTACAATATGGTTTTGTTTAGTTTAAACATAGAGAAATAACGGCCTGCTCAGTTGCAAAATTTGTAAACTTTAAATTCCATACAGAAATTCCGTGGAAGTGCGGTCTAGAAGAGTAGGATTTGTAAATAATAAATAAACATTACAGTGCTTCATCACAAATTACGTCTGTACTGATAAAATGTGCCAAACACGACCAATCCCACAGGTAGGAACGCAGGGGGAGGGGGGGGGGGGGTTGGTCAGGATATAGGATATATACATGATTAAGATGGAAAAATGAAACAAGCCTAAATGCAATTTGTACCAATGACCATTATGTGGTGGATTGGGGGGGGGCGGCGGCTCCAAGCAAGTGGTTTAAGGCGTGGGAGGCCCATCATCACTTTATGGTGAAGACAACATAATATTTAAAAATCTTTAAGCAAATTACAATAACAATATGTGGATTGCTGTAAAATTTCAGTGAGTTACCAACGTGAAATGGAAAATTTTACATCTGCACATGGAGTCAATTGTTGAAGTGTAAATCTATCATCTCATATGTATACTTTTACAATATTATTGTGAAGTGATGCATACCACCATGCAACAGCTACATATAAAAGTAATGCAGTATGGACAAACATTTCTGGCAGATAAGTGTCATATTCATTTAAACTGTACATAGGGTAATAACGGAGGGGGGGGGGGGGCTTCATTATGTAATTGGGAAGCTCTTGGAGTATACTGTTAGAATGCTAAATGATATAAATCTATGGTGGCATGCAGTTAGGATAGACGAAGTGGGTCGGATCCATTCGTATAATTGTGGAAGTTATGTATACCATAATGATCAGTCAGTATGTCATGGTTTACTATAAATGACAGAACATTAATATATTAATAAGTTTAAACTTACTTCAACAATAAGTTTTTTTCCCAGAAAACCTGAAACGATCTTATTATTTTGTCAGTAATTTTCCTCTCATTGATGATGTAAGAATAATTTTGATGAAGCGTTTGTTGTGAAAAATAGGGGAACTAATAGTATTGTGAACATGTGATGGGTTTGATTCTTTATAGAGGATGGTATATCATAATTCATCTCAAGCAGTAAAAATTTTTCAGTGTCTAGTTACACGACAGCATAATTATGAACATCTACAGTGGAATAATGGAAAACTATCGTCTATTTAGGAATCATTACATGCGAAGAGATGACCCTCCACACCAGCATGAGCACAATAATGACCGATTTCGAAGTGAAGATAGGAGGGATTAGATTAGATTAGATTTGTTCTGTGCTGGCTCGATTTTCGTTGTTTATCCTCTGCTGTGCACTGGCGCCAGTTACCAGTCGCTCGTACTCACTTATCGATATCTCTTCATTACTTCACCGCTGATGGCCAGCCTGATTTTCGTTCGTCGCTTGTCTCGCTGCTGGCGCTCTCTGCTGCGACCAACGAGTTAGAATTTCATAGAGCGGCGATAGGTCCGCCATACTTGAGGCAAATTGAACTGGCGTCCGCCATGCTATTTGGGGTATCGGCTGACGTTAAATAAAGATTGACTATTGAATACTGGTGATCATCAAGTTCCGTCAGACTTTATCGAAGCTGCGAATTGATGAAACTGATAATATATTCTCTAAAAAGGCGATAATGAAATATCACGAACATGCCAGTACTACAGTTCTACTTCGAAGTATAACAGTTACCGAGGTTTGGAATAACAAGGAAAGTGCCACTGTGGAAATATTCGTGTTGTTTTGTTTGCAAGTACATGGTCAAAACGAGCCGCAAAACATACAGTGAACAGTAATTGTGACTCGGAAAATTATGACACGTATTTGCATGTGTTGTTATTGTGTGTAACAACTGCTTTCATAAAGTATAGGATACATTTATCTTGTGTTTACTAAACGAATTAAGTCTACAAACTTGTATAATTGCTGTCCAATGGTTTAGTTGTGAACTTTGGTGCACGAAATTTGGGTACAAAAACGAAAGTGACAACAAAATAATGCACTTAAAAATTCGCCTACTTCATCTACCACAAAAGCATTCCACGTCGAAATATTGAGTCGTTACTAAATTTCCTTGTTGTCATGCTAAAACAAGTAACGTTTGGTATGTGAAATTTTAGTACAAAGACGAAAGTGACAACAGTATACTGCAATAAAAGTGCACCTGGATCAGCTGCCAGAAAACTATTCCACACAGAAAAAACGTATCATAATTAACTTTCGTTGTTGCCATGCTGAAACAAGTACATATATCTTGTAAAGAACACATATATGTCAAAAATTTCTGACTGTTACTATTGCTTCCACACTTTGCATTGGTTCCATGTCAACCACGCTCGATCAATTATTGTCAACAACGAATAAAAATATGTTTAAAGAAGATGTAGAAACGCGAAAGTGTGTTTTCATCAACCACAAGAGCAACAGAAGAAGAAATCCAGAATGAAACTTACACTCTGCAGCGGAGTGTGCGCTGATATGAAACTTCCTGGCAGATTAAAATTGTGTGCCGAAATTGGGACTGGAACCTGGGACCTTTACCTTTCATGGTCAAGCGCTCTACCGACTGAGCGAGCGGCAAAGGTCCCAGGTTCGAGTCCCGGTTCCAGCACATAATTTTAATCAACCAGAAAGTTTCATAGAAGAAGAAATATCTCGGAAACACAACAACTCTAGATAAAAAAAATTGAGCTTTTTTTTCATGGTGTGTACTTGGAATTGCAGCATAGGTCATTTTAAACTTCATACTTGGGGCAGCTAAGTGCCATTAGTCAAGAATTTTTTCTCAGTACTGAGAGACTGAGCTCAAACAAGGCCAAAAATTTGGTTAAAAAAAAAAAAACAGTTTGTAAAACTTATGGGATTTAAGTGCGGAGTCATCAGTCCCTAAAGTTACAAACTACTTATGAACTACCTTGTACTAAAGACGGCACAAACATCCATGCCCGAGGTGGGATTCGAACCTCCGACGGGGAACGGCCTCGCGCATCGCAGCATAGCGCCTCAATGCGCTCGGCCGCTCCGCCGCGGAACATTTTGTTTCCTAGCTTGACGTACATGTCGTTTTATCTCTTCGATTTGTGAATTTCAATATTGAACACACTTTAGACATATTTCAGCAGCAAAAATTGTACAGACAATACACACTAAATACAATGTACACTAAATACAACGCTTCAAGCTCAACAACAGCAACAACATACGATAGACAGACTCCTGTCTACTGTACTGACCTCTAAAATTATGGCGACCGAGTTTACACCGGTTGCCGCAAAGAGCGCTGTAACTCGTGTGTTGGCAACTCTCTGCAATTTAAGCTCTTAGGCTGCGATCGGCGCCGATATGTAGTGCGCTTGCGCGAGCGACGGGCAGTGGTTCGGTCATCGGCCCCCTGCTGTACTCCCTGTACACTGCTGATGCACCGCGAGTCGTTAGCGTCGAATTGGCACTATACGCCGCCGACACGGCGCTTTTCACCCGCAGTATGAACGCGCTCACAATGCGACGCCGACTCCAAGTCGGCTGCGACGCCCTGGGTGCATGGGCCACTAAGTGGCGGTTGAAATTCAACGCCGCGAAAAGCCAGGCAGTCGTCTTTACTAGACGCAAACTGCCCGATGCGCTACCGCCGATCGAGATCCTGGGGACTCCCATCCTCTGGAGCACAACGGCGAAATACCTAGGGGTAACCTTAGACCAAAGGCTCACCTGGAAAGATCACGTCAGTGATGTAAGACAGAGGGTCACAGGACGGCTACGCGCCATTTACCCACTGCTCAACCCGCAGTCGCCGCTACCGTCGCAACACGGGATTACGCTGTACCTGTCACTGGTCCGACCTATGCTCGAGTACGCGTCCCCAGTCTCTGGAAACGCCGCCGACGTCCACATCCAGCTGCTGTAGACCATCCAGAACCGCGTTCTGAAGACTTCCCTGCATCTTCCAAACGACCTGCTTCACGAAGAAGCCGGCATTCTACCGCTCCGAGAGAGATTCCGCGTCACCGCCAGGACCTTCTACGAGAAGACAGAGCAGTCCCACAACCGGTTCATCCGGCAATTGGGGATACAACACCACTTCAGGCCAACAACCCGCAGGCCTGACCTGCTGCGAGATTAACAGAAATCTCGTAGCAAACCAGGAAAAAAGAAAATATAATAATACATCGTCAGTAATCTGACAGTCTAAGTCCACACATACAGCCAGGTTCTAATACTTTTTCCTATGTTTCAGGTACAGCAGGAATAGCAGCAAATGCTTAGCCTGCGTAACCATCGGACCAAGGTCGAGGTCCGTCAAGAAAGTGAAGCGTGAAGCGACGGGCAGTTTTGCTCCGACCGAGCAAACGACGAGTACGGCTCCGATCGAGGTAGTGGACTGCTGGCCGGTGTCTGGATAGAGAGCCAGCAAGCTTGTGATAGCTTGCTGCGGGCTGGGCCCTGTGGACCTTCAGTGGTGACAGTAGGCTTGTTGGCATTGGTCGCCCCTGGAAATAAAGTTCCTTCTACCGTGCCTGCCGTGCTTTGGGAGAACCGAGTCATGTGTTGTGTTCATCGCCACTCACATCATCACAAAGTGGAACTGCTCTAGCCATCGGCACATATGAATCGATTCTTTCAAGATAAGTACTGTTCTTGTGGTGACTCAACTGCGCTTGTGATGGTATCTGTGCATATCGGGACCTGCTGCCTTCAGACATGAGTGTTATTACTTGGTCGCTTCTCCTTACGTAGAATTTTTATTATTATTAGTTTTATTTTTATTTATTTATTTTTTTGTTCCAGTCCTTCATTATTTGTTATGGATTTTCCATTTTGTTTGTCTCAGTAGGCTCTTTGGTTGAACCCCAGTAGCTGACATTGCCTAATGCCTGCATCTTGCCTCATCACGTTGGAGGCCTGAATGTTTGGTTACCGGTTGTTCTTGGTATTGGAGATTGTACATTGTCACTGTTATTATTCAAGTCTGATGATTAATTTATTTTCTATCAGAGAGGGTGTCTGCGGCACTTATCTGGCTTGTGCCGGCTTGTTGTTCTGTTACCTGCTAAGGGGACAGGCATCATCACTGCAGGCAGTTTATCCCACTACGTGGTGTTCCTCCCCACCTGTAGCTGTACTTCTGTTAGTTCTCGTTTAGGTATCCTTTGACTTACATCTTGTCTATCCGCTTCCTTCTGTGTTTCTTCCCTATCGTGTCAGTCCAGTCGTCGCTGCCGACCCATTAATATTTCGGTGTAGGTTCTTATTTAATGAGCCATTCCTGTTTGAAATAAGATGGGGCGTGATGTCTGAAGTTGCAATAACCCTAACAGCATAAGTTCCTGAACTATAAAGTTTCAGTAGTTCATCAATGTCTTGCTTCCAGTTCGATTTCTCATCAATGCACACACCTAAAACTTGGAATATCTTACCTTAGCTACAGATTTCTATTCACAGACTACATTTATTAACGTGTCATGCCATTTACCATATGGAACTGTATTGTGTTTTATCAAAAGAGTCCATTTGCAGGGATAATCACTTAATAATTTACTGAAAGACATTATTACCATTTCATCAGTTAACTCTTGTTTGTCAGAAGTGACTACTGTCAGAATGTGTATTGCAATTCTTTGTGTGTAAAAAAAAAAGTTTGAATATGAGAAGGGAAATTATTTATTTGATATTTTTATATGCTTTAATTTTTCTATGTTGGTAATGCAGTTTGCCGATAATTATTTGTTTATCTCTGTTATGTTCTAAGCTCTTTGTCTGTGTATATATTATGCACAGTGAATACTGCTGCTCCTCCTAATTGTGTGTTGAGTTATGAGTAGAGCATGTTTTTCTTAGAGATGTTGGTGCATTGTATTTGTATCTGTTATTTTGCCACTGCACATTTTGAATAAACCTGTTGCTCAGTTGAAACCAGGACTGTAATTCATATCAACAGGTTATGGGCCCAGATCGCCAGTGACGAGTTCTGAGTGGATACCGTGCGATATAGACATGTCAGAGATGGCTTCGGTTGTTGACACTTTAAAGATTTAAAGACGTAGACCTAAGAACTGTTTGGGTGGTGCAAGAGAGTGAAAGTGTTCTTGGTACGAATAAAGTGTTGGGCTGCACTAGATCCTGGTTTCGATGATGATGATGATGATTTGACTACTGAAGAAGAAGAGACGAATGCTAATGCTCTTGGTTATCTGAGTTAGTGGAAGACTGTTATCTAAATTATGTATGCAGACATGAACGAGCTAAACATGCCTGGAATAGACTCAACAGCATACACTTCAAAATTTCTTCATTCCAATTTGAAAGTACTGTGGATGAGTTAGTTGATTGCATTAAGAGATTGGATGAAAATGTACTGAATTACTTGAATAAAGTTGAACAGCTAGAGGAAAAACTCAGAAATCATGGATCTAACTTCAATGATCAAGAGTTAGCAGCATATATGCTGAGAGGTTTGAAGCAAGAAAATACAAACAGGTTGTTCACATAATAGAGCTTATGGAAGAAAAATTACATCAGAAAATGTAAAAAGCAAGATGCTAATGGAGGAGAACAGATCAGAGAGAGAGAAGAACGAGAGTGACAAGAGGAATCAGGTATCAAGAATTAATGAACTACATGATGGAGAATAAAAGAGATTTTTACTCCAACTTTGAGAAGAAAATCAATGTTGGTAATGAGAAGCATAACTTCTCACATAGAACATATCATTGTTGTGGTCAACTAAGGTAATTTTCTCCAGATTGTCTCAAGGCAATGAAGATGAAGGCCAGAGGAACAGTCATTTGCTATAATTGTGGCAAAGGACATGCATCGTTTCAGTGTGCAACTTATGAAGAAAATGGAGTGAGAGTTGAAGAGAGGATGATTGGAAACAACAATGTGACATTGAAATATGCTCTGCATCTTATGAAAGGGTCTGAAGATGAAGTGTGTAAACAGACAGTAAAACAAGTGATGCAAATGTGTGGATTGTGTACAATGTTTGTAACCAACATGTAACTCCTCATCCTGAATTGCTTAATGACCTTGTAAAAAAATTTTACAGGAGCAGTGCAAGTGGGAAAAAAGAGGGTGCTGTGTAATGTGAAAGGGAGTGGATCAGTTGTGTTAAAAATAAATGGTGTGGTGGATGGACTTATAAATTAACAAAGGTATTGTGGTTTCCTGATGTATCGGATAATATTTTGTCAGTTAGACAACTTGAAAAATGGGTGTGCACTATGAGAATGATAATGGAATATTGACTGCATATGATAATAAAAATAAAGAAATTTTCTGTGCTTATGCAAGGGAAAATGATATGTATGTAATCGTGATTGGTATGAACTGGAGAAATTTAATGGTAAAACTAGTGCTAGTGAGCAAGAATCTGTCAATACTGTTGCCTTGAAAATAGTGAGTAGAGAAGTATTTCATAATCGTTTCGGCCATGCTGACAATTTACCTGATTGTGACCTGATTGGTAAATAAAAACCCAGTGTCAGATGTAAAGTTTGTTTGAAGGGTAAATAAAAAAAATATTTTCAGAGGAAGATCATTGTCTGTTCTAGATCTTGTTTACTTTGATGTGTGTTATGTAAAACCTGATTTGTCAGGAGAAGGAAAATATTTTGTAACTTTGACAGATGATTTTTCACTTTACAATGAAGTGAGTGTGTTGAGAAATAAAGCTGATGTTTGTGAGAAACATTTAAATATAAAATCAGGGTGGAGAATCTTCATGAAAAAAAAGTTGAAGTGTATTCAAATAGACGGTAGAGGAGAGTATTGCAGTCTTAAATTGAGGATTTTTGCAATAAAAATGATACTGTCCATAGACTGTTACTACCAGAGGAACACCAACAAATGGGGATGGTAGAAAGGTTAAATCAACAACTTTTGACCTTAGTTAGATGTATGTTACTAAATGCTTGAATATCATTGAAATTTTGGGGTGAACCTCTGTATACTGCATGCTATATTAAGAACAGAAGTAAATCTAATGCTGTTGAAAATAACACACCTTATGTAATGTGGTTCAACAAAGAATTGTCCAGTAAGGAACACTGTTGAATGAAAGTATTTGGATGTGGGGCATGGCTTATGGAGAGCACAACAAGGCTGAAAAGTTAGAATCTCGTGCCAAAGAATGCATCTTTCTAGGATATCCAGAAAACAGAAGGGTTTACAGACTTTGGGATTTGCAGAATAGGTGTGTAGTCTTGGCTAGCAATGTGGTTTTTGAGGGGAATATTTTTCTCATGAAGAATAGGGAAAGTGCAGTTTTACCACTGGGTAATGAACCATTAACAGTAGATTTCAACTTGTTTTAGCGATTCTGATGATGAACCTGATGCTGTAAATGTAAACAATGATCAGATTGAAAATGAGTGAGAGGAAGAGGTACACAAAGTTGAGGACAATGATGTTAGTGACAGAGAGTGTAGGGACTAAATGGGTGTTCAGAGTCAAACAAGGATCTGTCACTAAAAAAAAAAAAAAAAAAAAAAAAAAAAATGTTTACAAAGTTAGACTTGTGGCCTTGGAGTAAGGGCAAGCAGAGGGGGTTGACTACAATGAAACATACTCCTGTTATTAGCCATGCTGTTGTGATAAATTGGTGTGAAGAGCAATGATGTAGATGCAGATTCTTTAAAGAGTGGAATTAAAGACGTTTTTGTAAAACAACCTAGCGGTTAAAAAACGATGCATTTAAATTAAAAAAGAATACGTTTGGTCTGCATCAGAGTCTAAAGATTGGAATATTTGCTTTGATGGTGTGCTGAAAAATATAAGCCTACAAAGACCACTATGTGAACCACGTATCCATTTTTGCAAAAATTTGGTAGTTTGAATTTATGTAGATGATATTGTGGCTATTGGCTCTACTGGAGTTTTGTATTGGTTTAAATGTGAATTACAGTAACCAAAGATGCTGTGTATGTCGATCAATGTAAATATATCGAAGCTATAAGCAACTTATTGAACATATTAAATAATATTAGATCTTATATATGTTTTTCAGTTTGCAGGCTGAGTTAGTATTCACAGACTCCTAGTGTGAAAGATTGGCAAAGAGTTACGAAAGCGTTTAGATATTTAAAGAAAACAATAGACATAAACTTGTGTCATAAAGCTAATAATGATTCCATAACTATCTATCGTGACGCTGATTATGCTAATTCTGACGACAGAAAATCCAATTCTGGTTTTGTGTGTAAAATTTCTGGATCTCCTATTGTATAGTCGAGTAAGAACCAACAAATTGTTTCCAGTTTTACTGTAGAAGCTGAGTTGGTGTCAGTGGTCTTCTGTGTCAAAGAGACAATGTGGTTGTATAACTTGTTCAAAGAACTGAATGATTGTAAGTATTTAACATTGCCAATTTCAATTTTTTGTGACAATTAAAGAGCCATACATGCTAATTCGACTTATGTTGTATCAGAAGAAACTAAGCATATGGATGTTCGATACTTGTTTATAAAAGACAATGTAGCAGCTGAGTGCATTGAGGTGCTATGCTCCAATGTGCGAGGCTGTTCCCCATTGGGGGTTCGAAATCCCCACGGGAATAGATGTTTGTGCTGTCTGTAGTATAAGTTAGTTCATAAGTAGTTTGTAAATTTAAGGACTGATGACCCCGCAGTAAAGTACCATAAGCTTAACAAACATTTGAACAACAATTGAACAATGTAGCAAACATACTGGTAAGGTTTGAGTATGTGCTATCTGTCGATAATGTAGCTGATGTATTTATAAAAGCATTATCTGGGGAGACAACTGCTAAGTTTAGAAAAATGCTAGGACTTGTTGAGCTAGCCTTGTGTTTTTTTGTTTGTTTTGTAACAAAAACTTTTTTGACAAGGGGAGATGTCAGAATGTGTGTTGCAATTATTCGTATGTCAAAAATATTGTTTGAATATGAGAAGGGGAAATATTTATTTCATGTTTTTATATGCCTTAATTTTTCTATGTTGGTAATGTTAATTCTTTATCTTTGTTATGTTCTAAGCTCTTTTCCTGTGTATACTGTTTCTCCTCCTACTCGTATGTTATGAGTTGAGCATAGTTTTTTTTTAGACAAGTTAGTGCATTGTATCTGTATCTGTTATTTTGTTGCTGCACTCTTTGAACAAACCTGTTGCCCAGTTGAAACCATTGCTGTCATTCATATCAACAGTTACTGTACTTATATCACCAGCAAAAAGAACTAACGATAATTGTATTTGACAAGATCATTACTTGAGGCCGTTTAGAATTCGAAACACTGAAAACGAAATTAAGAGATGGTACAATACTAAGAAGCCATTTTGGACTGATCCAGTATATTTCACAGTGTCATAGGCTGAGGAATCGGTTTCGTGTTCTCCCTGTGAGACTGTCTGTTTTATAATGTAGAAGTTAAAAGCTGTGTGTGTTGTGGATATTGAACCTATCGTTAAATCAGACAACAAATTGTTCATTAACACAGCAATTTGGTTTAATTATAGCCCCGATATTGATGTATATACTATTAAATAAGAAACAGTGCATTAAACTGATTATTTAAACACAAAACAACTGTGGCAAGTCACCATTTGAAACAGACACTGACTATACTCAAAAATTTTGACTGCGAGAAAGATATTAAAAAACCACAAACCACTTTCTTAGTGTTTGACTGTGAGAATTTTATGCAGTTTCTGATTATTGAAAATTTAGTATCATAGTCAATTAACTATCATTTACTATGGCACCAATAACAAAATATGTTCAACAATATTATCAAAATCAATACTGCACTTTAAATCCACTAATAACTAATTATCAAATGAAGGAAGTAGGTTAATCTTCTAACTACGTAAATGAAACATGAAAGAAAGGTCAACTTTGTTACTTATTATTAATAATCAGCATTACATTACCTGCATAATACAACTTCTTCCTAATGACATCAAATGCAATTACCTTCATTCTAGCGGTGTTACAATACAATACAATATATATTCCAAATACAATCAAATCGACTTGCTGGCACAGCAGCCTCTGCTCTACATCGGAGCCATACACACAACTCAACCGCTCTCTAAGCGAGCTGAACTACAAGTGCTTCTCTCTCTCAGCGCGAGCTACAATGCTATGCAATACATGATCTTTGCCAAAGATGAAACTTCACACATATCGATACACACAGTAGAAGCGATATTAGACATTTTCTTGCAAGAAAGTTACTCAACACAAAACAGGAGGCACAATATTAGACATTTTCTTAGAAAAATATTTTTTATGGACACGTTTCAAGGTGTATGTTTTGTTTTGATTTGATTACGCTTGCCGCTTCCTCTTTGCTAGGCATGGAGTAGGTATGTCATCACGTGACGTACGTGATATTCAGCAGTTTGAGTTATGGATGAGGCAGTGTACTGAGTGCAGTAGTCGAACTAGTCGAGAACGGTGACACAGAGTTATTGTCTTTGGCACCCTTTCCCCATCCTTCCGCCATCGTCAGGTGCTGAGAACTGTTGTTTGACAACAGATCCATGATTATTAGTGTGTAAAGCAACAGCAACAATTGTTTTTTTTTCATGTTATATGTGGTACTAGTTGCAACGCAGAATTTTAAATTATAGGTATGACAAATTTCAAGCTATTTATGTATTTCCTGAACTGGGTTTGTGTGTTCCTACTCATATCTTAAAATTGCCTTTTTCTATTATTCTATTTTCTATCTTTTACTTTACAAAAATTCATTGTCATTAATGTAATTTGATTAAAGACATTCTCCTGTACATACCCGGAAGAATAAATTTTGTGTGCCGCGGTGGAGTAGCCGAGCGGTCTAAAGCGCGCGGTTGCTCGCCATGGATGTTCGAGTCCTCCCTGGGGCATGGGTGTGTGTGTTGTCCATAGGTTAGTTTACCTAAGTTTAAGTAGTTTGTAAGCTACGGACTGATGACCACTCAGTTTGATCCGATAGATTTACAAACATTTGAAATAACAAAAATAAATTTCGTTCTATGTCAGCATTTGACATTGAGGTTAAGTAATGACTCCAATATGATTAATTCTTACACTGGACGCAAACTATGTGAGTTTGAAATTAATGACGGACAGAAAGCATGTGAAATTAACTCATTTGATAAATGAATGTTCGCACTGCAATTAGTGACCCTTTTATTTATTAGATTCCTATGTTTATGGCTTAATATTTACTTTTCACGGGCTTATATGTTAGTGAAAACAAAGCGATAAGAAGCTAGGCACAGTATGTGTTCCTTTCCACTGAATAAAATCTAACTTTTCCTCACACATACACTAACCATGGATAATTTATTATTTTACATTTCCCCACAATATGTTTCAAAGCATGCTGAAAAACGTATGTTTTCCTATGCATACTATTGTCTCTAAGTGGATATACGTCAAATTACAGATGCTTATTTGGTTATTTGTGCATACTCTGGTGTTATAGTTAATTTATGTCATTATTCTTTCGATTATGCTATTCTTTCGTCCCTACTGGGTTCCTTTCATGTGATAAATTTCACCCTGAAACTACATTTGTGCGTGGACTTTATCTATAATCATGGAATAGTTACCATAGGTAAGGGAACAAAGGTAAACACAATGCTGCCCATAATAATCATGTTGCCGCGAGTCTTCCGACGCGGTGTAGTGGTTAGTGTCGCAGATCGCTGTGCTGGTGCTCCCCAGTTCAAATCCCGTTACTGACAGAAAAAATTTCTTTCATTCTACTTACTATTCCTAGAATTTTCTATGTGATTCTTATGTTTGATGTTTTTGTAAGTTCCAGAAAATTCTTTCTATGTATAAATAGCAGAGCACTCCAAGCAGGAGGCAGTCTGTACTGAGAGTACGCTTGTTTTGCAATAAACCTGTTCTAAGTGTAATTTGTTGTGATCTATTAAGGACCAGCCTTCGAATTCCGGATCACCTGCAGTTTTCAGCTTAACTCTTTCGGTGGAGGCGCCGAGTATCCTGCAAAATACCTGCATCACTGTAGCTCTGATGAGGCAGCATAAGAGCTGTCGCCTACACAGACAAGAACCAGAATACAAAGGGTATACTCACTACCTCCTTCCGAAGGTCCATGTCATCAAAATACCGATGGATACGAAAACAGTGGTAAGCCAGCTGCACATCAGACGCCCATCGGTGTTCTCTGGAGACGCTGAACAAGAGCCAAACAAATGGCTGAAAAGGTTCGACCAAGTCGCCAAGTATAATAGGTGGGATCTCACAATGTGCTCGGCGAATTTATATTTCCACCTGGATGAAACAGCCCAGCAGTGGTTTGAAAACGACGAGGACAAGCTCTATAGCTGGCACAATTTCAGACGGAACTTAAGAATACGTTACCAGACCACCAGCGGCAAGTTCATTTATCGGAAAAGCAATTGAAGAACAGGGCCCAGCGACGTGGTAAGTCAATGCAGTCGTATATGCAGAGTGTTTTGGCACTATGTCACGTAGCCCGGATATGACGTAGACCTATAAAATTTCACACCTGATGAAGAGCATTGCGAAAGACATGTATTCTTCTGTTGAAAGATGTATCGACGAAACAAGAGTTTAGCCAATGGTACCACGAAACTGAAGAGATGCTACTAAGGAGGGTTGGACGAAAGAAGTACGGCAGACTCCCAAATGTCCCTATGGCTGTCGTGGAAGACCAGCATGACTTTGCTTCTCCCATACGACAAATTGTGAGAGAAGAATTGCAACAGTTTATGGCAGCTGGGACTGTTGGACCAGATAATGGCCATGGATGTTACTCCTGTATGTCAGGAAGGAGCCGACGCTGCCGAGGAAGGGGTATTTCAAACATTAGCGCCAATGCAACCGACGTGAAGAATGTCCTCGACCTACTACGATTATGCTGCAGCCGTCAAATGGCAGCCTAATCAACGACTGACGCGGCCACAACCAACTCCTCCAGCAACTATGACTCCTCGCAGAAGGACAGATATCTAGATGACATATATCTGGATGACAGAAAACGCCATTGTGATTTCACTGTGGGCTGTCTGAACATGTCGTAGGATACTGTAGGGAGGGAAGATGGGTGTTTGACAATTATTATGCAACAAGACTCCAACCATCGAAGCATCCTTTCAACGGCAGTTAACTGCAGACTTTTTCGTCGACCTATGAGGTGAAGCCCTCGCCGTATCCTGGACGTGATCGCTCTCCAACACGCCGCCACCGTTCGCCGTTGCCTTATAGAGATACCAGCCGCTCGCCTAGGCCACCATGTTCAGAAAAACTAGGCGAGGGGACCATCTACGGAGGTGAGGCCACCGCAGATGAAAATCCTCTATGGACGACAGTCACCAAGATGTCAGGAAATATCACTGACGTCATCATCGACATCCAACCTGTTCGGGCAGTAGTCTATTCAGTAGCTTCTTTCTCTGTATTGTAGAATGACTACCGCCTCAAACTAAAGAAGATAATGTTCTGTGATACGAGAGCAACTCTTCTGAAGGTCGCAAATGAAAAAAAAAGTCCGGCTGACAGGAACATGTGTTCCAAAAATAACTATCAACAACAGGACTCAGCCGTTTGAATTTGTCGTTTTAACGGAATGTAGCCGCAACGCCGTCCTCGGATGGGACTTCCTTCAGGCATTCCAGGCTGTAATTGACTATGGAAGATCTGAGCTACAAATTGAGGAAGCCGTTCCTTCGAGTATACGTAACGTGTACTCCACTTGAGAGTTTGTGTAGTAATACATTAATGATTTTTTTTATAACTTGTGCGATGCTTGTCGCTGACTTCTGCCCTCTCTCTGCCAGCGTATCGATAAACATATGACATTTGTCACGTTCAATTTTTTTACAACAAGCTGAAGGGAGAGAGCGGAACTGTTCGTCACTTACTTTCTTCTGCTTCATGTGCTAGGACGTGTCATGTAAGTGTGAGCTTAGTTTTTTTTATTAATTTCAATAAAACCCCACAGTTCATTTGAAATATCTTACTTACTTACAATCCCTCCCCCATTCTCACTAATTTTAAAGTTATTTATTTTCAGCAGATCCAGTACTTCATAAAGTGATGCTCGGGTATTGTTGCAATTTGTTTCGCGATTGTACTAGAACATTATTCTCCGTGTAACTTTTATTTATTTCGTGTCTATGAATGGTTTATTACATTTTAATGCCTGCAGAAAAATCTTCGTAATGTTTATGAAGTCCAATAATTTTGCAATTTTTGGCGAATATCATGATTAGTTTTCAACACGGTCATAGAACAATAGTAATCGAAACGCACAATCCCAGCATCAATTTATCGAAGTAATATTCCAGTCATCTCAGCTAGAATCACTACAGAACATGACCGAAATATTTGTACCAGCTCTCAATGAGGTAAAATTTAGATTCCGCCGACTTCTTCTGTAATGTTGCTTTCTGGTGTTGTATTTGCCACCGAAATTACGACCGCTACCATTTAATGGCGGAATCCAATAATTTTGTTTAAATTGTCCCTTCCTTGTCAAAATTGCGTAGTAATCTCATTTAAAAATATTTCACTACCTGGTAAAATTTCATTTGCGGTCCCCAACCTTAACTTTAATACGCAACACCCATTTTCATACGAAAGCAGCATTACAAGAAGAATTGGCGACCATTGTGACAGGACATGTACAAATAATATATATATCAGATAGTAAATTTATTTGAAATGTTTAGTTAAGATTTTTGTGAAGATTGCGCCTTTTCATGTCACTAATCCTGATAATGTGTTTTGTTTCATGCGTCAACAATGAATTGTACGGGAAATGAAAATTAATGATTTTGGCAACCGAAGTAAAGTTTAACCAGCCGCTAATTTTGTTTAAATTGTCCCTTCCTTGTCAAAATTGCGTAGTAATCTCATTTAAAAATATTTCACTACCTGGTAAAATTTCATTTGCGGTCCCCAACCTTAACTTTAATACGCAACACCCATTTTCATACGAAAGCAGCATTACAAGAAGAATTGCCGACCATTGTGACAGGACATGTACAAATAATATATATATCAGATAGTAAATTTATTTGAAATGTTTAGTTAAGATTTTTGTGAAGATTGCGCATTTTCATGTCACTAATCCTGATAATGTGTTTTGTTTCATGCGTCAACAATGAATTGTACGGGAAATGAAAATTAATGATTTTGGCAACCGAAGTAAAGTTTAACCAGCCGATAGCAGTTAGACTTCCAATCCAGCCAACAATTGCAGTCACAATAAAGGTAAGATCAGACTCATTATTCAGCTTGCTTGGTGTTTACTAGATTCTTTTATCTGTCGCTAGTGCACTGTAGCAAATTCAGTATTTTTCCATTAGGTACCGCGTTTCCAAAATTTCTCTCGCGGTTCCATTTTTATTTCAAGTGAATATCAGGGAAAGTATCTAGGGATTCCCCCTTTGCCCCACTACCAGCTTGTCTGATAATTGGCTGAATAGAACCGCGACTCTTTATGGGCCGGATCTCAAACAGCCCGCTCCAATCCTCGGAGTGGAGAATGAAAAAAATAAGTTTAAGTCTTTTTTTCTAATAGTTAATGCTGCGTGTAATTAAGCTTATCTTTGCTTTTCTCTCTCGAAGTTTCTCTCGCGTACGTGTGAACGATTCCACAAGTAATTTCAGTAATTTTCCTTGTGAAATTTATAAGACCCCCCTCTGTTATCAATTTTTGCCAAAATTCAACAAATATTATGGTTAAAACCGCAGTCAGTTTAGCAACATGGCATCTGAACAAAATCTAAACGTTCCCCAACAATCTGTTCAGAACGTAGAAGACAACATGGCTGCCAGCTCTATCGAGCAAATTCCACAGCTGAACCAGTCCAGGACGGTGAGTTCAATGTCATCGACGAAGTCTCATGCTCCAATGTTACTGCTGACAAAGTACTAGAGGAAACTACTATGGAACTGCATATAGGGACCGATCTGACCTAGAAACAACGTCAGCAGGTGTTAAACACACCACACCAATTTTCCGATGTATTCTGGGCCAGGCAGGAGTAGAACCAGATGAAACAGCCCACGATAAAGCACGGTATCAATACTGGTGATCATCCACCAATTAACCAGAGTTCATACAGAGTGTCGCCAGCTGAAAGATGGATAATTCGGGAAGAAGTGGAGAAGATGTTTCACGATGACATTATTCAACCCTCAGAGAGTCCCTGGTCGTCTCCGGTGGTCCTCGCGAAGAAGAAGGATGGTATGTGGCGTCTCTGTGTCGACCATCGGTGGCTGAACAAAATCGCAGAGAAAGATGTTTACCCATTGCCACGCATTGACGGCACCTTGGATTGATTGAAAAGAGCTACATACTTCTCAACCATGGTCATGCACACCGGTTACTGGAAAATCGAGGTTGACGAAGTTAACAGGGAGATGACTGCTTTTATTACACCTGATGGCCGCTATGTCTATGTAATGGCCCGGCCACATTCTAAAGCGTGATGTACAACTTGCTTCGATACCTTAAATGTACGGCATGTCTTTGTTATCTAGATGACATTATCTCAAGGACATTTGCAGAACATCTAAGCCGCCTGCCAACTATGTTCAAATAGAAGGTTTCCGCCTCAACCCAAAGTAGTGCCTCTTCGTCGCCAAAGAGATAAAAATCCTGGGGCACCTAGTGAACGGAGATGGTGTCCGTCCTGATCCAGGTAAACTAAGGGCAGTCACAGAATTTCCAATTCCTTCGCACCTCCGTGATAGACGTTTTCTCCGGCTGTGCTCATGCTAACGTCGCTTCATAAAACGTTTTTGTAACAAGGCACCTATGTTGCAAGAATTTCTTCAGGTAGACCCCACGTTTTACTGGGATGAGACGAAACATAGACCTTTCCGGGAACTAAGGAGGCTCTAACTTCCGCACCAGTTCTAACCCTAAATAACGAGAATATGGAAACCGAACTTCACACAGACGCTACCAGTTATGGGATTGGTGCAGAGCTCGTACAAATTCAGGAAGGTGCTGAAAAGGTAATATCCTATGCATCAAGGGTTCTCTCAAAGTCCGAGATAAACTACTCTACAACCGAGAAGGAATGTCTCGAAGTTATCTGACCTATCAAGAAGTTCCGGACATATTTATTCCGTAAAGCATTCACCGACGTGACAGACCTCTATTCTTTATGTTGACTTACCAATTTGAAGGATCCATCAGGTCGACTTGCAAAATAGGCACTAAGACTCTAAGAGTAGGCTACTACGTCACAGTGGTATTCAAAAACTGGCGGAAACACAATGACGTCGACTATTTTTTGAGGAATCCATTAGCTGAACAAAACATCATGGATGAAATTTCAGCCCTCATTGAGTTAGATGACATTACAGCTGAAGAGATGGAAGATTTAGCATTTATTATAGAGGCCTTGGAGAAAGAAGAACCGACCAAAGAAGATTTTCAACTTCTAAATGGGACAATTTATAAGAGCAACTATAATCCACTGGGTCCCATATGGCTGCTGGTTTTTCCAGCTCATCTTCGGCCAGCTGTTCTTAAGTATTTCCACGGTTCTTCAGTATCTGGTCATCTGTGATTCGTGAAGACCCTAGACAGAACCAGACGCAGGTATTACTGACAAGATGTCTACCGATCTGTTAAGCACTATGTGAGTCACTGTAAGCAGTGCCAGAGACGGAAGCATGTGCCGCAGTTACCTCCAGGTCATCTGGTACCAATTCCACCTGCAGCAGCTCCATTCCGCTGGATTGGAATCGAACTTTTTATGTATGTTTTCGAAGTCGACAACTGGTGACTGATGGATAATAGACTGGACTGACCTCACCCGCTACACTGTCACCAAACCTGTGTCGACTACAGAAGCTCCAGAGATAGCAAAATTCCTAGTAGAAGACATTATTCTGAAGCATGGTGCACCACCTGTAATGATATCTGATCGAGGAAAAGAATTTGAGTCAAAACTAGTATCAGAGATAATGCCACGTTGCGACATTGTCCACATAATATCAACTGCCTACCATTCTCAGACAAATGGTCTTACAGAACATTTTAAGAAGACGTTATCAGATATGCTGTCGACGTACGTCGATGATGAGAAGAAGCACTGGGATACAATATTGCGAGTCGTGACATTTGCTTATAAGACAGCAAGGCAAGACACCACAGGCTTTATGCCGTTTTTCCTGCTCCATGATCGCGAAGCTGAGATGACAATGGATACGCTGTTCCCGGTCCAACCAGACGACACGCAGGATGACTACATGAAACAGCCCGTCACCAGGCTCGTAGAAGCAAGACACCTGTCTCGCTTAATGACACTGGACGCCCAGGAGAACTGGTATGATTTTTACCCCTGTACGTAATGTTGGGCTATCGGAAAAATTACTGAAGCGATACTTTGGTCCGTATCGTGTCATACGCTGCCTGTCAGACGTCACAATACTAAGTCGAGGATTGTGAGCAGTCCTCAAAACGAGAAGAACGAAAAGACATTGTTCACGTCCTCCGAATGAAGCCTTACCAAGATCCTAAAGAAAAGTACTCTGAAGACCATTATGATAATTATGACGCCATGACAGGAGGGTCTTGCGCCGGTCATCGTCACTGTATGGAGGGTGTGCAGGCAGAATGGAAGGATTCTCCAGAACTGCTATATGGAGGACCAATGACAAGATCCAGGACACAGCAGCTGGCTCCTAAGGGAACCTGTTCTTTCAGGAAGGAGAGAAATGCCGCGAGTCTTTCCATGGAATGCGTGGTGCAGTTATAAGCGTGGCAGATCGCTGTGTTGGAGGCCCCTGGCTCAAATCTCGCCACTGGCAGAAGAAATTTCTTTCTTTCTATTTATTATTTATAGAAAGATCAAAATATTTCTCATCTTTGATGTAATTGTAAGTTACAGAAAATTCTTTCTATGTATAAATAGTAGCAGGAAGCAGTCTGTATTGCGTGTACGCTTGTGTTAGCAATAAGCCTGTTCTTAGCGTAAAGTGTTGTGCTCTATTGAGGTCCACCTTTCGAATTCTGGAGTACCTGCAGTTTTCAGATTATCAAGCACCTACCGTCTATGATTTCCTCAACTGGACATGGTACTGTATTTAATTTAAAAAATCGTCAGTAGATGGAGTAGCCCAACAGAAATAATTGATACGTTATGTTTATGTCAGAGATTTTTTGTGCTCAACAAATAATGAATGGATTTAAGGAATGCAATTAGATTATGGACATGGACATACGAGGTATGTGCACAAAGTAAGTTCCGTTTGGTTATATAAAACAAACGTGTACAGATACAGAAAAAGTATTTATTGTACAAAAATATACAACTATTAAACTACTTTTCTACATAGCTTCCGAAATTTTGTAGGCATTTGTCATAGCGTGGCAGACGTCTTTTTATGCCTTCTTCGTAGAAGGTTGCCGACTGGGTATTCAACCATGTGGTACCATGCTCATCATCATCGCAGAAGTGTTGAAAGATTTTAGGTGTAAGAAGAAAGTCGCTAGGAGCGAGACTGTACGGAGGATGATCAAACACGTGCCAGTGAAATTCCCGTAAGAGTTGTTTTGTCACATTCGCCTTGTGAGATCGGGCGGCAACGTGAAGGGAAGAAGACTTCTTTCATCTCTTGTTACACTTAAAATCTGTCCTTGTTGGTCAACACTTCAACGATGATGAGCTGAAAGAACATGTTTGCCACATGGTTGGATACACAGGCGGCAACCTTCTATGAAGAAGGCACACAAAAACGTGTTCCACGCTATGCCTACAAAATTTCGGAAGTTATGTAGAAAATTAGTTGAACAGTTACAGATTTTTATACAATAAATATTTTTTCTGTATCTGTTCACGTTTGGTTTATATAAACAAACGGAACTTACTTTGTGGACATACCTCGTATTACTCCCAGAAATAATGTTTGATGATTTCTAACTAGTTAGGATCGTAAATATACTACTTACACACGCACAAGCAACATGATTACAGACAAACATTATTCTACTTTTTATTATGTTATGGCAAATAGCAAGTAACATTTTTATGACTTACTGGGTATCTGTATCTTGTGGATACATCAGTGACTTTCAGTAGTTGTTGGTGGTGGCTTGTAGGGAGGGATATGTATCTGCCTGTAAAAGTCGGGGCTTTCAGTAGTTGTTGGTGGTGGCTTGTAGGGAGGGATATGTATCTGCCTGTAAAAGTCAGGGCTTTCAGTGGTTGGTGGTGGTGGCTTGTAGGGAGGGATATGTATCTGCCTGTAAAATTCGGGGCTTTCAGTAGTTGTTGGTGGTGGCTTGTAGGGAGGGATATGTATCTGCCTGTAAAAGTCGGGGCTTTCAGTAGTTGTTGGTGGTGGCTTGTAGGGAGGGATATGTATCTGCCTGTAAAAGTCGGGGCTTTCAGTAGTTGTTGGTGGTGGCTTGTAGGGAGGGATATGTATCTGCCTGTAAAAGTCGGGGCTTTCAGTAGTTGTTGGTGGTGGCTTGTAGGGAGGGATATGTATCTGCCTGTAAAAGTCGGGGCTTTCAGTAGTTGTTGGTGGTGGCTTGTAGGGAGGGATATGTATCTGCCTGTAAAAGTCAGGGCTTTCAGTGGTTGGTGGTGGTGGCTTGTAGGGAGGGATATGTATCTGCCTGTAAAATTCGGGGCTTTCAGTAGTTGTTGGTGGTGGCTTGTAGGGAGGGATATGTATCTGCCTGTAAAAGTCGGGGCTTTCAGTAGTTGTTGGTGGTGGCTTGTAGGGAGGGATATGTATCTGTCTGTAAAAGTCGGGGCTTTCAGTAGTTGTTGGTGGTGGCTTGTAGGGAGGGATATGTATCTGCCTGTAAAAGTCGGGACTTTCAGTAGTTGTTGGTGGTGGCTTGTAGGGAGGGATATGTATCTGCCTGTAAAATTCGGGGCTTTCAGTAGTTGTTGGTGGTGGCTTGTAGGGAGGGATATGTATCTGCCTGTAAAAGTCGGGGCTTTCAGTAGTTGTTGGTGGTGGCTTGTAGGGAGGGATATGTATCTGCCTGTAAAAGTCGGGGCTTTCAGTAGTTGTTGGTGGTGGCTTGTAGGGAGGGATATGTATCTGCCTGTAAAAGTCAGGGCTTTCAGTGGTTGGTGGTGGTGGCTTGTAGGGAGGGATATGTATCTGCCTGTAAAATTCGGGGCTTTCAGTAGTTGTTGGTGGTGGCTTGTAGGGAGGGATATGTATCTGCCTGTAAAAGTCGGGGCTTTCAGTAGTTGTTGGTGGTGGCTTGTAGGGAGGGATATGTATCTGTCTGTAAAAGTCGGGGCTTTCAGTAGTTGTTGGTGGTGGCTTGTAGGGAGGGATATGTATCTGCCTGTAAAAGTCGGGACTTTCAGTAGTTGTTGGTGGTGGCTTGTAGGGAGGGATATGTATCTGCCTGTAAAATTCGGGGCTTTCAGTAGTTGTTGGTGGTGGCTTGTAGGGAGGGATATGTATCTGCCTGTAAAAGTCGGGGCTTTCAGTAGTTGTTGGTGGTGGCTTGTAGGGAGGGATATGTATCTGCCTGTAAAAGTCGGGGCTTTCAGCATTTGGTGGTGGTGGTTTGTAGGGAGGGATATGTATCTGCCTGTAAAAGTTGGGGCTTTCAGTAGTTGTTGGTGGTGGCTTGTAGGGAGGGATATGTATCTGCCTGTAAAAGTCGGGGCTTTCAGTAGTTGTTGGTGGTGGCTTGTAGGGAGGGATATGTATCTGCCTGTAAAAGTCGGGGCTTTCAATAGTTGTTGGTGGTGGCTTGTAGGGAGGGATATGTATCTGTCTGTAAAAGTCGGGGCTTTCAGTAGTTGTTGGTGGTGGCTTGTAGGGAGGGATATGTATCTGCCTGTAAAAGTCGGGGCTTTCAGTAGTTGTTGGTGGTGGCTTGTAGGGAGGGATATGTATCTGCCTGTAAAAGTCGGGGCTTTCAGTAGTTGTTGGTGGTGGCTTGTAGGGAGGGATATGTATCTGCCTGTAAAAGTCGGGGCTTTCAGTAGTTGTTGGTGGTGGCTTGTAGGGAGGGATATGTATCTGTCTGTAAAAGTCGGGGCTTTCAGTAGTTGTTGGTGGTGGCTTGTAGGGAGGGATATGTATCTGCCTGTAAAAGTCAGGGCTTTCAATGTTTGGTGGAGGCCAGTATTGTGGTTTTGGTGGGACGTGTATCTGTCTTCCACTGCTGTGTCCTTTCCAGTCTGAGTTGGGAATGTAGAGTTCTGGGGGTAACATAGAGGTGCTCACTCTTCCGACTGGAAATGTAATTTTGTCTAAGGGGTAACTGTGGTAAGGAGACGATACATGCTGCTGATTCCCACTGCTGGATCTTCGTCTTCTCAAGTGGAAACTGGAAGTGTTGCAGTTCTTGAAGGCAGATGTCGATAGCAGGCCGACTGATTGTAGTGGAGCTGCTGCTGCTGTTATTGTAGGTCCTGGAAAAATAAATGCGTCAATCAGGGCCTTCTCTAACAACAACAACATAATCCTCACCACCGTCTATAAAAGAAATATTGACTGTCATTCACACCATTAATATATAAGTGTGCTCACTTTATGTGGAAAACGTAAGCTATTTAGTTCACTGTAAATTAGTAATCGTGAAGGTTTTATAGCGTAGAAATACAAATGGGTGGATAATGTAGTAACGTACGTAGGTTCGTCCCGGGCACGACGTTAAACTGCCTCCCAACCCAAGGTGTGGTGCGACCCGTGCTGAGGGGAGCGTGGCACATGGGTGGATGTGACTCGAACGGAGCCTCAGGGATACCGGGCGACCTCCCTGAGTAAGTTGCCTTGCACCGTGCGGGTTTATCGTTGTGTGGACCATATAAATCCCCAAATCTCGTGGGACTAAGATGAACACGGAGAAAAATATTATTTTAAAAGAATCCGGGGGGGGGGGGGGCAATCTGAGACCTCAGATACGCAAACATCGGGATCAGGACCGACGGAGTGCACTCCTACTTCTCAGTCAGGGTCTAGACCTGAGCAAGAAGTGGGAACTGTAACAGAGAAGTTGTACCAGATTATGATTAAGGCCTTGTCTTGGGCTCAGAGGAGGAAACTTCTCAAGAAACAGAAGCAAAAGGAAGGAAAAGAATGGCTTCCTAAACATAAGTGGAGGGAATCAAAAGGGCTTGAGCCCAAGACCCCCAAAAGGGTCCAGAACCCAAAAGTCTCGACAGAGGATTTGAGGGTAATTAACCAAAAGGTCGTTCCGGAAGGACGAACCCTGGTGGTGGAGGTCGGAGAGAAGTCCCTGAAGGCAATGCGAGAGCAAGGCCTGAAACTGTTTTTAGGGTTCTCTCGCAGGTCGCCGTCAGGGTAATCAAAGACCTTAAAGGCAATAATGGCAGCAAGATGGGGACTGGAAGTACTGCAGATAAACCTGCAGCACAGTAAAGGGGCCACTGCTGCCCTGAGCCGTCGCCTGGGGAGACAGGAGGTGGACGTGGCCCTGATACAAGAACCCTATTTATACAAAGGGGATGGTACTGGAGGTAAGCTGATTTATGCCAGAAATCTAAAAAACTCCAGAACATGCATTTATGTTAGAAATGGAATGCCTTTCATACCAATGATGGATTTTTGTTCCACGGACCTGGTGACCAACAGGATGCAGCAGTGTGAGGAAGGTATCAAGAGGGAAATTGTTTTGGCATCAGCATACCTTCCTTACGAAGACAGCTCTCCTCCTCCTTTGGAAGTGAGGAGACTGAGGGAAGCCTGCCATCGGCAAGGTGACGAACTGTTGGTGGGATGTGATGCCAATCCCCGCAATCTATCGTGGGGCAGCAAGGACACCAACAGTAGAGGTGAGCAACTTCTTGAATTTCTCCTATCTAACAACTTGGAGATCCTGAATAGGGGTGATGAACCTACATTCAGGAATAGTAGAAGGGAAGAAGTAATTGACATAACTTTTGGTTCCATGATGATGGGAAGTTATGTCAAACAGTAGCATGTGGTCCTGGAGCCATCCTCGTCAGATCAAATGTATATTAAATTCAAGGTTGAAATGGGAACCAGACAGACCATGACCTATAGGAATCCCAGGAAAACGGACTGGGAGACATATAGCAGAGACCTTGACTTCAGCCTATCAGAAATTAAAACTTCGATAAGGAATCCAGCAAAGTTTGAGGAAGTAGCAGAGGCCGTAACCTCTGCTATAGTGACCTCATACCAGGACAACTGCTCAATCACCAAGAAGTGCACAAATAGGAGTGTGCCTTGCTGGAATAATAACCTGGAAATGCAAAGGAAACAGGTACGAAGACTGTTTAACCTTCGAGGCACAAAAGACAATGGGAAAGATATCGTGAGGCCCTTGTCAATTACAACCTTGTGATCAGACGGGCAAAGGAGGCATCCTGGTATTCTGTGAGGAAGTGGAGGGCACGGCTGCTCAAGCGAGACTTCATAAAATCCTCACTAGGGTACCAACTAATCCAGGAGGAACATTGAGGAAGGAGGATGGGGAGTATACAAAGACAGCACATGAAACGCTGGAACTGCTCCTCAAGACTCACTTTCCTCAATATACTCTGGGGGATAACTCAGACCAGAATGCGATTCCTGAGAGACAACGGTTCTCAGGTATTCACAAAGAGGATCTGGCCAAGGAGTGTGTCGATTTCAGTAAGGGCCGATGGGCGGTGGGAACATTTCAACCGTTGAAGTCACCTGGCCCCGATGGAATCTATCCAGCTCTCCTACAACAAGCGGGAGAAAATCGTATTAGATTCCTATGCAGGTTATTCAGGGTTAGCCTAGCAGCAGGAATCATTCCCAATGCCTGGAGGGCAGAGAAGGTTTTCTTCATTCCAAAGCCAGGGAGAATTGATCATACCAAGGCCAAGGATATGAGACCAATCAGCCTGTTCTCCTTCATTCTTAAGACATTGGGAAAGCTGGTTAATGTGCATGTTGGAGAAAGGAGGTTAAGTAGGGCTCCTCTACATTCAAACCAACATGAATATCAACCAGGTAAATCATGTGAGACAGCTCACCACCAATTTGTTGGGAAGATGGAGAAAGCACTACACTTTCAGGAGATAGCCCTCTGTATCTTCCTGGACATTGAGTGGGCTTTTAGCAACACGACCTGCTTAGGGCAGCAGAGGTGCATGTCCTAGGGACCACTATATGTAGGTGGACTAGGGCCATGCTCAGTGGAAGAAAGGTAGAGGCTACCATGATGAATGAAAAAATGGTAATCAACACCACTAGGGGTTGCCCGCAAGGAGGAGTTGTTTCCCCTTTATTGTGGAATCTAGTGGTGAATGATCTCATTGGAGAATTAAACTCTAGGCAGTACTTTTGCCAAGGATATGCAGATGATCTTGTCAGAGTAATATTTGGCAAATTTGCTGACACGGTGAAGAATATGGCACAAGGTGCATTGGACATTGTGCAAGACTGGTGCAGAAAACAGGATCTGGGGGTTAGTCCTAAGAAGACTGTTGTTGTACCATTCACAAAGAAACAAATCCAACACTCAAGTTGCAATCTAAAGCTTTTCAATGAAGCACTATCTGTGAAGGAGACAGTGAAATATCTAGGGGTTACCCTAGATGAGAAACTGACATGGACCCCTCACATTAGGAATATTTGTTCCAAGGCAAAAGGTACTTTAGTAAGTACCAGGAGAGCTTGTGGCAAAAATTGGGGCCTGAGGCCCAAGTGTATGCACTGGATATACACCACAATTATTAGACCCAGGATGACCTATGGGGCGGTCGTGTGGTGGAAGAAGGTAGAACAGCAGGTTGCTGCTAAGGAGCTTGGTAAGGTGCAGAGACTAGCCTGCTTAGCCATAACAGGCGGAATTAGCAGCACACCAACTGCTGGGATGGAAACCATGCTGGATATGCCCCCACTACACCTTTGGGTCAAGATGGAGGCAGCAGCTGGTGCATACAGGCTCAAAACTGGTAACAACTGGAACTCTTTGGGATATCCAGAATCACACACTAAAATAGTGAGTGAGGTAAATATAGGAAATATGCTTCAACAAGCCTTTCAGTATAACAATTGGAAGTTGGGAGCAGTGGGAGACAATAGTTCGACACCGTACGGGGGATATTGTCTGGTTCACTGACGGGTCGAAATCAGACCAAGGCGTTGGGCCGGGGTATACAGGGTGCAGCCAAGACTGGAGGGCGTCATCTCTAGGGAAACAGGCCTCAGTATTCCAGGCCGAAATCACTGCCATCAGGGCATGTGTGGAGGAGAATTTGCGTAGGTGCTACAAAGATCGTAGCATCTACATCTATTCAGACAGCCAGGCAGCCCTGAGATCACTGGCAGCTCCTGCAACAAGGTCTAAAATTGTTACAGAATGTCACAGGGTTCTGGTGGAGCTAGGGAAAAGCAATAGAGTGGGTCCCTGGCCACTCGGGGATCAGTGGCAACGAACATGCCGCCGGCCGCAGTGGCCGAGGTGACTGAGGCGCTCCAGTCACGGTCAGCACGGCCATTACGGTCGGGGGTTCGAATCCCCCCTCGGGCATGGATATTTGTGCCGTCCTAGTTCGTAAGTAGTTCATAAGTAGTTTGTAAGTTTAGGGACTGATGACCCCGTAGTTAAGTCCCATAAGCTTTACAAACATTTGAACATTTGAACGAACATGCCGACAGATTAGCCAGGATGGGGGCAGAGTCTCCATTTATTGGATCAGAACCTGTCCTGACAATCACCAAGGCAATGATCAAATTGGAGCTACGTAACTGGCTCAGAAGACAGCACGTAGAATATTGGACCAAAGTCCATCAACAAAAACATGGCAAGGTAATGATGCCAAAGCCATGTTTTAAAAGAAGCTCTGCAATCCTGGGCTGAACAGGAGAGAGATTAGACTCATGGTTGGATTGCTGACAGGCCATGGGAATTTCAAAAAACACCTACATACAATGGGAATAACAGAAGAGGACCGTAAATGTAGGATCTGTGATGACGGTGATGAAACTGCATCGCATCTAATCTTCGAATTCATTGCATTGGAGAGTAAAAGGTACAGAACATTTGGGACAACCAGACCCGAAGAAATTGTGTCTAATAAAGAACTGGTAAAGGGACTCCTTGCACTGTTCAAGGGCATTGGTTGGCTTTACTAGATATACAGGGAGCGATACCGCACAATAAACTTAGTTTCGGTGCGGGCAGTGGCGGGTTCGACCAAGACTGTTTTGGCTACCCTGGAAAAATCAAATCAAATCAAATCGTAGGTAGAAACACTTACAGGAACATGTTACAGTTCGAGATTTCAACGAGTGGCAGGCAGAAGGCCGCAGACCCTTCCAGGTATGCCATTTGCACTTTTGTGGGGTTTCATCTTATAGTCATAGTAAGCAGACGTTAATATGTTAGACAAACTCTCAGCTGTGATACCAAAACGCTTCCGGTTCTTTTTTACGAGCGAATGTAACGTAATTTCATGAAATCACATGGTAGCTCAGAAATTTTGCATAGTAAAAATTTCAAATCGATTACAAAATTAAGGCACTATTGTGTAAACTGATGTGGTATTCAGGCGTTATTTTTACAATTTAAGTATCAAGTACTTTTCATCATTTGTCGTCTATATAATATGCATTTTTAAATTGAATGAAATATATGCCATGTTGTGCAGCATTTGACTTAAAACTAGTATCAGTAAACAGTTTCATGGTGTCTTGAATAAAGTGCCGTGTAAAAAATAAAGTGTATGCAGAAACCGCGGCCATTTTTCCGCCGTGTTTATGCAACCCATCAGTCCATAAGGCCGCTGTTGGCCGCGTCCAGGTGCAGGGCGTCTTTCAAATGTCTGTAATTCTATCGGACCAAACTGCGTGGTCATCAGTCCGTAGCTTACAAACTACTTATACATAAACCTAGGTAAACTAACCTAAGGACAAACACACACACCCATGCCCCAGGGAGGACTCGAATCTCCACGGCGAGCATCCGCGCGCTCTGCAGCGAGACGCTTTAGACCGCTCGGCTACTCCACCGCGGCTGAAGATAAGGGACTCTATAATACTTAAAACGGAAATCAACGTGAAATAAGTTCAAACCAAGTAAGTTGAAATGTGTTCATAAAAAAAATGTAAGAAATGTCTAATATTGAGCCTCCTGTTTTGTGTCGAGTAACTTGCTTGCAAGAAAATGTATAATATTGCTTCTACTGTGTGTATCGATAAGTGTACTGAAGTCTGTAAAATTTCATCTCTGGCAAAGATTATGTATCGCATAGCATTGTAGCTCGCGCAGATAGAGAGAGAGTAGCACTTGTGGTTTAGCTCGCATAGAGAGTGCTTAAGTTTTGTGTATGGCTCCGATGTAGAGTAGAGGCTGCTGTGCCAGCAAGTTGATTTGATTGTATTTGGAATATATATTGTATTTTTATTACTATGAAAATGTTGTACCACCACTGCAATGAAGGTAATTACATTTAATGTCATTATAAAAGGTTGTATTATGTAGGTAATGTAATGGTGATTATTAATAATAAGTAACAAAGTTGACCATTCTTTCCTGTTTCATTTACGTAGTTAGAAGATTAACCTACTTCCTTCATTTGATAATTAGTTATTTGTGGATTTAAAGTGCAGTATTTATTTTGGTAATCTTGTTGAACAGATTTCGTTATTTGTGCCATAGTAAATCATTGTTATGCAACACTGCAGTTAATTGATTATGATACTGAATTTTGATAATCAGGTACTGATCTGCAAAAAATTATCGCAGTCAAACATTAAGCAAAGTGGTTTGTGTTTTGTAATATCTTTCTCGCAGTCAAATTTTTTGAATATAGTCAGTGTCTGTTTCATATGGTGACTTGCCACAGTTGATTTGTTAAAAGATCCGTTGCGCACATAATCAGTTTAATGCACTGTTTCTTTTTTAACAGTATATACATCAATATCAGGGCCATAATTAAGCCAAATTGCTGTGTGAATGAACAATCTGCTGTCTGATTAAACGATAGGTTCAACATCAAACAACACACATATAGCTTTTAAAGTTTCATCCTTATTGAAGATGCATTTATTTTCATAAATGGAAAAAGGTTTTATAACAATGAATTAATTGTTGTTATGTTATTGTTACACACCTAAATCAACTTTATATATTCAACTTCATAATTAACCGTGCTTTTCTGAAGTCCTGTATGAGTTTCTTGACTTTCACAACAAACAAAGTGTCACGTTCGGAAACTTAAGCTAATTTCACCGAATTTTAACTTGAAAAATAGTAATTATTTAAGGGACAAATTCATGACAGTTGTTTTCTGTTACATTAAATGACACATGTAGAAATGATAAATTATTTAAAAACACGAGGTCAGTTTTCTCATCTTTCGTCCGATTTCAAATGGAATAGCCCACATGGGTGGGCAAAGAGTCAGTCACCAATCCACAAGAAATGGTTGCGCGCCGTCCGAGCTCATCCGTGTTATGTCATAACAGAGGCAACTCACAAGAAGTCGTTGCTATCAGGGAGGCAGTGGCGGCTTGTACAAAATTTGACCAGTGTGCTACAATATTACAAACATAAACAGGGAACAAAATATACTAAAATAAAAAGTCAACCTTTGTATGATTGCCTTTAATTAAATATCAATTAATACTGTATTGACAGTACGACCTTCAGGGGAATCTATAACAGCGCTGCTAACTGCATGTATTCACTGCAGGTAGTAAATATAACGGTTAAAAATATTAATTTTATTTACAGAAATTAAAAATTTAGACTCAGAGGTATTTGAATACGAGCGTCACACAGGTAGGTTTGAGAGACAACGCGCAAGACGCCTGAGCCAGCGCGCTATTTGACTCTGTATGCCGCAATATTCGTCTTCCGCAGCCGTTACACGCAGCGCGCAGAGAAATTGAGAAATATTGATCTGGTGCTGCGGTCGGTCTCAGCACACAAGTCGCCAGGCCTGACGTCACGTCTGCGCATGCGCACTAGCCAACAGACGACTGCGCCGCCTCTCTGCGCATGTACCAGCGCGGCTGAATCCCACTTCAGCACACGGAGCTGGTTTCCAGCTATCGCGGCGAGAGCGCTCCAAAATGCGTGTTCATCCTTATTACTAGAATTCTAATAAGCATTGGAAGGGAACTGGCATAATTTTATTGTGATATCTGGCTCATATTCCAAGAGAAAGGACGTAATTTTATAGCGATTTCTCGCTTGCATTCGAAGAGAAATGGCATAATTTTAGTAATATATTTACAGTGGGCCGCAGCACATTATCACCAGCCGCCACTGCAGGGAGGGTCGGAAAATGACTTCCAAATTTTTTTCCTCACTGGTATTGTAGCTTGACAGAGGGTTGTAAGTTTTAATATGCAGGTCTAGCCAGATTAAGAAACAAAAATGACATGTGTGTTGCTGTTGTCAACTTGTAAAGAACAGTTGTGGCGTACCCTATATCGTTGTTCTTGTTAAATTATAACTCCTTGCCCCTGGGCCTCGTACCCAAGCACTGGTTATATTGCAAGGGGTTCCCACTAAGTAGACAAGAATGAGTACTATGAGTTGGGATTGTTATTTTGGTAGGCTTTATCCTACAGAAACATTTATAGACGTTCCTCAACAAAAATTGACAATTTTAATAATAACAATTATGTAATTTCAACACTGTATATTTAATTCCTATTATTTACACGATAAGCTTATTTCGACTTTCTAGTCATCTTCAGGTGTTATGCCTGCAATACATACGTTTTTATAAAATTTACTACTATGCTGCCTGCTTTTTTATATAGATGTAAAAGAAATGCTACATACCACATTCTGTCATACTGTTCATTTCAATATTATTGTGACGTGATATATTCTTCTTCTTTTATATATATATATATATATATATATATATATATATATATATATATATATATATATATATATATATATCACGTAACTAATAATATTGTGCTGTCATGCAAGATCTGTAAGTTACAGATTTTGGCAGTTACTTGACAGCTCTACAGAGATGTAATATGCTTACATTATTTGCACAGAGAATATATATCTATGAGGCAAAGCTTTTATTTAAATTTAACGAAATATGTTGGGATATTTTATCTTTGATAATTTTGTTGCACTATTATCTATAATTGGCAGTGGGATTATTTATCCGTTGTCATGCACTAAAATATGAAAAAAATTATCGAAATAATTTTTGTGCTTGAAATCTGTTTGATCGTTTAGCAAATTATTTGTGTTTTTAATTGCATGTAGGCATACTTCCATTTCTTCAAGAATATTCATCTCGTATCCCTTCTGTGCAATATGCAAAATTTCTAGTGCATTATCTAAGGTGCAACTGTGTGATTTTCGGACTGCAAATGTTGATAAAATGTGGAAGGTTTCTCTTCACTTTCTCTAGTGTGTTCTTTGTATCTTATAGTGAAATTTCGCCCAGTCTGTCCTATATAATACTTATTACATGAATTACAAGATATTTTATAAATTCCAGAGTTAAGAAATTTTGAAGGTTTGGTGGTATGTGTTACGAATTTGTGTTTAAGGGTGTGTCTGTTCTGAAATGCAAAAGTGGCGTTAGTCTTTCTAAAAATTTGCTGCATTTTATTAGATATTTTACCTAGGTATGGTGTACTGATGTAAATTGGTTTATTTAGCTTTGACGTTTCCCTCTGTAATGTAATTTCTGTTCGTGTTGTTGGTGGTCTAGGACTCGTTTTGTTGTTATAGAGCTTTAGAATAATGCTGGGGTCATATTAATTTTGTTGTGCAATGTATTGCAGTATGGTCATTTCTTTTTGCTTGGCTGCATCATCTAATGGTAAGTTTATAAGTCTATTTATCATTGCATGGAAGAATGCTAATTTATGTGAACTAGGATGGCAAGAATGAGCGTGGATAATGTTGGTCGTTGTTGTTGGTTTCCTATATATTTCAAATCTGTGTTTATTTTGCACATTTTGTATAGTAAGGTCTAGATGGTTAATCGTTTTGTTGGTTTCTAGTTCCATAGTAAATTTGATTTTAGGGTGTAGATTGTTGATAAGGCCATGAATATTATTTATGTCTGTTTCATTTCCATCTATGAGAACGATTATGTCGTCCACATATCGATAATAATAGATAATTTTGTTTGTTTCTTGGTGTAGGAAAAAACGTTCTTCGAGGGTATTTAAAAATATATCCGCTATGGTGCTTGCTAGGTTACAACCCATTGCAACACCATCTGGTTGTGTATAAAAATTGTCTTCAAATTTGAAATAGTTTTGTTCTAAGACTAGGTGTAGCAGATTTATAATTTCGTATGTACTGTTAATTGGAAGTTTTTTATTACTGAGTAAGTTAAGTTCTATTATATGAATGGTTTCTTTGATAGGGATATTTGTAAATAGGTTGATAATGTCAAATGAAACAAATTTTCCATTAATAGGGATATCTATGTTATTTATATTTGCTGCAAGGGTTCTGGAATTTTTGATGGTATATTGTTTCTTATAAGTGTAATATTTCTGTAGTAGTGTATTTAATTTTTTACTAATCAAGTAAGTGGGACAATTTATACTATCCACCACTGGCCGAACAGGACATAATTCTTTATGTGTCTTGGGATGTCCCCTCAATTGTGGTGTTTTAGGGTTCATTGGGATGTATTTTAATTTATCTTTGTCTGATAAAATTGATGAACAAGATTTAATAACCTTTCTTGTTTGAGCTATATATTTGTTGGTAGGATCACGTGGAATTTTTATAATACCATTTTTGTCGAAAAATTCAAATACTTTCTGTATGTAGTCTTGTTTGTTAATTAAAAACAGACTACCTCCTTTATCAGCTTTAATTGCTATAACATTATTTTGTTCTAACTTATGGTTTATATCTTTTAGCGTTGATCGTTCTAGATATGTGCGTCTTGGATACTTGTAGTTAGATTTATTTTCTAGAGCATTAGCTACTTTCACTGTGATTTCGTTTTTTATTTTTATTTTAATTCAATTTGTTATACACACGCAAATAATAATGACTAGCGACAGATAAGGTATCTGAGGTGTAATGCAGAACCAGTACACATGCTTTGCAAGAAAGGCTACGTCCAGTTTTATAACCGAGGGCAAGTTATACCAACAGTGTTCAACAATGAAAAATGTTATTTCAATCCTAACCAAAAAAAAAAAAAAAAAAAAAAAAAAAAAAAAAGGGGGGAAGTAAGAGGGGTTGACTTACTATTAAGGTACAAGTACGGTATGCTGATCCAATGTGGGGTTTTATTCTACTTCAACATAAATTTTCGTTAACAAGACACACATAGGTACTGAACAGATAGTTACTGAACCGGTCATTTTGAACTTCAAAGTAAAATATGAATATATAAATGATATATTAATAGTGAACAGATCACATTTTAAACAATATTACACCATCTATGGTTTTACAATATACAGGTCTCCTATCAACAAGTTAATTGGTAGCTAATTGCATTCTATGTTACACAAGGTGACTGGATAGTAGGAAAGTGTACATAGCAACATAATTAGACACTATTATATGCACATGCAATTGCTTAGTGGCGTGTGATTAACAAATCCAAATGCATATTACGTAGAAGCTGGAGCCACTGGTCGGATATCGGACTGGCCAGTGTGACCAATGGACATCAGAGGAAATTACATTTGGTGCGATACTCTGATAGTAAAAAACATGGTGCGTATGCTGCTTTATCACCCATAAAGGAAAGACTAAACGCTCTTCAAACGTGAATTAACCCGAAACAAATGCACGTGTGCAATGACACAACGAAAATTACCTGAACATCGTTTAAAATTTAGAATAAAATTACAACACGTGGCAACATTAATGCAAAACAAAATTAAATATGACTGTTGAGCATAGTGTACAGCCAACCACAAAGTCACAGCTTGATACTTGGCTGACCAAACTATCTCGCAATGGAAATGAACAAAATTCTTGATAAATAAAAAATTAAAAAAATGTTCAAATGTTTGTGCAGCTTATGGGACTTAACTACGGGGTCATCAGTCCCTAAACTTACAAACTACTTACGAACTAGGACGGTACAAATATCCACGCCCGAGGGGGATTCGAACCCCCGACCGTAGTGGCCGTGCAGACCGTGACTGAAGCGCCTCAGTCCCCTCGGCCACCGCGGCCGGCTCTTGATAATACCTCCTTGCAAGTAATATGGAACGAAAGTACACTTAATTAGAAGCTATTATAGCGACCTGAAAGAGCATTGTGGCTCATTTACGGTAACGCAAAGAAATTAAGTCTGAAGTCACACAAAGAAAAGTATTGAAAATTTTAATATTTCCCAACAAAGAAAACGATAGCATGAAGGTAATGCAAAATCCCACCTAATAAGCAAGAAATGAAAGCCGTAACTGAAAAGGGAAAGACTTAAGAACGACTTGAGGAACACTGCAGTTTCTCTGTGCACCCATTTCTGGATGAATCAACCAATTTAAAAAATTCTGTCAACATATTAATGCCTTTTCTCGTAAAAACTATCCCGCGACTGTAACCTGGGCCCACAATTTCTTAATTTCCCGCATTTGTTACCAAACAGCAGCGAAACGACGCTGCAAGAACCACCAGCGTCCGGTCGTCTCCAGAGACTCCCACTAATGGCCGAGTGCACCAACCTCGGTCAAAAAGCACGATAATCAAGGGTTCCGAGAACACGGTCAAAAGTTAACCGCAATTAAAACGTCTCTGCGGTGCACCAACGTTAATCACCGGTCAGCAAACCGTCGTCAGCCAATCGTACATTTGATCGTGATCAATCCGTGTAGCGCAATGGAAGGCACTCAAGTGATGCAAAGGTGTTAGTTGAGCTTACCTACATGTGTATTCTCGACTATCTTTGGTGAATGACGACAGTACCACGTGATTTGTATGTACAAGATTGTAAATACCGTTAAACTGTACGACGCTTCTCGCTGCTGCAGTGGTTATTTTGGCACCAATGGTAATGACGGCAACTAGGGTGACCAATAAATATTTTTTCGTGACAACTTCAATTAAAACGAAAATTATTTTCTTCTGAACGGACAAGGGTACATACAAGAACCTTTCAACCATAGAGCAGGTACAGTATTAATTTTGCTGCGAGTGAAACGAGCAACAATAACATTTACTCTGTAGCTTGTGAAAAATATTAACGCAATTCTACACTTCATTGTTCATCTGTTGCCAACATAAGCACTGAAGCCCAGCGAGAAGCGTCTTAAAATTTTACCGAATACCGTCATATTGCAAAGAGAAATGATTATTAAAAAACACCCTTAGACAGATTTATATAATTACATAAATTATGATTTATTGTTCGAACCAATCAACACAAATGCCATTGTTGTTCACAGCGCATTTTCCCATGCACCACATGTTCACCTGGTAACAGAAATATACACATACCATGTTTTAATAACACGAAAGCTTTACGATTATAGTTACGGAACATCTCGTAATTTTTTATTCAAAACTTTTTCTGACTTCGATAGTTACCTTACTGGAAATGTTCATTAATTATGGCGCGGCGAATTACTCTTCCTGGCAATGTGTCGTCGCGATATATGTTACAGTTGTCACCAATAAGTATGTTAAATGCACTAGTTGCATATGCTCTTAACGTAATCAACAGTCTGTTCATAGGCGAAACAGGGTTATTTCTATCAGTAGGAAATTCTAACCTGTCATTGATTTGGTTTAACAACCACCACACTTTCTTTGGACAAACAAAATCTTTCTTCGAACTTTTTGTCACTGTAATCGTCAAAAGAGTTTCCCTTTCCCGATTTAAATGATCGAGGTAAAATAAATCTTCGTCAATTCCGTCTAAAACATCAAAACGCGCCGCCACCTTGATACTGCACACTCGTATAACCCTGGTCATCTCGACAAAACCGGGCGTCTGCCACGATCAAATTTAACCGCGATCAATTGCCTCGTTTAACTTTGATCGGTGTCGGTGCACCAAAAACTTGAGTTGACCACGGTTAAATGCCTACTTGACTGCGATTAACTTTTGACCAAGGTTGGTGCACTCGGCCATAAGACTAACTAGGCAGAAAAATGGCTACCGGGCTCTCCGACAGCCGCTGAAATTCAACCATAGACATACTACAAATAAGTAGATGCTTACTGGCGCTAGTGTAGCGCTCCCAAATTGGATAACGACGGAGACGCCATTTGCAGGGAAAACGCGTGTAGATATGGTTCGCCCGTCTGCTGCTTTCAATTGTAGTAATAAGAATGAAAGCAAATATAGGGATAGGAAAGATGTTACAACCTCCACTAGAGTCGTTCATGTTCATTTATTTCAATCTAAGATTACTTTCGCATGATATTTTCTCAAAAAAACTAATAAATCTATGTCTGTGTTCATTTAGGTTTCCTCTTTCTAATTATTTGTTTAATCAGATGTGAAAAGTTAAAACTCGCAGAAAGGAGGTTAAACCAACAGCCAATCATTTACTATGCTCTGCACATTTCGAGGAAAGTTGCTATCTCGAAAATTTCGTGAAAAGAAGACAACTGAAGCAGCATGCTGTACCGACCATATTCGTCTTTCCCTCTCATTTGAACAAGGTACACGTACAGTAGCCTGAAAGTCGCATAATATATGTGGGACTACGTACTGGATTGTGAAACTAATGTAATTACAATACGTAACTATGTAGCTACTAGTATCTTTACCAGGGCACTAAAAAGACAAAATTGCCAAAACAAAGAGAGAGGGTTGAGGTTGTTGAGACTGAGTGTGTAAATGTAAGGCCAGTTTCGAGCTACGTAGAACTATTATTTATTTTCGTGAAGTCCGAGAAAATTGAAAGAAAAGTATGATAAAATAGTGGAAAGGGACAAAATTGTATAACATAAGAAAAATCTGAAGATTGTGTCAAAAGCTCAAAAGGCAGTCGCAGAATATATGTTAGTTACCTAGTATCTTGCAAGAACTGGAGGGGGAAAAATTTTGTTAATAATAGAACAACTTTGTTCATTAACGCCACACATAGTGACATGTTCCTTGAAATATTGGACCACACCAACACCAAAGCACAGTATTCAGAAAAGCTAAAATTTTTGCTACAACTGTAAACTTCTACTCTCCAGATACATATAGGTATGCCGCACTACATTTATCATTGTCACATGAAAGTAAATTATTGTATTGATGGTTTGTCAGGTTTTACTGCATAAGGTTTCGAAATTATAAAAGCACGAATAGTTAACCCATGGTGTATATTGCACCTTAATGTTTGACGAGGGTGGGAACGATTTTGCGGGTTTTGGTTGTGTGCTTACAACAGGAGTAGAGGGATAAGAATGTAGAGAGGCATTGGCTGTTAGGGCAGTAGCAGTCAATGACCACTGGAAGACCCCTATAGTGTACTTTTTACCTAGTAGTGTTTCTGCATGGAAGAAAAAATAGTGTAATTTGAAGAAAGATATATTTTGCAAAGGCAAGTAACTCCAATTGTATCATAATAATCGTGCAGCCAGACGTAATGATTTCACAAAAATTTAAACAAGAACTGCGAAAGAAAAACTTTGTGAACGTAAAATACCATTTTCCGGAATTTAATAGCTTTAATACGACTGTTTTGTTGAATCGAAACTTGCCTCATTTTCGCTCCTAGTTGTTAGAATCACGTAACTAGACGTAATGGTTGCCTGAAAATTTAAACAGAAACTTAAGAAAAAATTTGTGGCCATAAAATATCACTTTCAGTTACTTCAGAGGTTTACTGTGACATTTATGAATTGAAACTTCCAGTTGTCAGAAAGTAGCTCCTCATTCTTGATACAAGAAACTTCAATCTGTGTCTTTCGATGTGAATACAGTGCAAGAACTGTATTCATTTACATAGTTCTGGTGAGATTTTATTAGTCAGTAGAATCTGCGAACGCTATATGCTTCTATTAGTGTCCCTCATATCCTTCAAATTACTCGGCCCGTATTCCACTGCGTGCCTGGAAATGGCGGCTGTTTGTTGCTTCAATTTGGGAGTAGTTGCCTCGCTTCGCCACTATGGCGTGGTAGGGGCTTGAATTCAACCTGCTCAGGAAGACGCAAGCTGATTGGTCGGAGCTGGGGCGGCCAGCGGGCAACTTCCTTTCTCGATTTTGCGAGTCCGACCTGTCCGGACTGATAACCGTCGCTGTTTAGTCCCTTCCAAAACCCAACAACAACAACAACGACCTGTCCAAGATCGACCAGAGGCATAGCTTGTGAACTCTTTGCACTACTCATTGTAATCTTTGCTAGCGAAAAGCAGAATGCTGGAAAATTACTACCACCAACAAATGACTATCCACTCTAACACGTCACCGATGTAAATATACGCAACCACTCTCTCACACACTCTATGGAAGGAAACAAGAATAATTATGGGAAAAATAAAATAAACACACATTTGCCATCTCCACTTCTACGTCTTTGCCTTGGCCAAATGGCCGGAAAACCACTGAATAGTGCTCAAATCCACTAAATATCACAATTTGTAAATGCAAATACTCGTTTATGCGGTCAGGACAAGAGCAATCAGAGCGGGTAGAGCAATGAGGCGATACGGCAGTAACGACTCACAGTGAAGTGTGGTTCGATACTAGAACGCTAACAGGAGGTACGATCTGAGAAACAGCAGGTCTTTAATTCAATGCACTATCTCGACATATATGATTAGTTTGCTTCCTGTTAGCAAAAAATTAATCACACGCAAAAAATGTACATGCCCTTTCCATACAGAGGTCACAAATTAGTCTCTACATATCTGTTTTATTGATAAGTGTTAAAAGACGAATTTAAACTTATTATCAGAGACAGTGCAGTGAGAAGAATATCCAGTGCTCCACCATCGACTGAACAGCACTGCGCCATATTGGTTCCAGTCAAGGTAACCCTGCACGTCGCTGTTGGACTAGTGTCAATGTAGACTGATTTGCGGCCGCTCTATCGACTGTGTAAACAAAATACCGTTTAAAAAATAATTTTGTCTGAATGAGAACAAAGTGTCGGTTTTAGTGGGCGTCACATGGGCGCCTGGGAGTGGCCGCGTGGTCTAAGGCATCATGCTACAGACTAAGAAGACGCTCCCGGTGGAGGTTCGAGTCCTTCTCCTTAAGCCATGGGCATCCATAGTGTTTGTTATTTTAATAAATACGTAATTCTAGAGACTGATAACCTTAGTAATTTGGTCCAACATGTTTACAAACATCCTTACATTCAGCGTCACATGACAGTTGAGTCAGCTATATACTAGAGGAATTAAATTGTCCGTAGCTGTCGAAACCCTAGATAATCGCACCCTAAGACTTATGTGGACACTAAGTATATTCAAAAGAACTATTCTGAATTATCCCACATTATGATTTTATTATACAAAAGTATCTTTTTTCTTTGTTTTCATGCGGAAACTTTATTGCTAAAACAAATACAGAATTTCATTTCATTTGGGCCTGCAGCATTGTGTATGTCTTTTAAGGACATATTGTTAATCTATGAAATGCCAAAATGCTGCTTCACTTTATAGATGTTAGAAAACTGTTTATTATTATCGCAATAGGCCTATTTCGGCTCTGTGGCCATCATCAGGCTATTTCCATATAGCATCGTGGAGGTATAATTGATTATAATGACTGCAATGATTGCAGTATACATGTTCTTTAGATGGTATATATATATTACGTTAATCAGGTCTTAATTTTTTACAGCTAATCTGACAGTTTGACATATCCTCCAGCGATGCGATATGTCAAACTGACAGATTAGCTTTAAAAAATTAAGACCTGATTAACGTAATTTATATACCATTTAAAGAACATGTATACTGCAATCATTGCAGTCATTATAATCAATTATACCTCCACGATGCTATATGGAAATAGCCTGATGATGGCCACAGAGCTGAAATAGGCCTATTGCGATAATAATAAACAGTCTTCTAACATCTATAAAGTGAAGCAGCATTTTGGCATTTCATAGATTAACAATATGTCCTTAAAATACAGAATTGTATCACGAAACATATGCCTACATCTATACTTCAGCTTAGTCGTCACTGACGTTGAGACATTCCTCGTAGCCACGGTGGAGTGGCCGAGCGTTCTCTGGCGCCTTGCTATGGAGCGCCCGGTTTTTCGTCCCCTCCTTACTGGCCAAATCCCTAACGGGCCCATTGTTCGCCTAACGTTGGAGCTCACTACTACAAGCGGTCCCACCCTCTGAGATTGCCCGGATCGTGCTGACTGAGAGGTTGTAACGATATACTGAGAGTTTTATTTATTTTTTGTTTATCTTCGATCAGCGATGCTTATCGCCTCCGGTTCCCTCTGACTCGTAATACAACTAATTTATTTTCGTTCGTCATTTTTTACTTAAAAACAAGCGAGAAGACGGAACCGAGATAGTAGTTTTTTACTCACTCTCTTGTCTATGTTCTTTCTGTACGGACGTCTTCCATTCGTGTACCTATTCAATGTAAGTTATCGTGATGCAAGTTGTAAAAATATATTACTTAAATTTAAAATCATCCCCCTCTTTGGCTTTCATTTAAATGAATCCCCTACACGTCAAATACTTATTTTCTATTGTTTTCAACTCCTTCGCCTCCGTAATAGTTTAATGTTCAGACGCCATTACAATCGCTTAGCACTGTCTGCAAAATTTCAATCAATCAATCATCCTTATACAATACTTTGCTAGAATTTTTTTTAAATTATTTTATCATTACCAGTAACTTCATGTTTCACCCACGGTCACACAACAATGAAAAGCGAAGTGAACAGTCTGAACACTGATCTCCTACGGAAAGTATCTCGAACATAAGACATAAAAGTTATCATTTCCAGCTTCTACAATACGAAGTGCAGGATCCAGCTAGATGCTTTCCGTAAGTTTTATAACGTGCTGTTGCTTGTATGGTGCCCAACTTTAATATGCAATCCGCGATTTATTTGCTTTAATGTTCATTTTGTGCAGTACTTTAACTTATTTTAAGTTCAAACATTTGGTACCATCAATTCTTTGTCCAAAAAATATAATCACTGAATCTACTTTTAACAATTATGGCATCATACGAAGCAAGGGCAACTTTATAAGGACTTGTGGCACCATCCGGCTCATGAACACTGTCCATCTCCGACAGTGCCTCAAACCTGTTTGTGAGACAGACCTGGTGGGCCTCACGGTCGGTCGCCCAGAATGTCTCACTCCGCCCGCCACGCGCCATGGTCACCTCCCAATCCACCACACATGGGGCGGCAAGCTCCACGCATGCAGTGACCGGACTAGCCAAAGCTGCGGGCTGATCGGAGACGCACAGGGCCACTGTTGGACCCCCGCGACCGAGCGACGGCAGGAGCGCCCATCCATCGCGGACTCAAGCTTCACAACAGCAGCCAACGCCGCCTGAAGCTGGGAACGAACAGTCACCAACACAGCCTGCATCCGCAGACAGCAATCACATTCCTTAGCCATACTAAGCCCAAAGAACAATAGAAGTGTAGGACAACAAACCGTAAGTACCTTCAAAACAATAATAAACGAGCAGGAGAGTACACTAAACTGTGAATCTGAATCTAAGCGTGGAATAATCGAGAACTTAAGCGATTCTATTAATCCATTATGAAACACTTCATTGTGAATAACGGAAAAATCGTGAAAATGAAGGGCAAATTCAGAAGGTAATTTCCATTGAGTAGCACTTATTGTTTTAGAGACATTGAGAAGACTTTATAAGTGTATTAAAACAGGGAGAAACAGCTTTGGCTGCACTGAAACCTTTATTTGAATTACAAATCGATTTCAGTCAGTGTCAGACACTGACTGAAATCGATTTGTAATTCAAATAAAGGTTTCAATGCTGCTAAAGCTGTTTCTCCCTGTTTTAATAATTTTAATGTAGTCAATCTGCACCAGACTCCAGATGGAGTCGTCTACATGTGCTTTATAAGAGCACAAAAGGTGAATGGTATACCAGAACTGTTTAATTTTAACGCTTAGTTTTCTAGGTTGAATACATATTTCCTTACGACTAGATCTAGTGCAGAGCACTGAAAAGAAAGGTTTCCTGTGTCATATGATTGCTATCTAGGTGAAACATTATGTGGTAGCTACTTTCATCATGATTCTATTCTCTAACTTCGTTAAATATTTGAATGAAATGTCAAAAGATAATGTGGTTGCTCATTTCATAGCAAAATAGCTCTAGCTGTGGTAGTTTATACTACACATTTGGGTAGTTTGCCAGAAACTTTTGATACTTCGAGTGCTGAGCCAGGCTTCATGGCATGGGCCTGTATAAGCCGTGGCTCAAGAGCTAAGGGCTCTCTCGTGAACCACAGCTGGTGCCAAGGCGAGGCTTGGCGGAAGCGACCCAGCTGGTGGTTGCGGTAGCGGCCAACAGCCTCCAGCCCGGCGCAAAGCGGGACTCTGACGTAAAATATTTACTTCCTGGCATCATAGCAGCAGAAATACAAATCAGGCCATCTCACTGTGAGCAATCGAGATAGAGTGGTCGCTTTTTTTTATCTCGTCTGTATTATCATATTTCCTAAGAGAGAGACTATGATCTCATAGCAACCAAAATAAAATTTGGGTTTGTTTTCTCTTTGAGATGCCTTTAAATTCAAGTTTCTTTTAATATACAGTTCCTTCATTATCCCATTTTATTATAAATTTATATACCTAGAGAGAGTTTACTGTCTCAATATGTCAAAGACATTGAGTGAAACAAGACACATTGAATTAAAGTAAGTATGGTGGTTTGGACTCGATTCCCGCCCTTGGCACAAATTTTAATTCAATACTTCTCCTTTCACTCAATGTACTATTTTTATTTCATTTATACTCAGCCTCTATGAATACAGAGTAATCAATTTAGATGGACGCTGTCAAAGTAAGTTTTGTTATTTTAAATATGTCTCTCTCCTCCCATCAGTCCATTACTTCATCCTCCGTCCTTCACAAAATATGCTAACGAATAGTCTTGTATTTGTTCATTGTTAATTTCTCTTCAGTTCTCTCTCTCTCTCTCTCTCTCTATCTCTTTCCCTTTCTCTCTCTCACACACACTCACTCCCTGTCGCCTCTCTTACATAATAACCTTTTTTACCCTTCTGGTCTGTCCCTCATAACGCTATGATTAAATCTATTGGTTTCCGTTGACAGCTTTCGTTATTGTCTATCAATCCTCTCTATGAGACAATGTTCTTTCACATCTCCTTACCTATAATCCATTCTTCGTTCTGTGAAATACGTACGGAGCACTGGTGTTTCGACTGACCTCCTCTGCTTTCATCGCAATAGAATATAATGCTACAAATGTTACATATTTTCCCATTTTAGAATTCGTTTTCTAATGCGTAAACGACGCTCCTCGCAACTTTTAATATTCCAGTTATTACGGTAAGAGCTATGCAACAAACTTGAGCTTCGCGCAATGTAGCTGCGTGGTCTAAAGCATCATGTCGTGGCTTGAGTGGCTCGCGTCAGTAGTTCGAGTCCTGCCTCTGGCCAAGGTGTGTGTACGTTGTCTTTACATAAAGATAGTTTACGTAGTGTGTCAGCTTAGGGGCTGATGACCTTGGCAGTTAAGTCCCATAAGATTTCACACACATTTTTCGTACAAAATGAGACCATAGTTAAAGAAGAATATAGCAACATGCCATACAAAATCACAATGGAGCATGCTGAAACGTACTATACTATCAAAAGCAATGTTACATAATTCTACATACTGTATATAATTATTTTGTTGTAGTCCTAATGGACCAAACAGCTGAGTTCATCAGTCCCTACCTAGCCTTACATGCTACTTTAATTAATTTACGCTAAGGACGACACACACACACACACACACACACACACAACTACACATGCCCGAGGAAGGAGACGAACCTCTGGAGGGAGCGGCCGCAACTGCGCGTCAAGACGCCTCAGACCGCGCGGAAATTAATGTAGACAGATACCGACGAACTATTTTACTTCTCGGACCATGTGTTCGGCACTCCATTTTGACAAAAACACTACTACATCTGAAAATCGGTAGTTGGTCGGGCTGATGCTAGCTTGTAACGGCTGAGATATGGTTTGATTCCTACTTGATGAACAGTTTTTCACAATCGAAAACATCCCCCCTCTGCACCTCCAGTAGCTTGAAGTAAAGAATATAAGACTGTGACGTGTTTCAAATCATCATTACACGTGTCCATTCGCTACTGACTAGATAAAAGTTGGATTGGTTTTCGTTGTTTCCTCAAAATGCCAAACCCCTCCAGGGGTCTACGAACTGCGCGATCCTAATTACTAGTGCACAAGGTCTACGGTGACGATAGGCGCTACTTCTAGCCGAACATGTGAACATCTCGCTAATGGTGAGAAAACAGTAAATATTTCATCTCTTTGCGTATATACATAATACAACAGCGAATAGTGTTCAAATGTTTGTAAATCTATCGGATTCAACTGCTTGGTTATTAGTCAGTAGCTTACAAACTACTTAAACTAAGGTATACTGACCTAAGGACAACACAAACACCCATGCCCGAGGGGGAGACTCGAACCCCCGACGGTGAATGGCCGCGCGCACCACAGCACAGTGCTGCAATGCGCACGGCTAATCCGCCGTGGCAGCGAATAGTGCCGGTTTGAATGGTGACACTATAATTAATATTTTATTCCTATTTTAGTTTTCGAAATATTTATTGGGCATGATTTATCGATTCGTTTGATGTGTACATAACTGTAAATTTATTATCTTTGGGTATGAGAGTTAAGCTCTTGAACATTTGAAACATGTAAAGTAAAGTACGTACAAACATTGTTGTCTTTGTATTTTATACTGTGTTAAATATTGTGTAAATTGATAATATTGTAGAGGTTCTGGCTTAGGGCTTTTGTAAATAAGATTTTTATGTAAAAGATGGGGGGCATTCCCGCTTCAAAGGAGAGAACGTGGAAGTAAAAGGTGGAAAAAGCGCGCCAATGGCCAGTTTGTGCGGCGAAAAAGTTAGTTTTGGGAGAGTCGTAGTTTGAACGCTGATGAGTGAACAGTGCTTGTGTCTTGTGGCTATTTTCTTGTGGCTATACTTTTAAGAAGAGCAGTAAAATGGCCTCCGATGGAGGATATTTTTCAAAATGTTTACTGGCATAATATTTCTGGCTTATTATTGAAATTATTTCGACGCCAAGAAGACTAAATTTGGCAACGTGCTTCAGTAATGGAATATATTATTCCACAACTAACTGCACTGCAGCACCAATCTTCCACCACAGGCAAAGCAGACAATTTTTTAGTATTGTAATAACAGCCTAAACCTCTCATTTGTAAATTTTGTGAAAAATCAACTTCAAAAATGTGAACAGAGCTCTTAACCTGTTATTGTATTGTGCCATTAACCTATGTAGGGCCCTTTCCTTATTCAAAGTGAAATATTCCGAGTGACCCAGTGAAATAGTAAATAAAAATTAATAACATTTCAATTTTTTATAAAGTGCAAGAACTTATAGTGATTGTTGTTGCATAATCATATAGTGGAGATTAACATAAAGTGTAAACTAATACTCCATTTCATCTCCACCGAGTACAAACATTTTCATTCATTGTTGCATTTTTAAAATGTTTAGTTAACTTTAATCAATGAATGACTGAACAGAGTCATACAGTTTCTTGATTACAATAGTAAAGCACATAGTTGTTTGAGTTAACTGAAGGCTAGCTCATGAAATACAGGTACCTCATGTTCAAAGTGTGTTTGTTATTAAATTAAAACCTTGCACTACTGAAAGATTATCATTATTATTATGCAAGTAAATCAGTGAAAAGCAGAGTCTATCTTTATAGTCAAAGAAACAGCAAAAATACTAGTGCTTAACTTATGTTTTAACTAGGTTTCTTAAAAGATTTTCTATTACAATAATTTCAAAAAATTAAGACAGAATAGTGGGTGTTCTGAAGTTAATTTGCTGTGTTTTGGAATAGGCCTAAATGAAAAAGCTATCATTTTAATATTTTGGTTCCAAAGAGTAAGCTTATTGTTCACAACTTTAGTAAGTTGCTGTAGTATAAGACTCAATAGTAAATCAGATTAATGAAGCTCCAGTTTCGTCTAGTAACTACATTTAAGTGTAGATTGCTGTGATGCTGTCTGACATCCACAAAAGTGACAGTTGTAAGTAGTGTTGCATTTAAAGTCTGTTTTACTAATGCTTTTTATCAGATTACTAAAGAAACATTTTTACTGCATAATTTCAATCAGACTACAAATAAAATAGTTAATTATTGTCCATGGGGACTGGCGACCGTAATTAAAATAAATAGTGCTGTTTTGCTCATAAAGTAAAAAACTTTCTGATTCCTTGTGGTTTCAACATACTACATATCTTTGTGAAACGAAGGTTACCTCCGATGCTTTCATCTATTAGGATAACACGCGGTCAAATTTAAATCCTCTCGGAGTGGCACAATTCTGTAGGCGTAGACTTGTAGTAGCTAGTCGGTGCAGTTAGTAATATTACAGTATACTTAACAAGTCTGTTGCTAGTTATTGTATATCGCTAACTGTACTGTAAGTGGCTGCAAAGCTTCACTAACCGACAGGAGTGTTGCAGAGTCGCTGTTGGGAAAGAAGTCAATTTTATCGTCGTTTCAAGTTCAAATATAGTGTTATTTGTGGATTTATTTAATATCTGACGTATGGTCGTGCTTAGTTAACGATTCATATAGATAATGCGTTCTGTTCCACAATTTTATGACGCTTGACACCTGTGAGTTGCGCTGTATTATATACCTTTAGTGGTTACCTCTATGCAACAATTTGAAATTCATGCTATTCTTGGTGCAATGATAAAGTTAACCATTCGTTTCTGGCTTCGGAAATTGGCCTTGTAAACCGATACTAAAGAAAACGTCAATGTTTTACTTGTCTTTATGCCTAATCGAGTCTCGAACAGAAACGCAAGCTTTTTTTGGTTAAAGTGCGTTCAAATTCACAGCACGAACAAAAACTCACCATGTCACTGGAATGCGTTTGATAAGGTATCCGATTTGTCACTTATTGTAATGATATTGAATTTACGTTGCTGTCTCGTCTCTAATAACTTGTACTCTAATGTTTTTCTATGACGGTATTGAATTACATGTGGACTGACTGCCATAAGGAGCAATGTTCTCTACTGCTTCTTATGGTACCCGTTGTGTATAGTCGAACTACTGTACACCACAAGGGTTTGCTGATTAGAGGACCTGCAACTACGTTATGTTGGTTGCATTAAGCAGTGAAGGTTGGGTTGTTTGGTTGGGATAGAGGGACTAAACTGCTAAGGTTATCAGTCCCCAGGTGGGGAGGGGGAGGAGTGAGGATAGGAAAGGAGGGGAGGGGGAAAGAAATTGCAGTCTGGGAAGTAAAGAGGGAAGGAAGACTGCATTAGCTCAGGTCTCCGTGCTCGCCACGCGCGTACTCACGAAAGAACCGTGAGCCTCTTGGAGGGCATTCAGCACTGGTCCACTTTTTTGTTGTCAAGTGTACGTCTTTTCTATACCGAGTAAATTTAGTTCAAATTTGCCCAACAGGTCATACAAGTGAGTATATCTCAGTATTGTTTTGACGATCGTTGAATATTACTAGCGTTGGTATTTTCTGAATATATTTTCCGTCCTTCTTTTAGATCCGGGATTTGACTGGCACTGGCTAAGTTAAAAATGTATTTTTGGTTTTTTGGTTTCAGATATTAATTTATTTATTCTTACTTAGTTATTTTTCTTTCTATTCTTAGTAATTCATTCAGAGTTTCAATAAATTCTCTCTGATTTAGTTCGTAATGCTTCTTTGTATGATAAGTCTCGAAACAGGGTACAACACATAATGGAACAATACAAGTTTTGCATTGGTATTTAGTTTCCCAGCGCACTTTCTGTTTCGTGAAAACGACGCATCTGCGCATTAACGTACTTTTCTGCGAATTTTCACTCACAAATCATCTGGAAAATGAATCCCTGTTAAACGCAGAGAATTCTCGTCGTCGTAGCGCCTTACCCTACCAGCTTTGTCCGTTCAGTGGCAAATTTTTCTACAATCTCCCTTAAGAGTGAAAGGTGAAACTCTGCGAGTGCCATTTTTCGCCATGTTACCGACCCATGGACACCATGAACATTTAAAATGAATGTGAAAAATTATTTCCTGTGCCATTTCACAGTCTTACAGACTGGTCCCACTGATCTCAGTAACGTGTCACAAAGATCAACTGAACCCGTACTCGAATTGTAATGTACAAATTTTCTTATTTTTTCGCCAGTATTTCTGGCAGTCTTCTCTGTTTCAACCATTTGTGGTGTGTGGCATGTGGTCAACATCAACACCTCTCTCTTATCGCACCACTTGATAGCAAGAATCTTGTCAGCGGACATGAACTCAGTTTCTCCTCATTTTAATTTCTTCTGCAGTTATGGCATGTTGCGCCTATTCTTACGAACAGTGCCACATGCGGCTGCTCCGTGGTTGTGAACAGGTCTAAGCAGGAGTACCAATTATCGATAAACAGAACCTTTTCCAAATCTGGTCCCTTTAGAGTTGCCACTACATCACCACTTTTCCCTTATTGTGGAACCCAATTTCTGTTGTTAAGGCTGTATATACAATAAAATCCGAAATCTACTCACTCTGAGAGTCACACAATACAAATGTCTTTATACAAAATCTAGCCGGCCGCGGTGGCCGAGGAGACTGAGGCGCTTCAGTCACGGTCTGCACGGCCACTACGGTCGGGGGTTCGAATCCCCCCTCGGGCATGGATATTTGTGCCGTCTTTAGTATAAGGTAGTTCATAAGTAGTTTGTAACTTTATGGACTGATGGCCCCGTAGTTAAGTCCCATCAGCTTAACAAACATTTGAACATTTGAACAAAATCTACTTGGATGGAATATATTGCTCAAAAGATAATCGTCCTTCGAACAGCAAGAGACTTTCATCCATAAAAAGCTTCTGATGTGGATAAAATGAACTGAGAAACGTCTAACGCACTTAGTCAACAATCGTACCACTGTGACTGTCACCTCCGATACTCGCAAAAGTTATCATTGAAGTGTAGCATTCTCAGAAGGAGAAAAAAGTGGTCTCCGGACATAATTTCGCTGAAAACTGGTGTGTTCAGAAGTGTATCTCTGGACCAATAATCACTTAATTTGAACTTGTTGATTTGCGCCATTAGAAGACGAATAGCACAAAACATTTCCTGAGAATCAGTGTCTTTCCACTTTGACCGTCGAGAATTCACAGATTCTGTATTATTTTCCCTGGTGCAAACGTAAAGTCGATTTGTTTCGTCTGTAATAAAATGCAATAGTTATTCAGACATAAATATCACAAAAAGTGAAAGAATGTTTGAGTCAGTATCTACACTACAGGCTATTAAAATTGCTACACCAAGAAGAAATGCAGATGATAAACGGGTATTCATTGGGCAAATATTTTATACTAGAACTGACATGTGTCTACATTTTCAGGCAATTTGGGTGCATAGATCCTGAGAAATCAGTACCCAGAACAACCACCTCTGGCCGTCATAACGGCCTTGATACGCCTGGGCATTGAGTCAAACAGAGCTCGGATGGCGTGTACAGGTACAGATGCCCATGCAGCTTCAACACGATACCATAGTTCATCAAGCGTAGTCAGTGGCGTATTGTGACGAGCCAGTTGCTCGGCCACCATTGACCAGACGTTTTCCATAGGTGAAAGATCTGGAAAATGTGCTAGCCAAGGCAGCAATCGAACATTTTCCGTATCCAGAAAGGACCCGCAATATGCGGTCGTGCATTATCCTGCTGAAATGTAGGGTTTCGCAGGGATCGAATGAAGGGTAGAGCCATGGGTCGTAACACATCTGAAATGTAACGGCCACTGTTCAAAGTACCGAGACGTGTAACCTATAGCACCCCATACCATCACACCGGATGAAACACGTCTACCGAATCTGTGCTCATGATCCATTTTTGAGTTATTCATTAACCTAAAGTGTTTCTGCACCATTAATATCGTCTATTAGTATGTTAATTATTTTTATTCTGTTTATTAATGATCAATGCCCCATGTTTATACAGGGTGTTACAAAAAGGTACGGCCAAACTTTCAGGAAACATTCCTCAAACACAAAGAAAGAAAATATGTTATGTGGACATGTGTCCGGAAACGCTTAATTTCCACGTTAGAGCTCATTTTAGTGTTTCTCTTTAAATGGAAACTGAAATAATTCGTGCAGACAATTGTCAAAATACCCAATTGGTTTGTTAGTATGTACTGTAATTCCTCGATTGACCGCCAGTTGGCCCAGTTGTGAACGTTTGGGCAGGAATTGTTGGTGATGTCTTGATTGGGCCTCATGTTCTTCCACCTACGCTCACTGGAGCACGTTATCATGATTTCAAACGGGATACTCTACCTATGCTGCTAGAACATGTGCTTTTACAAGTACGACACAACATGTGGTTCATGCACGATGGAGCTCCTGCACATTTCAGTCGACGTGTTCGTACGCTTCTCAACAACAGATTCGGGCGGACCAATTCCATGGCCTCCACGCTCTCCTGACCTCAACCCTCTTGACTTTCATTTATGGGGGCATTTGAAAGCTCTTGTCTACGCAACCCCGATACCAAATGTAGAGACTCTTTGTGCTCGTATTGTGGACGGCTGTGATACAATATGCCATTCTCCAGGGCTGCATCAGCGCATCAGGGATTCCATGTGACGGAGGGTGGATGTATGTATCCTCGCTAACGGATGACATTTTGAACATTTCCTGTAACAAAGTGTTTGAAGTCACGCCAGTACGTTCTGTGGCTGTGTGTTTCCATTCCATGATTAATGTGATTTGAAGATAAGTAATAAAATGGGCTCTAACATGGAAATTAAGCGTTTCCGGACACAGGTCCACATAACATATTTTCTTTCTTTGTGTTTGAGGAATGTTTCCTGAAAGCTTGGCCGTACCTTTTTGTAACACCCTGTATATGTTTTCACCCGTGCAATTGAACTTGGGTGTTCATGTGAATGTGGAAGGTTATTTTTAATATTGACTGACTGCTGTGCAATGGCTTACAGTCGCCGCCTCGCGCTTTAGGGCCTCGTTTACTCCAATTAAGAATGCATGGCTTCGTTTGTCGTCTGCGCTGGCGTCTGCTGGGTGGCCAGAGACAAGCTTAGTTGGCAAGATGGCGAGGTGGCCGTGTTCTTAGTGTGGTGTCAACCTAATCTTGGATGAAAGAGGTGACAAGAGACTCTGGGAGCCGTTGAAGATACGCGATTAGCCTTGTTCATAATTTTTTTCAGTCATGACCGAATTATTGAAAGACTCGTGGTGTGCAGGGGAGGTAGCTACGTTCACCTATTTCTGAAGAAACAATCTGTCATGGATACATACATGTCATAGGGGGTATTGTTAGACACAATATATAACGGTTACCCGTTCCAATTGCAGAATGTTTCATCAAAGACTAGATTTACAGCAATATATGACACACTCTTGAAAAGTGCAAAATCTTGTCTCAGAGACAAAGTTTTTATCATGAATAGGAGTAAAGCTGCAAAATTTTCCATCACAGACAAAATTTAGTGTGATTTCTGACTGCTCACTCGACCTATTGTTGCCGTGCTTCACAATTTTATGTTGTAGACATGTTTTAAATTTTACTTTTTAGTTTCTGACATGGAGTCAGCCATATTTTATTAAACAACTATTTTAATGTGAGCTAAATGTAATACTTCTGAAGAAGGAAAAATTACTTTTGCCGAAACTTTGATCAAGGTTTATGCACGTAAACCATTTTTATACAACTGGTCGGCTGAAACTTCGTTGACTTTTCGAACGTTTATAAACTTTATTGGTGAGTAAATGGTGACTAAAACATTTTCCTGGCCTCCAAACCCAGAATCCTTACTTACATTCGCTACATTAGAACAGTTACACTTCACACCGGTTACTACGATAACTTGAACCTGCGAATCTCTGTAACATATAGTATTACGGAAAAAGTTTCAAGGCTTCCCGGAATCATCATATTAAGAACATTTCGGAAAAATTTCGATGAATTGAAGTAGGAGAATCGGGGGTTCTGGCTCACTGGCTCACCTTCTAGCTAACCCTCGGGCACTCCACGAGGTTCGCCATAAACTGAGTCACTTACCCAAAAATCCCCCACATTCTCCTACTTTCTTCCAACTCTTCAATTCACAACATTTTCACTGAAAAGAATATGTTTTTTAGAAAGATGCACTTAAGAAAGCGATTGGTGCACATAATAAAATAAATGGTGCACATAAGAAATCTATGCTTTTCCGTTTTGAGCGACCATAATATGTTTGTAATTATCGTTTGAGAGAAGATCTATTGACAGTTTTACCACATGACCATGTAACTCTTTCCGATTTATCGATACAAGTATATAACCATATCCACCTGTTTGATGTTTCTCGAAGCCTTAACTGGCTTTGTGCTGTGCATACGACTTGGGCTTTTGGTTCGCTAACATATGGGTGCATCTGTACGAGGAGAAAAGCATCTTGATCACCAACAACATTCTTTGCTTTATTTAGATCAATTGGGCCTATATTCCAGGGGACAAACATTTGTACCCTGGAAACAAACAAAACAAGATGCACTATCTGCAAGAAAGTAAATGTATGCCAAAGGAAGTACATGCTGATTGATGAAAAAGTGAGGACAACAAAAATGGACAATGATAAATGAACAAAAAATGAACAATCGGAAATGGATAATGGGAATTGGACAATGGGAAACGGTGAACGTGAAATGGCCAACACGATATGGATAACAGGAAATGGATAAGAGTTGATGGGGGGTACAGCCCCAAACTGGATTCTATATGCCAGACTATTGATGGGGGTACAGCCCCAAAGTGGATTCTATATTCCAGACTATTGATGGAGGTACAGCCCCAAACTGGATTCTATACGCCAGACTGTTGATGAGGGTACAATGCCAAACTAGCTACACAAGTGTGGTTGGGGATGGCAAGCAATCAGAGCATGAGTTATTAAAAAAGTCAATTAATAGCGGTACTACCATCAAATTGCTAAAGTAATTGCTCAATAAAAATGTTATTATTCCCCAGCTCACAGAAATGATTGTTTATGGATATTTTTTCCGCATGGGCTAATGTTTTTATAATAGTGTTGTAAGTTTTTTGTGGGTGCGTGCAATCAGACTGCGATAACCTATTTTATACTCAAACCCACACACACATACACACAAACAGTTGGATGAGCGCTAAATTGCGTGAAATGAGACTCTAGTCCATGCAACATCGAATCACACAACGTCGATTTAAACTAACACTTGCTTAGCTGCAGACTAGAACAGCACAGAATTACATCTTCGGTAACTAACCAACTAACAGATACTCTATGAATCGAAATACTGCTCTTCTGACACGTTAGTGTCTTCTGGTATTATCTCCTGGATACATAGAACTGTAAAACCGAAATGTTCTACATGAAATTTAAGTATAGCACTTGTTGATAAACATAGCAATCACATTATTTACATCAATCATAGATCACAATGACGACCAAAGACGGTCATAGACATAGCATAACTGTACACATTACAATCTGTACACAATGAGATCTAATGTAAGCATGTTCGTTATTTTTGGTTTTAAAAAGTTTTATTGCACACTCATCAAAGTATGCTTCAGTTTGCAGCAGTCAGCCACTGTGGAAATATCGGTAAGGAGTACAGTAATGGTGTAAAATACTTATTTTCCAATTCTGAATGTTTCTGTTATGGCATATTAAGCTATTAGCTAAACTCTAAATATCTCACATGTAACTTACCATACTATTCTATTAATGTTCTGTATGGTTGACTACATTTCATAACTTTCATCTACTCAAGCTAACGCTTAAAATGCTAAACTAACCGAAACCGGTAGCACTGAGAAAAAAAATAAACACCTATGGTCAGTCTGTCGTTTTGCAATTACGTCAATGCTGTTAAGCCCCACCTGTTCACCTTTCTAAATATTTCAATTCCAACCATGATACATCGAAACCCACTAAAGAATCTCACGAAACAGCACGCCTGCTTCGTAGAATCAAGCGTGGAGGAGGTTTCGTCTTGATTTAGTCATGTTTATAGTGTTATTCAACTGTTTCCATCATTACCCTCACTGGTAGTATAACTGCTACTGAATATCAAATCATCAAAGACAGTAACTGAGTAATGCTAATTCGTCATTCCTCTGCACCCCCCCCCCCCAAGCCTCCACACACACACACACACACACACACACACACACACAGATAAAAGGTTCAGGTTGGTTTTGTGGTTTTGCACAGCATCAGGAAATTATCAAAGATCCCTCTAGGACCGGAAAATTGCCATGTATTAATATCACTGAACTGTTATGGGAAGGTTTGGAGCAGAGAGTGACCACCAAATTGACACCTATAGCATCGATGAAATAAATAGCAGGTGTTTTGCTAAAAGGATGAATAACATCCTGCTGGAACCTACACTGTTTACAACAATTAGGGAATCAGGTGATATATCTACATCTACATCTACATACATACTCCGCAATTCACCGTAAGGTGCTTGGTGGAGGGTACACTGTACCACTACTAGGTATTTCCTTTCCTATTCCACTTCCAAATAGAACAAGGGGAAAAAATACCTATATGCCTCTGTACGAGCCTTAATTTCCCTTATCTTGTCTTTGTGATCACCATGCGAAATGTAAGCAGGCGGCAGCAAGATCGTACTACACTCAGCTTTAAATTCCGGCCCTCTAAATTTCCTGAACAGAAATTCGCGAAAAGAACGTCGTCTTTCTTCCAGCGATCCCTAATTGAGTTGCCGGAGCATTTCCGTAACACTCGCGCATTGGTCGAACCTACCAGTAGCAAACCTAGCTATTCGCCTCTGCACTGCCAAAAACTTGAGCAATACTCAAGACGTGGTCGTACAAGCGTTTTATTCGCGGTCTCCTTTACAGGTGAAGTACATCTTACCAAAATTCTCCCAATAAACCGAAGTCGGCTGTCCGCCTTACTCACAACTGTCCTTACATGTTCGTTCCATTTCATATCGCTCTGCAATGTTACGCCTAGATATTTGAACGACGCGACAGCATCAAGAACCTCACTACTAATGCTGTATTCAAACATTAATGGGATTGTTTTTCCTACTCAAGCGCATCACCTTACATTTTTCTACATTGAGAGCTAGCTGCCATTCTTCGCACCAACTAGAAATTCTGTCAAAGTCATCCTGTATGCTATTACAGTCAGTTAAAGACGACGCCCTCTCATACACCACAGCATCATCAGCAAACAGCCGCAAATTACAAGTTACTCTGTCCATCAGATCATTTAAATAGATAGAAAATAATAGCGGTCCTATCACACTCCCCTGGGGCACGCCTGACGATACACTCGTCTCTGATGAACACAATATACATATGGTGACGTGTATTGGTCACAATTGTAATTTGTGTGTGGTACAGTAAGATATTTTGTTGTCACAACTCTTTTCTTGCGGTTTACATGACGTTTACTTACAGCACGGCACCATGGTGCTGCCAGTCATTCTCGTTGCTCGACTTGCGTGTCAAGCAGCTCTTGAGGGATATTTGTCCATTCTTTCATGAGTACAGTATCCAGATTTGCAACCGTTGTGGAAGGTGTTAGTCTGGCGCCAATGCGTCTGCCAAGTGCATCCCAGTCATACTAAGTCGGATTAAAGTCCGGTAAACAAGCTGCCGACGTCATTCATTATATTCCCTCAGCTTCTAGTATATTGTCATGTTGTCAACCAGTGCAGCTCTGTGGAAACGAGCGGTATCGTCCACCAGAAGGAACCCATCTCCTATGGCATCAGCGTAGGGCACAACTAAAGGTCGAAGGGTCTCTTCTTTATACCTCTGAGCAGTCAAAGCGCCATTCTGAACGACATACTGACTCCTGCCCACACCAATCGTCAAAATGTTCTAATATTTTTTTTACCTATTGGACTAAACTTCTATGACGATGTCCCTAGACTTACAAACTACTTAAACTAACTTACACTAAAGACGAAACACTCGCCCATGCCAGGGGGAGGACTCTAACCTCCTGCGGGAACCGCCACCCAGACTGTAGCATGACGCCTTGGACCACGCGGCCATTTCGTGCGGCTACCATTCGTCCACCACAATGGTCTGCTCATGTTTCCTGTACGTAAGGAGCATTATCCCCAGTTCCACGTTCTGTCCAGACGAGGAAACGACGATTGTCCGGCTGAACAAAATCTTGACTCATCTGTGAACAGAATTCGACGCACTGCGGCGGAGTGGCCGAGTGCTCTAAAGCGCCTTGCTGTGGAGCGCGCGGTTGCTGGCCATCGGATGTTCGAGTCTTCCCTCGGGCGTGGGTGTGTTTGTTGTTCTCAGCATATGTTTAGTTTGTAAGCGTAGGGACTGATAACCGCAGCAGTTAAGTCGCTTATATTTACAAACATCTGAACATTTGAAATACGCGGCACCATTCGTTAGGACTACAGTCCTGATGTTCCTCCGCTAAGTTTCTGTGGGCTAAACGATGACGTGGTTTCAATGGGACGCACACCATAAGCCTCCGTACGTAAAAGCCACATTCCCGAAGGCGATTTCGGACTGTTTGCGTTGACATTGCGCGTCCTGTTGTTACGCAGAGGGTGCGTTGCAGCTGAGTTGCATTCAGTCTCCTACCTCGACGGGCTGTTAACATGTTGTTGATGCTACCCGTGGAAGAATGTAGCCTTGCCTACTTTTAATGGTTCCTGTTGTCTGAAATCGCATCCAGGTCTTGTAAATTGGGACACTCCAATAGCTGCAGCCCCCTCTGTGTCCGACGTGCTTCCAACCTTCCTATGGCTTTCCGTGTCTCATCTTCGGGAAAGTCACGTTGGTGTTGCATTACACTACCTGCTCCCTACACTGTCTGAAACCAACTGCTTGTGTAGTTCATAGAGTAAACACAAGTTAACAAATCAAATGTTTCACATGTTTCTATAGCTTATGGGACTTAACTACGGGGTCATCAGTCCCTAAACTTACAAACTACTTATGAAATAGCTAACACTAAGGACGGCACAAATATCCATGCCCGAGGGGGGATACGAACCCCCGGCCGTAGTGGCCGTACAGACCGTGACTGACGCGCCTCAGTGCCCTCGGCCACCGCGGCCGGCACATACAAGTTAACACCAACACCCTTTGCATTAACTTTCTGTTATTACCACTATCTCGGTTGCCGTAGTAGCAAAAGAATAGAAAGAAGTCGAACGCTTTTAGTTTATTCTAGCGATGACAATACTTCAGAACGTAGATATCTCAACCGATCCACTAATTGTTATGGCCAGTGTATAAAGACACTTCAGGAATCTGCTTCTCCAAGAGTTGGAGCTGTTCTCAAAACCGATGATGGGCTACTAAATTTAGTAAATGTTGTGTCCGCGTTATGTGTCGTACTATCTTGCCCACCCACTGTAAATCTCTAATTTATTTTTATTTTTCAATTCTGGATACTTCCGACGAGGGGAAAAGGAAATGAAGAGAGAGAGAGGGGGGGGGGGGGGAGGTGTAGGGCTTGGTGTGTGTGTGTGTGTGTGTGTGTGTGTGTGTGTGTGTGTGAGTGAGTGAGAGAGAGAGAGAGAGAGAGAGAGGAGGGAAGTGATGGAAGGCAGAAGGAACGAGAGGAGGAGATGTGCAGAGAGAGTGAGGGGAGGGGAGGGATATACTGTAGAACACGTTTGCTATTTTCAAAGCAAATTACAAGTTCATTTCTCCAGAATAGGTAAATCATTTGATCTTTACGTTTAAGTAGTAAAAGAACTAATTATATATTTAAGAGATTCACTGACTATACAATAAATTATTTTCGGAGAAGAGACGGTCTTTGCATTCTTCATATTCACAATTGTATATTCCACCTGATCACAGACGCAACTTCAAAAAGCGTGGTGTATTTCGGGTTGTCTATATCTGCCAGAATTCTTTCACTTGCTTATAAATTCATTTCATATCAGACTGAGCGATAGTGAAGCGAAACCAGGTTTAATGAATGTCGCAAATCAAATGGAAGAATTACTCAGCTAACAGTTGAAGATGTCGCTAATGAGTTCAGATGGAAGTTAGACTCCTCAGATGAAAGGCTGAAGATGTGTACACAATGCCTTAGTGCTGAACAGTCTTTTACCTCACCCGATTCTCCAATTATAGCGAAGAACAGCCTCTATTAATTCCATCCTGGCTCTTTTCTCGTGGACAGACGATCCGCTCAAGATCCGGCTTTATCACAGACGCGAGTTTTGCATTCTCTTTTCATTAAGGAGCCTCGACGGCAATCTGGAAACGCCAAACCGCGGAAGATTGTAATAGAAGGTGTTCCATACATATGGAAAGTTCCAGACACAGATACTTACAGTGAAGTTTAAAAGCCGGCAGCGGTGGCCGAGGAGACTAAGGCGCTCCAGCCATGGTCTGCACGGCCACTGCGGTCGGGGGTTCAAATCCCCCCTCGGGCATGGATATTTGTACCGTCCTAGTTCGTAAGTAGTTCATAAGTAGTTTGTAAGTTTAGGGACTGATGACCCCGTAGTTAAGTCCCATAGACGATACAAACATTTGAACATTTTTGAAGTTTAAAGGTAGCCACTGAGGTATCCGAGAGGGGGACAATGTGTGCAACTAGTTACCATTTTGTAAGCCTGCATCGTGGAGGAAAATAGTTTTTTTTTCAATGGATGCGACATGCCAGATTGAGAGATGAGAGAAACAAAAAGAGTATAACTTGATTCATCCTTAAGCTATGAGTGATGTCACTTACTAACATGTGACGCGATGGGTAACGGGCTCAACATGACCTGAATGCATCGTCCTAGTTAATAGCAGAACAACATGACAGTGGAGGATTTCAGCTGGCGCCAACTATTGTGTCCGAGATGGGTGGAACAACAAAACAAGCCGTCGGTACTGAGCAAGTTTATTGGGAAGAAAAATCCTCTCTGAACAGAACACAACTTATTGAAATATACAGACACCGAGGACCAACTGCTTCGAGGGCACGAGGGCACGACAGTGACTCCACTCGGGAACACCTCACTCTTGTCGGAGTGATGTGCGCTTATATGCTCCGGAAGGATCGCAGGAAAACAAAGGTTGACACAGCGACCTGGCAGGCACATGACGGCATTGCCTGGCTTGATTGGCCGGATTATATATTCACTGTAGACGCAGTCGGTCGTTGCCGCAGGGACTGAAGGCGCAGCAGTGTGCCACGCAGGAATGACCGTACGTTCTAAGGCGCCTTGCTTCGTACTGCGCAGTTGCTCCCCGTCAAGAGTTTCGAGTTCTCCTGGGGCGCGCGCGCCTATGTGTGTGTGTGTGTGTGTGTGTGTGTGTGTGTGTGTGTGCGTGTGCGTGTGTGTGTGTGTGTGTGCGTGTGCGTGTGTGTGTGTGTTTTGTCCTTTACATAACTTAGTTCAAGTAATTTCTAAGTCTAGGGACAGATGACCACTGCAGTTTGGTCCCACATTTTTACAAAAAATTTTGCACAGCACTGCTATTGTCGCGCCTTCGCCGTCTGGCGATCCTCGTACCGCCATCTAGCAGACGTACTGAGAGATATGCGGTCCTGAGGTAGTGAGTGTCGTGGTAAGACACCACCTTCCTCCCCCCCCCCCCCCCTCCGAAAGAAAAGACGGCGAAGACGGCAGGCTGAAGCCAGTGTGTGGGACATCTAGAGACAGCAGAATACCAGCCAACAGAAGCTACCTCGAGCTTAGGTAAGTTGGGGGGGGGGGGGTGGGTGGGTGGGTGTAGCAGTGACGGTTCTGGGTGTCCTGAATCATGGACGTCTCGTTTGGGGAAGGGGAAATCTGCAAAGGAGAAAACCGAGGATGCAGCGGCAGGGGCGGCAGTCGCACTGGTGGCGACGCCAGCAGTAGTGATGATGGAGAAGACACTATCCCACACAGTGGCAGCAACATCGGGTGTAGTGGCACTTCCAGATGAGAGGGCCCTGGCCGTATAAGCGGCGACGGTGGTCGTGGTGGGGTTGTTGGTGTACTGCCCATCCGCAGACGTGCAGTTTGTCTGATGCTGTAGCAATAGGTGTCCAAACCGTCTAGAAGATGTAGTTCGGCCCAAAGAGCGAAGGGCAGATTTCCTCAAATGATACCCCTGTAAACCCGAAAGTAGACTCATTTTCAGGGTGTCTCGAGGCATCATTGGAATGTGGCGGATAAAGAAGATGATGAGTAGTCTGGTGAGGTCTACCATGGAGAAGTTCAGCAAGACACTTCTGTACCTTCTTAAGCCGACCTTTTCTGAGGAGTGTCTGTAATTTCGTCATTTGCGCCTCAAAAGTGCATATAAATCATTCCGTCTATCCATAGGACTGCAGGAAAAAACATGGACGTGAATGATGCCTCTGGGTTTGCAAATGGATGTCAATTTTTCAGACAATGGTCGAGGGTAATCCTTCCTGGCAGAAGATGGTAGTCAAGGTTCTGATGGTATTGGCCAACATTGTGGACTTTAGAGGCAGCACAAAAAATAATTTAGAAAAAGTGGCCATGATAATAGGCCACCAAGCTCCTCAGAATGGCCCATGAAAGTCGATGTTTTACAAGCGGCCAACTAGCTGTCGCTAATTGAAAAACTGATTAGCAGGCAAGTTCTTAGTGCACTCTTTGCAATGGTAGAACATGCGTTCAGCGTATTTGTGAGTTCCCAACCACATACAGTGATGTCAGGCAAACTGTTTAGTATGGACGATACAGAGTACTGGGACCAGCACATTGGCTGTATGTAGCAACCCTACCCCACAATAAATGGAAATAGCATCACAATGGGACAACTAATGTCTAAGGGCAGGATCCCTAAGTTGTGGACTAGGCACATAATATAACGGCAGACGAACCAGAGCATATCATCTTGTCCTGTACCCACAGCGATTTGGTCAGTGTGGAAACACAATCACCAACATCAAACTCAACAGTACCAACTGACAAGAAGATGGGACAATGTATCCATGTTGGCGAGGAAGGCAGTGGGGCGATAATCAGAGTTTTCCAGGATCAGTGCAAACTTATCGGATAGGCACAGATTTAGAAGGGTCGAACACACTAGTGACAGGCTGGTGATTTATCAGAATGTAGAACGTAGTAGTACTGGTGGAATTTGCAAGTTCCATATATGATCGCCAAGTCTTCTTGCTCTAGTTGACTGTAATTAACCTGGGTTTTGTAGATTAGGTTAGACACAAAAGCAGTCGGTCAGTCCGTGACATTGACATTTGGAGACAGTACAGCCCCAATGCAATAGAAGGGGCATCTGTCATGATGACTAATGGTTTAGGACTACTGATTTATCAGGATCGAACTAGAACCCTCTCACAGAGCAGAAGTTTTTTCAGCACGTGGAATGCATTTTTCTTGGTTGGACAACCAGTTGAACAGAAAATTCTTCTTCTGGAGGTCCAGTAAGGGTTTGCGATCCGGGCAGCATTGAGGGGAAAGCTAATAAGAGACCCTCTCAAAAGCGTCATAAGTTCAGAGATGTTCTACAGGGTTTGGAGTTCTAGAAGAGCTTCCGGGTATTTGGTAGAAAGGCTAACATCGTATACATAAATGGTGGGACCAACGTATTAAATCCGAGCGCAAAAAAACTTGCATTTATCCCAGCTGCATCCGAGATCGCCATCAGCGAGCATTTGGAAGAGGCATTCCAGGTTCCATAGATGTTCCTCAGGAGTCCTGGCAAAAATGACAATGTCATCTAAATAAAAGGAACAAGAACGTACTTTCCACGTCTGTTATTCCAAAAACATTTGGAAGGGGGCAGAAGCACCGCCAAACGGAAACGCTGTTATTATAACAGCCCGACGTTAGTGTTCATGACAAGGAAGGATATCTTTGGATAAGCATTTACAAGGACTAATTTTGAGAAAAACATCCCTCCCCCCTTGCAATTTGTCCATTGCCTGCTCTGGGTGATGGAGAGGGTAGGAATCCACAACAGACTATGCAATAACAAGGTATCTGAAATCAGCACAAACGCATAGCTGCCCATCGTGTTTCTTGACAGTGACAAGGGGACTAGGTCATTGACTAGCACAGACAGGCATGACAACGTCCAGCTCGTCCTGTACCTGCTGTAACTCTGTGACAACTGTCCTAAATAGTGTGAGGAGCCTCCTGATCTCTAGTCAACTGTTGCTGGGCAGTCTTTGCCGTACACAAAGAGTTCGAAAAAAGCTGACCAAATCTGTCATGGTGATGTGATGCCGTGATGGTATTATAAGGAAAGTGAAAGTTAGTTGCCGCAAAATTATCCGAGATCTGAAGACCACAGATATCAAAAGTATTCAGGCCAAAAATGTCAGGACTATTCCTGAAGCACTATAACAGGTAGAACGATATTGTATTGGCAAGAAACCTGTGCAAAGGAAAGCAATGCAATCCGCAGTGAGAGCCTGCGTTGGAGTTCTGAGTCATGAAGAACCAAGCTGATTGTGTGGCCCCATTAACCAAATTCACTAAACACCCACTATCCAACTACAATCGGACAACATAGTTCAGAATACGTAGCCAAAAGAAAAGCTTCATGGCCTCCATTCAAGAAGAGAGGGCCGCTGGTTCCTCAGAAACCGACTGGTCCAGAAATGCAACATCATCATTATCATCATTGTCGACCTGATGAACGTCCGTGGTCTCATAAGGCGACATAGAACTAGACTGACCACGAAATTTTTTATAGTATACGTATTTTATGTGCCAAACTTTCTTTCAAAACAGATATTTGGCCTGGCGAAAACTGCAGGCATCTCTGTCAGACGAAATGCAATACTGAGGACAATTTTGTAATTTGCCGGAAGAACGGACTGTTGTAGGAAGTTTACGAGACCAGAAGATGCCGATACCATTATGGATGGCCAATATGGGATGGTTGCCACTTAGTGCGAAAAAACGTGTAGCGGGTGGCGGCGATCAACACCTGACAGTCGAAATATTTATCCAGAACCGCAATAACCCCAGCAAGGAGTCGGATCAGGTTGGTTAGTGGAAAAAGCATAGTACAGATTCACATGATATAGACACCAAGCCAAGAAAAGAAATATGAGCGCTGACTATCACCAGAGATTTGTAGTTTGCAGAAGTACAGCTTTTACTTCTTCCACAGTAGCGTTGAACTTGCGGAAAGTTGGTGCAGAGCATCGGCGACCACCGCTTACTCAGCCTGGATGACGCCTTGATTAAAGGCCTTGAGCAGCAACTGCTTGTCATCCAACAGCAACGCCAGTTTTTCCATTAGCTGAATGAACTGGGTTGCCTGATGCTGAAGAAACTCGTGAAGTGACACGCAGACCTCCTGCTGAGATGCCACCATAGTGCAAAGGAAAAGAGAGACAAGGGAGACAAAAAGTCTAGAACAAACGTAGTGAATGTTCCGAACGCCAAAACCAACGCAGTTTGCAGACACGAAGCTGCCCTCGATAGTGGCTTAGGCACACCTGCCCAAAAGTAAGAAGGGAACACGAGCGTACCGGAAAGTAACAACAACTAGCCTCTGTAGCTACTAATTTGTTGTCGGTGAGAAGGGCGGAACAACAAAACAATAAGACGTGATTACGTTAATAAACAAGTTTACTATAAAGCAGAAACAACGATCCTTTCAATAGCCCGCTCGTGCTAGTTATTTTATTCCACATCTTGTCAGACATTCAAAAGACGGGGTTAACAAATTTTCTCTCTCATTTGTAAAGCGATCAATTTAAAGTTTAATTATTGAGCATTGATTGTATTACTGAGGTTTTGGGATTTTCATGGATCATGGAACGGGAAAATTGTAATGAGGAACTGAATGTAATGAACATGTCTCACGCGATAATTACATCACAACATCTGATGAAAACCTATTTGCATCTCACACAGGTGGTAATATAAAGCACAAACCATCATGATGCCGTAAACAGAATCTGGATTCATCCGAAAATAGGACATTTTGCTATTCGTGCAACCAGGTTCGTCGTTGCGTACACCATCGCAGGCGCTCCTGTCTGTAATGCAGCGTCAGGGGTAACCGTGGCCATGGTCTCCGATCTGATAGTCCACGCTGCTGCAAACGGTCTCGAACTGTTGGTGCAGATTGTTGTCTTGCAAACGTCCCCATCTGTTGACTCAGGGATCGAGACGCGGCTGCACGGTTACAGCCATGCGGATAAGATGCCTGTCATCTCGACTGCTAGTGATATGAGGCCGTTAGGATCCAGCTCGGCGTTCCGTATTGGCCTCCTGAACCCACCGATTCCATATTCTGCCAACAGTCATTGGATCGCGACCAACGTGAGCAGCAATGTCGCGATACGATAAACCGCGATCGCGATAGGCTACAATCCGACCTTTATCAAAGTCGGAAACGTGATGGTACACATTTGTCCTCCTTACACGATGCATCACAACAACGTTTTACCAGGCAACGGCGGTCAACTGCTATTTGTGTATGAGAAATCGATTGGAAACTTTCCTCATGTCAGCACGTTCTAGGTGTTGCCGCCGGCACCTTGCGTGAATGCTCTGAAACGCTAATCATTTGCGTTTCACAGCATCATCTACCTGTCGGTTAAATTTCGCTTCTGTAGCACGTCATCTTTGTGGTGTAGCACTCTTACAGCGAATGCGTGAACCAAATGTGGCCGACGTGGCATCTTAACCGGTGTGACTGTAAGCCAATATCGGCTCACGTGACAGTTAATGTGTTAATAGCACATTTGAGAAGGGTAGCCGTTAATACTGGTAGACGTAAATTTCTTAGTCTCTTCATGTCACAATTGTGGCATGAATAGACTAAGAAATTTACGGGTACTGGAATTAACGATTACTCTTTTCAAATGTGCTATTAATGACGATCTCATTGAGATTGTGACATAAATAGACTAAGAAATTTACGACTTCCGGTATTAACGGCTACCCGTTGCAAATGTGCTTTTAATGACAGCTGCACAACGGGGCCCTGAAGATGGTGTGATTCTAGCACCTAAACCGGCCGCGCGAAATCTATATCTAAAAATGTGAATGTCTGTTCGGTGTACGCTTATCACGTTCTAACGACAAGACGCAGAGATTTAAATATTTGTTCAGTTACTAATTTATATCTTAGGGAGGTTTTAGGCACGGTTTTATAGCGATCTGATAGATATTTAGTAATTTGAAGGATACAACGTGAAATGCGGAACAATAATTACTCTTTGAAAATTATATTTACTCTTTGAAAATGGTCTTATTGGCTGCATTGTTGCTTGAAGGTTGATAATGATAAAAGAGTGTATATCAGTGATCTCTATATAACCTGGATGTATAACTCTGACGTCAGAAGGTAGAACTGTAGCGTGCCTGCACTTTCATATGTTTTGTACACGAATTTTTATTGGCCGCCATGTTGTAATTATTCAAACGAGTTGCCATTAGTTAATACGTGACAATTAATTGCTAGATTAACTCGGGATTTGAAATTTATGTCAATATGGGAAGTTACTTACTTGCATGAGTACGTAATCGAAACATATTTCCTTTTCGTTTTCTTGTAATACTTCGTAGCAACCATACTGTAATTAGTCAAGAAACAGAATATGAAAATCTTTGACTGGCACGCTCAGAAATCCTTAGTTCAACATCTGGGTAGTATACAGATCAATGGTGTATATAAAATTCTACGTGTGTGTGCGTGTGTTAATATTTCGCTCTGCAGCGAAAACTACAGAACGCAAGCGAAAGGTCTGCGTGTAATTGTTGTCCGAAGTTTCCTGTTGTACACCATAGCAGTTCCATGCCGATAGATATAAGGGGGTGGAAGTCGTCCAATTATAAAAAAAATTCGGACCGAAGGCTAGCGATGACGTTTGCAACTCTATAGCAAGGAGGTTACATAAGCGAAAAGTTATGCCACAGACCATATCTTTGATCTATGCGTTCTACAATGTCTTCAGCTCTTTCTCTGTAAGGATAAGCACACGAATAAGGAAATATAAGAATAAATAAATAAAGCAGTAAAAAAAAATTTCTTTTAATACATCGCTTTTAAAAAATCGATTAGACGTTTCGCGCATTATCTATCATAATCAACCAACACGCGAGCGGAGCCGCGGGTTTAAGCTAGTAACAAATAATTTCTATTGAGCTGATGGTACTTCTTCCACCTACAAATTTATCACCTGTGTCCCAATGCATCGATTATGAAGAGAATTAAATTTATATTCTGCTTGCAGATGAGGAAACTGCTTTCTTTACCAATTTAGTTCGTCCCCAAGCCTAAAGAGTTTGGGAACCGCTCTCACTTTCGCTTGTCCCATATTCTTCATAAACTGAAATCCCTTAGCTATTAATTTTAATCTCCGTCCGTTGAAATCTCTCACCTTTGTCAGGTTTTCTATTGCGTCCACCTAATTGCAGCCCACACCCTTTCCCAGAATAAGTTTGAGCTCCTCCCCTCCCCCACTTCTCTCTCTTTCTCTCTCGAGTAGACAGTGTTAAATCTACGCTTTCTAATAGCCATTTCCCACCACTTTCTTCCACTGCAAATACGGTGCTATGCAGCTTTTCTCTGTCTACATCTCACTGTGGCTTCCATAAAAAAATGTTCAAATGTTTGTTAAGCTTATGTGACTTAACTGCGGGGTCATCAGTCTCTAAACTTAGAAACTACTTATTAACTAACTTATACTAAAGGCAGCACAAACATCCATGCCCGAGGAGGGATTCGAACCCATGATGGGAAACGGCCTGCCACATCGGAGCATAGCGCCGCGGCTGTGGCTTCCATAAATCTATTTCGAAATTTCTTACTTTTTATCGTCTGTAACCGCCACAACTTTATTCAACCCTATCGCGTACCATTACTAGGAGCTTCTGTCTTCAGTACCTCCATAGAATAGAAGAAACACGTATTCACCCCGTTTATATCCGCTCCCAAAACCGGATTTCGTAAACCGATTTCCCAATTCCGTTTTTGGTTGGTCATGCAAACACTCTAAAATCGATTCTGGAAATCCGCTTCTCTAAAGCGGTTTTCCAGTTCCACAATCGATTTTCGTGCCCATGTAAACGCAACCGTTTTTGAAGCGTTCTTGGCTTGTCAGATTGTGTTTTCTTCTTACGAATTTTCGGCGTATATGGAAAGAGTGATATTTTCTAATGTGAAAAAATGTTCAAATGTTTGTAAAGCTTATGGGACTTAACTACGGGGCCATCAGTCCCTAAACTTACAAACTACTTATGAACTACTTACGAACTAGGACGGCACAAATATCCATGCCCGAGGGGGGATTCGAACCCCCGACCATAGTGGCAGTGCAAACCGTGACTGAAGCGCCTCAGTCCCCTCGGCCACCGCGGCCGGCTTCTAATGTGAAATAAAAGATAAATATTAGAGTGAACATAAATCTGTGTATTTAAATAAAGAAAATTAGCCATTGTGCAGAGGAAAAAATAGGTAGGAAGGCAAGACCTACAAAAAATCCTTGGATATCACAGGAGATACTAAATTTAATCGATGAAAGGATAAAATATAAAAATGCAGTAAATGAAACAGGCAAAATGGAGTACAGACGACTAAGAAATGAGATTGACAGGAAGTGCAAAATGGCTAAGCAGGAATGGCTAGAAGGCAAATGCAAGGATGTAGAAGAATATATAAATAGGGGAAAAATAGATACAGCTTACAGGAAAATAAAAGAGATATTTGGAGATAAGAAAAACAGCTCTATGAATATCAAGAACACAGATGGAAAACCAGTTCTCAGCAAAGAAGGGAAAGCTGAAAGGTGGAAAGAGTATATAGAGGGGCTCTACAAAGGAAGTGAACTGCGAGACAATATTGTAGGAAAGGAAGAGGATGTAGATGAAGATGCAATAGGAGATACTGTACTGAGAGAAGAATTTGACAGAGCCCTGAAAGACGTAAGTCGAAACAAGGCTCCTGGAGTAGATGATATTCCCTCAGAGCTACTAAAGTCTCTGGGAGAACCAGCCATGACAAACCTGTTTCACCTGGTGTGTAAGATGATAAGACGGGCGAAGTACCCTCAGACTTTAAGAAAAATGTTATAATCCCCATTCCAAAGAAAGCAGGCGCAGACAGGTGTGAAAATTACAGAACCATCAGTTTAATAAGTCATGGTTGCAAAATATTAACACGAATTATTTACAGAAGGATGGAAAAGCTGGTTGAAGTCGACCTCGGGCAAGATCAGTTTGGGTTCAGGAGAAATATAGGAACACGGAAGGCAATACTCACTTTACGGCTTATCCTAGAAGATAGATTAAGAAAAGGCAAACCTACATTTCTAGCTTTTGTAGATTTGGAGAAGGCTTTTGACAATGTTGATTGGAATAAACTCTTTCAAGTTCTGAAGCAAGCAGGAGTAAAATATAGGGAGCGTAAGGTTATTTACAACTTGTACAAAAACCAGACAGCGGTTGTCGGAGTTGAAGGGCATGAAAGGGATGCAGTGGTTGGAAAGGGAGTAAGACAGGGTTGTAGCCTTTCTCCAATGTTATTCAACTTCTACATTGAGCAAGCTATAAAGGAAAGCAAGGAGAAATTTGGTGAAGGAATTAAAGTTCAGGGTGAAGAATTTAAAACATTGCGTTTTGCCGATGACATAGTAATTCTGTCAGACACAGCAAAGGACCTGGAAGAGCAATTGAACGGAATGGACAGTGTGCTGAAAGGTACATATAAGATGAACATTAACAAGAGCAAAACTAGGGTAATGGAGTGGAGTGTAAGAAAATCAGGTGATGCTAAAGAAATTAGATTGGGAAACGAAGCAATAAAGGAGGTAAATGAGTTTTGTTACTTGGGCAGTAAAATAACAAATGATGGTCGCAGTACAGAGGATATAAAATGCAGAATGGCAATGGGTAGAAAAGCGTTCTTGAAAAAGAGAAATTTGTTAACATCGAATATTGATTTAAGACAGGAAATCCTTTCTGAAGGTATTTGTATGGAGTGTTGCCTTGTAAGGGAGTGAGACATGGACGACAAACAGTGCGGACAGGAAGAGGATTGAGGCTTTTGAAATATGGTGCTACAGAAGAATGCTGAAGATTACGTGGGTGGATCGCGTAACTAATGAGGAGGTACTGAACAGAATTGGGGAGAAAAGAAATTTCTGGCATACCTTGACTAAAAGAAGGGATAGATTGGTAGGACACATTCTTAGACATCAAGGAATTGTGAATTTAGCGTTGGAGGGAAGTGTGTGGGGTAAAAATCGCAGAGGAAGACCAAGAGATGGATACAGTAAGCAGATTCAGACAGATGTAGGTTGCCGTTCTTATGCGGAGATGATGAGGCTTGCTCAGGATAGGGTATTGTGGAGAGCTGCATCAAACCAGTCTCCGGACTGAAGACCACAACAACAACAGCCATTGTGCAGACTAAATACGGAACTCAATCAGCTGTTTTCCAGCCGCCATGTTAAGTGAGCTCGGAAATCGGATTCAGGCTATGCCATGTAAACACGACAGCGAAAAACGGTTTACGAAAATCGGTTTTCGTCTTCCGGAAGATGTGTTGCATGTAAAGGTAGTGATTCTCAGCCTATTAGTTCATCACCGCTTAAATGTACTCCTGAACTACTTTCTATTTCTTTGATCAAAACATTAAGAGCAACAAAGTTGCCCAAGAATAGCGCTGTCTCTAGGGTTACCAGACGTCCTCTTTTACCCGGACATGTCCTCTTTTTTGGACCATAAAAATGCTCCGGCCGGGTTTTTAGGAAAATGGGGAAAAGTCCTCTTTTCCGCGTTATGCAACTGTTTCAATCTGAAAATGCGTAAATACAACTCTCTAGATAATTTAACCGTTTTTCGAACAATGTAATTTTTTTCTAGAATTCTCTCTTCTCTACGCCGCCGGTGTTCTGAGGTAAAGCTACTTAAGAACAATTGAAATAACTGGCGTGGCAATCGTCGCAGAATAGTAGCTGCGAGGCAGCGAATTAAGAACATAGGTCTGCAACAATGCAAGATACACCGGCTTCTAAGAATTTCACGTTAGAACAGCTTAACTAGGGTTACCATACATCCTCTTTTTCCCGGACACATAGTCTTTTTGAGGCAAGAAAATGTGTCCGGCCGGAATTTATAAAATTCTACAAAATGTCTTCTTTTTTGGGTTCCGAAAAACAAAATTTATTTTTGTGTCATTGGCGTCAACGGATTCGTTCGAACTGCAAGTCCAAACTGTTCGCAACTATCACGCGCATACTAAGAGAGAAATTGCATTTCACAATTTCATGGGTCTGACGGTTGCAAACGATTCGAAACTTCTCTGCGAAGGAACCCAATTGTCTATCATTCTGTGTTCTGCATTATGTTCTTTGGCGTTGCTTTTGATATACTTTGTGGTTTAGGTTAAAGCTGTATTTTTGCTTCCGAATAAACTACGAACTTAAATACAAATACAAAATGCCGAAAAGAAAGTCAGTGTTGAAACATGTGCTCTTGGAGAAATGCAAATCATTCGAGGGAGGAAGAAACGAACTTGAAGCGGAATGTTTGATTTGCCCTACTGGAACGTACATATTCGTTGTAAACAAAGGTAAGTCGTAGAAGTATCGTAAGGTTTAATACTGGATCGTAAGTATAGTTTGTTCAAAAGTGAAAAAGAGAAGAATGAGAGCCGGCCGCGGTGGCCGAGGGGACTGAGGCGCTTAGGGTTGCCAGATCTCCGGGCGCCGCCCGGAGTGCCCGGGTTTGGAATGAATTCTCCGGGTCTACCGGCCAATCGGGCTTGAATGTAACCTTTTTAAGTACTATGCTCATATAGCGACGATGTACATCGAACTTAACGTAACTTGAACTAAGGACGAACACAACATCCATGCCCTAGGGGGAATTCGAACCTCTGGCGGGAGCAGCCTCGCGCACCGTGGCAAGACGCCTCAGTGCGCTCGGCCATTCCCGGCCGGCTCCTCTCTAGGAATTATCAATAACTTTATATAAATGTCAATTTCTTACTGAAAAAAAAAAAAAAAAAAAAAAAAAAAACGCTACTTTTCTATTCTTCCTCTGAAAACTTTACGCTGTTGCGTCGGTAGTAATCGGCTAGCGCATTATTAAGCAAACACTGTTGCAGCAACGTGTCAACTGGCGACGTCTATTATTTGTGTTCGTTCGTTCATTGTTTGTTACCAGTTTAGCGGCAATTTTTGCAATACTCGGATCGTGTGTGGACAGACAAGCTTACATTAACTCAGATTAGTGAGTAATAACAGTGGAATGAAGAGACGATATCTAAGTTCATTCCGTGAAGAATGGATGCAGGAAGAAAATTATAAAGAGTGGCTACAAAAGTTTATTAGATATTTGGCGCTCCTCTTGGTGACCAGTTTGCGGAGCCTCAAGCGGCAACTCTTGGAAGGCGCAGCTGTTGATGTGAGCAGCTTTGATGCTGCTGCCACGGCCGGCCGCGGTGGCCGAGGGGACTGAGGCGCTTCAGTCACGGTCTGCTCGGCCACTACGGTCGGGGGTTCGAATCCCCCCTCGGGCATGGATATTTGTGCCGTCCTTAGTCTTAGCTAGTTCATAAGTGTTTTGTAAGTTTATGGACTGATGACCCCGTAGTTAAGTCCCATAAGCTGAACAAACATTTGAACATTTGATTTTCTTCCGCATTGTTACAGGAGAGCACGTAAACTTGTGCCCAAGGAGCCGACAACTAAAAACAGAACCTTCCTATTTCCGGTACAAGGGTGCCAGCAGCTTACCGGTCTCACCTGTCCGCAGTGAGCTGGAAGAAGCGGTCGCCAGCAAGATGGCGACCGCAGCCAGAGAGAGCGACATCGCGACTGGAGCTAGCAACAGCGCGCACTGCCGCTGGCTCTTATATCATCTCTGGCCTACTGCGTGTCCTCTCCCTCTGTCTAATGGCGCCGCACCAGGACCATCAGCAATCCCCGGCGGGAGCTGTATTCTCCGACGAGTTATGGATTTATCAAAAGGGCGTGCAAACACCTCACATAAAATTACCGTTTATCTGAGCTTCATCACTGCTATGTAGGACGTGAGGCATTCTTTCGTTTATTATACGTCGTAATGCTCTGAAATAAAAGTGAGGTAAAACTTGTCGTAGTGGACGCATCTGCAAATTATGATAGTGGTAGCAGACACTAGGTCGACAGGGATGACTACTAGAGCAAGATATAGTTGGTCGTTAGTAAGGGCATTAATGCAGACTAGATAAGCCGGCGCACTTCGCTGCGGTTCAAATGAACGAGAAAGAACGTTAAGGAACACTTCAGTAGATACTATTATGCAACATATGTCCATTATGAAAAGCAGTGGCGTAACTATAGGGGGGGATGAGGGGGATAGAACCCCTCCCCCAGAACCCAAAAAAAGAGAGGAAATAAAAAGAAAAAGAAATCGTGTAACAGCAATAAGATTTGAAACTTTGGGTGTTTTTCCATAAGCTTTCATTGGAAGGGAGTGAATTAGTTTCTTCAACGGGAGTGGTAGATGGTATTCTGTCTGGAAACTGACTAAAACTGACTAAAATTTTGCTCGTTAAGCAGATCTATCCCCCCCCCCCCCAAAGCCAAGTCCTAGTTACGCCACTGATGAACAGAATAGTAAGATACCCGGGTTATAAACAAACACGCCACCCGTTTTTCGATCTTTTTACACTTTTTGGGATAATTGTCAATGTTACCTTATCTGTTTACGGATTATCACGTAGAATAAAGACAACTTTACAACTTGACATATAATCTATTTCAGAAACTTGCCCACATCATATAAATCTGTTGTAGATGTAAAAAATATATAGAAAACACTTTTAAATTGTAAATATGCAGACACGTACATTTTGAGATCTTCTTAATGACATAAAAAAGTAAAGTCTGTTTTTATGGTCTTCAGTCCGCGAACTGGTTTGATGTAGCTATCCTGTGCAAGCCTCTCCAGTTGAATCTGATTACTGTATTCGTCCCTCGGTCTCCGTCTACGGTTTTTACCACACAAACACTTCCTTCTACATCTACATCTACATGGCATACTATGCAAATCACATTTAAGTGCCTGACAGAGGGTTCATCGAACCACCATTATTCTATTTATCTCCCATTCCATTCTGGAATAGCGCGCGGGAAGAAAGAACACCTGAATCTCTCTGTTCGAGCTCCGATTTCTCGTATTTTATTCTGATGATCATTTCTACCTATTTAAGTGTGAGTCAACAATATATTTTTTCGCCTTCGGAGGAGAATGTTGACGATTTGAGTTTCGCAAGTAGCCCACGCCGCAGCGATAAGCGCCGTTGTTGTAATGCTTCCCATCCCAGATCCTGTATCATTTCTGTAACGCTGTCTCCCCTGTATCGTGACAATACGAAACGAGCTGCCCTTCTTTGGACTCTTTCGATTTCCTCCGTTTAACCCACTTGATAAGGATCCCACATTGGGCAGCAATACTCCAAAAATTGTCGGACAAGCGTAGTGTATGCAGTTTCTTTTGTAGTTCTCTTGCATGTTTTAAGGGTTCTGCCAATAAATAGCAGTCTCTGGTTCGCCTTTCCCACGGCATTATCCACGTGTTCTATCCAATTTAAGTCTGAAGTAATAGTAATTCCTAGGTATTTTGTGGAGTTTATGGCCTTCACTTTTGATTGATTTATCTTGTAAACAAAGTTTAACAGATTTCTTTTCGTACTCATGTGGACGACTTCACACTTCTCATTATTTAGAGTAAATTGCCAAGTTTTACACCATACTGATATATTCAGATCGTTCTACTGTTGGTTTTGATCTTCAGATGGTTTTACTAGACGGTAAATGACGGCGTCATCTGCAAACAACCTAAGAGAGCTACTTAGAATTTCCCCTAAATCGTTTATGTAAATAAGGAATAGCAGAGGATCAATAACACTACCCAGTGAAACGCCCGATATCACCTCTGTTTTTTTCGATGCCTTACCATCGATTACTACGAACTGTGTCCTCTCTGACAGGAAATCCCCTATCCAATCGCAAATTTGGGGCGATATACCATAACCACGCAATTTGATTAACAGCCGTTTGTGAGGTACGGTGTGAAAAGCATTCTGGAAATCAAGAAATACGGAATCGATTTGCGAACCCTTGTCGATAGCACCCTTCACTTCGTGTGAATAAAGAGCTAGTTGTGTTTCGCATGAACGATATTTTCTAAATCCTTGTTGACCTTGGGTCAATAAATCGTTCTGTTCGAGATAATTCATAATATTTGAATACAGGATATGTTCCAAAACCCTGCTGCAAATAGACGTCAATGAAATAGGCCTGTAGTTTAGTGGGTTACTCCTACTCCCTTTGTTGAATATAGGTGTGACCTGTGCAACTTCCAATCTTTTGGTACAGATCCTTGTTTGAGAGAGCGGTTGTATATGGCTGTTAAGTAAGGGGCTATCGCTTCAGCGTAATCAGATAGAAATCTAATGGGTATACAATCCGGACCAGAAGACTTGTTCTTGTTAAGTGATCTTAGTTGCTGCACTACTCCGATGATATATACTTCTACGTTACTCATTACTGCATCGGTTCGTAATTCGAAATCTGGAATATTGGTTTCGTCTTCTTTGGTGAATGAGTTTCTAAAAGCTATGTTTAGTAACTCTGCTTTAGTAGCGATGTCATCGGCACGATCGCCATTACTATGCTAAATTGACGATTCCTTGGTATTTCAGAGTGTATCACACCAACCTATCCCTTTTCTTAGTTAGGATATGCCTGAAACTCCTTTTCTCCCCAATTCTGTTGAGCACCTCCTCATTAGTTACGTGATCTAATCATCATTCGTCTGTAACACCACATTTCAAAAGCTGCTATCATCTTTTTGTCTGAACTCCTTATTATCTACGTTTAACTGCCATACAATGCTACACTCCAGACAAATGCTTTCAGATAGGACTTCCTAACCTATAACTGATATTGGATGTCAACAAATTTTGCTTCTTCAGAAACGCTTTTCTTCCCATAGCCATTCTGCATTTTATATCTTCTTTACTTCGCCCATCAGAAGTTATCTTGCTGCCCAAATAAAAGAACTCATCAACTACTTTCATCGTCTCACTGCCTAATCTAATTCCCTCAGCATCGCCTGATTCTCTGACACTACATTCCATTACCTTTGTTTTACTCTTGTTAATTTTCATCTTATACTTTCATGCAGACTAGGTAAACCGCCGCACTTCGCTGCGCTTCAAATCAACGAGAAGGAAAGTAAAGGAACTCTTTGTTAGATACTATAACGCAACATATCACGTCTGTTATGAACTGAAGTGCAAGATACACGATTATAAACCTACCTTTTAACACTTTTTGGAATCTAAACTTATCTGTTTATGGATTAACCCGAGCTTTATAGACAAACAGTTTCTGTGGTGTCGCACAAGTCCAAAATGCGCGCCACCTACTTTCGTCGCGCGCCGCCATGCACGCACGGCGCGGCGTTCTTACGACGACAGCCACGAGCGCCCTCTGCTGCAACTCCGCTCGTGGCCACCACTGAACGACATCGTTCACTTGGGACTGAGATAGGAACCAGTTAATACTTCGGAATCAGATAGGCACCAGTGAAGACTTGGCTATCGGACAGGCACTAGGCAGGCCTCTAGCTTAACTATGTATCCGCATTCTGCACTGAGCTATGTAAAAGTTAAGTATTACTAGGTCTCTAAGAAATATATATCTCGTTCTAATTTACTCTAGTGTTTCTAGTTTCTGCTGTCCCACTGGCTGGTCACCTCCTACCTGCACAAGCGTGCATCCTTTATTCCTGTGTCGGTCTTTCTACTCGGCCACCGACACCTACGACGGAAACGAGACACAAAAGCGGCGACAAGGCTGGGACACAAAAGTGGCGACGAGGATGGGATACACAAGTGGCGACGAGGCTGGGACACAAAAGTGGCGACGAGGATGGGATACAAAAGTTTCTACATATATTTCAAAATGTTGCTCACATAATGTATTGTACATATATAGAAAACACTTGTAAATTGTAAATATGCCGACACATACCTTTTGAGATGTGCTTAATGCCATAAAAGAAAGTGAGGTCTATCATCTCACTACTTAGGATGGATTGATGCCGGCTCAATTGTCATTTTAAGGCATTGTATTTCACTCGTAAATTTAAGTATTTCCACTTTATTTAATATTCGAAAACGCATCACTAGATTCAAAACAAACACTTCCACGAAATGTCAGTTCATATTTTCCAACACACAATTTTCATAGCACGAAAAATATTCAATTGTTTGTAGAGCTTATGGGACTTAACAACGTGGTCATCAGTCCATAAACTTACAAACTACTTATGAACTAGCTAATACTAAGGACGGCACAAATATCCATGCCCTAGGGGGGGATTCGAACCCCCGACCGTAGTGACCGTGCAGACCGTGACTGGCGCGCTGCAGTCCCCTCGGCCACCGCGGCCGGCTTCATAGCACCATTTGTGTATCTATTTATTTCTTTATGTCGTACTGTTTATTTGAACAGTCAAAGTCTATCTTAAAACTGTAAGTTGAGTAATTATGTATAAGTTGCAGGTGAAACTCTGACAGATGAACGTCCAATTTTGGGCATTCTATAAAGGAAATCTCGACAAGCTCTCAGGGGGTATCCGCGGTGGAAGAGCCCAGCGCTCTAAACGGCGTTGCTGCGGAGCACGCTATTGCTCGTTTTCGGAGGTTCGAATCCTCCCTCTGGTATGGGTGTGTGTGTCTTGTCCTTAGAATACATTAGTACAAGTAGTTTATAATCCTAGTGACTGATAACCAGGGCCCGGATTTTAATGACAAGTCATATTTTTTTCTGAACTTCAGGGTGCATTTTAGAACAATTTATACACAAATCTAGGCATTTTGGTGTAGAAAAAATTTATTTTAATTGTGCATATAAAGTCATATTTCAACATATTTTAGTAATAGGTCATATTGCGGCTAACTTATATTATAACAGGTCATATTTCCGACAAATTTTGCCAAAATGCATATACTGTTTCTCTTGTATCTTTCGGGATACAGGAATAAGAAAATGAATATGTTGCCCATGAGACAATATTTAACGTGATATTATGAAACATAAACACATAAATTAGAGCTTTATTTCTCAGGACTGTAGCACAACAGTCGTTTCACGAACATAAAACACGGTTGCGCAGAGTCGACAATACGCTCTCAGAGCCAACAAATTCGACTTCTGTCGTAATAATAATCGCAGTCGCGCAGATGTTCACAGTAACCAGTTTGAATACAGCCTCCGACTTGTTCATCATGCCTAAAGCAAAGTGCTCGGACAGCGTGAAGTTGCGAGGATTTGTCCGAGAATTTGGAGAGAACTTCTTTAGTACTGCGAGAGTGAAGGTCGAGGTGAGAGTTTAAAATGGGAAAAGATTAATTTTTAATACTCACAACCACCAACTGGGAACCAAATTCCTAAACATGCAAAAACACTGGATCTGTGATTGCTACTGTTTGACTCGTTTTCTAGGGGATGATATCACACGTTCGCAGCTTTCCTTCCCTGCATATGATTAACAAAAAAAAATCATAATAAAATCAAGTTCACGAGAGAAAAGGATGCACTAACTACTATTTTTGAAAACACGTGAAAGTTCAGTTTATGTTGTTTATTTCACAATATTAGAACCCTGTGGCTGATACGTCTGTAGGTCGACACATTTATCAAATAAATTTATAGCTCGTGAGTCCCCAGACAAAAATGAATATTTGTCGCAAATTGTTTTCACACCATGTGGCTGTCTCAAACACCGTTTATGTTCGTGCCTATGCGAGCACACGGGTTGCATTAACAAATCACAGTCACTTTAATTCAATGCAATGCACACCTTGTTCCACCGGCTAAATATTCACAACACACAGTAGCACTCGATTCAACTTGGTGCAGTCTACGACGAGCGACCACACGTGGCGATTGTCACACACAAATCTAAAGTCACCACCTTGAGATCTACACGCTGACTGACTAGCGCGACGCCGCCTGGCCAGCTACCCCACTCGCTCCCGCCTCGTCACTTTCTGCCCATGCGCGCGTGCGCGCCAAAAGCTCAGCTGCCGGGTTTTTTCCCTACGTCATCAACATCCCCATGTGAGCTGTTCTAACCGATTTGCCAACGTACAGCACTCAGCCAAAACATTTCTAAAACTTTACTTAAAATCAAAATAATTTCACTACACATTAAATAAATGTCTTCTTAGGTTTTTATATTGGTATAAACATCCTTTGTACTATTTATCATAATTGTGCAATTTCTTATATCACAGATAAGCGATTTAACTCAATACTTCAAGATAAAATATACAAGATTAATTGAAAATAAAATGAGAAATAGTTAATATATTATTTTTATAAAGAAACATTGCTATGCTAGTTGTGTAACTGTCTTATATTCATTGGTAATTTATTACTTTTCATTGTCAATTAAACATATTACGCCAGATATGACTAAATCAGCTAATGTATTGTTTATTTATCAACATGCTATTTTTTAATGAGGGCCTTAAAGGTTCCTAACTGCATCGTATTACTTCAAATGTCAGTAGTATTCGAATATTTTATTTCACGCTGTGCACTGCACTGTGCCTGGCACTCGCCATTGTCCCTCTCTCCCGTTACCGGAAACGAAACTGGAAAATCCTAAGCTGGAACAAGCAATCAACGTCGGCCTGCTCGCTGGCCTCCCGTCAGCTACAAGCACACAGCAAATCTCAATGTGGAGAATTTCTACCTATGGCCTAACTATAAATGTTGTCACCCAACTGTGTACATACATTGCTACCATAATTAATAAGATTAAAATTGTGTAATATTTAGTGCATTGGCATGGTCAATGTTTGCATTGTACTTCATAATGTTTAATTATCAAATGCTATTAATTACCAATATTTCTATTGGGCGGTAATCTCACAGTACTGATGGGAAAATACTATTTTGTAAACTGTGTGAAGTTAAAGTTAGTGCAGAAAAGCGCTTAAATGTGCAACAACACTGTAATACCACCAAACACAACAACTGTGTGAAACGAAGTGATGAAAATAACAGCAGACAAATGTTGTTATTTGAACAGTCAGGTCAATCTTCAACCTGCAATCATTCTGCAAGGATTTGTGTGAGATTATGGTGTCCTGCAACATCCCATTGAAAAAGCTGAAGAATGCATGCTTCAGACGGAGAAGTACACAAAACATCCAGTTCCAGATGAATCTGCACTGAGAAAGAACTATTTATCGGTATGCTACAATTATGTGCTCAACAAAATACGAATTATTGTTGCTGAGCAAAAGATCTGGCTGTCGATAGATGAAAATACGGATGTTAGTGGGCGATATATTGCAAATGTTGTTGGTGGTGCCGGCCGCGGTGGCCGAGGAGACTGAGGCGCTTCAGGCACGGTCTGCACAGCCACTACGGTCGGGGGTTCGAATCCCCCCTCGGGCATGAATATTTGTGCCGTCCTTAGTTGTAGGTAGTTCATAAGTAGTTTGTAAAGTTTAGGGACTGATAACTCCGTAGTTAAGTCCCATAGACTCTACAAACATTTGAACATTTTTGTTGTTGGTGGTGTTCTAAAAGTTGATGGGCCTGGAGATATTTTTCCTACTAACGTGTGAAGTTCTCGATAGAGTAAACAATTCGACGATTGCTATTTTGTTTGACAACTCTCTGAAGCTACTGTAGCCGGATGGTGTGAAAAGAGACAACGTTCTGCTGCCTGTAACAGATGCCGCTTCATATACGGCTAAAGCAGCCAAAGGACTTCAGATTCTCTACCCCAGTATGGTGTATGTCACTTGCCTTGCACATGAGTTGCAGAGTTGCTGAAGAGCTACGATCAAATTACCCTGACGTGGACAAATTACTTTCCTGTGGCAAGAAAATCTATATCAAAGCTCCGCTACGGGTGCAGAAATTAAAGGAACAGGCACCTTCAATGTCCCTCCTACCTAAACTTGTTCTTACACGATAGGGTTCTTGGCTTAATGCTGCTGAGTATTACTGCACCAACTACACCCAAATAAAGACAATCTTCTGTGAGCTTGTTAGCGATGAATCAAGTGCTATCAAAACTGTGAAAGACGTATTTACAGATAGATTGTCTGGAAACTTGGCATACATCAACGCCAATTTTTCAGTGATATCAAAAGCCAACAAACGACTGGAAGCTGTTGGCACTCAGCTATGTGAGGCCCTGAGTATTGTGCAATATGTGCAGAGTGAGTTGGATCGAGCCCGTGGTCATGTGGCTGACAAAGTGAAAAACAAACTGCAAAGTGTTCTACAACGAAATCCTGAATATTCTACAATGTGTAAAATTAGTGACAGTGTTTCTGGGAATGCCGCAACATTTGAAGATAGTGAAGCAAAGCTGACCTGTAGTGACCTGGATGCCTTCAAATACGCTCCAGTGACGTCTTGTGAAGTGGAGAGGAGCTTTTCCAGGTACAAAACTATCTTCAGCGACAACCGTAGATCTTTGACAATGGAAAACCTGAAAATGCACCTTGTGATCCAGTGCAACTTTGCAGAAACTGAAGATTAACAGACGGCATTAAATAATGTAAAGTGCTTTAAATAATTTGTGTGCAGAAATAAAGATATTGTTTTACTGTTTCGATAGATGATCTCCTGTTCAATGTACTTTATGTTTAGAATATAAAAGATTCAGACGTTTAAAAAATAGGTGCTAATTAGCCTCAAACCCTACAGAAAGAAAGAACTATAGTTACAATATTTTGAGAAGGGAATTTTGTATTACTTTATGGTAAATAAAAAATAAAATAAAGAAACAAGAATGCTCGAAATAAACTTCTATTAAGTCATATTTTACTTTTTAAGGTCATATTTATACAAGTTTTAGGTTAGAAATGCTTGCATTTTCACTGTTTTTTAGGTTATGAAAATCCCGGCCTTGCTGATAGCGGCAGCAGTCTCTTAGATTTACAAATATTTGAACATTACTGAGGTCAATCTAGAGTCAGTCACGCTTTTGCATGGTTGTGTTTGTCAACATTCGAGTCTATGTCAAAGAACTTGATGTAAAGAATTACTAATTTGGTTATGTGGTTGTACAATATGGCGGACATGTATTGATTTCATAACCTGTGACTGAAATTAAATTTATTTAAATGTTAACACACATCAGTGCTGAAGAATTCCATTATCAACCCGTTACAAAATCGGGACCTTCTTCTGAAGTGATAATCAAATAGCTAGATCACCAGACCTTCAAGACTACAAACTTTCTACAAGAACTTCGATTCTCAACATCGATTATAATTATTTGTACCTCCAGTCTTCAGGTTTTAACTCTGTTGCCATTTTCATAGTTAATTATGACAAGAGCACAGATTATTACGCTGAAATTATTACGACACTTGAGGGTCTTGGGAGCTTTACAATACTCACCGAGCAAACAAATCAAGCAAGTCAAAGATGTACCCTGCGTTGAGTTGCTGTGCTTATATGGCTGTGTGGAAAACATTATGTGTTATAAAACCAGTGGACTGATAAACTTTTTAGTCTGTCCATATTCTGCATTAAAAAAAAAATTACTGACGGCTTACCAGTCACGTACGCGGCTTATAATTGCCCTTTTCTAAATCCTGTCCAGATACTCCCCGTAGCCATTTTGCATCTCCTCCTCCCTCCCTGCCCCCTTCTACTCCTGCTCCTCCTCCTCTTCTATTCAAAATTAAGAAATTAAAAATTAAGACCCTACTTAATATTTCATAGTAACGACGGTAACAGATCACCACTTACTCTTGGAGAAAAGTAAACGAAAAACATCAATAAACAACGTAAATACGATGATGGCTCCATCGGCCTAGCAGTTGCAAAACGTACTGATATGGTCATCTCCAAATTCGAAATTTTTGTACCTAATAACTCTTTTCTTCGTCGTTTTCTCAGGAACCACGCATGAACAATTGGTGTTTACATAAGCCGTATAGAGCCCATCCAGAGCACGTGTAATACACTACATGGCGTTTCCGAACATGTTAATTCCGTGCACTATCATACATGGTATTATTTAGTGAGCGGACAAGGGTACAACATGAACCACTCAACCACAGAACAGGAGCAGCATTATTTCTTTACTGAATGATCAACACAAAATTATAAAAAGAATAAATAATCTAAGTATTCCAAATTATCATAGAGCTCCCTAAAATTGTTCTGCCAACGAAAAAAACTCTCGTATACTGCTTGATTAAATGTTCAAATTCAAATTGCTATTGATTGGAATGTGTGTAAATATCATGTAAGTACCGTCAGGCGTCGCAAACGTTAATATCGTGTCCACATCACATTGCGTACAATGTTTCAATACCATATACGTTAAATTTGATACGAAAAATTGTGTTAATGGGCAATGACCAGACAGACTGACGGTATGAATATCGTCTCTGGAAACCTAATAAGTTTTTTTAGATTGTAACGCTAAAATATCTGGAAAAAAATTGAGATTTTGGTAGAAATAAAAATTATATAACTGAAAAATTTAAATTTAAATTCTACGTTGCCAGTTTCATCTGGTACAGAATTTTACGTCAATCTGGATCCCGTAGCAGAATTAAGGAAAAAACTCATAAATCTAATAATTTACATCAATTTCAGCCTATTTATTAAGTCGTCCTTTTAGTGCAGTTTCCTCCATGGCCGATAGATCAACGTGGCAGTCTCCCAGGGACAATACGATGTAATTGTTTTAAACTTTTGTTCATTTTTGGCAGAAAATAATGCCCATATATTGTCATTTGACATGTCGTACAGTTTTCGAAGATGTTTGTTCCGTTAAGTAACAAAGCTAATTAAAATTAACGGCAAATTCAAATTATTGTTTTGTACAGAAATTGACGAGAAGCTGGTTTTAGAAAGATTCCACATGTTGTCTGGAGTCTGGACTTCGTATGAAGCGTCGGGAAATTCAGACGAATCCCGAGCATCTGGTAACTCTAAAACCTAACCACCTAGAATCACAAGAATAATCAAGTCTATAAAGAAGTTTTATAATTTCCGTTACTAGTCGTAGGTAGTCCTGTTGCAGTACCAAAGTTATTAATTTGTCGTAAGTGGAGAGGTGTCAAGGAATAATAATTAAAAAAACTATAAAACGTTTGTGACAACCAACAGTGGCTCTTAAAGACGTAGCAACATTAAATCCTAAATACTGTAACAAATTACCTCTGACTACATAAAGCATTAAGCCTTGTTGGTTGAATGTCTACTATACAAGCATGATGTTGTTTTGGAATATATAGAATACAACTCGTCGGCTTTCACTAATGGCGGGTGATACGAGACAGACATTTGAATGCATTCATACAGACCAGAAGAAGCATTGTGGAACTCAGAACAGAGGTCAAAGACTGATGTAAACCCATGATTATAGACAATATTAACCAAACAAAGAAGAAAATGAAAGCTAAAATTTTATCTATGATAGCGGCGGCGTTTCCTGCTGATGTTGGCAACGACCACTGGGTACTTTCTGAAAACCCAGTGACGTAGAATGAGGGGTATAGTCTTTTGTCTCGACCATAAAATCAAAAATCATGGCTGTTCCTGATCTACGGTTGACAGGGCCGATCAGTAAATGAATTATCTTCAGAAAATGAACAAATCGTTGTCAACATCAGCACACTACATCGTCGCTAATGTAAAATTTAACCAAAAGAAATGTAGCACATAGAACAGAGATCGTTCACGTATAGGCCTATCTATAATTAAAATCTTAAATAATAAGAAAACGTAATAACTCGTAAATTATGCTAAATAAGTAGACTAAATAAATAAAGGTAACTGGACGCCGGCCGCGGTGGCCGAGGTGACTGAGGCGCTCCAGTCACGGTCAGCATGGCCACTACGGTCGGGGGTTCGAATCCCCCCTCGGGCATGGATATTTGTGCCGTCCTAGTTCGTAAGTAGTTCATAAGTAGTTTGTAAGTTTAGGGACTGATGACCCCGTAGTTAAGTCCCATAAGCTTAACAAACATTTGATTTGGTAACTGGACAGTTGCGTAAATGTGTGGGTTTCAGACCGTGTGAACTAAAACCACACAACTAAAAAGACTACAAACTAAATTGAAACAAATATATCAAGAAAATATATTGCCAGTAACAAACCAATTTTGATGCGAAATTATCTGTAACAGTGACCTGTGAAAGAAGTAGCCAAAATTTCCAGAAATTAAAAATGCTAAATTCCGGCGAATAACTTTGAAAAAAAAAAAAGAGAAAAGCCAAGCGCATCACAGCATTATCGAAATCTGATTGCAATAGAAAGGAATATGATTCATGTAGCGACCGCAGTGCGGTGAATTACTGAATAAATACTGAATTCGAAAAGAAACGTTAAAAGAAACTATTAGTTAAGTACTGTACACGTGAAAACACATAAGCACAAATTTGTAGTGAGCGACAGACTGCAAAGATTGAATGTGTAAACCAGACAAATATTACTAGACTGGAAATACCGTGTATAGTGTCACTGAAGTATCGCCGCCATATTTCTATCCTATACACACGTGAACAGTCGTGTGAGTTACTACAGACTACAGCCGTAAAACACTGATGAACTGACGTAACTACGCTTTCTCTAGAGTTCTGCCATAGCGGTCAATTCGTTAGTTCTATATGGCTGTAATGTTTCGTACAGCAAAAGTAAGAAACAAGAAAGGAATGTTTCAATCCACATACAGTAACGATTTGCTGTTTTTAGTAATCTATTATCAATTTAATTCATCTTCGGCTTTTCTACATAGGTAAAATATAGGGAACGGAAGGCTATTTACAAGTTATACAAAAACCACACAAAAGTTTTTAGTTTTATTCCCTTTTTTATGTTCACAGAATATATTGCCGCGAGAGACGACGAACAACGACTGCCGGCGTGGCGCAGGGGATAGCGTCACGCACTGCGGTGCAGAAGGACCCCGGTTCAATCCCGCCCACCGGCTTGTAATTAAAAATTCCAGAAGTTTCTACATCTTTCTTATGTTCACTTGTAAATTCTACTTGTTTTTTATGTTAACTGTTCTTCTAATTTCTAGTAAATTCTGTCTGTGTATAAATAGCAGAGCACTCTGCCTGAGAGGCAGTCAGTGTTGCGTGTATGTTGAGTTCGTAAAATAAACGAGCTTTGAGTATAAGTGCTGTGTTCAGTTGCCTTCGAAGACAAGCCTACTTCCATTGCAACGCGACATTATTTGGTGGAGGTGCCGGGTACCCTGTGCAACATCTGCATCGCCGTGGCTCCAATTAGGCAACGCAAAACCCGTCGCTTACACGGACTGGAACCGGAATACAAGGGATACACCGAGTACGTCCTTCCAAAAGTCCGTATCATCAGAAGAACTATGGAAACGAAACCAGCGGTAAGCCAGCTGCACATCAGGCACACCTGTGGGTGTTCTCTGGAGACGCTGTACAGGATCCCAATAAATGGCTAAAAGGATTCGACCGCGTCGCCAAGTACAACAGGTAGGATCATACGATGTGCTTGGCCATCGTTTACTTCTATCTGGATGGAACAGCCCAGCAATGGTTCGAGAACAACGAAGACAAGTTGAATGACTGGGAGACGTTCCAGGAGGAACTGAAGATGACGTTTGGAGACCGCCAGCGACAAATCCGTTCGACGGAAGAACAACTGAAGAACTGTGCCGAACGAAATGGTGAGCCGACACAATCGTACATACAGAATGTTTTGGCTCTGTGTAACATACTCAATCCGAACATGACTGAGGCGGACAAAATCACGCACCTGATGAAAGGAATTGAGAAGATATGTACCAAGCTCTTCTGATAAAAGACGTCGCTACGACAGAAGAGTTCATCAAGTGGTGCCAGCGTATTGAAGATATGCAACAAAGGAGGGTTGGACGCAAGAAGTATGACAGACTCCCAAACGTAGTCCCTTTGGCCGTTGTGGAAGATCAGCATGACTTCGCTTCTCTCATACGACAAATCGTGAGAGAAGAATTACAACAGCGCATGGCAGCCGGGACTATTACACCGAGCGAGCATCAGATTATGGCCATGGATGTGAGCCCTGTAAGTCACGAGGTAGCCGACGCCGCTGAGGACGAGGTATTTCAAACATTAGCTCCTGTCTGCCCCGTCAATCGCACCCGACGTGAAGAATGGCGTCGCCCTGCTATGACTTACGCTGCAGCCGCCAAACGGCAGCCCATGAACCGGCCGACGCGACCACAGCCAACTCCCCCGGTAACTATGGCGCCACGCAGAAGGACAGACGTCTGGAGGACAGAAGACTACACACCACTGTGTTTCCACTGTGGACGCCCTGGACATGTCGTACGCTACTGCAGAGAGAGGAGGCAAGTATTCGATGATTATTTTGCCGCAAGACGTCAGCCGTCGGAGCAGTTCTATCCCAGGCAGTCACTTGCTGATGAGTTCAGTCGACCTATGGAAAGAAGCCCATCGCCGTACCCTAGACGATGTCGCTCCCCGACGCGCCGCAGCCATTCACCGTCGCCGTACAGAGGTACCAGCCGTTCCCCTAGCCTTCGCGCCCAGGAAAACTAAGCGAGGCGACCATCTTAGGAGGTGATGCCGCCGCAGATGAAAATCCTCCTTGGACGACAGTCGCTAAGATGTCGGGAAATCTCATCGACGTCATAATCGACGGCCAACCTGTCCGGGCACTTGTTGATTCAGGAGCCTCTTTTTCTGTATTATCGGATGATTACCGCCGCACACTAAAGAAGACAATGTTCTGTGATACGGTGACGACTGTGCTCAAGGTCGCGAATGGAAAGTACGTTCATTCAGCAGGAAATTGTGTCGCAAGAATAACCATCAACAACAGGACGACAGGAATTTGTCGTGTTAATAGAATGTAGTCACAATGTCATCCTCGGATGGGACTTCCTTCAGGCATCCCAAGCTATCATTGACTGTGGAAGATCTGAGCTGCAAATTGAAGAAGTTGTTCCGCCGGATACACGTAATACAGAATTTTGGGAAGTTATTCGTCGTTGACAATGTGACGATACCGCCGTTGACAATTAGAAGAGTTGCAGTCACAAACACAGATGACTGTTTAAGCTGTGAAGTTCTTGTTGATGGTAAAAAGTTTTTCAGGCTCACAAAAGAAATTTACATACCAGCGGCTATCATAAGCATTACCGGTGGTCAAGGAGAGATTTGGATCACAAATTGTCACGAGCAGTCACAACTTATCCCCAAGGGAATGTGTATCGGGACAGCTGAACCAATCCAGGACGGTGAGCTCAACGTCATGAATGAAGACCCATGCCCTGCTGTTAGTACAGACAACACGCTGGAGGAAACAAACGTGGAACTGCCAATAGGGCCTGGACTGACCAAGGAACAACGCCAGCGGATGTTCGGTATACTACGCCAATTTTTGGGTGCATTCACACCTCAGTAGGGGAAAAGTCAGACGAAACGGCCCACGATAAAGCACCGTATCAATACAGGGGATCATCCGCCAATTAGCCAGCGTTCGTACAGAGTGTCGCCAGCTGAAAGACGGATAATTCGGGAGGAAGTGGAGAAGATGTTGCGAGATGACATTATTCAACCTTCGGAGAGTCCTTGCTCGTCTCCGGTGGTCCTCGTAAAGAAGAAGGAAGGCATGTGGCGATTCTTTGTCGACTATCGGTGGCTGAACAGAATCACAAAGAAAGATGTCTACCCATTGCCGCCTATTGACGACACCTTAGACTGCTTGAAAGGAGCTACATACTTCTCAACTATGGACATGCAGACAGGTTACTGGCAAATCAAGGTTGACGAAGCTGACAGGGAGAAGACGGCTTTTATTACACCTGACGGCCTCTATGAATTTAAAGTAATGCCATTTGGATTATGTAATGCTCGAGCCACATTCGAATGCATGATGGATAACTTGCTTCGACACCTTAAGTGGACGACGTATCTCTGCTATTTAGATGACATTGTCGTTTTCTCGAATACATTTGACGAACATCTGAGTCGCCTGTCAAATGTGTTGAAGTGTGTTCAGAATGCAGGCCTCCGCCTCAGTCCAAAGAAGTGCCTCTTCGTCGCCAAAGAGATAAAAATCCTGGGGCACCTAGTCAACGGAGATGGTGTCCGTCCTGATCCAGATAAAGTAAGGGCAGTCACAGAATTTCCAACTCCTCAGTACATTCGTGATGTGAGAAGTTTTCTCGGGCTGTGCTCATACTACCGACGTTTCATAAAAGGATTTTGTAACAAGGCACGTCCATTACAAGAACTTCTGCAGGGAGACGCCAAATTTTTCTGGGATCAGACAAAAGAAAGAGCTTTCCGGGCACTTAAGGAGGCTCTAACATCCGCACCAGTGCTAGCCTTGTACGACGAGAATGCAGAAACGGAACATCACACAGACGCCAGTGGTTTTGGGGTTGGTGCAGTGCTTGTACAAGTTCAGGAAGGTGCTGAAAAAGTGATAGCCTATGCGTCAAGAGTACTCTCAAAGTCCGAGATAAACTACTCTACAACTGAAAAAGAATGTCTCGCGGTTATCTGGGCTATCAATAAGTTCCGGCCGTATTTATTCGTTAAACCATTCACCGTCGTGACAGACCACTATTCTTTGTGTTGGCTGACTAGCTTGAAGGGTCCCTCAGGTCGACTAGCAAGATGGGCACTAAGACTCCAAGAGTACGATGTCACAGTGGTATTCAAGAACGGGCGCATACACAAGGATGCCGACTGCCATTCGAGGAATCCATTAGTGGAACACAACAGCATTAATGAAATTTCAGCTCTCACTGAATTAGATGACGTTACAGCTGAACAAAGGGAAGATCCAGCACTATTAAAAACGATAGAGGCCTTGGAGAAAGGAGAACCGACCAATGGAGAGTTCCAACATATAAACAGAACATTGTATAAGAGCAACTACGATCCACTGGGCCCCAAATGGCTACTTGTTGTTCCAGCTCATCTCCAGCCAGCTATTCTCAAATATTTCCACGATGCTCCAATATCCGGTCATCTGGGATTCGTGAAGACCCTAGACAGAATCAGACGCAGGTATTACTGGAAAGGTCTCTACCGATCTGTCAAGCACTATGTGAGTCACTGTAAAGAGTGCCAGCGGCGGACGCATGTGCCGCAATTACCTCCAGGACATCTCGTACCGATTCCGCCGGCAGCAGCTCCATTCCACCGAGTTGGGATCGATCTTTTAGGGAAGTTCCCGAAGTCGACAACCGGTAACCGTTGGATAATAGTCTGCACTGACTACCTCACACGCTACGCTGTCACCAAACCTGTGCCGACTGCAGAAGCTCCAGAGATCGCAAAATTCCTTGTAGAAGACATTATTTTGAAGCATGGAGCACCACGTGTCATGATATCTGATCGTGGAAAAGTATTCCAGTCAAAACTAGTATCAGAGGTAATGTCACGGTGCAACATTGTCCACAGAATGACAACTGCATATCATCCTCAGACAAATGGTCTTACGGAACGTTTTAACAAGACGTTAGCCGACATGCTAGTCGATGTACGTCGATGTTGAGCAGAAGGATTGGGATACAATTCTGCCAGTCGTGACATTTGCTTACAATACCACAAGACAAGACACCACAGGCTTCACGCCGTTTTTCCTGCTCCATGGCCGTGGAGCTGAGACGACAATGGATACGCTGTTCCCTTTCCAACCGGACGACAATCAGGATGACTATGTTAAACAGCTCATCACCAGGGTCGAAGAAGCAAGACAGCTGGCTCGCATACGGACACTGGACGCGCAGGAGAAGGACCGTCAGCGGTATAACGACAAGCACCGACCTGTTGTGTACAGCCCAGGAGATCTTGTATGGATTTTTACCCCTGTACGGAAGGTCAGACTGTCAGAAAAGTTATTGAAGCGATACTTTGGTCCGTATCGTGTCATACGCCGCCTGTCAGACGTCACATACGAAGTTGAGGATTATGAGTCGTTGTCGAAACGTCAAAAACGAAAAAACATTGTTCACGTCCTGTGCATGAAGCCTTACTACGATCCTGAAGAGCAGGTAGACGACAATGGCATCGTGTTCAAGGATGAAGCCACGACAGGAACGTCTGTCGTCGATAATCGCGGAGAAGGGGATTTTCTTGAACTGTCATACAGAGGACCCATGACGCGGTCAAGATCCAGGACATTGCAGCTCGCTCCACAGGGATCATAACAGCGGGTCGCTGTTTCTCCAGGAGAGGGATCAATGCCGCGAGAGACCACCAACACCGACTGCCGGCGTGGCGCAGGCGATAGCGTCACGGACTGCGGTGTAGAAGGTCCCCGGTTCAATCCCGCCCACCGGCAAAAATTTATTTTCTTTGTAATTAACAATTCCAGAAGGTTCTACATCTTTCTTATGTTCATTTGTAAATTCTACTTGTTTCTTATGTTAACTATTCTTCTGTTCTGTCTGTGTATAAATAGCAGAGCACTCTGCCTGAGAGGCAGTTACGTATTCTGGCTTCAGCTGTCGCTGCGAACGGAAGTACACGCTACCGCTCCGCCTCGCCAGTGTTTACGCCAGTGCTGTATTGAGTCGTGATTCTAGTTCTCTGTTCTGAGTGTTTGTTTCTGTGCCGTTTTACGCCGTCTACTTTTTTCTTTTGTGCGTGTTTTCCTTGTGTTCGGCGATTCGTCGTCGATCTACGGAATTTCGGTTGTAACCGGAATCCCACAGCACCTGCAAAACATGTCTGCATCCAAGAGGAAGAACACCCTGGCCTTTTACTTCGACAAAGAGACCCGGCGAATCCAACCGTCACGAGTTGAACTGGACGACTGGCTTACCGAGGTAATCGGCATCAGCATTGATTCTGTTCATACCATTCAGTTAGACCAAGACGAATATTGTGTATTTGTGAAGTTTTATGACCCGGTAACTGTCGATAAAATCCTGTCCACGGTTGGTAGAAGTGCAGAATTTCTACATAGAAACGGCGCCAAAAGTAGAGTCGCTATAAAAAGGGCAGATACAACTTATAGGACTGTTCGCGTGCTCAATCTGCCGATTGAAATTGATAACGAGAAAATCAGGGAGGTCCTGTGTAAATACGGGGAAGTGAAAGAAATCATTAATGAGAGGTGGGGTCCGCAGTACAAACTGCAATGTTTTAGTGGTGTGAGATCCGTAGACATGGAAGTTAAGACTAACATTCCATCTCATATAACAGTTGACGGTTGCAAAGCACACGTCATATATACTGGACAAACGCCAACCTGCCACGTATGTAACGAGTCGGGTCACTTTAGGTCAGACTGTCCCCGTCGCGTAACTGTGTTGAAAACCAATTTAACACTGCGACGAAAATTAACGTTGAATGAAGTTTTATCGAGTGACAAGTCTGCACAATCGGAAATTGAAAAGGTTAATACCAACGGTCCCGAGAACCTTGCTGAAGAAATCAATGAGTTTCCAGTTCTGAAAGTTCAACAGGGTTCTGATCCTGTCCTTCATGACAATGAAATACAGAATAAAAAAAAGGCCGCACGAACAAAGTGAGGATCACTCGGACGAAGAAATTTCATGCAAGTCCCCTGCAATTCGTAAACCAAGAGCCTCTGGTGAGGAACAATTAATAGATGACGACGGAATGCAGATCGATCCCGTAATACCGGAAGAAAAACTCGAATCTCCGGTAGACTCGGAGGCAGAAGAGGTAGAGCAGGAAAGGGTAGCTGCGACCAGTGCCGCCGCGAGTGACGCGCAACTTCCGCCTCAGAGCGGGCAGCCCGAGGTAAACACCGGCTGTAAGCAGGAAGTAAACAGCAGTACACAGCGGCCTCTAAGCAAAGCCTTACCACAGGTAGCAGCAAGAGGCATGCATGACGTAGGGCCAACCGTGCAAACAGTTACGCCGGCTAGTGTGCTTCTTACGACCACCCAGTCTGGTGGCTGCATTACCACAACCTCGACAACAAAAGAACCTGTCATAAGTGCTAGTCACGTTGCAATTACAACGCAGACTAGTTCATGCCCTCCAACCACCTTAACTGCAAAACAACCCGTGACGTACGCTACAGTAGCCGCATTCCCATACAAACCAGCGGCTACGTTACAACCACCGCGGGCACTCAGGAAGGAAGACGTCGCAAACTCAAACCTCAGCCTAATCTCACTGTTCCTCGAAATGTAGGAAAAACGAAACCAGGGGGACCGGAGAAGACGCAAAAAAAATATCAGTTATGAAATAGTGCAAGAATATCATGATGATGACCATACCAAAGATTTCAGTTAGGTTGCCTCACGACTTAGTATGGATAGAAGGAATTTTGTCAATTGTTCAACGAATTTGTTGTAAGTCTGTTCATTATTTGATTTATTACTGACAACCGTTACTTCTCTGCTCACCGCAACTGATTTTTTATTTTAATTTTTATTTTAAATTAAGGTTAAGAAATGCAAGCATACACTATAGCCACTATCAACATAAATAAAATAACTTCAGATTTAAAAATAGCTGCACTAAAGGAATATTTATATCAGTCTGGAACAGACATTGCGTTATTGCAAGAGGTATGGACAACTGACCTCAAGGTTTCAGGCTATGTAGAAATTTTAAATGTGTGTCCTGTAACGCATGTAGGAACAGCCTTTTTAATACGCGAAGGGATACCTGTGACGACCATCGAAAGACTTGAATCCGGGAGGGCATTATCTGTACAGATTTTCAATGTCACCTTTATTAATGTATATGCTCCGTCAGGGAATACCAACAGATCCGACAGAGCCACATTTTTTACAGAAGACATTGGTATTGGGCGGAGATTTTAACTGTGTTATTAACCGCAAGGACCAGACACCTAATTTTAATGGCTCTGTTGAACTGAAACATTTAATAAACGACTTAAAGCTTAAAGATGCGTGGGAAATTTTTAACCCAACGGCCGTTGAGTTCACTTTCGTGACCAGCACTTCACGAAGTAGAATAGACAGGCTTTATGTATCTGAGAATCTGAGACAATTTGTCCTGAAAGTAGAGACCATACCTGCTTATTTTAGTGATCATAGTACAGTCGTCTCTTGTCTTAATCTCAGTCCTCAACCAACAAGACGTTTCAAAAATCAGTGGAGCCTCAATATCTCCCTTTTAAATGAGGATGATCTCGAGGAGGAAATGTTAGCAGCGTGGGATTTGTGTCTTCGGTCAATCGAGAGATATCCGTCAGTGTTAGACTGGTGGACCAAAAGGGCGAAGCCGAAGATGAGGACAGTTCTAATGCAATTCAGTGCACGGAGGAATAGAGAGCTGAAGGACACCATGGAGCATTATTATACCGTTTTGAGGGAACTGTACGAACGGGCAAGTGTGTCACCGGAAAGTCAAAGCGAAGCTCCTGAATCTGAAAAGAAGTCAATTAGAAGGTCTGAAAATAAAATCTAAGGCAAAATCTGTATCTGAAGACGAAACCACTTCGCTTTATCACCTTCTGCGACACGCCAGAAATAGAAGAACAAGTTTCATCGAGGAGATACAGACGGAAGATGGGACGAAACTCTCTGTTCAAAAAGACATCGTCAATGAGATCTATAGATATTACCAGGATTTATATTCAGATAACCGAACTGATGAAAATTCTCCCGCAGATTTTCTAAACATCGTTGAGTCGCACATATCAGAGGAAGACAATGACGAACTGTTGTCCCCTGTCACCAAAGAAGACATGTATGACATAATATGCAACTCTCCGCCCAAGAAATCTCCCGGCCCTGACGGTCTGCCAGTAGAATTTTACAAGCGGTTTTGGTTTCTCATAGGTGACAAAATTACGCAAATGGCAAATGAAGTTCTTGCTGGTGAAATGGTACCACCAGAATTCAAAGTGTACAAAATTGTTTTGATTCCGAAAAATACAGGGAGGAAGGACCTGCAAAATTTCCGTCCTATTTCTTTACTGAATTCCGACTATAAAATTATATGCAGGATGATCAACGGCAAACTTCTAAGCATTTCCACGAAAATCATTAGTCCTTACCAGTCAGGTGTTGCCAATCGGACCATATTTCGCAATATTTCAGAATACCGGGACGTAATAGCTCTAACGGCCGTTACCAACATCAAGTGTGCCCTGCTCTTTCTCGATTTCCACAAAGCCTTTGACTTAGTAAACCACAGGTATCTCTTCGGAACAATGAAGAAAATGGGCTTCCTACCCAGATATATCGATATGATTAAAAATACCGCCACAGGAATAAAGGCAAACATAACTGTTAACGGCCAAAACACCAGGCAACTAAATATTAGCAGAGGGTTTCCACAGGGCAGCCCGTTGTCGATGTCCTTATTTATTATATCCTTAGAGCCCTTTCTGCAACACGTCCATGCCAATCTAACAGGTATTTTGTTATCTGGGCATAAGGCAGCTATCCGAGCGTATGCGAACGATGTGGCCGTCATATTAAGAGGTAACGATGATGTAATGAACCTAGACCGGATTGTAAAAAACTACTGCCTTGCGTCCGGCGCTTCAATCAATGCTTCCAAAAGCAAATTCCTAAATTTACGGGGCATTCCTCAATTCCGAATACCATGGGCGGAAGAAGTAGAGAAGATTAAAACTCTTGGCGTACTCCTAACTAAATGCCCATTAAAAATGTCTGCGGTGAACTGGAAAAACACTTTGGGGAAAATACAAGGATCCATCATCGGGAATAGAGATCGACGTATGAACCAGATCCAAAGAGTAAAATTCATAAACTCCTGCATTTTTTCGAAAGCTTATTATACGGGTCAAGTGTTCCCAGCCCCCGTAATGGTTACAAAAAAGATAATGTCTATTGCAACAAACTTCCTATGGAGAGGGGAAACCTTCAGGGTAGACGTTCTAACAGCAGTGTTAGACCCTAAAAATGGAGGTCTCGGTCTTGTGGACATGAAGAACAAGGCTTCTGCATTATATATAAAAAGAACTGTTAACATACTCAGGACACACCCAGATAGCATTACAGCTAAGATATTTCAATGTGTTAAACCCGTTAGCCTGCAGTCTCCGGTGGATGTACAAGCAATAAACCCCCGTCTCCGACACATAAGGACCTTTTATATCGAAGCGAGTTACCACACTGATATTGTCAACAGCTCGAGGGATGTGACGACAAGAGATATTATACGCAAAAAGAAGGAAAATGAGGGAAGAAACAAAATAGCAACTAAGTTCCCAAATATTAACTGGACAGCTGTCTGGAAAAACGTAAACCTGAAATGTTTGTCATCTGATGTCATCTCTGCATGGTATAAGGTAGTGCACAACATCTGCAGAACAAATGAAAGATTACATGCAGTGGGTATAAGTGATACCAATCTTTGCCCCAAATGCCAACTGGTGGACACAATAACACACAGATTCACTTGTGCGGGTCATTTTGAAAACTGGAAATGGATCAGACCTCCTGTCGAGGTCTTCGCCCGATTACATTTACCCGGAGGCAATTTACAGGCCACAAAAAATTCACTATCCGGCTGCAAAAAACAACGCCATACATTGGTTGATGGGCAAGTTCGTCAGTTATGTCATAAACAATTTAGGTACGGACAACAATACAGAATTTACCGCATACATGATGTGTGAATATTATAAAAGTAAAAAATACACGGAACACAAAAAACAATTTGGAAACATGCTAAAAATTACTTTTGAGAGGTTAGGAGTTGGCTAACAGTTACAAACATGAACTAAGCCCATACTGCAGACATCGGGATCTCCTAAGGAAAGCGACAGCGACACTACTTTTGCTTGGCATCGCAAATTGAATATTCACAAAATGTATGTGAGTTAAAAAAGAAGAACTCTATGTTCACAATTACGAAAAAGTTCAGTAAACAAGAAGATGCAGCAAATACAAATATGTCCGTCCGAGGATGATGTGAGAGAAGGTAGTATGCGTGCCATCTGTTTTCGCAATTGATCACCTGGTGTTTTGTTTAAGTTTTCCAGGATACTGGAATGATGAAGAACCGCATCCCATTCATTTTTATTTTATTTTTTTTCCAAGAGAGATAATTGTTTCAGTTGTTACAAGAATACTCTCATGCTCCAACAAAAGAAGTAAATTCAATTGGCCATTTCAAGTCTAGAAGAGGACATTTCTTAAAAAAAAAAAAAAAAAAAAAAAAAAAAAACCACCCCTCCAAACAGGACCATGCGTAGTAAAGCACTGTAAAAAAAAAGAGGCAGTCAGTGCTGTAAAAAAAAAAAAAGAGGCAGTCAGTGCTGTGTGTCTGTTGAGTTCGTAATAAACGTGCTTTGAGTATAAGTGCTGTGTTCAGTTGCCTTCGAAGTCAAGCCTACTTCCATTGCAACGCGACAATATGACATCAATTGCGAGTGGGAAAAGTAGAGTATGTGTATCCAACCGGGATTCGAACCCGGGTCTCCCGCTTTCTAGGCAGTTGTGCTGACCACTACACCTTTTTTTTTTTTTTTTTTTTTTTTTTTTTTTTTTACGGGCCTCCATCCACCCCTTTAGCCCGGCCTTGCGCTCGCCAAAGGTCGCCTTCTTCGGCGTCGGCTTCACTGGCCTTTTATTTTCAACAGAAAAAAGAAGAGAAATTTATTTCTCTCAAGTATAGTAATGTACTTAATCTCTTGCTTCTGTTCCCATTTTGATTAAGTATGTTGTTATGATGCACTCTTCTTTCCGTCTTGTGCGGCAGAGATGCTCGGATATGGTTTTTCGGTGCATCTCAAGCTGCAAATTTTTCTTTTTCTACGACGTATTTTTGCATCGATATGGAAACCAAAATTATATAAGTATAAAAATAAATAGCCATCTTCTTGGCGTAAAATGAAATAAAAAGATAATAAAAAAAATATACCTAAATGAAACTGTATCGTTTAATTTTTCTCTCCCGTTGGTCTATATTATTGTTCGTTTTAGATAATTTGCGTACTTCTCTTTATATTTTCTGTGACGTTCAAGCTTCTGGTGTTCTATCAGCAGGTACATCCAATAATCTTCTTTATTCTTTGTCTTGTTTGTTAAAATGTAATGAACAGTATGGCCTTTGAGCCAGTTGACTGCTCTTCGTCTAGTATTAGGGAACGGTACGTCATCAGGATTAAGTACTTGTGCCGGTGTTATTGTGTTTGGTGATGTGCGGAGAATAAGTGCCAGTGTCTTCCTGAATAGAAGCCACACATCTTTCGCATCTTCACACACAAAACGATGTTCTTCGGTGTCGATTAGCTTGCAGTGGGCACAGTTTGGGTCGGCTGCCAGATGTATTTTGTGCAATTTTGAGTTGGTGGGGATTTTCCTATTGACGGCCAAGTACCACGTCGACCTCACATTGGATGATAAGTGGATGTCAGATATGTTTGCCCATATATTGTTCCAGTTGTTATGTTTAAACTTTGTTTCTATTTGATTACTCTGTTTGCCTTCCATCAAAGCGTTGTAGATCTCCTTTACTATGTACATGCCTTTCTCCGGGGTTCTATGACGTATGTAGCTGTACTCCACTAGGAAGTGTTTGAGGTGGTACAGCTCGTGTGAGATGTGGTGCACGTCTATTGGTGGAGCCCTGCTAACCGGTGTGATTTCGTTCAAAAGATGAGATACTAAGGTCGTTGGCGATCGTTTCCACTGTTTATATGTTTTACTGACATATAGTGCTTGCGCTTTCAGGTATATATCTGTCAGTTTTAAACCGCCTTTCTGTGTCGGTAGCGTCAAGGTGTCATATGCAACCTTAAATATCTGACCTCTACTAACAAAATAACCAAGCGTTGCTTGTATTTTGCGTGCTATGGTTCTGGGCAAGGGCAGCACTTGAGCAACATAGTTGATTTTGGATGTAATATACGTGTTTACTAGCTGCACTTTCTGAATGGCGTTTAAATTGCGTAAGCTGTGTTGTTGTATGCCTGCTCGTAATTTTGCAAGTAATGTCCTGTAATTGAGAGCGGCCGTGCGGTGAATACTACGAGTATATTCGATTCCGAGGCATTTTATTCGTTCCACTATTTTTATTGGTGCAGCGGGTATGATCTCTATACCTCGACCAAGATTCATAACACCAGACTTATTGCGGTTTAATTTAGCTCCTGACGCAAGTTCGTAAGTCGCCACAATGTCAAGTACTTTGTCCATCTCGCTTGCATCAGTCACAAGGACTCCAACATCATCCGCGTAAGCTTGGCATGATATTTTCTGCCCATGGATGTGTAGTCCACGAAGTTCTTCTGTCAGGCAGGTCATAAGAGGTTCAAGCGCCAGTGCGAAAAGCGTCATAGACATTGGGCACCCCTGTCGTACCGAACTCTGAACATTTATCGGGCTGCTGAGTTGGCCGTTTATATTTATTCGTGATGTGCTATTCGTGAGTATGGTTTTCACAGTATCTATCACTGTCTGTGGAAAGTGCATGGCTTTCATAGTCCGGAAAATGTACGAATGATTTACTTTATCGAAAGCCTTTTCAAAATCAAGCGACATCAATGCACATCTGATGTTGCAAGCTTCCGATATTGCTATGATGTCTCTGTAGTCCGTTAAGGTCTGATAGATTGTCCTATCTTTCCCCACACTTGTTTGATAAGCTCCTGTCACTGTACGAATAACGAACTTGAACCTTTGCATCATAATACGGGCGAAGATCTTATAATCACTATTGAGAAGTGTTATAGGTCGAAGATTCGCTATGGTTTTGCCTCCTGGTGTTTTGGGGACCAAGACCACAGTGCCTTCACAGAATTCTTTCGGAAAATCATTTTTTGTATGCATTATTTCGTTACATACGAGTGTCAGTTTAGGCGTTACTCGTTCTCGAAAGACTTGATACAACTCCGCGGGAAGCCCATCTGGACCAGGTGATTTATTCTTCGGGCTCCTTGAGATAGCATCTTCGACTTCGTCGTCTGTTATCTCTGCTGCAAGCTCGCCTGCTTCTTCTGGAGTTAGTCTTCTTTGCGTCCTAGCAGTAATGGCTTGCTGTGCTGTTTCGTCTGTTGGTGTATATGCAAGTAATTCTCTAAAATGTTTGTGGATCTCTTCTCGTATTGCAGCTTGGTCTGTCAAGAGTCTCCCGTCTGAAATTTTAAATTCTGTCAGAATTTTCCGTCTCTGTCTTTTATTTTCTTGGAGAACATGGTACATCGATGTAGTCTCTTCATTTGTTGTGTTTTGTAAGCGCGTTCGTATTTGACAGCCTTCGAGATGTTGTCTCTTCAGAATTAACAGTTTCGCCTTTATTCTTTGGATCTGCCCGTAATTATTGATGACTGTGGCGTCCTGAACGTACAAGTCTCGAAGGCACTGAAAGTAAAATTCTGTCGTCTGCTTCCGCCAGGCGGCTTTTTCGCGAGAGTAGTTTTTCAGTGTCCTCCTTATTGCGGGTTTTGCGCATTGTAACCACCAGTGCAGTGCCGTACTGTAACGGGGGAACTTCCGTTCACATTCTGCCCAAGTTGTATAGAATGCTGCACGACATCCAGGGTCCGATAGGTGTGCTACGTTAAACATCCACTGGCCTCTAGCTCTGTAGGTTCCCTGTCTCTCTAAGTTTACCGTGCATATGTACGCGATATGATCAGAGAACATAGTTGGCCATAGTTCGGACTGTAAAATGTGTTCCTTTAAATTGGACGTTGCATAGATCCTGTCTATACGACTGGCAGAGTGGCTGGTGATATATGTGTAACCCGGCTTATCACCGTGTTTCAGTTCCCAAGTATCAAGCAGATTTAAGTCTCTCACGATGGTCTCCAGCTCCAGAGATTTATTAAAATTGGGCGTCTGATCTTTGGGGCTTAGTACGCAATTGAAGTCGCCAGCGAATATTGTTTGTTCAGATCGGTCAATAAAAAGGGGTACTATGTCCTCCTTGAAAAATTCGGCTCTGCGGCGCTTGTTCCCAGTTCCTGAGGGGGCATATACGTTAATCAGCCTAGTATTATTTATTGTGGCAGCTATGCCTCTACTGTTTGGCAGTTTCTCCACTTTTGTGAGTATGATACCTTCCTTTGCCATAATCGCCGTACCGAGGTCATTGCCATTACCAGGATTAATAATGGCGTTATAGCCAGCGATGTTGCCCAAACAGATGTCCGTTACTTCTTGCAGCAAAAGGATGTCAACATCGGCGGCGTACAGAAAATCTTGGAGATTCTTCAGTTTGAATGTGCTGCTAATTTTATTAATATTCAAGGTCGCAATTCTGTACGCCTGCAAGGACGTCATGTTGACTGTACCATTGAACTAGGTATACTGCCTACCAGACAAGGTGGATATGTCTCCATTTAAAAGAAATCACCTGCCATATTAGCGTCTTCTACGGTATTTTGTCGATCGGTGGTCACTTCATGTCGGTGTTTGGGTGCTGTCTGTCCTGTTATCTCAGTCATCTCTGCATCTTGGCTGTGCTCCTCAACATCATCCGCCCAATCGCGAGTGCACTTAACTTCCCCCACCTCCGTCTGTGATATACTTGGAGGGTCCTTCTGACTTGCTGTTCCTTTGTCAGTAGCCTTGTCACCGCTTTCAGGGGTGTGTTTTCCTCGATCTGGTTCAGTGTCCTCAGTTCGTGACTTCTTTGTTGTCGTAGTTCGGTTGTCCGGAAGCGCTCCTTGAGCTGTGTTCGCCATTTCTTGGCCTATCCGCTTCGCTTTATCACGCAGTAGCGGCGCAAGTTGTTCTGCTCCCTGACGAGCTTTGCGACGCTTCCTCCGGGACTTGGGTGAAGTCATGGGGGACTGCAGGTCGCCATCCTCAGACGTCTCAATAGTGTCATCTTTGCACTGGCCCTCTTCTTCGTGTGACTGACACGTGCCTTCTTCTGCCGTCTTAATTTGGTCACCTTCTGCATGGGCACTGGTTCCTGCTTCTTGAGAAGTAGTTGGACCCATAGCTTCTGTGCTACTAGTCTCCATAGGGACGTTTTCAGCTGGACGTTCTGTAAACTCAGTTGCCGCCCTTTCTATGCATGTGTCTGGGGCAACGTCTCCGCGGGCTGCGGCGGCGTACGTCACGGGTAACGTGGTCATGTGACTAGGCTGCGCTCGCTCACCAGTCGGTAGTTGCGTCACACGCCTCTGCACACACTGTGCACGGACGTGGGTAGTCGAGCCACAACCTGAGCAAGTTCTCGGTTGCCCATCGTAAATAATTATCGCTCTGTATCCACATATCGTGAGATAAGAGGGAATATGTTTCAACATGTCAATTTTAATCTGTCTAACACCATTTAGAAAGGGAAATTTGTGCAAAGTAGACCACTTCTCTGCAACATTGCTGATAATCGTGCCATATTCCCGCAGTTTCTCATTAATCTCCTCTTCTGTTACTTCAAAGGGGAGCTCAAAATGCGGACTGTCCGTGTCCCCATACCTGCACGCGAAACCGTGACATCCCCTATATGTCCATCTGAGTGTTTAAATCTGGCTACCCCACCACAAGATCTCACAATTTCATCGCACTTGTCAGCAGTTGATAATTTCAAGTAAACTGTCGGGCTAACGATCGACAAGTTAATTCCAATCAATTCGTCCACCTTGATCTTAAAGTTATTTTCTATAAATGCCTCAACTTCGAAAGATTTTGGTCTAGCATATTTCTTCAAAGTTTCTTGCCTCAATTTCTCTACTGTCGTTGTCTGTTCCATTATGTCATTCTACAAATGTTACTTCGTATACAACAAGAAACGCTGGAAGCGTACACTCACCACACCGCGCTCGGCTGCCCGCAGCGACGACGTAAACACCACACGGCCGCTCCGACGTCCGCAGCCCACGGCCACCGCCGGCGGAATGTACACCACTGTGGACACAGTGATCACCGCACCTTCAAGGACTACACATACTTTTTTTGTTTAATGAGGACCGGTTTTGGAGGACTGTGCCACCATCATATGGTCATATTAGATTTTATACGTTTATCACCTTATTTAAAAATGGAGATAAAATAAATAAGATGATCAACTTATAAAATGTAATATGACCAAATGATGGTGGCACAGTCCTCCGAGACCGGTCGTCATTAAATAAAAAAAGTATTTCGCGATCTTGGTGTTTTCACTTTTGAAGAGTATTAAACTATCAGATCGCCTCCAAGACCTGCAATGTCAAGTAATGTCAAAAATTTTAAGAGTCGAAGCGCATGGCAGGGAAGCACTGGTAGGGAAGGGAGTAAGACAGGGTTGTAGCCTTGTTATTCAATTTGTACACTGAGCAAGCGGTGAAAGAAAGCAAGGAGAAATTTGGAGACGGTATTTAAGTTCAGGGTGAAGAAATAAAAACAATGCATTTTGCCGATAACATTGTAATTCTGTCAGAGACAGCAAGTGAAACTGGAAGAGCAATTGAACAGAATGTACGGTGTGTTGAGAGGAGCGTATAAGATGAATATTAACAAGATCAAAACAAGAAAATGTTTTTGAAATGTTTGTATAGTCTATGGGACTTAACTACGGGGTCATCAGTCCCAAATCTTACAAACTACTTATGAAACTAGCTAACACTAAGGACGGCACAAATAATCATGCCCGAAGGGGGATTCGAACCCCTGACCGTAGTGGCCGTTAAAGACCGTGACTTGAGCGCCTTAGACCTCTCGGCCACCGCGGCCAGCTCAAAACAAAGAATAATGGAATGCAGTCTAAGGCGATGCTGAAAGGAAATTACGTTAGTTAACGAAAACAATGAAGGTGCTAGATGAGTTTTGTTACTTGGGCAGTAAAATAACATATGATGGTCGAAGTACAGATGATGTAAAATGCAGAATGGCAATGGGAAGAAAAGCGTATTTGAAAAGGGAAATTTCTTGACATCGAATATTAATGTAAGTATAAGGAGGTATTTTCTGAGGGCACTTGTTTGAAATGTTGCCTGATTCGGAAGTGAAACATGGACGATAAATACTTAGACAGGAAGTGGATCGAGGCTTTTGAAATGTTGTGCTATAGAAGACTGCTGAACTAACTAATAAAGAGGTACTGAACAGAATTGGAAGAAAGGAATTTTTGGCATACCTTGACTAAAAGAAGGAATCGATTGGTAGGAGACATTCTGCGACATCAAGGAATCGTGAATTTAGCAGTGGAGGGAAGTGTGTGGGGTAAAAATCGGAGAGGGAGAGCAAGAGACGAATAGAGTAAGCATATTCAAATGGATGTGGGTTGCCGTTCTTACGAGATGATGAAGATGCTTGCTCAGGATAGATTATGGTGGACAGCAGCATCAAACCAGTCTCTGCACCAAAGACCACAACACCATAATGCTACAAAGGTCTTCCTGGCACAGCTAACAACTGGCAACATCGATGCTGATGTTTGGCAACACTGCATTTACTTCCGCCAGTGGTACTGGGATGTCTCGCTAAATTCACTTCACTTTCCTCTTCCACTTCCATAACTCACGCTGTTTAAACCTCAAGTGATATGAGAGACTGACATAGAAATTTAATTTTTGATCTTAAGGAATGCCGTCATTCGTATAATTGACAATTCAGGTTTTCTTTCGAGATGCGTATCGTTGGCCCGTGGTTTCGCGTGTGTCTGGTGATGCAAGCTTCACGTGAGTCGGCAGTTCTAATCGCGATGTGAGACATTACGGTGAGGAATCGTGTTTTATTCAATTTTACACACCGAAAATTGTAAGAAGAAATTCTTTAATGCTATCAGAAGAAAACTTGTACACAATAAGAATTTCCGTCAAGGTCGACTTCACTTTATATATGCTTTGCTTTACCATACAAAAGCCTCTGAAGAAATTCCAATTTACCTTCATCGATTCAAATTTTTATTAGTGTGTTAGAGTCCACATGCTGGGATGCAAGTGATATAGAAAGTAAACATAGTGATTAACATAGTTCCTTCATGCTGTAGAAATAAGACACCAAGACACAAAACTTGCAGTGTGTCTGTGTCGCTATATAACATGCAATGAAAGTTATTCACATAATTTATCGCAGGCATTTACCATAGCCGGCCACAGTCAGGTACAGGTTAAACAAGAAGTTTTTTTTTTAGTACGTGGGGGCGCTTAGCGTCTGAATCTCCGGTTAAGAAACACGCAGCATCTGATTGGCTGACAGCTAGCGAGTTCTCATGGACCGGGCCGGCCGCGGTGGCCGAGGGGACTGAGGGGCTCCAGTCACGCTCTGCGCGGCCACTACGGTCGGGGGTTCGAATCCCCCTCAGGCATGGATATTCGTGCCGTCCTTAATATTAGATAGTTCATAAGTAGTTTGTAAGTTTAGGGACTGATGACCCCGTAGTTAAGTCCCACAAACTATACAAACATTTCAACATTTTTTACATTTACCATAAGCAATCAAACAACGACACTAAAATAGTACAATTATGCACTGTAGCTTGATGAAAACATACAAACTGAAGACAATGACTAATTACACAAATCTCTCTTGTAAAAGGAACGCGATTTAAACCATAAATAAGAGTATTAACCATCGTAGAGTGCTATTTGATTGCATCAATGCCTAAACGATATGAAAATTATTTTGCCTCACAAGTTTTTTTTTTTTTCATTTTTTAAAGTAATAAAATATCCATCAGACGAAAACGGTTGGTCTGCTCCGTTGATATCGAGTGTGAAATATAAATAGCAAGCTTTCTTGTGCATCACTACTCAACTACTTAAACCATTTTACATATCCAGATCGGTGAGCGGCAGCAGGCGCTTTGGGGAGAGGACGAGGTAGCGCAGCGTCGCCACTGCTACTACTGCCAGCTGTCGGGGAGTGGGCCGCGGAGAGCTCTGCCAAGTGCTGCGTCCAAAGGCATCAATGTTACTGGGCCGAAATGTTATTACCAGTGTATCACAAAGTGAAATATATTATCGATATGCTCCCATTATATGCTTAACTAGGGGATTCACAAGGGAAGTAAAAAAAATAATAATAATAATAATTTATAATATTCATAAACTCATTACGATCGTCACCTCCCCCTTTTTTTCTCTACGTAGATCTTCTTTTCGCGGTCGTTAATTCGTGTTCGTTATGGGTTGTTATTTGCGTTTTTGGCACAGTTTACTTATTGCAACCAACCCTGTAAGATGTTGGAGTAGACCACATGTGGGAGTGGGCCAGAGGAGGTAGCAGTCACAACCTTGTCTGATATGACAAGGAATGCCTGCAAACCCTAGAGAATATCATCATTGACCTGAACGATGAGGAGATAACAAGCAGCTACATGTGTCAGACGGATCAGAGCATCGGAATAGGCTTGAGATGGAAAGTGATTAATAGCAGAACTGGAACAGAAAAATGGCCCAGGGCTGAAGGTGGTGTGATTTTTTTTAGTAGGAAGCTGGTGAAACATAGGTTGAAGAGGTTAGTGGTCCATTACAGATTAAAGTAAAGACTGTTGGTGCGTACAAATACTATTACGAGTGCGTCTCTTTCAGTCTGTGAATACTTGAACTGTTCTCTGAGGGTCTTAGAAACATACGTCATGGGTGACTCCGAAACATCTGGGAGGCAAAGTAGAGCATTATTCTTACACAACAACTATAAGGGACGCGATCCATGCAACAGAGTGAATGAAGTTGCGGAAGTAGAATCTTTTACCAAAATATGACTTGAGCTAGTGAATTTAAGTGGCGTAATGAAGGTTTGTAATGGTCTCCAGAAAGGAAAAATAGCGAGAGCTGCTGTCATGGGCCTAAATAAGAGATGGGTGACTGGAAAACGAAGCAAAAAGGAGGATTTCATTTAAGTCTTGCATCCCACAGGCTCTGTAACAGCAGAGATTGGAGATATGTTTGGACGAAGAGGAACCAGTGGTAACAATGTCGCTTGGGTAATTCATGCACCCTGGGATACCGTGGAGCAGCTGCTCCACGTATCTGAGCACTGCCAAACAACAGGCAAGATATATGAAAAAAACTGATAGCCATATTGGAGATGACCAACTGATGGGAAAGTTTGCCTTTCAGAATTTGGAGGTCCCTCTCAGCCAGATCAGCCTTGGCAAAAATTGGCCACCAGACAGTTCTGGGATTGAGGAGAGGATAATCATCCACCAGGAGTTGGAGGTTGAGGGTAGCCCTGAATTCCTCGCAAAGATGGAGATTGGGCTTCTTCATGATGATCAGACAACTGGATAACACTCTGTAGCAACATGGCCAGCTGACACTTTCATTTTGGTCCAGTTCGTCTTGGAGTCCCTGCTAGAGAGCCACTGGGTGTGGCGCATCAATTGCGCAGGGGCGCCGATGGCATTTGGACGACGCTTGAATACAGAGTTGGCTGCTGCTTGACAGAGTCGCTTCAGTTTAATATCTAGGTGTAAAGCTGCACAGCAATACGAAATGGAACAAGCATATAAGGACAGTCGTGGAGAAGGCGAATTGCCGAGTTAGGTTAATAGGAGAACTTTGGGGAGTTGTTATTCACCTGTAAAGGAGACTGCATATAAAAAGATTGTATGACTCCCGTCTTCAGTGTAGCCCAAGTGTTTTATATCTCCACTAGATAGTTTAAGGGAGGACATAGAGGCAGTTCAGAGGCGGTAGCTAGGTTTGTAACAGGTAGATTCGATCAGTGCGCGAGTGTTACTGAAATGCTTCGGGAATTCAAATGAGAGTCGCTAGAGGGAAGGCGACGATCTTTTCGAGAAACACTGTTGAAGACATTTAGAGGGCCAGGATTTGAGGCTGACTGCAGAACTATTCTACTGCCGTCAAACCACATTTCGCTTAAAGACCACAAAGATCAGAGATATTAGGACTCTTAAGGATGTTTACAAGCATTCGTTTTTCCGTCGTTGTATAAAGGAGTGGAAGGGTACAGCAAGTAACTAGTACCCTCCGCCACGCACCTTGGGTGGATTGCGGTGTGTGTATATGTAGATGTAGAGCGGCCCAGACGTCCTGCGCTTAGCCGACCTCCTGCGAGAAGAGGTCCTGGAAGTCGCGGCACAGACAATCTACAGCGGAAAACAGCACCTGGGGAGAGACCAAATGAACGTGATCATCATTAGTAAATCTAAAAAAAATACAAGGCGTCCAACCTGTACGTATCCACGGTGGCCGCATCGTTCACCACCACAAGGAACGCGATACAGTAACTTGTAGCTTACAATGGTTGTGAACTGACCCAGCAATGCAATATCCTGTTTGTCGAGGAGACAGTGCAAAGTAGGCGTCAGGCGTTTGGTGCCAGTCTTAGTGTAGAGTAATTGATTAGGACACAGCTGCACTCGTGTAGACCTGTATCTGCGGGGGGGGGGGGGGGGGGAATGCTCGTTACAGTGATGTCTATTATCTGGTGATGCATGGTGGCAGAGAAGAAGATCTGGTTCACATCCATTGGTGCAGAATCGAATCTGTCCAGTGTGGTAGAAGACGGGACGCTGGTGATCGGCTGACCGATGCCAGAAGACTGTGACGGTGTTAACCTTAGTCTTACCACAGGATAACCATATGTAACCTGGCTTGTTTCTGTCACCAGTTAACCACATCTAACCTTATCGTATGTAATACAACCAATCACCCTAAACCCTGTGTATCCCTATTACACAAAAAATCTGGGTCAAAAGTGAGTGTAAGGTCACAACCATGGTGGATTTTTTTAATTTAACGATGCGTGTACCTAAGGATAAGACAACTCCCACAGGCACTAATAAAAGGAGGGCAATCATAACGTACAGAAAACTTTATGATTATAGCAATATATAAATCTGCTGTTTGTATAGACAGCAATGTTAACGACAATGCAGAGCAAACTATATTGTTTACTGTTCAATTATGATTCGCGAACATGAACCAAGCCTTGCACTTCACTAATAGTCACCGAATGGTGAACACTGTGGTGTCGCACAAGTCTGAAGTGCGCGCCACGTACTTTCGCCTCGCGCCGCCATGCAAGCACGGCGCGGCGTTCTTACGACGTCAGCCACGAGCGCCCTCTGCTACAACTCCGCTTGTGGCCACCAGTGGACTGAATCGCTCACTTGGGATTACGATAGGCACCAGTTAAGACTCTCATCAGTAGGCAGGCCTCTACCTAGTTAAACTATGTATATGCATTCCACTAGTATTCAGTTAACAAAGTTAAGTATTGTACTATCTCTTCGAAATATATCTTGTTCTTATCTAGCTCAGTGTTTCTAGTTTCTGCTGTCCCACTGGCTGGTCACCTCAGACTCTGTACCCACACACGCGTGAATCCTACTTTCCTGTGTCGGTCTCGGTCGGTCTACTCGGCCACCGACACTTAGGACAACCGGCGGCAACGAGACACAAAAAAGACGTTTTGGGCATAGGTTCCTCTAAGTCAGTCACTTTCGATATACACACATAAATTACGCAAAATTTGCAATGTTAAAAAAATTTTGGATTAAATATCCTAGGAATCATTTTAGTTATGGGTATTCTCTTAATACAGTGATGACCCTTAAACTAGTACAACATACATTTAATTATTTGACTACTCAACATCAATTATTTATCCAGTACTTCAAGCTATTTTCAACATTTTTGGTGATAATTATCCAGTAGTTCAAGTTATTTTCAACATTTTTATCATTTTTAGTGGTAATTACTTTTATCAGTTGCATCTGAGAAGAGTGACAGAAAATTATGCTTTACTACTGAACTTAAACACTTCGTAAAAAATTTTAATGCAAACTTATTGGCGGTGAAACTTTTTACTTATTTACTTTTTTAAAATTATTTTACGATTTCATTATTTCATCCTGAAATTATTGTGAAACATTTTGAACTATCACCGGAGCCAAATACTAAAGTTATTCACTACTTTACTGATCCAAACATCAAACAAAGCACTTAGAATTATTAATTGAATCTAAGAAGTACTGTGTCCCCATCAGTAACTTTTTTACATAGGACATTCGTATATTTTTATAGTAGGATAGGATCCAAACAATGTAAGTGCGTAGGATAAATTACGGTAAAAATAAATTTTAATTCAAGTGATTGATTATTTCAAACAAATGTATTACTTTCTCACTGGTACATTAACCTTATTAAGTACTCCATGCTGTGGACGAGCAATTGCGTATTTGCACAACTTGAGGCATAACCACCAGACGTTTTTCTTAGTATATAGCACAATATATTTTTTTCTTGGCGCCGTAAACTATTTACTATTTGCCCAAAATTCAATACGAAGCTGGAATGGCCATTATTCCAGCATCCGAGGCTAATTTAAACACGCTTGCAGCAGATAAAATCCTCCACTTTTCCGTGAGATGCTGCTACGATCCCGCCTCGTCACAAACACGCTCACTGACTGCTTCTCAGCCCGCTGCAAGTATCAGTTTCTCTACATGCGCCAAAACTTGACGACTTCCACATCAACAACGAGTAAGTACATCATCATCATCATCTTGCACAGTTTCCAGCCACAGGCTGGGCCTGTTTGGAACACAAGCCTCGCCAGTTCGTCCTGTCTTCCCACCATCTCTCTGTTTTCACTCTGGCTCCTCTCCACACAATCCTCCACTCCTTTCAGCCTTCTATCCCTTGGTCTTCCTCTTGGTCGTTTCTGCATTTCATGTATTATCCTGGGGATCCTCTTCTCCTCCATTCTCTTTAAATAGCCATACCACTGCAGTCTTGATCTCTCTGTCCTATTCTGTAAGGGATCCACTCTCACTATTTCCCTGATCTTATCATTCCTCATCCTGTCTCTTCTTGTTACCCCTATTCTGCATCGTAGACATTTCATTTCCCCTGCTTGTATTTCGCTCCTATCTCTTTTCTTTGTCACCCAAGTTTCCGATGCATATGTCAGTATCGGAACAATAATTTGGTATAGTACCCCTTTATTTTTATGTGGTACATCCTTACTCCACACTAAACTCCTAACACTTCTCAGAAATACTTCTGCCTGTCTGATACGTTCTATAACCTCACTGTCATTTCTCCCATTTTCCTCAATTACACTTCCCAGGTACTTGAAGCTTTCTACCTTCTTCGGCTGTTCACCTCCATGTGTTATTCCCTTCACTGGTCTGTCCTTTTTCCTGCTAGTTACCATGAACTCACAATACGGATGTTGAACTTCAATCCGTATTCTCCCACTGTTTCTTCCCACGCATCTAGCTGCTCTTGGATTTCCTCCTCCTTGTTGCCCCAGACCATGAGAACGTCTGCAAACACCGTTGCTTTCATCTTTCCTTCCTCAAGTTTCCCTACTACCTTTGTCATTTTGTCATCCATAACCACAATGAAGAGAAGGGGTGACAATGCACTGCGCTGCTTCAGCCCACACACTTGTTTGAACCATTCTGTTCTTCCCTCTCCCACTTTCACACAACTCATACTTCCACAATATATCTCCTTTACTATGGTTACAGCCTCTTTTCCCACAACCATAAATTCAAGTGGTTCCCAAACCTTTTTCCTACACAAACTATCATACGCCATTGCTATGTGTAGAAAGGCCATCAACAGGTCCTTCCCATATTCATAATGGTGTTCTTGAAGTTGCTTTACTGCAAATATACGGTCCACTGTCGATCTTCCAGGCCGGAATCCATGCTGTTCTCCTCTCATTTTCCTCTCGATTTTGGCTCGAATTCTACTTTCCAATATCTTCTCACATACTTTTGCACAGTGTGACATAAGTGTGACTCCTCTGTAATTTCTGCACTGCTTTCTATTTCCTTTCTTGAATATTGGGACCATAAATGTCAATCTCCTGGGGTCTTGTTTTCCTTTCATATCACCCTCATCACCCAATACAGCCACTGTTTCCCAACCTTTTCTGCTGCCTTCACCATCTCCACACTCATGTGGTTTTACATTTCACGTATCTCAATATTCCAGATTACAGTTTCTTACATTCATAACAATAAACGTTACCACAAAACTGCTGTACAACCAAGATAAGTGAAATCATTATTAAATCAACAAACACTCCTATTAGATACAAAATTCTTATATACACTACAGTTCAAAAGAATAATTTACAAGAGACATACAATTTTTTTACTTATCGATTACACAAAAATTAAGTCTATACAGGAATCCGAGTCGTTTATCTTGTAGCAAGGAGGGCAGGAGTGAAGTTGCTAAGGCGGATGTGGCGGATACGAAGGCTGAGGGGAAATAGCTGGTCAGACGTCAAGGGCCACAGGCTGCTGGACGCTGTGCCGTTCCGCCACCGAGGCCAGCGGTGGAAGGAGAACTAGGCAGCAATGACATCGGCTGGGGTGGGAGGGGAGGCATGCTGCCTCATGAGGGCCCAGGACTCCAGGCGACGGTCGCCAGCGGTGGATATCTCATACTTCAACACGAGGTCTATGACTTGCTCCAATGTGGGATCCCTCAGTTTCAGGGCATCGTGTCGGAAAGCAGCGTCGAGATCAACTTGGATTAAGTGATTACGAACCATGTCGTATATGTAAGATTCCTTGTACACCGGTGTGGTAAACTTGCATCACCAAGTATCCATTGGTTATACGACTAATCCGGCTTCTTCCGGCGTAAATTTCCATTCTGGTGGCTAGAACATGGAAGCAACAACGTCAGTAGCCTGTAAGAGATATTTCAGGAGAGGAAAGTACGGTCGGATCTTGAGGCTACAGCTTCGATTTCAGGAAAGGAAGTAAGAACTCAGGTCACCGTTCTGGGTTATCTGATGAGTGTGAAAATGCTGCTTGATACGTTTCTCAAACGATTCCCAGTCTTCCGCATCCTCATTGAGGACAGGAAACGGCTGTGGGACCGCAGGACTGGATTGTTCGAGCACTTCGTCAAGCAACTGCTTGTGAGAGTCCACCGAATGTTGAATGGATTGTTGTTCTAGGGGTGCAAACTGTTGCAGGAGTCCTTGAAGAAATTATTGGAGTCTGGGGTTTGCTTCCCGTCCTGACGTGATGTACATTGGCACATATCCAGAAACTTATGGCGTTTGAAGTGAACAGGCACTCAATCTTCACAAACTTTTACTTCAAAGTCCAGTTCAAATACAAAGTTCTACACTGGTTACCACGTCAGTTCTTAATCCAGGAAAGTTAAAACCCATACTGCATTATAGCCAAGAGGGTATGATGGATGTCTTCTCCAGCAATGTCTTCTGAGAATTCGTATAGCACTTCGAGGATATAGCGGCATTTACGACTCGATTAATCCCTGTCTGGTTAAGGCTCGCGCGAGATTAAATGGTCCGCGTGAGCAAATATTGGAGCGTAGTGTAGTGATACTGCTTACCGATGTGGCTCCTACTGTAACAGATAGTCCATATTAGTACAGTTGTTGCCGTTATTATTTCTTTTTATTATGTTTGTAAACATGAGGGGCCAAACTCCTGAGGTCACCGCTAGCTACACACAAACTACGTAAACTGACTTACGCTGAAGGCAATAGGAACACACCCATGTCTAAGGGAGAAATAGAACTTCGGACGGGAGCAGCCTCGCAGTCATTAGAATGGCGCATTTTAGAAAGCGCGGCTCTTATCATTTAGACTGTTGCTGCTGGAATTGTTGATGTGCCTGCTGATTTGTTTCCCGGTGCGCTGTCACGTAGGTAGTGTTGCCGACATCTGAGGAGCTGCCAGAGCCTGTAACGAATAGTGCTGATCTCCGCTGAATCTACCTTACGTCTTCTCTGAACCCTATCTAGTACGGATTTCAGGAGCAATACTCAAGGAGCGGCTGAATGAGTGTTTTGTAGCCTACTTTGTTGACGGACTATACTTCTGAGTATTCTTCCAATTAATAGCAGAATGGCATCTATCTTACCCACGATTAATTTTATATGGTCGTTCAATTTAAAAACGCCTCTTATGTCTGCTCCCAGATGGAAGGGACCGCTTCCAGTTTTACTGCGCCTATTGTGTAATTATGTACTAAAGGATGTTTACATTTGTTCACGTTAAGGGTCAACTGCCTATACGTCGATATGCTCCAGATCCTCCAACATTTCGCTACGCTTCTCCAGTGTTGCAACTTACGATAAACTACAGCATCATTCGCAAAAAGCCGCGTTGAACTTCCAGTGTCATCTGCTAGAACATTTATATATATCACGAAAAGCAACAGTCCTATAACACTCTGTTAGGACACGCTTGAAATCACTTTCATGTTTGAAGAATTCTCTCTGTTGAGAATAACACGGTGCGTTCTGTTAGATAGAAACTCTTTCATCCAGTCATATAGTTGGTCTGATATTGCATATTATCACACTCTGATCGTCAGACGATGGTGCGGAATCATACGGAATGCTTTGTGGATATCAAGAAACACAGCGTCTAGCTGGGGGGGGGGGGGGCTGTATCTGCTGCTCTCTGGGTCTCGAAGGTGAATAGCGTGTGCTGTGTGGCAAATGATCGTTGCTTTTGGAAACCATTTTGATTCCTACAGAAGAGATTTCCGGTCCCCAGAATTGTCACATTACTCGAACATGAAACGTTTTCAAATATTCTACTACCTACCGCCGTTAGAGATACAGGAATATAGTTTTGTACAGTACATCCGCTCGACGATCCTTCTTGAAAAATGGAATGACTTGCGTTTCATCCAATCCTTAGGAACGCTTCGCTCATCTAGAGACCTCAGGTACACTGGTAGTAGAAGGAGGGAAGTTTATTCACATATTGTGGCATCCCATTAGATGCAGCGGGCTTTCCTTTGTTGAGCAGAGGAAAAATTTAAATGTGGGTTTATCATAACGATTTTCTGATAATATCAATGAGCTACAGATAAATATATTTAACTTTTCATTATAAGTTCGCCGACTTTTTCCAGTCAAAATATTTTAATATATTGCCTGTATCAGAGAAAGCTGGAAAAAGTAAAAGATACGTAAATGCAATAAAAAGCATAGCAGAAGATCATCAGGATATATGCTTAGAAGTTAATTGCAGAATATGGAGAATGGGGGTCGCAGCGGAATAGCCGTGCGTACTGAGGAGCCATGCTACGGCGCGCGCGGCCGTAACACGTCGGAGGTTCGACTCCTCCCTCGGACATGGGTGTTTGTGTTGTTCTTAGGATAAATTAGTTTAAGTAGTTAATAAGTTTAGGGACCGATAACCAATGCAGTTAGGTCCCCTAAATTTACAAACATTTGAACATTTGGTAAATGTTAATTCTGAGAAAACAAAGTATATGGTAATGGGAGGTAGAGGCCTAGACACAGAACTGGAGAGAGGGAAGACAAAAAAAAGTGAATATGAATATCTAGGAGATATATTTAGTGAAGATGGAAGGGATGAGAATGGCATAAGGCAGAAGATAGGGAACGGAAAGAACATGAGGAACACTCTACATAAGGCACTGTGTAGTAATAACTTGTCAAAACAGACAAACAAGAATCTATTTAAGGCAATAATTGATCCATTAATGACATATAAGTCATAGATAAAAATAGAGAACGGAAAGTACTTGCTGCGGAGGTGTCATACTGGAGAAGATGCTACAGCCTTACATTACTTGATCACATGAGGAATGAAATAAGCAGAGGAACGGTGACGGATACAACTACCGTCATAGATAAAATTAATGTTTAAAAAATTGAAATAGCATGGACGTGTGAGACGTATGGAACAGGAAAGGATATCATTACAAGCATAGAGTTGGATTCCACTACAAATAAATAAACGAGGGAGACCTCAAAAAAGTGGATACATAGTATTCAAGCGTGTCGTGTGTGTGTGTGTGTGTGTGTGTGTGTGTGTGTGTCTGTTAGAGAGAGCGAGTGCGTCTGAGGGGGTGGAGTTAGCACTGAGGTAGGAACAAAAACTTACAAAAGTCACCTGAGGCTACTAAATGCCGTTGCAGCCACTTAGTCACAGTAGAAATGGACGCCCAGTACGAGGCATGCCCAAAGTTTTGGAGACACGTCTGGCCAACGCTGCATTGAATGGCTCACGCTCTGAAAGATACCTGGTGTTTCTCGAAGACATCCTGCTGCTACAAAAAGCTGCCGTAATAGGTACTTGTTTCATAAACAAGGCCGCTGCGTCGTGCTGATATTGAATGCGGTGACAAATACGTGTGGCAACGTCATACAGAAAGTCCGACAGAGCGTCTCACAAGAATTCGAGATATGCACAGCCAACAAATCGGTCTGGGAGAAAGGAAGGGGCAATTAGACGACGCTGCTGACCACCCCTGGTTGCAGCGTGGTCACTGATATTTGTACGCCCGACGTTTCATGTCAATTTGTAAACGTTTTCCTGAATCACCCGTGATATCAGATGTTTTCTCCCGTGTATTTTGGGTTGTGATTGATCCCTTCCATTTAATTACATTCTTATGGTAACTCCTACGTCTTGTTCTACAGTTGTAAGGTGATGGCTAAATTTCGAATTTCAGCTATCATGTAGCATTTGACAAGCTATTTTATAACGTCTAGTCGTACCACGCACTGCACTGTGGCTTTCACGTACAACTTGGTATAAGCCTGCTATCTGGAATGTCTCTGTCTTACCTCTTTGAGTTATGTGAAATTACTTGTAATAATAGTTTTTTTAACTACTTCCCTCAGTCGTTACATTTTAATATGTTACCTAGGTTCCAATGTCGAAAGGAATCCGTCTTCAGACAATATGAGATAAAGGCTAAAACTTACATGTCAAATCTTTAATGATGTAAAAATTACAATAACATATCTACCGCAGACAGGTATTCAACCTAAAATAGGAAAGATATGTTATTGTAATATTAATTTCTTTTAAGATTTGACATGTAATTTTTAACGCTTCATCTCATACTGGCTGAAGAAAGTGTGTTTATGCGGCTGAGGACTGTAGTGTTTTTATTTATTAATTTTGAAAAACTCTAATAGATACAGTACAGTCGCTGATCAACAGCCATGCATAAAATATTAATACTTGTAGTGTTTATTTAGACTGAAGCCTTTTCTGTTACTTTACATATTTACGCCGTGTTTTGCTTTTGTGTAGTGAAGTCATTATGTGTACACGTTATTTTTATGTATTCCTGCACTTTCACATTCATTTGTAATTATTTATATAATTTGGGTTACATCGTGTGGTATAGGCGTTTTACATTATTGGTTAATGACCAGCGATCATTAATAAGCACATTTCCAAAAATAAAATCAGCACAACCTCTCAGAGTATTCCAATTCAGTCAAGCTTTATTGTTTATAAATTTCATTTGTAGTACATAAAATGATTACAATTCTAGACCAATAGCTGAAGCGGTACTAAGGTATCAGGTGTCGATCCGTGCAGGAACATCCCTATTAGTAAATGCCTTAGCCTCCACAAACAGGAATGGAGGCGCTGATTCCGGTATCCATTCGATCATACAGTTGGCAAACACTACTGTGGGATACAGTATTCCACGCGCGCTCCACCTGATCTGGTAGTTCTGCCAGAGTTGTGGGTTGACAAGCCGCTCATATCCCACTCGTTCTCGATTTGAGACAAACCCGGAGATGGAGCTGCTAAGGTAAGTTGCTTCACGTCTTGTAGAGCACACAGAGTGTGTGGGTGAGCATTATCCTGTTGGAACAACACATCAGCTTCCCGTGGCATGGGGTGGAACCGTGTGTCTTCACCCTACTAGCCAGCTGTCGCGAGGTCTACGCGTCGGCGACCACCGATGAAGACAGTTCTCCCAAAGGGCCATCCTGCCACTCGGAGACCAAAGTTTGTCCCGCTTCGGGATCGCTCATTTTGCTGTAGGGCGCTCGAGTGCGTCACCGCCCACGGTACTTCTTTGCTTCATAGTGCGTCACATGGCATCATGGCAGAAAGTGTTCCCTATCAAAAAGTGGTAAGAGGTATTGCTGTGGCTGCAATATCACTATGCTACCGGTTGCTGGACGCATTTGAAACCATTATCAGTACATCTACTGCACCCGATCACTTCAACTTTCCAGGTGCACTAACAGTTTTTTTTCCGTAGTTGATAAAATCATGCTGGCAATCGTAGTGAAGGGATATTGTCCTGCGAACCTTTCAGGACCAGAACTCCTGGAAGAAAGGATATTGCGAAGACACGACTTAGGACGGTATTACACTATCAAATTATTGGACAAAGAAATATTGAACGTAGTGTAATGGGAATGTCGTCCAATATTTAATCAAATCTCAGGCCTAGGCTTTAGATTTGACCAAAGAAATCGTTCGTCTTCTGTTTCCTGCAGTGAGAAATGTGACAGCTCGGAGCCCTTGTAGAATTTTGTTTGTAATGCTTATGGGACTTAACTGCGGGGTCATCAGTCCCTAAACTTACAAACTACTTATGAACTACCTTATACTAAAGACGACACAAACATCCATGTCCGAGGGGGGATTCGAACCCCCGACGGCGGACGGCCGAGCGCACCACAACACGGCGCTCCAGTACGCGCGGCTAATCCGCCGCGGCGCCCTTGTAGAGGTACAGCCTCCTTGCCATTTCAGATTACTCCAATAGTATTATTTGGTGGCTGAGGTTTGACATAGCGTTCGTATTCGTAAACATGCCTACTAGCGGGAAGTTTGTGTAGTGTGTTCAAGCAACAACAAAATTGACAGGAATATATAAATCAGATGGGGCGATGTATAACACGCGACAAGTCCAATTGACACCGTCAGTCACGTCAATTCGCTTAGCCCAATGCCCTGCGTTGAAATTGAAGCTATGACATACAATCCGGGACGAAAAAACTCATAATATACTATCGGAATTGTTGAGAACCCCTAAATCTTATTTACGGCCAAAGCAGATTTTATAATTTATATTTTTGGCCAACTTGGTGTGCTAAGTAGTGGGAAGGGAAACGATATTCATAACATCGACATCTGTTTGCAGGAAAATATGTACACACAAATTCATCAAACAATTTTTGTAAGGAAATAAAGTCTACTTACTATACCAGCTATGTTTTCCCCCTACATTGTTAATAACGTCATAAACAACTTACATTTTCCCCTTTCCATTTAAAACGTCTTCTAATGAAACTAGCTTTAGCAACTTACAATCTTATTCATAGACCCTGATGTGTCAGCCTTTTTCTTACTGTAGTGCAAATTATGAAGAATGGAAAGCTACAAAATAATTACCTGTGAATTACTGCCTGGCTATGCTACCGGAGATATAAAAAAGAAAATCCTCCAGTTCCCGTAACAAACTTTGTTATTGTTGTGGTCTTCAGTCCGCAGACTGGTTTGATGCAACTCTCCGCGCTACCCTGTCCTGTGCAAGCCTCTTCATCTGAAAATATGTACGGCAACCTACATCCTTTTCAATCTGCTTACTGTATTCGTCCCCGGTCTCACTCTACGATTTTTAACCTACACACTTCCTTCTAATGCTATGTTGACGATTCCTTGATGTCTCAGAATGTGTCCCAGAAATCTATCCCTTCTCTTAATCAGGATACGCTAGGAACTCCTTATGTTGAGCACCTCCTCATTAGTTATGATCTACCCATCTGATATTCATCATTCGTCTGCAGCACCACATTTCGAAACCTATCATATTTTTGTCTGAACTCGTCGTCCACGTTTCACTCCCATACAATGCTACACTCCACACAAATGCTTCCAGAAAGGACTTCCTAACATTCAAACTAATATTGGATGTCAATTTATATTAAACACTTTTATTTTATTATTTTATAATTTTTATTAAACAGTTTTATTATACATTTATTTATTATTTCGCCGTGACGAATCTTTTTCTCTTTTCCCTCCTTATCTTCTAAATGCAAACACAACGTAGCCGTAGTATAATCAACAGCTGAGCATAACACCGCCATTTTGAAGCAACTTTGACAAAATATTGGATGATAGCGTAATACCCGCTTAGCGTTACATCCAATGTCATACAAGTTTTTCGTTCAATTATTTGTCAAATAATTTGATATTGTAATGGCGGATTAAAGGTGGTGGGGGGAGTGATAACTATATAGTTTCGTCCCCAACTGCGAAGGACATTTTCAGGGGCGATCGTGTCACTTTTGTTTGTCCGATGCACACCCTGGCTTGGAGGTATAAAGGGGCCACTATCCCCCTTGAAAAATCTCCTCCGAAGTTGAAACGTTGGGTTTAAATAATAAAACCACGGTATAATATCCCAGAAATTTTTAGTAATATTGTCCTTTCCGGCCATGAAAGTTTACATTTTACAGGTGTAGAGAGAGTCCAGAAAGTAAGGTTGAACTTGAATTTTGCGCCATTTTGTCGTATGACGGCTGGTGCACTGGTTTTTTTCATGTTGGTTATCTGCCATCCTTCCCTTTATTAGCGTGATAGCGTGAGCATTGTCGTTTGATGTTTACTTCCATCGTATAGCAGGTGGCAACTGAACTATTAAAAAGTAATTACAAAAACATTGAAAGTCCCACGGCAACCGTTCGTGAATTGCGTGTGACGCTCAGACATAACACTGCTTCGAACTAATCATCATTTCGTAAGTTGATCTGGACCACAGCCCATGCCATGAAACAGGTTCATACACACAAACCAGAAATAAACTAGATATAGATACAGATACCAGAAATAACTACAGTGATAGCTCCCATATATTAGAATAATACCATAACAGGAAGCACTGGTTTAAGATCAAACATAAAAGCACAGAGTACTTACAGAAATGAAAATTTGGTAAACTAGCGGATAAAGTAGGAGGCCTAACGTCCATAGTAAATTAACACCCGTTGGTCAGGGACTGCTCTTTTTTACATTGACTACCCGTCTCAGGGGTGTTAATTTACTTTCGTAATTGGGCCTTCTACATTGCTTGCCATGTTTTTATGTTTCCTCTTAAATCAGTGCTTACTATTATGATGTTATTCTAATATATGGGCTGTATCACTATCATTATTTGAAATTGTTGGGATGTGCATCTGTTAAATGGCATTGAATATTTCTGTCACTCGAATTTTAATTCATTGACGATCGATCCGACGGATTATTTATTTATTCATTTCCTTCATTAGACCACTCTAGGCAATAGCACAAACGTTTATACACGTTATTCTTATTCAGTAATACAACAAGGTAATGATTATACAAATATTACTATCATGAATTATTATATGAAATATGTTATGCTCTTCTCTCTGCCCAATAGTTTTTTATTCTTTCAGATATTTTCCTCCTTTCGTCATCTATTATCACTATTCCTGTAGTACTTTTATTGATCTTCGTTCAGAGTCTGGTTTATGTGCCTTAAGCAGTATACTTGTTTTCTGTATCTTGTTTTAAGGTCATCTACGTTAATTCAGAGTTCTCTTATATCTTCTTTAATTTCTTTGGTTCATTTAATGGTGATCTTACTATTCGACAATTATTTATTTATTTTTTACAAATTCTGTTTGCTCACATTCTCATCAGATGTACAAAGAATGAAATGCATATCTTCCTGATCGTGGCTCTATTTTCTGATATACCTTTTTATTTGAAGCTATTCTCCAATGACCGTTTATTTCATATTGTTTGTTTGTTCTGTCGTTCTTTCATTCTTTAGTATTCTGTGAATTTCTTCTGTACTAGTTGTTTTGAAGATGGTTTCAGCTGCATATATTACTTCTGGTTGTGTAACTGCCTTAAAGTATTTTAATTTTGCGGTTACAGATAGGATTTTTGTTGTATGTGTTCCTCGTTAACTATTTTGCATGGTTGTCTTTTTAATTTTCTCGTGTTGCTTTGGCGCTTAATGTATTTTAATGTGTTAACTTTCTAGCTTCTCTCATAATTAGGTGCTTTGGTTTGGCGTCAGCTTCATGTAAAGGTGTACATGTTCTGTCATGTGTTTTGTTTCCAGAATGAAACTTTCACTCTGCAACGGAGTGTGCGCTGATATGAAACTTCCTGGCAGATTAAAACTGTGTTCCGGAACTGGGACTCGAACCTGGGACCTTTGAATTTCGCGGGCAAGCGCTCTACCGACTGAGCTACCCCGACACGACTCGCGATGCCGCCTCACAACTCCGCTTCCGCCAGTACCTCGCCTCATACTTTCCAAACTTCACAGAAGCTCTCCTGCGAAACTTGCAAGACTAGCACTCCTGGAAGAAAGGATATGGTGGAGACATGGCTTAGCCACAGCCTAAGGGATGTTTCCAGAATGGAACTTTCACTCTGCAGCGGAGTGTGCGCTGATATGAAACTTCCTGGCAGATCAAAATTGTGTGCCGGAACCGGGACTCGAACCTGGGACCTTTGCCTTTCGCGGGCAAGGAGGCACGTTGTGGGGCGGCATCGTGAGTCGTAGCTCAGTCGGTAGAGCGCGAAAGGCAAAGGTCTCAGGTTTGAGTCCCGGTTCCGGCACACAATTTTAGTCTGCCAGGAAGTTTCGTGTGTTTTGTTGTTTAAGTGTGTACGTATTGATTTGGCTCTGCGCCACGACACCGGTACTTCATCAGAGAATTTCAGTACAACCGAAAGCTGTTTGTAGGCTGTTCTGACCAGCCAAGCGTCTATAAAATAAATTTAGGCTAAAGACATTCTCCTATCAACCTGCTAGTCGGTATCACGAAATACCGTCTGCCACGCCAAAGCCTGTACAGTGATTTGCGTGGTATATTCCTAGATGTAAGCGAGCCGATATGAGTGCTTTGGCTCGACCAGTGTGTGTGTGCCCTCGGCTTCGGAGGTCAGAGCTCAGCAGTAAACATGATTATCTGTGGGTCGGTTCAGATGCCAGATACTTGTTCGTAGCTGTTAGATTCAGACATCCTGACCAGTAACCGTTTAGCAGCCATGAACGTCGCAGTCTCTGTTTTGGCCCTTCTTTTAGTGGCGGTGGGGTGCTCGGCGGAATTCGAGAAAGGTATGGCGCATCTTGATGAAGTAGTATGTAGGCCACGCGTACTTCAGTACACAAACAGACACAGCACTCATTCCGAACTGTGATACTGAAAATTCTTGCTGTTTGTTCCACGGCGTGCCACATTTTTACACGGAGACAATATGCAGTCCACATCTACACGTCATAAAAATTTATTGTAATGCCTTTTTTTTACAAACACTAAATAACTTCTCCCATTTATGTATGAAAATTTATAACTTCAATACGACTACCCGAGCTACCCCGGCAACGACGTATGCACTTATTGAAGTTCCCGATGACGCAAATATCTGGAGACTTAATTTCATCCTTCAGCTGGTTTAACCCTATCCTGCCCAAGCTATCAAATATTCGAGCATATAACTTGATATTTAGTTATTTCACTAACAAGGTGAATAAAAGCACATTGGTGTATTCACACATTTTTGTTTTCCTTATTTGACCCAAAAATTATAAAATAAAAAATTAAAACATGGACTACAAAGTCCAAGAGGTCATAATGCAATTGGGAGCCGTAATGAAATACTTATCACTGTAAACATTATGATTTACCGGCAACAAAAAGAAAGATTTTTTTTATCGAAATGTCATTTTAGATATTGATCTGAAGGGGGAAGAAAAGCAAACTGAAGTGACCCCTGACGTAAACCAGTCCATTGTTTACTGCTGTCTCTAAGCAGTAATACCGAACAATCAGACGGACCGTAACGTCGCGTCAGGAACACGAATCAGATATCATTTTCCACTTTGTTTTATGACGCTGTAAATGGCCTGGGATTTTAAGTCCCGTCGGGCAGGAAAGGGTTAATGTTTGCAGTTTGTTCACGTAGAATGTTGATTTCACCGATACCCACTGGCAGGTCAATGCTGGCCACCATGTAAAGATGTGATATTTTGCAGAAACGTTTCATTCAACAGAGCAATCGTTCGTCGGGATTTGTGACATATCGTACCATCATCATGTTGAAACAAAAATAGTCGTTTTCATCAATAAATCTGGTAAATTAATCAGAAAGCAAATTTCGGTAAAAACTGCTTTTCAAAATGACGGCAACTCTTGTCCAGAACCCACACCACACCGTCTTACGTTGTGGATGCTTCTCTCATCTTCCACAGTCGCTCGCGAATTTTCGTCGCCCCAGTTCTGCAGTGCTGCTCATTGACGTACCCAGTGAGGTAAAAGTGCATCTTATTTCGGAAAATTATTCATTTTGTGAAGGTCTCGTTGTCCGCTTGTCGAGCCATGACCCACTGAGAAAACAGGTGTCTCCTCCCATAATTCGTAGGCTTCAACTCTTCTGTAAGTTGAATCTTGTACAGACGCATTTTCACTCATGTCGAAGTGTCATACGCCAGTCACGAACGGTTGCCGTGGGACTTTCAATGTTTCTGTAATTACGTTTTAATAGTTTAGTTGCTATCTGCTCCATGATGAAAATAAATATGGCGCGGCGGAGAGGCCAAGCGCATTGAGGCGCGCTATGCTCCGATGCGCTAGGCCTTTTCCCGTCGGGGGTTCGAATCCCCCCTCGGACAAGGATGTTTGTGCTGTCTTTAGTATAAGGTAGTTCTTAAGTAGTTTGTAAGTTTAGGGATTGATGACCCCCGCACTGAAGTCCCATAAACTTTACAAACATTTTTGAAATTAACATCAAACGATATTGCTCACTACACAAAAGTTATCAGGCGAATAAAGAAAGAATTGCAGATAACGGACATGAAAAAGAGAACAAAAAAAAAAAACACTGCTACCGGATGTCATACTACAAAATGGCCCAAAATTCAAATTCATCCTTACTTTCTGGATTCTCTCTACATATATACTCAGTATGTCACCCTTAGTATGTGTGATAAAGTATGTACAGTTATCACTCCCCCCCCCCCTTTTATACGCCATTTTCTAGTGCGGTACCATTCGCGTACGACTCTCAGTAACACATCGGATTACCTCTAGTTTCTGTTTTTTACTGTCAGGGTTGTTCACGATATACATGTCAGAGAAATTAACATGATATAGGATAGGATAGGATAGGATGTTATGGGCGCACGACAACTAGGTCTTTAGCGCCCGTACAAGATAATTAGGCGACACGTGTGACCTGATTAAAATGAAATGAAGACAAATAGGGAACAGAAGAGAAAGTAGCCAAAGTAGCCAAACGATAAGGGGAACGAAACAAAGACCCAACCAAACATGGCAAGGTAGGAACAGTTGGTGAGCGTCTAAGGTTTACAGACGTACTCAAAATGCCATGCCAGAGGAGTGGTGGGCGAACCATTCGTTAACGTCCTAAAACCTCCAGCCTAAAAGCTTAGGCCAGAGTCTGGAAAGTTCACAGAAATTGAATACTTTCGTCACACTCGCCTCGTCATCAGCTAAAACAGAGGGCAGGGGACCACAAAGAGCCACCGCTGCCCTAGCAGCACGGTAGGAAATACATTCCAGTAAAATGTGGCGTACAGTGACTTGCACACCACAAGCATCGCAAATCGGAGGGTCCTCCTGACGGAGTAAATAGCCATGTGTCAAAGGACAATGTCCGATTCGGAGACGTGTCAAGGCCACCTCATGCTGCCTCAATGAATGACAGGATGTTCGCCACGGTCGGACAGTGGGCTTAATCAACCGCAGTTTATTGTTCGTCACTGCCTGCCACGTCTCCTCCCACAAACGAAGGGACTTCCGGCGCACCACAGAGAGGATGTCCGGCAGGGGAATGGCACAATGAGTAATACCAGAACTGTCGCAAGCCTCCTTGGCAGCCCGATCAGCCATTTCGTTACCACTAATACCGACATGTCCTGGCACCCAACAGAATGTCACTTGCTTCCCCCGCTGCTGGAGAGTGGACATTCTGTCATGAATGAGCTGCACTATCTTCTCAGCTGGATACAAATTTCGTATTGATTGCAGCGCACTGAGAGAATCAGAGCACAGGAGAAACTTCGTGCCACGAACCCGCTGCATTTGTTCCAGCGCCCGCAGGATCGCATGGAGTTCTGCTGAGAAAACTAAGTATGCAGGAGGGAGGCGAATCCTGATAGTGGTGTTGGGGAACACTATGGAACAGCCTATCGAGTCCCCCTGTTTGGACCCATCCGTGTACACCACGGTAAAATCACGATGCTGATCTAAAATTTGAGAGAACAGAGATTGAAATATAAAATCGGAAGTAGAATGCTTCTGAAAATGTGTCAACTCTAAAAGTAGTCTCGGCCGCTGGAGGAGCCACGGTGGACTTTTACTCCAACCTCGCTGTAAAACATTAAAACCAGACACATCCATATCTAAAAGACAATCTTGAGAACGTATCCCAAAAGGCCTCGTTGCCCGTAGCCTGTTACGAAACAGCCGTTCCGCAGGAGGGTGGGCAACGACCGGATGGGCTGGTGTATTTGGCGAGGACAAAGTCGTATATGCCTGGCGTGCCACGAGAAACTGCCGCCGCATGTGAAGTGGTGGCTCACCAGCCTCGGCGCAGATACTTGGTATGGGACTCGTGCGGAATGCCCCAGTTGCGAGCCGAATCCCCTCATGATGCACCACGTCCAGCATCTTTAAATAAGAGGGTCTTGCTGACCCATACACGGTGCACCCGTAGTCTAGGCGAGAACGCACAAATGCTCTATAAAATCGTAGCAGACAAGTTCTGTCGGCTCCCCATGAAGTGTGGCTAAGACACTTTAAAATACTTAGTGCCTTCAGGCACCGTCTCTTCAAATCTTTAAGATGTGGCAACCAGGTAAGCTTAGAGTCAAATGTCACACCCAGAAAACGCACAGTGTCTTTAAAATTCAGAACGGTGTCCCTCATCCGCAGTTCAGGTAAGTTAAAAATAGAACGAGAACGGTTAAAACAAACACACACCGACTTCTCTGTTGAAAATTTGAAACCGGTCTTCTGTGCCCATTCGTCGAGCCGCCGGAGAGTGAGCTGCAACTGACGAGTTGTCGTTGCAAGACTGGAAGAAGAACAGAAGACAGAGAAGTCATCAACAAATAGTGAACACTGGACAGGACTTTTCACAACACACGTAATACTGTTAATGGCTATAGCAAACAACGTCACACTTAAAACACTACCCTGAGGGACACCGTTTTCCTGCTCAAAGCGGTCAGAGAGCACGCCACCGACTCGGTATCTAAAAAAACGTGGAGAAAGGAATGACCGGATAAAAATGGGAAGGCAACCGCGAAATCCCCATTCGTGAAGCTGCCTAAGTATAAGATGCCTCCAGGTAGTGTCGTAGGCCTTCTCTATATCAAAAAATACACCCAGAAGGTGATGACGGCGCAGGAAAGCCTGTTGTATTGCCGCCTCCAGAGAGGCCAGGTTATCGAAGGTGGAACGATATCGCCTGAACCCACACTGGAAGCGACTAAGTAGCTGCCTGGATTCCAACATCCAGACAAGGCGGCGGTTGACCATCCGCTCCAGGGTCTTTCCAATGCAGCTAGTGAGGGCAACACTACGGTAACTGCTGGGGCATGTGGAATCTTTACCGGGTTTTAAAAGGGGAATTAAAATAGCCTCTCTCCACAAGTCGGGAAAGTGTCCTGACATCCAAACGGCATTAAAAAGGTTAAGGAGGATAACTTTGTTGCGATCTGTAAGGTGCCGTAACATAGCATAGTGGATCCCATCGTGACCAGGTGAAGTGTCCCGGGCTACACACAATGCAGAATCTAATTCCCACAGGGAGAAGGGGCGGTTGTACTCCTCCGTAATCGCGGACCTGAAGTCCATGGGGCCCCTCTCAGCAGCCGCTCTGCGGCGCCGGAATTCTGGATCCTGACTAGCAGTGGCAGTAACGGAAGCGAAATAAGTAGCCATGGCTTGGGCAATGTCTGCTGGTCGTGTTTGTAAAGTTCCGTTACACATCACAGCAGCTATGGGGCACCTTCCTCCTCTTCCAGAAATCCTCCTGATGGTCTCCCATACTTTCGTGCTGGTTGTAGAACGGTTAATGGAACTCAGGAACTGCTGCCATGACCTCCGTTTGCTCTCTCTAATAACCTGACGACACTTGGCCCTTGCAACCCGGAAAGCAGCGAGGTTCTCTGAAGTCGGACGACACTTGAACCGACGCAGAGCCGCCCGCCTGGTCCTGAGGGCAGATCGGCATTCGTCATTCCACCAAGGGACTGGCTGCCGTTTTCGACGTCCCGAAGACTGTGGAATGGATGCATCAGCGGCGGAGTGCATCACGGCAGTAATATGGTGCACCCATTCTGTGACATTGTCACGATGTTCAAAGCGGGCAAGTTGGCTGTAAAGTGCCCAATCCGCTCTACTGAGTATCCATCTTGGCGGGTGTCCTTCAGGTTCGATTCCATACGGTTGGGAAATGGAGATTGGAAAGTGATCGCTGCCATGGAGATCATCGACCACGTCCCATTGTATAGTGTAGGCAAGGGACAGAGAGCAAAGAGTGAGGTCTATGGCAGATAATGACCCTGTCGCAGTACAAAGGTGTGTTGGTTGACCGGTGTTAAGTAAATGTGCGTTCGACGACAAGAGGAGCCGCTCAATGGCCCTACCCCTGGGGCAAGTAGTGACAGAGCCCCAAAGCACATTATGTGCATTAAAGTCTCCACACAGAAGAAAAGGCTGGGGAAGTTGAGTAAGAAGGTCCTGGAGGTCCTCTTCATTAAGCATATCATGAGGGGGCAGATAGAGGGAGCAAACAGTCAGTCGATGACGCACATATACAGATACTGCGACTGCTTGGAGGCTTGTGGTGAGGGAGAGGGGCTCGGAGTGGTAGGCTGTACAAACAAAAATAGCCACTCCACCCCTAGCTCTCGCCCCACTTACGTCATCCTTCCTACATAGCGTGTAACCACGTATCTCAGGGGAGTCTGAAGGCTTAAAATTTGTCTCCTGGAGACACATACACAGAGGTCGACCCTGAGATAAGAGACGAAGTTCCTCCACATGGGTCCTAAAGCCCTGCATATTCCATTGTAGTATGGGAGCCATCGCTTACGGAGGTTTCACCCTCACTTTCTCTCTCCGCCGAGGCGGCGAGACGCTATGGGGTAGAGGGTCCGACTTGGGGCGGTTTGGCTGCCCCAAACGCACATCAAGGTCCATTGGCTCGGACAGAGAGTCAGATGGAGCATCTGTTACACGTACATGGACAGGCTCAAACAAAGTAACTTCTACTTTATCCTGTGACAGATACTTTTCAACTGCTTTTTTAGCCTTAGGTGGTTTCGGATGGGAGCCTGTTGCAGAGGTAGTGGTTGTGGTGGATTTCTGCACAACCTCTACTACTGGGGGGGCCATCATCTCCACAGGAGGCGGATCAGTTCCTTTTTCTGATGTTTGGGGACCAACCTGACTGGAATCGTCTACGACTGCAGCAGCCGCCTGGCAGGTGCACTGGCAAGTGCAGGTGCTAGTACCAACACAGACAGACTCAGTTTGCGTAACAGCATCACACTTGACAATCGGCTTCTGGACAACAGAAGCGAAAGAAGCGGCAAAAGCTGGTGGTTGCATGGCCTGGAAGATTTTCTTGGCCTCAGCATACGAGATGCGCTTCGTGGTCTTTATTTCCTGCACCTTTTTTTCCTCAAGGAAGACTTTACAATTACGACTCCAGACAGGGTGATCCCCAGAGCAGTTGACACACGTGGCAGGTGGTGTACACTCTGCTCCGTCATGTGCCACCTTGCCACATTTGCCACAGGTGGCCTCACCTTTGCACCCCAGGGTGGTATGCCCAAAGCGCTGGCATTTGAAGCAGCGCATTGGGTTGGGGACGTAAGGTCGAACTTTCAAACGAAGAAAACCTGCTTTGACAGTATCTGGAAGTTGGGGATTATTGAAGGTAAGGATGAATGAGTCCGATTTCACCAACTCACCATCCACCCTTTTCATAATATTTTGCACATCCAAAATACCCTCCTGTGCCCACTCAGATTTCACTTCTTCCAAAGGGATGTTTACTATATCCCTACAGGTCACTACGCCTTTACTGTAGTTCAAGGTGTTATGCAACTCCGCCTCTATGGCATATTCACCCAGGAATTTCGCCTGCTGCAGGTTGGTTGCCTGCTGGGAACTCGATGTTTCGATCAGTAATGTCCCATTCCGCAAACGTTTCACAGATTTTAAACTGCCAGCAATTCCCTCAAGGCCTTTTTGAATATAGAAGGGAGACACTCCCTCAAACGAGCCGTCCTTTCGTTTCACAACAATAAACACATTCTGTACAACAGCCTGTGTTCTGTTACTATTCCCAAAATACTTTTTCTTACTCCCCGAATCAGGAGGACTGGATATCCTAGCCCTCTTTTTGGATTGGGTGTTGGTACCCCCCAGTGGTACACCCATCCCACTGGAAGGTTCTAGGGACAAATTGGAAGTGCTCATGTCGGTCCCACGAGCAGCTAGGGAAGTACATGTCCACCTAGACAGAGCCCCGCGTGCCTAGGTAAGCCTTATACAACTGAGGTGCGGCAGTATCCCCAGAGGTTGCTCGCTAGCGACTGTTCCTCTTCAACAGCCATGCATCCCATCAGCACGTAGCACACCTTGGGATTGAAGGGTTTTTTATAGAGGTTTGTACCATCCTCGCGACCCGGGCGGTCAAGCCAAGATCCCCATTCCCCAGTACACACAACGTTCCACCGCCGCGCCACGCGGTGGTCGCTGAAGCGTGCCTAGAGGTTACGGTGTCTAGAGGACTAGCGGCGCTTACCAGTCCTCAGCTCAGGACCCCGGGTTCGCCAAGCCCGTACTCAGCAAATTAATGCTGAGCCCCTGAGGGGAAATTAACATGAGTAGGTTGTTTCCCAACGGTACCAACTCCAAAAAATTCAAAAGTGTAGCAATAACTAGAAATGGCAACCCTTAGTCAATAACTTTCTAGCTCTAAGAAATAAATTTTTCTTGAAAAAACCACTGAACCTCTCATATAGTTCACGTCAAATCCAGAATTTTACACCAAAACATACTAAATAATTTCGAATTTTTTACCATGAAATACCAAATTCTCTTGGGCTGATCTTGCAGAATATCCTGGTGTCAGAAAGACTGCTTCTGTGGCATTTTTAAAGTCAGAAAATAATACTGTAATGCAAATAGTAATAAATATATTCGATTGTAACAATACTATTTGTTTTTTCTACTCCATGTGGCTGCATCACACAACAGTTCTTTCCTGTCTTGTTCATACTGGTCTGCAGATAGGTCTTTTGGTATTGTAGAAAAGAAACTCCGAAAACTTGGAAATGTAATATGATAGTGTGATTGAGACAATAGGAGCGCTTCATTTACTTAATTTCGATTTATTTTGTGCCATTTGACAAGACCCTTTTAAATATCAATTTGACAAATGAACACCTTCAGCCGTTATTTTTTGGAATTTTAAATGCATGTTTCTAGAATACATTATTCTCATCTTCAGACCCTGTATCAGACAATAATAATAATTAACAACAACGTGGATTTACGGTAAAAAACATTTAAGAAACATGATACCAGTTGATTGTAATGAAATAACTTTGAAATATTAATATTGGTGAAAGTGTAGGTAGATTTTTTTAAATATAATATAGTAATTATCTTTAATCCTCATAGGGACGGTTGTAAAATATCTGACAAAGTAGCAGAATAATGTAACATATACGTAACAATTATCATGGTTAAGCTTAACGCAGAATGGTTATAGCATAAGGTACCTTGACTGTATTATTATCAATGTATAGATAAAAAATTACGCATACTTTGACCAATATTAATATTTCAAAGTTATTTCATTGCAGTCAACTGGTATCATGTTTGTAACATAATTTTTTTACCATACATTTGTGTTGTTGTTAACTAATGTTATTGTCTGATACAGGGTCTGAAGATGAGAATAATGTATTCTCGAAACATGTAATTAAAATTCCAAGAAGGCTGAAGGTTTTTCATTTGTCAAATTAATATATGGCCGTCGTCCCATCATCCGTCTAACCAAAATGGATATACAGAGTAGTAAATATCAGTTCCAAAGTCGTAAATTTACAAAATTACGTCTCACTATTCATCATAAATCACCACTGGATGGTTCGCATAAACAATATACGAGTGGGAGATTTGTAGAACTGGTAGGGTGACCAGAGGCAGTCGTATAAAGAAAGAGGGCAAACAGCTTCTAAAAGGAGGACAAAGTAAGGAAATTTAGTAAATAAGTTTATTATTAATAGACAATAAATACGTAACGGCACATTCAGACAGCCAATAAGACAGTGTCCTTACGTTTCTTTTTTTCACTTTCTAAACATTTAGCAGCTAAATTTTATTATGGCAGCGGCGTCTTAATGTTGGCAAAAAAAAAAAAAAAAAAAAAAAAAAAAAAATAGCTTTACGAGGTTATTTAATTTACTGACCGTCGAAACAACATAATCTAAAGTCGTGACACATTGCTTCATGATATTGACGAGTAACAGTACAGCCTAATTTGAAAAAATACTTTTCCCTTTCGAAGACACGGTTTTGTATGGAACTAAAGTTGCATTAATTTGGTGACTGGTTATCTATGTATTTTTTCACTTTACGATTTGGTAGCAGATTTGCAATATTACTCGTAAAAATAATTAGGGTAAGGTGGTACAAATTCGATATAGGTACAATTACGATCAAAATAAGTTTTCGCGCCATTTGTCTGTCTCGTAGTGTGGCGTTGTAGTGTAGCAGTTTTTTACAGCTCTTCCTGCTTTTTCCAAGAATACACCGCTTTGCGGTAAGGAGATATAAATTTTTTCCTGTTAAGTGGTAAGTCAAGCTACTTGGTCTAACGCGATCTTATAAATTATCTAGTTAAGGTGACTGGATTCGCTGCCAAAATGCAATGTTTGGTACCACGAAGTATGCGTTGGTGACGGAAAAAGTGCTTTTTATGTGGAAGATGCCCGTAGTTAAAATTTTACCAGGAAGTGATCACAATTGTACCTAGTGTGGTACATTTTCGATCGTTTTTTCTCAGTTCCGTAACCTTTTTTTCTGTTTATACCAACATTTGTAATTGTCTAATATTTGTGTTACACATTCATTAAACATCCAAGAACAAGTACCATAGTTAAAATTATTTCTTTTCTCAATTTATTTCCAGTTACAATAACATTTGTCCGAAATGATCGAAATTGTACCACCTTACCCTATGTCTACAACAGTGAAATGTTTACAATGCGAAAAACGTAATGACTATTCACCTTCTGGCATTAATCGTGCCGCTACCAACATCTACAAGTCAAACAGCGGCCGCCGACATGAAAACTGCACTTCAATCTCTCGAATACAAATAAACGGAATCACTAAGAAATAAAAGTACGACAGTAAAGCAATATATCGAACTATTTCTTACCTTTATTGACCACTGACATGTAATTTCCAGCTCCAGTTATTTAACATTCTGCTTCGAATTCAATTCTGCATTTCTTGAAGGCAGCACATTTGCAAGACAGAACACCTGCAAATGTACACTTGCTTTTAGCACTATCAGATGTCTTATGAAACTCACTTGCTTACAATGAACAGTAATTTACTTTCACAAGTCACACGTGCACGACATGAAACATAATGCCAACCGCCAAGCCACGCTAATGTGAATACGGAGCTGAAGATTCGGAGCGGAAATTCTAGCCCTTTCATTCCCAGTGTTGTTCCTCGACAACAACGTATTAAAAGCAGATTTATACCGTATTTTGTGTATGAATCTGAGAAGTTGCTTTGTTGATGAACAATATGCTTCTAGTACGATATTTTGTCGCTTGGTACGGCGTGTAGCCACTTGTGAGGCATTAATGTATCCGTCTTGGAGGTTGTGTTGCGATGCCGTCCGTACTTGGCTGCGAGTGTGGTTCATGTTATTTTATTTCAGCAGTGAATTGTCTTGTATTTGGTGCTGTGGCGAAGATTATACTAACATTATACCTCGGACAGTATTAACTATCAACAAAATAACGTCCCAAGTAATAAAATACTAAGATACAAACGTCTGTGATGTGCATGAAATATATGAAAAAAATAATAGTTCAATCAAATATTTTAAAACGCATATTTTAATGTTTTTGCACTTCATCAATACAGAAGACACTGAATTTTTGTTTTTCCCATGATGAATTCATAATGTGGAAATGAAAGAGTTAAATCATCGATATTTGCACTCGTTTATGAATCGATCGACGATGACATCGGCAATCAACTTGCCACCTATAGCAATGCTTTCGTGCGTATGTATCACGGAGACCGTGCCTATAGATAAAGATAAAGGTAAGGAAAATAGAACGGGACTAATTAAACATTTAATTTTATTACGCTAAACTTTATGAAAAAGGTGGACAATGTAAAAATACCCCGAAATCCGTACAAAGAGCTAAAAATAAGGACACGTTCAGATTAATCCGGACTACTGATCACCCTAGGAATTGGTGAAATAATCTGAACTAAGGTGCCATCCATAAACTACATCACACGTTAAGAGCTGGGAGGGGGAGAGTGTACCTCACCGGGTCGTAGATCGATGATTCTTGATGTTCTCATTGGTCGTTGCTCTCTGTAGCGGCTGGCTGAAATTTCATGGTGAAAAGCTAATCCAGTACAAATAAAGTAGCCAACACAAAGAATTGAAGTTCTTTGACATTTTAAAGATTTATTATTAGAGCCCAATTGTCCCAATTTATGGCCAGTGTACAATTCTCATTAATTACAGTCTCCAAAACACGGTAAGTACATTCCACGCGTCAATAATACAAATTTACACAGTTCAGGTGTAGAATACAAAAGTTCGAGGTGTACATCTTAATGAGGGCACTTTCCACATGACTAATACTGACGAACTTTTACGAAATAGTTCAAAATTAAAGTTCAAACTGGCGTGGATTGTGTCTCAGATCGCGGCCGAAAGAATACTCTGAACTTGTGAGGGTTGTGCCTCAAACAACGGACGAAACAATACTATCTTACATGCCGCGACAAATCCTGTTTATGTCTTTCAAACAACGATGCCGGAAATTGCGTATTGTTAATTGTGTACCTCAAATTAATTATAATGAAAACGTAAACAATTATATGCAACTGGCTGCAGTAAAAGATATCGTAAATAATACTGTGCTGTTACCAGGGATGGAGTGTTGGGGTATCAGAACAGTAAGAAGCGAATTTCCATTTTAATTTCATTTTTTATTATTAAACAAATTAATAGTAATAATAATAATAGACAATTATTAATTAATGTTGTAAAAAAATATAAAATAGCCAAGATCGCTTATCATCAATTTTTATTAACGACGACCGGTTTCACTGAACTATGTCAGCATCATCTGGTCAAATAAAATATTTTACAAGGCCACAATCTTGTGTCAAACAGTTGTTATATAACAATTTATTGTTATATAACAATTTACACTGCATAGGTGCACTATGTGATTATAATAAAACATAATCACAGTGAGTGACAAAAGCAAAAGCAAATCACATAGTGCACCTATGCACTGTAAATTGTTATATAACAACTGTTTGACATTACAAGATTATGGCCTTGTAAAATATTTTATTTGACCAGATGATGCTGACATAGTTCAGCGAAACCGGTCGCCGTTGATAAAAATTGATGATAAGCGATCTTGGCTATTTTATATCTTTTTGTTGTGAAGAATAAAAATTCATCTGTGGAACTAAAAGAAAAAAAGTGGAAGAGCAGTATCTTTGCTTGTTAATTAGCAGTCAGTCTTGTCTTGTCTTCTTGAGCAGTTAGAAGTAATGAGCTATCCTTTTTTTTTTTTTTTTTTTTTTTTTTTAACTTTCAGTTGTGGTGTAAGTGTTTTTAGAAAAATACAGATCTTTCTCAAGAGTGAAAGGTTTCGTTTTAATTTATTACTTAGGCCTTAAAGTGAACCACATAATGACCCTGAGATGTGATAAAGCAATCAACAATAAGAAGACATTAAGAAAACTGTCGATATTTTTTACATGAGTTTATTCTAAAGTTTCTCTTAAATTTATTAATATTGACTGAATTCCTTCTTTGCTAATTTTCATTAACAATTTTTTGAAATACACATATATACATATATATACATAAAATGATGTTTCACAATATAAAATGATGTTTCAATACTGAGTAAATTGCTATATAAATATCAGTCATACTAATTGTGTTTCATTTGCGTATTTAACGAAATAGGTGCATCAACAATACTTACCTAATTAACGGTAATTATACAGAAACTAATGAGGGAAAAACTTTCCTAACATTACTTGTGAAATTATGAGAAAATAATTTAATTAGTTTTAACAGAAATACTACCAAATAATAGAAAATTACTTCAACTAGTCTTGTTAGAAAAAAATAACAAAAAATAACATTTATATCTATTATTATGCAACAGTGGTATCGGGAGGTTCCGTAATGAAAACAGATGGGAATAAATGCTTCGTTATAGGAGCAATATCAAAGTTTGATATTTTGTGAAAAAGGTTTTCATTTCTTACTGTGCTATGCTTCTGTCAATTCATAAAAGTTTGCATTATCGTAACGTTTAGAATTTCGAGGGGGACAGGATATGACGAGTCATGAATTAGATAGCTGTCATACAAACAGGCAAATCAATATAGTTTTAGTTTACGGCTATTGCATGGACACCGCACGTTGTCACAAATGACTTGCAATCTCACACTCTGAGAAGTCAAGTACTAAGGTGAATGACTGTTATGTGTACACACTCATGTAAGGCATCGCTGTCTGGAGTGCACCTACCATTCCCGATGACTCATAACCGCTGTCCAAATGTGAGAGGTGGATGCAAATTAAACCCTTGCTGTCATCGCAACAATGTAGGCGTTACTCAGCTCAAACTTCTTCAGCGTCACAAGGACGGTTACCGACCTCGGAATTATCTTATCATGAACAGCTGGCTACAATATGTTAACTGCTATTTGTGAACCCACTCGTCAGTGTTCTTCATTGTACCGTAGAGCACGTATTAAATCAATTTTTAGTTAGATGGCGTAGTGACACAGTAAGTAATCCACCTCAAAATGGGTCTATGTGACACAAAACCGATTTAAAATCCTGAAGGATTGTAATAAACAGATGAAACAGAAATTGGACTCTCGACCCATTTCATCCAGCATTTGACTATCCCTGTAAATTGTAACCGTTTGGGTGTCTCTTTCAATATGTGTAAAAAAGATGAATTGGTATCACCATTTTTTGCTATCGGATATGTGGAGAAGAAAATCTTTTTCTAGAAAAGTGTGTACGACTAGTTAATGAAGCTAGAGACGTTAATTATGAAGACTGATGTTTGGAACCAAATATCGATAGGACTAAGGAAAATTAGTTCCCTTGCGTATAACCATTGTTAATATAGCATCACTTACGAACTTAAACAAAATAAATATAATGAGACGAACTAAATCCCATTCTTGAAGGTCCAGTAGAGAATACATGATAAGTTAAACTACGATATGTTCCAGTTGTTTTACTGCTCCACTTGTCCTCTACATGCACGTTCTATATATGTCACATAAAATATTTGCATTTAGTGTTACTTGTTCGTGACGTTTAAATAATTCTTTTGTGAAAAAGTACGAAATACAAAATTAAATTCCTAATAAATGAACAGCAATGATGACGATTACCTTAAAGTTGTCTAACAGACAAAGCAATGAGCAGCAGACTACATAATTGCAATCAATGGTGTTTTGCATATTAGAGTTATCTGCTCTGATCTCAGTTTTGTCCAGCTCGCTATGGTACAAGCTCCACATATGCTCTCTACTGGTTTTGAATCTGAGATCTTGATATTTATACTGCTGGTTTCTTGTTTCCAAACATCTTTCTATTTTCCTTTAGGTGGTTTCTACCTTCCCACCTGCTATACATTCTTCTTTGAAATTGTATTTGTCTTCCAGCCGTTAATGATTATCCAGGCCTGCGAAACCTAGCCATATCCTATCGACACCCCAGCCGTCATTTTTCAGCAACGCAATGCACGACCACATGAATTTTGCTATCATGTAATTTTTTTGTCATCTGTACTGTATTTTAACTACTTCATTTACTGTAATTTATATTTTCTTCTTTCATCTATTACTTTTAGCATATCCTATAATATCCAAGGATTTTTGTATGTCTTGTATTTCTATTTATTTGATCCTCTGTGGCCTTCACAATTTCATCTCTCACTGAGTAACTCACTCTTCTATTGAGTTACTTTCGGCCAACCGTTGCCTAATGGTCTCTCTGACTCTCTCAACAGGCACTGGTTACTTCAGTTTATCCACGTTCTTTCTCCTAGTTTTCAAACTTCCTGCAGTTTCTTCAATTTAGCGTACAGTTGATAAATAATAAGATACAGTCAGAGTCTGTATCTGTCCCTGGATATGTGTTACTGTTCAAAACATGCTTTCTAAATCTATGTCTTATCATTATAAAGTCAACGTGCTTTTTCCCGGAGTCTTCTCGTCCCTACCACGTATGCAACCACGTTTCATTACACTTAAACAAAGCATTCGTGATGATTAAACTGTGTAAGCGGATTGCGGTAGTGACCGGAACATCAGAAGATTTTAATATATTGACGATACGGTCCAATGCCAGTGACAACGCGGAAGTCTTCATTTACATTTAATCATCTCTTCACGCGATCATGAAATTTAATATAAGCGCATTGTTTTAAAACATGCACAACGTTATAAAACAATCCTGATAAATGATTGTGAAATACATCCATGTACAGTTCTGCTCAAAAGTATCCGAAAGATCTGAATTGCATTTTCACCTATGTCGCATGCAACCATAGCAACGCAGCTGTCTAGCAGGTCCTCTAATCGCTCTTCTGTACAGTCGTTTGACTATTGAAAATGGTTCCAACAGTTCACCACTAGATAACGCTGATTTGCACTTCAATAACTCAAGATGTAAAGTAATACCACGATACTACAAATATCAGGGAACACCACAGATACGACTGTCCGTAAGGCTTGTAAGTTGACACTTATTACAAGAAATGACATACCTGAAATGTTACCACTCTCATCAGTACGTCAGATACGTAACGCACGTAGTAAGTGCGTCGTATTCACGATTGCTTGTTCAATTTAATATACCGTAATTATTATTTAACAGAAAACGACGTTAAAAATTTAAGTTACTCACGAGCACCTAGCTGAAAATATGTATGAACTTCAAATGACAGGACGAACCGTCTCGTTCTGCATATGGATTCAAACCCAGCTCATGCAGACTAAGCAAAGATTTCGTGACTGACGAAAACTAACAGTCATTCCTGACTAAGCACATTAAGAGTGATACCCCTCGATTTTAGCCACTATCATTTAGCAAATATCAACTTTAAATTACATGACGTAAACACTTTTAATGGACGGGAATTCTTACACAGGATCTATTTTCCTTGTTAAAGAACTTCGAGAGATGTTAAATATTGCTTCTTCACTAGTAACTTACTTGAAATGCCGTTAGGTAAAGCTTTGTATTGGGCAGAGATTCGAACCCAGAACCTAATCTGATTGTTATCGGAGCACAATCAACTGTGACATATCGGATTTTCTCGGCAGTAGCTAAATGTTTTAACTGAAAAGACGAGACAAGATATTAATTTTTTCCTTCCCAGGATTTCAAAAAATATTCAAATGTTTGTTAAGCTTATGGGACTTAACTACGGGGTCATCAGTCCCTAAACTTACAAACTACTTATGAACTACTTACGAACTAGGACGGCACAAATATCCATGCCCGAGGGGGGATTCGAACCCCCGACCGTAGTGGCCGTGCTAACCGTGACTGGAGCGCCTCAGTCACCTCGGCCACCGCGGCCGGCCCAGGATTTCAACCCGGCACTTAACGATGTTATATTCTAGAGAAAAAGAACGTTAAATATGGGTTTGTTACACTAGTAGCAACATGTGGCATGTTTGAACTAGAGATAATATGAAGAAGAGTTCAGTGCTGACTGGATATCGATCCCCACACATATCGTTGTTGACTACACACAAATAGACGTCAGGTACCGTTCTCCACCAGTTACTAGGAATAACATCCTCAAACTTACAGTGGTCTCGCAAATAGTTCTGTGTCTCACTGAGAGTAAAAAACGTCACATATCGTTAGTGTTGACAACGAATGAAAATACATTGAAAAAAATATTATGCACCAGTAGATAGTTCTCATGCAAGAGCTTCATAAGACATTTTGAAAACTTTAGTGCCGGGCCAGGATTCGAACCCATTCACGCGTATGTGGAGATGTTGAGGAATCTGTAATTTTGAACAAACAACAAATTGTAGTCGAGCTGTATTGTCACGAAGAGGTCAATTTCCACGTTAAGGGCGGTCTGAGTTGCAATCCCAGTCCAGAACCAATTTTATCGACGTACAAAAGCTCAAATAAAAGATTAAATAAGTGTCCTGTGACACACCTGGCGTTTGTATCGTCACTAGAAATAAATACTAGTATAAGAAAGTTTACTGGTGATAGAGTTTATGAATATCACCACTCCTGACTACTTGGTAGAGAAGGAATATAATGTTTAATGTGAATTTCTGACTACAATGCCATTCCCTTTGCGTAACCAGAAGTGAATGGACGACTCATGTGGACGACTTCACACTTCTCATTATTTAGAGTCAATTGCCAATTTTTATACCATAGTTATATCTTATTCAGATCGTTCTGCAGTTGGTTCTGATATTCAGATGATTTTACTAGACGGTAAATGACGGCGTCATCTGCAAACAACCTAAGAAGGATACTTAGATTTTCTCCCAAATCGTTTATGTAAATAAGGAACAGCAGAGGACCATTAAAACTACCCTGTGGAACGTCAGATATCACCTCTGTTTTAGTCGATGCCTTACCATAGATTACTACAAACTGTGTCCGATCTGACAGGATATCCCCTATCCAGTCGCCAATTTGGGGCGATATACCATAACCACACAATTTGATTAAAAGCCGTTTGTGAGGTACGGTATCAAAGGCCTTCTGGAAATCAAGAAATACTGAATCCATTTGAAAACCCTTGTCGATAGCACTCATCACTTCGTGTGAGTAAAGAGCTAGTTGTCTTTCACATTAATGATATTTTCTAAATCCGTGTTGACCTTGGGTCAATAGATCATTCTGTTCGAAATAATTCATAATATTTGAATACAGGATATTTTCCAAAACCCTACTGCAAATTGCAAATTGAATTGAAGTTACAGGGCAAACACACTTAGTGAAACACCCTGTATGTTTCCGCCCGTGTGATTGAACTTCTATGTTCATGTGAATCTGGAAGGTTGCTTTTAATATTGACTGACTGCTGCACAATGGCTTACAGTTCTCTGCCTTCCTCTTTAGGCCTCGTTTTGCTGTAGTTAAGAACGATGGCTTCGTTTGTCGTCTGCGCTAGCGTCTGCTGGGTGACCAGAGACAAGCTAATTTGGCAAGATGGCGAGGTGACAAGTGACAGGAAACCTCTCTGGTAGCGGTTGAAGAGGGAATTCTCTTGGCCAGGTAGCAAGGGTTGGTAAACAGCAGTCTCTGAAAGTACTCTGCGTCGCTTTTAGCGCGCTCTACATCCAGTGTATGGTGAAGGGAGGTTCTTCTGTGGCGTTAGAGCTTCATTCTTCTTTCTTGATTCTGGCTCCAATGGCTGTGAAAGTAAGTACTTCGCCGAATCATGCTGAGGGGAAGGCATGTTGTTAGAACTTTGATTTCTTTGTGATCAGGCAGTCTCGGTTTTTCAGTGATCTCTTGAGTAATTCTTTTGCTATGCAAGGCAATGTGTTTCTTAATTTATAGTATTCGAGTAAATTCAGTGTAAATTTATTTTCTGAATTTTCATTCTGGTGATGATTTTGTGTCCGGTTTTGCTCAAGTTAGAATACATGTGTGTGGCCTTCAGCCTTCGTGTAAACCTAGTACATTTGAATTTCCTTTGTGGTTTTAACTAAATTTTCACAATGGATCTGTATCTGTGAGTATGCTACATATTTATCAGAGTTTCTAGCTTGACTCTGTCTTTCCTGTCTTGTATGACCAATTGCTTTCGTAACAGTCACTAATTCGGCCTCCAGACATGCTTTTGTTAATTCCAGCTTTCTTCTATACGAATTCTCATGAGTGCTTTACTTGCTTATTCTAACTTAATTTTTGTTTGTAAATGCTATGAAATTTGGCATGGTCGCAAACCACGTGGTACTTCAGAATAGTGAGCCGCTGTCTCTCCGAACATGAGTTTGTTTAGTGCACAGTATATTTAAAAATTTGTGATCAAGACACCTGCCATCTCGTTAAGATGCCGCCAAAGCTTCGTTTTGTTGCTGCTTTCAAGTGCTCCCAGAGAGTAATGTACCACTAAGCATTATGCACATGTCTGTGAATGAATGAATTTGCTTTCAGCTACCCATTGTGTGTTTGCAAATTTCTTCCCACATTACCTCCATATTTATAAAGGGCAGAAATAATTTCATTATGGGAAGTAATTATATGATTTAATTCAGTTTTGTACAAGGTGTGTGCTTAATTTGGTAAACCCACATTTAGTCACTCATTAATTTTTCTGAATAAATTGTGATTTTAAAATATACTTTATGATTTCATGCTCCCCATCCCATGTTAATTGTCTATTCATTTATTTTTTAACATTGATTTTGTGTTCGTTAAATGTTACCTGCTTTCATAAGGAGTGAGCAGATAGATAAATTTCCGTTGCGCTTGTACTGTGGCCACTCATAAAGTAATTTAGAGCAGCAGTGAGTGTTTTAATTTACATTTGCATATCTTGACTGCCCGAGATCTTGATTATTAATAATAACAGGCTACTTTCACTCTGCACTCTTTCCAATCTTTTGGTACAGATCCTTCTTTGAGAGAGCGGTTGTATATGGCTGTTAAGTAAGGAGCTATTGCTTCAGCATAATCAGAAATCTAATGGGTGTACAGACCAGACCAGAAGACTTGTTCTTGTTAAGTGATTTTAGTTGCTTCACTACTCTGAGGGTATCTACTTCAATGTAACTCATTCTGGCCTCTGTTTGTAATTCGAAATCTGGGATATTGGTTTCGTCTTCCTTGATGAATGAGTTTCTAAAAGCTATGTTTAGTAACTCTGCTTTAGTAGCGCTGTCATCAGCAGGATCGCCATTACAATCACGTAGTGAGGATATTGTTTGTGTTTTGCCCCTAGCATGTTTAACATATGACCAAAATCTCTCAGTGTTTTCAGTCAAATTTCGAGAAAGAGTTTCTTTGTGAAAAGTATTGTAGGTAACTCACATTGAAATCCTCGCTAAATTTCGAGCTGCTTTGTAGGATCGCCAATCTGGGGATTTTGTGTTCGTTTAATTTTAGCATGCTTTTTCCGTTTCTTTTGTAATAGTGTCCTGACCTGTTTTGTGTAGCAAGGGGGGATCACCTCCTATTTTTATTAATTTATTTGGTATAAAACTGTCAATTTCTGTCGATACACTTCTTTGAATTTGAGCCACACCTCGTCTCTACACTTACGTTTAGTGTTAGGAACGAGTGGAAACTTTCCAGAAGTACTGTATTGCATTTGTATCTCTTTCCTGAACACATATACTTTTCGTCTATTTTTGGTAACTTTGGGTCTTTCGACTGACTGTTGCTTTTCTTTTTCAGAATGCACGCCTGGCGAAACGAAGAAGTTGGACTGCAACACGTGTTTCTGCACTAAGGCCGGTATCTGGGGATGCACGCTCATGGCGTGCCGCACAATAAACATAGGTCAGTGCAAGCAGCTTTCTGTATTGGAAAGCTACACGCAGTTTATGTGCCGTATTTAATGTTATTGATATTCTTTTGTGTATTTATGACAGCTTGTGAGGCTATATGAGGGAGGTGATGTTCATCTTAGCAGGTAATCAGTGAACATTCATTCTGTAGGTTTCATTATTTTATTCTTTTTTGCATTGTTGATAATTTATATCTGAGGCGATTTCGTTTCTTGCATGTATTTCTTCTCAAAGCAAAGGCTGTATCTATGTGTAGCTCTCCCATTATCATATTTAGAGCCTAATGACCACTGTTTCCCGTGCGTGGTCTGGACAACCAGTACCGGTTGTTTTCTCTTCCTAATATAAAATTGTCATAGATTTAGCTGAAATGCTATCAGAATATCTTAATACCTATATATTTTCAAAAAACTTTTCATCCTTTCTTTTACCCTCTTAATGGTTGGAAGTCTCAAAATAACAACCAGGAATCCAAATACCATTTTTTGTAGTTGTAGCTTCACAATTGGCTTATTAGCTACATATTTTCATCTCTTATTTCACCCCCTTAATAGCTAAAATTTCAAAAATACTGAAACACGGATCTGTGCAATTCCAACCAGGAATGTAAATACCAATTTTTGTAGGTCTGGCTTCAAAATTGGATTACGAATTACAGAGATGATAATGTTATCAATGTTTTCTCAAAATAGCGAATTTCTTTTAGCGTCACTGTATAACAACGAGGACTGTTTTCATTCTCCCTGGTGCGGGAGTACAGATTAAGGCGGGAAACCCGGGTTCGAGTCCTGGCCCGGCACAAATTTTCATGTGTCACCATTTGGTAGAACATCCATACCTTTTACAGTGACGCTAAAAGAAATTCGCTATTGCGAGAAAACACTGATAATATTCAAAATTGGAGTAATAGTTACAGATTTTCAAAAATCTTTTCATCCTTTATTTCACCTCTTTAATGGTCGAAAGTCCACTAATAAAACGTATTTTTTAAAATTCTAACCAAAAAATACCAATTTTCGTAGTTTTGGCTTCGAAATTGTCTCAACAGCCACATATTTTCAAAAAGAATCTTTTTTATCTCATATTGCACCCCAGTATACGTTGAATTGCCAAAAGTACTAAAGTACATATTTTTTAAAATACTAACAAAGCATCTAGTTCCGAGTTTTCGCAGCTCTAGTTTCACTAGCGACGTGTTTTCAGAAAGCAATTTTTTACGTTCCGTATTTCACTCCCTTAATGCTTAATAGTCCAAAATTATCAAAACAAGGGTTTCTTAGATTCTCACCAAGAATCCAAATCCGAAAGTTTATACTTATACTTTCGTACCTGTCTAAGTAGCAACATATTTTCGAAAAATCTCTCACTCCCTTAGGGATGGAATATCGGAAAATCGCTTCTTAAACGACGCCTGCAGTATAAAATCTTCACCCTCTGCATATTTCAAGTTTCTATGGGCGATGATGGGTCAGTCGGTCAGTCAACCGGGACATTGCCTTTTATATATTGAGAGTTACATAAAATCACTGCAGCTGTGGTCAATGAAAAGCATAGTCGCTTTTCTATATAACTAAGAAGTGTAAGTGGAGGTAGAGAGGTTCCGTAAGTGCAGAGAGAGGTATTTAGCACAAGGTGGTGTCGTGCTGGGATGGGGCAGAGCTTCCACAATTTGTGGTAGAGTGAGTATTTCAATATAAATTATCCGTAGACGGTGACATGGCCCAGCGAGCGAACGGCGTCACTGCGAAAACATGACGATCCTCCAGTTTATCAGCTACGATGGGTGTCAAGGAACAGTCAACGCTTGGTTTTGGAGGGAAGATAGGAGGTATGATGGTTGGAGGCAGAGAAATTGTCCATATATCACTTTTCTGGCCTCACATTGTAATTTTACCTGCGTCCGTGAGAAGGATTCGGAATTTGGAAGATTGTTCCTATCGGTACAGCTGCCTTGACGTAACGGGGACAATAAGGCATTCTCCATCCAAATGTACCAGTTTCATAACAGAGCCACATTCTTCCCGGTATTTATCTTCAGCATTGTGCAAGAGTGATGCAAGACAACTACCCAAAGACCAACACAATGGGGGATGCAAGGCTTCGTGTTTCTTTGCAGAATAAATGGACCCAATATTTTTGCTAATTTGTAGACAGGTAGACGTTTCTTCACTCTCCAACTGCGAGAAATCTAGTATTATGTCCTTCTCAGAAACTGTTTAACAATTGGTTTTTAAATAGACAGCAACCAGTTGAATAGTTTTATATTCTTGGTTTCGGACTATTATGGGCTTCTTAAACAGGTCATACAGGTTGCTCCATTGAACAATTTGAAGTAATGAACCTGAAGTCTGAGAAGCCATATTAAGGAGATAAAAAGAATACAACAACTTTAACTTGTACTTTTTTATTTGCTTTAAAAAATGATCAAATGTTTGTATAGTCTATGGGACTTAACTAAGGGGTCATCAGTCCTTAAACTTACAAACTACTTATGAACTACTTACGAACTAGGACGGCACAGATATCCATGCCCGAGGGGGGATTCGAACCCCCGACTGTAGTGGCCGTGCAGACCGTGACTGAAGTGCCTCAGTCCCCGCGGCCACCGCGGCCGGCTATTTGCTTTAAATACAGATAACTGCAAATAACATAACTGCCGCAATTAACGTACCATTCGCACATTATCTTACAAAATTCACTGAACTTAGGACATGAGCCTCACTGTACACATGACACTGGCCAACAATATTCTGACGCAGCCTGACAAATATCCCTGGTGTGTTTCGAACCACATCACAAATGGCTACAATTTTGCCAACTGCTTCACACTCCGTTTTCACGGGGGTCCCATACAGAAGGTTGTGCGCTCTAAGACACCTTTCTTCTGACCCCCCGGAGAGTCGAGTCCTCCCTCAAGCATGGGTGTGTTTGTTGTCCTTGGCATTAGATACTTTAAGTAGTTTTCAAATCTTGGGACCGATGACCACTGCAGTTTGGTCCCATAGATTTACAAATATCTTAACCTTTGAACGATACATAAGTTTCCCCATAGGAAATAATCAACCCGTTAGTGACTAGTGACGTACGTACCCCACATAATAAACTGTTTTCCTGAGTTCACAGGCATATAAAAATCCCACATTTGTGCGGTGCTGCTATCTAGTGTTGAACGCATCAACAGTCTGCAAGCAAATGGCTTGTAGTTTGGCGTTTACTGCACGTGTTATCGCTTATTTCTTCCAGTTTAGTCTGTCCCGCGTTTTGTCAGTTTTATGTGCCAGTTTGTCCTGTCTAAAATAGGTAAACTCAGTAAAGGCATTTATTGTTTCCTTTAGTTTATTTGCTAGAAATATGCAGATTTGTGCACATGTTTATTAGTAAATGACTTCAACATTTGTGGTTTACTGTTACGTACTCGATGTCACGACACTGCATTAAGCTGTTTCGTTGGAAATTAAATCTGATTCATACCAGAACACAGAAAGAGCATAAATTATGTAACTTTTAGAAACATTTTGTCATTTCATATTTCTATAAATAACGAGATTGAAAAAGACGAATGTGTTGAAGAGCCAGCAAAAGAACTTATAGTACCTGACGACTTGAATTTGTGACATTGGTAGGGGAGACCGCGACACATTGTCCATTAGGGCAGGATGGCCCAATGAAATTAGTTCACACAATAGAGACTAGGTCGTCGTAGGAATCAAACAGAAAGTTGGTAGCACTGTCCCTCTCCCTATACAGGGGCCAATATTGCAGGCGGTGAAGTTTTGGACAAGCTGTAGTCCTTAATTTTTATTTATTTATTTATTGCTTGTTTCAGTAAAAGTTTACTCATCGGTTAATGTGTGTTATTTAACTTTTGCTTGCTTTAAGCGCAACGGCGTGAGTAGTATAATAAAAGGTCGTAGGTTAAGGATTATTTCTATATTGCATACAGAATTGCTTCAGTGGGTTTTCTAAAGAACAGAATTTATTGTAAAGAAGGCAATCGGGCAGGTTGGCCTAGAGAGAACGAGGCACGATGGCCTGTCACGTCCGATAGGAGCTATACTTAAACTCGATAAAAGATTTGTTACTTTTAATGATAATAACGTTTTTGATTCTTTGAGTTTATTAAATTATTAACATAACTGTCGAAGTTAAACATATTTTGATACATTTCAGAGATCAAAAGATCATCATAATCACGAGATAAAAAGCATTGCATAAATGCGAATCAGTAAATTTTATTTTAACCTTAAACAGTGATCTGAGAAGTCAAGATCTCGTTCATTTCCTTGTTTTTAAAACATTAGTTACGGCTCTGATTTAAACCTTTGTTTTATTTGTAGTATCATAAAAATGATCCGAAATTATAAGATAATGAAAGGGAAATGATTTCTGAAGATACGGTGCTAAGAGTAGTTTCAGAAGTAAAAGAAAGGGAATGATCTGTGAGGACTGTTAGCGAAGACTTTGGGGTTACAAGAAAATCGTACTGGAGGTACTGTGTTAAGTACAGACAGACCTCATGTCAGTTTGCACAGGTAATTGAAACTCAGGAAACAGAAATTGAATTTCAACCCTTCCCATTGGACCAAAGCATTAGAAACAAATACTGAAGAAAAATTATATCACCGGCTAGAAGAACGCTTTTTCAAAAAGGAAGTGTGAGAAATAGTAAAATGAAATTGACAAAATCAACTGCAGAAGGCATACAACGCAAAAAAAGGGCAAGATGGTGATAACGATAAGGAAACATTCAACTGAAGAACAAGGAATTCAGTGCACAAACTGTAAACGTTGGGCTCATCAGAAATGCGTAAAAATGATACCCGTGGACTACTTTATGAGTGTTAAAATTGTGCTGATCCTTTCGAGCTGGATATTGATTAAAGTTGACTGTTTTCTATTAAGACACTATAAATCGTAATAAGTTTAACCTGTCCTGTTGTCACAGTCCTAAATGTTAAGCATTTAACTCAGTATTCAAACTTGATGTTATGTACGGTGAAGTATATTTCTTGATAACTGTTAGTTTTATTTTGATTTCCTAGCTATACTTACCAAAAGAGTGCATGAATCACCGAGCTCCAGGCTCTGGGCCAACTTACCCCGTGGTAGGGGCAGGTTGACATGTCCAGTAATTAATTTTTTCTAATACTCTAACAGATTTTTCAAACTTAATAACTGCCATCCAGATTCAGTAAAGACCTATCTAAAATTTAACAATAATTTCATAAATTTAAATATGTCAAATACATTAATATTCAGACAAAAATATAGTCAAAGTGCCCCAGTCTCCCCTACTTGCAAATGACAGCGGGAACTATAAAGAGGAGGAGAAGGCATTCATCACAAAAGAAACTAGGAATTACTGGCGTTCCTGATGATTTGTGCTTATTCGCTGTTGGAATATATTTTCCAACAAAGATCACAAGGAATCGATGCTAACAATATAGCACATGGAAGAAAGAGACATAGACAAATTTCAAATGTAGCTACTGCAAGTCCCACTATGTATTCAGCCAAGTATTGAAAAATTACACAAAAATGTTTAGTTCTGATAAATAAATGTTTTACATAATACTGGTAGTAACGTTCTTATTTGTACAGATCATAATCCCTAATAAAAAAAATTAAAATTAAAAAAATGTTCCGTAAGATTTACTTCTCCTCACTCGAGTGTGCCATATATGTCCCGCATGAAATAACTGTAAAACTGTAAATTACAACCGAAAGTTAGAAATATGGCCTGACTCAGTTGCTATTGCAGAAGCAAGAAACCAGTAGTTAGAGTAATAAGCGAAATTTTAATTAATTAGTTCACGAAAGGGTTAACAGAATTCAGGTCAGATGTCTCCCAGGCCTTCCAATCCAGCTATCAGGAAATCAGCTTTGAAATGGTTGCGGACATCCCATGCACCGCCAAATTGTATCCATATCCTCTGACGTCCTCCAACAACTCATGTGGAACTCTTTTCAATAAAAGTGCAGATGGCCATTCGGACGACCAGGTATAAACCTGCTACATGACTTCCTAATAATCAGGCTCATCCTCCTTGCAGGAAATAGAGAATGTACATGTAAATAAACAGCACACTTCGTGTAAAATTGTACGCGTTGCGTGTAAATAAACTTGAGATCAGTAATGCAAAACACATCGGTAGACAGGTTTACTTGCATATCTTCTTAAGCTGGCTGATACGATGCCTGGCTGCCTACCTCAAAGTGTCTACTGTAGCGTTTTCTATGGCCTGTCTCATATTTTCACGCTCTTATGGAAACACCGTATGTAAAGGTGCCCCTATCTGTTCACTTCGAATCTAGGTTGTATAAACAGATTAAATAAAATAGGTGGTGGCTATAATGTAAACTGCCTTGTGGGTTGAGGTTGTAGAGACAAGTTTAACTTTTAGTATTTAATCAATTTCGTAAATAGTTTGCAAGATATCAGTGGGATTAAATTAGCCAAAAATTACGTAAATACTGACTGCAGAGATTATGATTCATAAATAAAAAGGGGAATTAATTTTATTTTTAAATATCTTTGACGATTAAAGAGTAGATGTTGGCGGCAGTTACATTATAAAAAGAGATGGGACCTACCTTCTGGAACATTTGGCATGGATTGCTGCAATATAACAATAAAGGTATGACACCGTCGTGATGTGGGGTTGGACTTGTTACGCAATTTGTTCGTGCAGCGGACCATGCGTTAATTTTTTTTCAGTATCCAAACGGAGTTACGGGAAAAAAATATTACGCGGAACAATATCGGACCTCGAAATTTAACAATAAAAAAGAAGAAGGAAACGCGATTGCAGGTTCTAAAAAGTCGTTTAATTATTATGGGAACAGATAAGGATTGAAAAATGGTAAAACTTATAACAATCAGTGCACGATATCTTGTCTGCCGTAATGGCGTCCAAACCCACCACGCATCTTCAAGGGGAAAAACTATTTAGGCCAGATTCATTACCGGAATGATAAATAAAAACCCGTCATATCAAATTTTTAAATATTTAATTATGTATTTAACTCACAAAAGCGCTTTACTTACATGCTGGATAAATGAAACAATAGGAGCTGCTATAGATACGCCGAACATAGACAGATGAATCGGAACGTTGTTCTTTCTCTCGTCAGACAGCAACAAGGGAAGGTAGCTTAAGGTTCAGAGAGAGAAAAACGCTCCTCGATTAAAATATATCTTAGGTGATTAATTTTATTGTTGTATCGTTTCATGTCGTATTCATTGCTATCACAAGCGTTTTATGCTATAGCGAAATGACGTAAATAGTTCCTGCGAGTTGGTATTGGTAGAGGTTATACCTGACAAACCCGGACGATTCGATTGCACAAAAGACTACTTGGGTCAACGTGCCCCAGGCTCAGGGCCAACTTACCCCGGGATTAAATATTAAAAGTTTAGCTGGGATTAAATATCAAGAACGTACCCATTACATACAATTGTAATGGGTGTTGACTTCAACATGTTGACGAAATTACAAGTTCAAAACCGGAGTCAAGCATGAAATATTGTCCGAAATTGTTCTAAACGAGCAATTAGTTTATGTTTGCGAAAACATTCTTGACCTCTTAGAAACAAATAATCTGGAGCTAATAAAGAGTATCAAAACAGATACAGGGATTAGTGAACACAGTGTCCGCCTCCGCAGCTCAGTGGAAGAGTCGCTGACTACCACGCTGGAGGCCCGGGTTCGATTCCCGGCAGGGGACTGGGTGTTGTGTGTTGTCCTAATCATCATCATCTCATCATCATTGGCACGTAAGTCGCCCACGCGGCGTCAAATAGAAAGACTTACACTCAGGCGGTCGAACAATCCCGTAAGGGATCTCCCGGCCAAGAATGCCATACGCTCATTTCCATTTTCAGTGAATACAGTGTTGTAAGAAGACACCATGAAACGAAAATAATACTTTTCAAATAAGCAGATAAAATTCACATATTTTTGGAAACATTTTTGTTCCGTTAGTGGTAATAGCGGCCTTAAGATAATTTTGTATATACAGTATAGAGCGCAAAACTGATTATTCATTTCCGACTAGTTTCGACCGATTGCTGGACTATCTTCAGGGACAGCACCCGAGGAACTCTGTAGGTCTGTTCCACTCCACCTCATCTCGGAGCAACATCCTGACGATTTCTCAACATTGAGTCGAAACGGAAATAATAAATTTTGCTCACTAGACTGTTTTATATATAAAACGATAAGATAAAAATTCGATTAACGCTTTTCTGAGTGAGAAACTCCAGTCTTTCGAAACTAGCAATGTTATTGTAGATCAAATGTGGTTTACATTCAAAGAAATAATATCGGCAGCTATTGACAGATTTATACCAAATAAATTAACAAAAGAAGCTGCTGACCTTTCGAGGTACACAAAACAGGTTAGACCTCTTGGTAAAGCAAAGAAACAAGCATGTCAAATTTAAACCGACACAGAATTCCCAAGACTGGCCATATTTTACAGTACGAACAGTCATGGGCTGCAAGTAATGTGTGGCCTACGGAAGTTTCGATTGGTCCAGGAGGCGAGGATAGCCAACTACAGCTGCTCGCGGAAAGAGGGACAACCGCGTTTCAATAATTATTTGGCAAAAAAAAAAGGGGGGGGAGCTGAAAGGTGGAAATAGTATATACAGAAGCTCTACGAAGGAAATAAACTTAGAGACAATATCCTAGGAAGGGAAGCAGGAAGATGAAATAGGTGATACTATACTTGGAGAAGAATTTGAGAGAATATAAAGACCTAAGTCGAAACTAGGGCTCTGGGGTGGATAAATTTCCTCAGAACTACTAAAGTATCTAACAGAGCCAGCCACAACAAAACTATTTCACCTGGTGTGTATCATGTATGAGACATGAGAAATACTGTCAGACTTTACGAAAAATGTATTAATCCTCATTCCAAAGAAAGCAGATGCAGAAAGGTGTGAAAATTACACAACCATCAGTTTAACAAGTCATGGTTGCAACACGAATTATTTAGAGAAGGATGGAAACGCCGACCTCGGGGAAGATCCGTTTGGATTCAGAAGAAATGTAGGAACACGGGAGGCAATTCCCCCCCCCCCCCCCCCCCGGTATGATTTACATTACAAGATTGGTTAAGGAAAGACAAAACTAGCTTTTGTAGATTTGCAGAAAGCTTGTGACAATGTTGATTGGAATACGCCCCTTCTAATTCTGAAGCAATCAGTAGTAAAATACAGGGAACAGACGGTTATTTATAACTTGTACAGAAAGCAGACTGCAGTTACCAAAGTAGAAGGGCATGAAAGGGACGCAGTGGTTGGGAAGAGAGTGAGACACGGTTATAGCTTTTCTCTAATGTTAGTCAATCTGTACATTGAGCATGCTATAAAGCAAGGAGAAATTTGGAGAGGAATTAAAGTTCAGGGTGAAGAAATAAAACATTGCGTTCTTCTGATAGCATTGTAATTCTGTCAGAGTAAAGGGTACGGAAGAGCAATTGAACGGAATGGACAGTGTAAGATTAACATTACGAAGAGCGAAACAAGTCCAAGAAAATCAGAAGATGTTGAAGGAATTAGATTAAGTAACAAAACAATGAAAGCGGAAGATGAGTAGCGCTACTTGGCAGTAAAGTAACATACAGTGGTCGCAGTACAGGGGATGTAAAATTCAGAGTGGCGATAGGAAGAAATGAGTTTTTTGAAAAGAGAGATATGTTAACTTCGACTATTAATTTAAGTGCAAGGAAGTATTACCTGAAGGCATTTACGTGGAATGTTGCCTTGTATGGAAGTGAAATATGGACGATTAAACAGGAAGAGGATAGAGGCTTCTGTGGTGCTACAGAAGAATGCTGAAGCTTAGGTAATTAAAGAGGGGGTAGTGAACAGAATGGGTGAGAAAAGTAATTTGTGGTATACCTTGACTAAAAGAAGGGATGCCATCCCTTCAGCATGATTCGATGAAATACTCACTTCGGCGGTCGCGGCAAGAGTGTTGTCTCAAGCCACGCGCAAAGCCTTCCCCTCTCCGGACCGGATGTAGAGGGCGTTCAAAGCGATGCACAGTGCCTTCAGAGCCTACTGTCTACCAACCCTCGCAACCTGAAGGATATAATATCATCTACTAGAGTTCCGGAGAGGCCTCTTTTATTACCTCTTTCGTCCATGATTATGTTGGTACTACACTAAGAAAAGGCCACCTCGCTATCTTGCCAAGAATGACATCAAGGAATTATAAATTTAGCGTTGGAGGGAAGTGTGTGGGGTAAGACTCGCAGAGAGAGACCAAGAGATGAATACAGCAAGCAGATTCAAATGGATGTAGGTTGTCTTTGAAGAGATGGTTGCTCCGGACGGGGTAGGGTGGAGAGCTGCATCAAACCAGTCTGAAGACCACAACAACAGCAAAATTGTACATCTGTAGCCAATTCATTTACGCATTGATGAATGCATTTCATGTACCAGACTATAGACGATGTATTTCGTACTCTGTTGTAATCTTAGTTCTCTATCTAATATTCTTGATCTGTATGAATTACTGTATTTTTAATGAATTGTAACTACCAGATAGGAAAAGATATTGCATGCATTATTTTAAATAAAATGTGGATTTTAAACTGGATTTTATGTTTCCCCAAACTGACCCTAGGTGGTAAATTTTAAAACCAAATCAATAAGTAATTAAAGAGTTTTTAATAGCTCGCGTTTTGCAACTCTGAAATATTCCAGAAAAGACATTTCTATAGATGTTGTACCAAGGTTTCAACTTATTTAAACAGATTTGGTGCAACATATGCAAAAGTATCTTTTCTAGAATAGGAAATTCACTTTTATCAAATCGAAAACATATTCGAGAATGCTTTCATTTTACTGTATTGTGGGTAGGTTAACCCTTCAACGACCACCTGCTGCTTCATGCTGTAAATGACGGTCTTGACACATGAGAAAACTTTCTTCCTCTAGAGCTGACCCCTGGCCAGAATGCCACCAGAGTGAGGCGCTCTGAAGGACAATGCACGCCCGGCACGACATTCAAGAAGGACTGCAACACCTGCAGCTGCGGCAACGACGGGAGAGCAGCTGTCTGCACGCTCAAGGCCTGCAGGGGTGAGTCACCAGGGCATCGGCATCTGATGTCACGTCTTAGCGCTACACTCTGCGAGTCACCACCAGCTGCAGGGCGGAATAATCATTAATGCGTTTACAATGGTTCACAGATCTTTCTCGCCATTGTCAAAAATGTATCTCTAGAGCAGTGTTTTCCAACCAGGAGGGTCGCAAAATTTTCTTGGCGGGAGGGGGGAGGGTCACCGTCACTGGAGGAAGTGCAGTAGTTACAGCATACACCAACCAGCCAGGAATACTAGATGTTCCGAAATACAAATGCATAGCCTAATATAAGTGAAATGTATTTTATATTAAAATTACGCGATTATTTGTTATCATCAATTCTCATTTGATCAGAACAAAGATTCCAGAATGAAACTGTCACTCTGCAGCGGAGTATTCGGTGATATGAAACTTTCTAGCAAATTAAAATTGTGTGTCGGAACCGGGACTCTAACCTGAAACCTCTGCCTTTCATGGGCAAGCGCTCTACCGACTGAGCTATCCCAGCACGCTTCTCGGTCCGTCCTCGCAACTTTATTTCTGTCAGTACCTCGCCTCCTACTTTCCAAACTTCACAAAAGTTCTCCTACGAAGCTTGCAGAACTAGCACTCCTGATAGACAGGATTAGGTGCAGACATGGCTTAGCCGTAGCCTAAGGGATGTTTCCAGAATGAAACTCTCACTCTGCAGCGGAGTGTTCGCTGATATGAAATTTTCTGGCAAATTAAAGTTGTGTGCCGGAACCGGGATTCGAACCTGGGACCTTAGCCTTTCATATCAGCGAACACTCCATTGCAGAGTGAAAGTTTCATTCTGGGACCATCCCTCAGCCCCCCCCCCTCCAGTAGCTCGTCTTTTTTTTTTTTTTTTTTTTTTTTTTTTTTTTTTTTTTTTTTTTTTTTTTTTTTTTTTTTAAGAATCCAAAGCTTGCGTGGTATTACTGCACTGAGTCTTCAAATCTGTGACACTTATGTTTGGCCGCTGGGCAGAAATAAAGTTGTGAGCAGGGACCGTGAAGCATATCGGTATGACTCAGTCGGTAGAGCGCTTGCCCGTGAAAGGCAAAGGTCCAACATAATTTTAATCTGCCAGAAAGTTTCAGAACAAAGATCGTTTTATAATAAATACATCGTGTTATCAACGAATAAATGAAAGGCCTGAAAATTGTTTTCAAGTCTCAGGGGATAACTAAGTTTACAAGATTAAATGAGTATCTTTGAGAAATTTGACTGTTTTCAATTTGACTATATAGTGCTAAACGAGCCTAATTAACTTCTGAGCTACACCTGCAATGCGAAACCTAGTTATGCAAATTTTGTTTTGCCGGAATTCATGTAATAATAGGATGTGTTCCATTCAGAAAAGTGGACTAAAAACAATCCTATAATTTACAATACTGTACTTTTTCATTGTTTTATAAGAAAATTGTTTAAACAGTAGAAAATTAAATATGTTGCCTTTGAAACTACACATATAGTTGTGTTACGGTTCGGGAAGGGGTTGGGGGTCACCAAAATATTTTTAATTGGAAGGGAGTCGTGTATTCAAAAAGTTCCCCGGCCGCGGTGGCCGAGGGGACTGAGGCGCTACAGTCACGGTCTGCACGGCCACTACGGTCGGGGGTTCGAATCCCCCCTCGGGCATGGATATTTGTGCCGTCCTTAGGATAAGCTAGTTGATAAGTAGTTTGTAAGTGTAGGGACTAATGACCCCGTAGTTAAGTCCCATAAGCTATACAAACATTTGAACTTTTTTTTTTTCAAAAAGTTCCGGAAACACTACTCTATAGGATCATCTCATATTTCGAAACTCTTGCTGGTTCCATTTTCTTCCATTCTTCATTGGCACATTGAACTTCTGCAATAAAACACACCATTGCATCATTTTCATCTGGTATTTAAGTACAGAATAACTCGTGTAGTACGACAATTTCGCGTACTGAACTTGCTGCTAAAACAATCACTACTTCATAGGAAAAGTACACTTTTTCCGTATAACTGTGTACTATTTTAGGAGAAGTACGCGTTGCATGTCCTGTATACGCAGTTGTACGCAGTAAATCACGAAAATTTGTCCAAAATCGAATGATAACTTCACACATTACCACACAAAACAAACTTGCATCATTGTACCGATTTTCCTACATTATTCACAATCTATGTACCAAATAAGTTCACTCTGTAAGACACTAAGTTCGTATAATTACATCAACAGTAACTCACCTTGGTTCATTATGGCAAATAAATGCACGAACAGGAACAAAAAGCAACAAAAAGTTCAAATGTTTGTACAGCTTATGGGACTTAACTACGGGGTCATCAGTCCCTAAACTTACAAACTACTTATGAACTACTTACGAACTAGGACGGCACAAATATCCATGCTCGAGGGGGAATTCGAACCCCCGACCGTAGTGGTCGTGCAGACCGTGACTGAAGCGCCTCAGTCCCCTCGGCCACCGCGGCCGGCAAAAAGCAACATAACGAACGTAAGCAACGCACTGGTTTTACTTTTCGTCGGAGCCGAAACCTCAGATCCGAAGTAATACATGTACGCGGACAACAGAGTGCAGCTTTCAACGGAGCAACACTTCTAATACTTTTTCTCACAACACAATTAGTATCCTAGAACAGAGGTCGGCCAGTAATCTTAGACGGGGTCCAGATACTTTTGAAAATTTTTATCGAGGTCTAGATGTAAATCTGAAAGTTCCTTACTAATTTTTTATTTTAATTTTCACTCACAAAATAGTATGAATTGCAATAGATGTAAAATACAATGTACACGAAATCCAGAGAAACTCATATTATTTGCTATTTATTTTTACTTACAAAAAGTATGAAATAAAATGAATAGTCAAACTTTTATTGGAAAGTCCAGGAACTGGTCAAGCATTACATATATTATTTTTTTATTTTAATTTTCACCAAATAAAGTGTGAAATACAATGCGATTTGCGTATACCTGTTAAAAAAGTTGATGGGAAAAATTACATTTGCGGTCTTGAGGTACTACGTAGATTCACGTGCGGAGGACCTTTTGCGAATGCTGTCCTCAAAGTGGGCGGTCTTGACCGAAAATTATTCTCCAAGAAATTAATTTTTGAAAATGAAATTTCACAAATATATGTGGAGCCAAACATAGCGGCCAGGTAGATCGCTAATTCTTTGCAATTTTCATATTTTTCCGGGACATGTTGTCTCCAAAATACTTCAGTGTGTACAGTTTTATACGTTTGCAAGGTAATGTCTTCCTGGAAGTCTATTATCTCAATTCGGAGTTGTTGTTGTGGTCTTCAGTCCGCAGACTGGTTTCATGGAGCTCTCCACACTACCCTGCCCAGTGCAAGTCTCTCATCTGAGAATACGTTCGGCAACCTACTTCCTTTTGAATCTGCTTACTGTATTCGTCCCTCGGTCTCCCTCTACGATTTTTATCCCACATTCCTTCTAATGCTAAGTTGACGATTCCTTGATGTCTCAGAATGTGTCCCAACAATCTATCCCTTCTCTTAGTCAGGATATGCCAGAAACTCCTTTTCGCCCCGATTCGGTTAAGCACCTCCTCATTAGTTATGTGATCTACCCATCTAATTTTCATCATTCGTCTGTAGCACCACATTTCAAAAGCTTCTATCATCTTTTTATCTGACCTCCTTATCGTCCACGTTTCACTCCCATACAATGCTACACTCCAGACAAATGCTTTCAGAAAGGACTTCTTAACATTTAAATTAATATAGGATGTTAACAAGTTTCGCTTGTTTAGAAACGCTTTTCTTCCCTTAGCCATTCTGAATTTTATATCTTCTTTACTTCGGCCATCAGAAGTTATCTTGCTACCCAAATAACAAAATTCATCTACTACTTTTATTGTCTCATTACCTAATCGGAGTAAAGGCTTTGAGATGTGGAACAACGTCGCAGCCACATATGTGCATTCTGCTGCAGGATAAACCTGAAAAGGTGATTTTAAGAATCGTGACAACTTGTCTATTTCTGAAAAGTCTTTGAATCTTACCGCAAATTCCTTCTTAACATCTGCCAAGAAATTTTATAATATGGAATTATCTATTAAAGGATTATTGTTACATTAAAAAATTGTTGCAAAATGAAGAAATTCTTGAATTAAATGTCTCAAAGAACCATATAATGTTCCAGCCTGGCTATTAATTTTTGAGATTAACAAATTTACAGAAGGAAGTGGTTTGAAGTTAGAAGCTATGAAAGATCCCAATCAGTAAATTACGGGGAAAAAATTTTGGAAAAATTATTACATGCATTTAAATGAAATGGCAAGCTAATTAACGGTGGAGTGTTGTACAGGCAGAACATTACAAAAAGAATCGACGAGTAGTTACTTTTAACAATAGATCCATCGGTGGTTGAAATTTGGCTGTAAATGAAATTTTAATAATATGATAACCACTCACCGAACAGTGGATGGCAGTTCGTCAATATCAAACTACGACTCGTGTAGCAAACCGTAAAGTAAGATAAGTGACATGATATAAATCGGATAGGAATATTACGTAAGTCAAACAGATCGGACTTCTAAAAATTCACAAGAAAATCGACTGCAGATTCTATTACTGGTAAATGATAATATTATGGAATAAATTTTGAAACAAGAGTGGCAGGCTACACGAAATATCACCATTCAATTATTAATAAAAATTCATAAGTGCGAATTTAAGCGAGAGGTGGGGTTTATTTATAAATTTAAGATACGCGCACATCACATATATTTACCTGAATGTACATAACAGCGGCCACATAAAAATAATAAAGTACAGCTCCAGTCTGCAAGATGCTATCGCTACGAAGTACAAAGCAAGAGTGTCTTCTTTCCTACAAAAAAATTGAAAGTGTTGTTCCTAAATTTTCTTTCTCTGACTTTCATAGATAATTATTTTAACATGCCGAAATAATATAAAAATACAAAATGTTCTCTGATAATATCGGGGAAAGGAAACCGTGTCATTATAACCAGCTTACGACGGAATGGTGATATACTTTCAACCAAATCACATTTTAATTTCCCTTTACCTTGCAGCTCGCAGTTATTATTTACAGAAAAAATGTTTTTTTAAAGTAATTACAGCATATAACTTACACGTTCAAAATATTTTTGGCCGTCCAGTTTTCGGCTTTCCGCGGTCCGGACGTGGACCATGGTCCGTCAGTTGCCTACCGCTGTCCTAGAACATATCTGTGCACTGCCGGCCACGGTGGCCGAGGAGACTAAGGCGCTCCAGTCACGGTTTGCACGGCCACTACGGTCGGGGGTTCGAATCCCCCCTCGGGCATGGATATTTGTGCCGTCCTAGTTCGTAAGTTGTTCATAAGTAGTTTGTAAGTTTAGGGACTGGTGACCCCGTAGTTAAGTCCCATAGACTATACAAACATTTGAACATTTTTTATCTGTGCACTTATCTCATTTTTTTAATCTCACATATCAGTTTGCTTCTGATGCCCTCAATTTCCTTCTTCCTTGAGCGATCTTGTCTCAGACAAGCGGCCAAACACTGCAGCGAACACTTGATGCTGCGTTTGTTGCTGGTGGAGCCCATCGCCCATTGCCATTTGCCTTTCCGTGAGCAAACACCATTCAGCCAAGCTCTCGTTTCGCATTTGGAACCAGTGTTTACCACACTGTATCATGTCCACTACAGGGTAGCGATTCCGATACAACATAACCAATTACTGTGGCAGCAGAGAGCACTGCAGCATGACATATAAGCAACTGTATCACCCCCTAGGAGAAAACCATTCATACTGTCCTGTTGTACAGTGCTTGTTGGACTGCAGTCTCTGTAACAAAGTACGATGAATAAATAGTCTCTAGGATAAAAACCATGCATTTCTGGACCAGTTCATTACACTTTTTTCCATGTCCCCTCATTATCAATTCCTAGATTTTTTTACACTGAAGAATTACTCACCCTGTACACAGTCATTTTTCCCTTGCTCTCTGGATCATGACTCTCGACAGCTGTTCCGCTGGTCTCTACCGCCAATCTTGATGGGTATTGAGAAGGTGCTAATACACCGAAACTGGTAACCACATATTAACAAAAGTCTGACAGTGCCATACTTCCAGCCAGTTCGAATGAGACGATGAATTTTAGTAGAAAGTCAAGGGAGTCGCAATGTATAACCCACTAGGTCCTGCAATGGCAAATTTTTATATGGAGAAATTTGAACAATCTGCTCTCGAAAAAGCAAATCCGGAAGCTTCTAGATGGTATCACTTTGTCGGTGATACATTTGTGGTTCGGAACCATGGTAAAAAAGGTTTAGCAGAATTCTTCGCTTATCTGAATGGTATAAATCCAAAAATCCAATTTTAAATAGAAAATCACAACAGGTTATCCTTCTTGGATATTTTAGTTATAAGACGAACGGACGGAAGTTTGGAACACGAAGTTTTTAGGAAATTGACGCATACAAAGATATATCTGCACAAGAACTCCAACCGTCACCTACAACAAAAGAGAGTGGTGATTAAAAGTCTTGTAGACAGAGCTAAACGAATTTGCACGCCAAAACATCTGGAAGATGAGCTGCAACATCTGTAGTAGGCTTTAGATTGATCTGAAACAGGCGTTTAAGAAAAATCGTTATTTAGAGAAAGAAGGAAATAGAATTTTATGACCAAATAACAGTAGGCTGAAGAACAAGGACAAACGTTCTAGTTTGTCAGCAAGTGGGGTTTATAAAATTCCATGCTCCTGTGGTAAAGCCTACATCGGAACAACGAACAGAATTACATGAGTAAAGAAGCACAAAAGTCTTTGCCGACTTGGAAAAACAGAAAAATCTGCTGTGGCAGAAAATTGTTTACAATAGTGAAATTACATAGTAAAGTCGTCTGTGACAGAAATCTTATTTTCTATGACGAATTATTATCCACGATTGTATAAAGAAGCTATTGAAATAGTGATAATTTCAACCGAAAAGGACTATGAAACTCAACGATATATGGACTGCGGTTCTGCAAAATCGATAGATTGTTTCATTTTTGACACGGTTCGGTAGTATAGCTTTATGTTCGACAAGGCTCGCCTCTGCTTATCACGTGGAGCTTAGCAACTCCCCGTTTAGACGGTATTTAAGAAGCTCTCAGACCTCCGACCCGTCAGTCGGGAAGACTTAACTGACGGACATTCTCCGAAGAAGACCGGCGCATTATCTGACGAAACACAAGGAAGCATCAAGTTTCTTAGAACACGGCCTTAAAACAGAGAATTTTATTAACAAACATGTTAACCTGTCTCATACATCTTCCATACCAGGTGGAACAATTTTTTCATGACTGGTTCTCCTAAAGGTATCAGCAGTTCAGACGGAATATCATCTACTCCAGGGGCCTTGTTTCGACTGAAATCATTCAGGACCCTGTCAAATTCTTCTCGCAGTATCATATCTCCTATCTCATCTTCCTCCACTTCGTCTTCCATTTCAAGTTATTTCCTTTGTATAGGCCCTCTATATATTCCTTCCACAGTTCAGCTTTCCACTCTTTGCTTATTACTGGTTTTCCGTCTGAGCTCTTGATATTCAAACAGCTGCTTTTCTTGTCTCCAACTATCTCTTTTATTTTCCTGTAGCAGTATCTATCTTTCCGCTAGTTATGCATTCTTCTACGGCTCTGCATTTGTCCTCTACCAACTCCTGCTTAGCCAGTCTAAACTTCCTCTCAATCTCATTTTTCAGACGTTTGTACTTCCCTTTTTTCTGCTTCACTTTCTGAATTTTTATACTTTCTCCTCTCATCAATTAAGTTCAGTATATCCTGTGTTATCCAGGAATTTCTACTAGGCCTTGTCCTTCTGCCTATATGATCCTCTGCTGCTTTCACTACCTTAGCTCTCAGAGCTACCCATGCTTCTTCTACTGTATTACTTTTAATCTGCAGTTCATAACCAACAAGTTAGGGTCAGAATTTATATCTGCTCCTGGGTATGTCTTACAGTTTAAAACCTGGTTTCTAAATCTGTTCCTTACCATTATAAAGTCAATCTGGTACCTTCCAGTGTCTCCTGGTCTCTTCCATGTATACAGCCTTCTTTCATGATGTTCGATCCAAGTGTTGGTAATCATTAAATTGTGCTCTGCGCAAAATTCCACCAAGCGATCTCCTCTTTCATTCCTTTTTCCTAGCCCATATTCACCTACTACATTTCCTTCTCTTCCCTTTCCTACTACCGAGTTCCAGTCCCCCATCACAATAAAGTTTTCGGCTCCCTTAACTTTCTGAATGATTTCTTTTACCTCCTCGTACATTTCTTCGATATCCGTATCATCGGCCGTGCCAGTTGGCATATAAACTTGCACTACTGTATTCGGTGTTGGCTTCGTGACTATCTTTGCTACGATAATGCGTTCACTGTGTTGTTCATAGTAACTTACTCGCATTCCTATTTTCTTATTCATTATCAGACCTACTCCTGCGTTATGACCAACTGATTTTGTATTTATAACCCTGTACTCACCTGACCAGAAATCCTGTTCATCCTGCCAGCGAACTTCACTGATCCCTACCACATATAACTTTAACCTATCCATTTCTCTTTTCAAATTTTCTAGCTTGCCTACACGATTAAGGGTTAGAACATTACACGCTCCGACCCGTAGAATGCCTGCTTTGTTTTTCTTGATGACAACATCCTCCTGAGTAGTCCCCGCCCGGAGATACAAATGGGGGACTATTTTAACTCCGAAATATTTTACCCAAGAAGACGCCATCATCATATGTTCATACAGTAGAGCTGCATGTCCTCGGGAGAAGTAACGGCTGTAGTTTCCCCTTGCTTTCAGCCGTTCGCAGTGACTGCATGGCAAAGCCACATTAGCTGATGTTACAAGGCCAGCTCAGTCAATCATCTGGACTGTTGACCTTGTAACTACTGAAAAGGCTGCTGCCCCTCTTCAGGAACCACACGTTTGTCTGGCCTCTCCACAGATGTCCCTCCGATGTGGTTGCACCTACGGTATGGCAATCTGCATCGTTGAGGCACGCAAGCCACCCCACCTCGACAATGTCTGTGGTTCATGGGGGCGGGTAATGTTAATAAAATGATAAAAATAATGAAATATTAATAACATTCAGTTAAGTGTTTGGAGAAGGGTGTATTTGATGGTGTGGCTAGGTACAGAAGAGAGAATTTATAAGTCTCCGGCAGGTAGTGTACATTTCAGGTTAGAGCGGCAGTTCCCCTCCAGCGCTGGTCTCTTCCCCTCACTGCTCCGATTGCTACCCGCACCACTACCGCTATCCCCACGATTGTCCAACCGCTTACGCATCTGCTGGCCAATTTATCCTACCAACTGATTCCCTCGAAAATTGCTAACACTGTTTATCTTTCAGAATTCGTTTATTGTACTGCAGATAGCAGGAAGGAACAGTTAAATACTTATTACATATTTCCTTTAATTAAGATTTTTAATGTTCGTTTTAGCTTTCCACTTAACGTAGATGGTAAAATTAGGGGGAAAAGAAGAAGAAGAAGAAGAAGAAAGAAAGAAAGAAAAAATAACACGAATAAGTAATTATCTTTTAACATGTGAGAAAAGAATATGAGGATGAACGAGGCGCGTCCAGAAAGTAAGTTCCGTTTGGTAATAAAATGAAATTGTACACAGACACAGAAGAAATTTTTGTTGCACAAAATTGTATAACTCTTAAACTAGTTTTCCACATAACTGCCGAAATTTTGCAGGCATTTGTCATTGCGTGGCACCAGGGTTTATATACCTTCTTCATAGAAATCTGCCGCCTGTGTCTTCAACCAGTTGGAAACAGTTTCTTTCGTGAAATTTGGGGGAAGTCCATAGCGAGAGCACTAATTGTAAACCTGCGGTTTTCCTGGATCTTGTCATCAATCTCGTGAACCAGTTCTTCTGTAACCAAACGTGGACGCCCACTTCGTTCTTCATCGTGCACATCACTACGCCCGCCATTGAACTGTCGGACCCATCTTCTCACCATCGAATCACTCATCGCATTTGATCCGTAAACATAGCAAATTTGCCGATAAATTTCACTTGGTTTCACTTTCCTCGCATTCAGAAACCGAATCAACGACCTGATTTCACAGGCGGCGGGATTTTCAATCAACCACGACATTTCAAACAAGCACAACAAAGCGTACGTAACTGACTGTGATCTCCAAACGGCGCACGTTCTTCTCCTTGATACACATCGTCTACAGCGCATGTGCGGAACTGCAATCGCAGAGCTGCAGCGGAGATAAATTGAAACGGAACTTACTGTCTGGACGCGCCTCGTATATATAAAGAACAGTCTAGAGCGCAACAATTTTATTTTATTCAACTAGTTTCGGTCCTTATTTAGGACCATCTTCAGGAATTGTAATTCCATCGATGTGGAGATGGCAGGTAACTGGGAACCTTTCAGTGCGTCACTGGACGTCACTGGACGAACTGGAAGGCTCCCAGTAACCTGCCAGCTCCATGGCATCGATGGAGTTACAATTCCTGAAGATGGTCCAAAAGAAGGACAGAAACTAGTTGAATAAAATAAAATTGTTGCATTCTAGTCTCTTCTTTATATATTAATTTAAAAAAGAGTGCTGTTTTCCCAAAAAGTGAAACAAAAAATGTTTCCAAAAGTATGTAATATGAGGATGCTTTAATTTTCATGTCTTGTGGTTTCCTTCGCCCTTCCACAACTACCTGCTGCATTATGGTGGCCTCAGAAAAATTTCTTCCTCCAGAGCTGACGACCGACCAGGCGGGAAGTAGAGCGAGGCGCTCTGCGAGCCACTGCACGCCCAACACGACCTTCCAGAAGGACTGCAACACCTGCACCTGCAACAAGGACGGCACGGCCGCCGTCTGCACGCTCAAGGCCTGCCTGAAGCGATCCACCAGGGGTGAGTCTCTGCTCGCGCCCCACCTGCTGTGTGGGGTAGCCAGGCGGCTGACGACGTTCATTCCAGACCTACTATAGTCGAGCCGAAATAGGATGATCCCTGGTGCTTGCTCCAGTCGGCTTTGAGCACCGACTGCGGCTGCAGACCATTGGAGCAAGTCAACAGGAGCCTCGCTCTGCGCATGCGCGCGTTCGGCTGTGCTCTACACTGTTGCCAGTTCTGCCAGACAGCAGCAACCGTTAAGCTATACTGTCAGGCAGCGAACGAACTACTTGGCAAACCAAACTGCTTTCAGTTTTCGCGGCTGGGGACGGTCTCCCAGCCCAGTTGGCGGAGCCAGGGATCATCGTATTCCGGCCCGACTATAGATATACCGAGCTGAACAATCCGCAGTTTTGAATCCCAGTCCAATGACAGTGTTGTATGCTTTGTGTGGTGTAACGATATGGGTCAGCGAATATATTGTGATTTTGTTGTTTCACAGTGTGAAATGGTTGGCTTTGCAGCTCCAAACTGCTCAAATAATAGCGGACATTGTCGCTGTAAGTTTTATCGGTTTCCTTTATAGATAGGTATAAAATTGTAAAAAGATATAAAATAGCCAAGATCGCTTATCATCAATTTTTATTAACGACGACCGGTTTCACTGAATTATGTCAGCATCATCAGGTCAAATAAAATATTTTACAAGGCCATAATCTTGTAATGTCAAACAGTTGTTATATAACAATTTACAGTGCATAGGTGCACTATGTCATTATAATGGAACATAATTATCATTCGGTGATAATTATGTTTTACAGTGCATAGGTGCACTATGTCATTATAATGGAACATAATTATCATTCGGTGATAATTATGTTTTATTATAATGACATAGTGCACCTATGCACTGTAAATTGTTATATAACAACTGTTTGACATTACAAGATTATGGCCTTGTAAAATATTTTATTTGACCTGATGATGCTGACATAGTTCAGTGAAACCGGTCGTCGTTAATAAAAATTGATGATAAACGATCTTGGCTATTTTATATCTTTTTACAATATTATAAGTGGATCGCCTCCTATATCGTAAACCAACTCAATAGGTATAAAAGGTGGCTTCTAAAATCGAACAACTATATGTGTTGCGTTAAAAAATAAAACATTTTTTTTAAATTTGCATTAGACATAGTTATGCTGACAGAAAGGTAGTAATGAAAAATAGGCCTATACATTTACTTATTCGTGTCATAGACATCATAAAATACCTAAATATTAATTTAAAAGGAAAAATTATGCAGATATAAAGAGAGGTTTCTATACATTCTTAGCGCAGAAGAGGGCTACGTCAATAGCGTTTGGTTGTGCCGACATTAACTCCTCAAAGGTACAGTGTGAGGGACTGAGCGGGCAGTTATAAATATGGGTAGTTGTTTGAATGACTCCACAGTCACAGAGGGTGGAATCATTTTAATATCCCCATTTGCTTAGGTGTACTTTAGACCTTGCTATGCCACTGCGTAATCGGTTCAAAGACTTCCACATTGTCCAGCTTTCGTTTTGTCCAGCAGCTAAGGCTTCGGAGGGTTCCATCCACGGGTGTCTTTCCGCATCCTTCCAGCGTTCTACCGTTGCTCTGTAGTCACTCTACTTCTCAGTTGATGTGAGAAAACTGTTTCTAGATTTAAGCCTCTGTGCTGATGGCTCCATCCCATGGAGTGGGTGCCACTTGGAGACTATGTATTTCTGTCTCTCTTTATATGCTGCTTGTTCTCTTCGAATTGCTGGAGGTGCAATACCGGCAAGATGAAAGATTTTATTTACAGGGGTTGGCTGCAAACATCCTGTAACTATTCTGGCAGATTCATTGAGGGCGACATCGACTTGTTTGGCGAGTGCTGACCTGCACCAAACTGGGCTAGCGTATTCGCCAGCGTTGTAGAGATAGGGCTGACGTTCTTACAACCCTTGGTCTTGCGCCCCAGGTCGAACCCGTCAGTCGTCTCAGAATGTTATTTCGACCACAAACTTTCAGTTTGGTATTAAGGCAATGTTGTTTAAATGTCATAGCTCGGTCTAAAGAAACGCCCAAGTATTTAGGATTTTTGTAGTGATCCAAGTAAACACCCTCCACCTCACTTGCAGCTGACGAGATGCCTGTTTTTTGCGCAGATGGAATGCACATGTCTGAGTTTTCATTGGGTTGGCTTTCAGTTGATTATGGCAGTAATAAGAGTCAAGCTCCACCAGTGCCTCATTCAGACTCTTCTTCACATCCTCAAACGACTGTCACTGCGCAGCTATGACTCGGTCGTCAGCATATATGCTGCTGGTGTTGACAGGAAGTGGCTGGTCGTTTGTGTACACGTTGAAAAGGGATGGAGCCAGTACACTTCCCCGAGGTAGGCCATTGGTCAGGTTCCGTCATCGACTACGTTTTCCCTGGAACTCTACAAAGAAGCGACGTATCTGAAGTAGATTTCTAATTATATCAATAAATTTTCGATCTCTTAGTGATCTCGTACAGTTTTTCAATTAGTTGTCGAGTGTTGACAGTCGTAGGCAGCAGTCAAATCAGTAAAAACAGCTTCGGTAACCCTTTTTCTTTTGAATCCCATCTTCAATAAACCTTTAGGCCTATAAATGCAAGTAATGGTTTAATTTTAATACAGATTGTTAACATAACACGACATAAAGTGTTTTTAAAGTAACCTACTTTCGTTGATTTTATTTATACAAACTAAGAAACTATTCCAAGGGCTGTTAATTGTATTGTACGACTTAAGTGATGCATGAGTGTAGCTGACTTTACCCAGTTAGTGATTTTTAAATTATATTACTTCGCATTAGTTCAGTGTTTAATTTAAATGTGACTCTCAACACGGGAATATGTAGGTCTAAGCCAAGTTGCGAACAGGATGCCTGAAGAAAAATAATAAGCTGACATTCGCAAAGAATGGTAACACGAAAGAAGTCATACATGACAGGCATTAAATTTATAACTTAGCGTGCAACAATCATTTTATTTCAAAGTGCGTCCTACCAGAGAGTATTTAGTCGTTTTCTAAATAAACCTGACGTTCATAGTTATCAAACACATTTTTGACGTAAAATATTCTCTGAAATATGGTGTGTGTAAAATATGCGAGACATTAAAGTGGGCAGTAAGGGAAGTACAGTGTCGCAATTTAACATTATTCTGTAACTGTTTTCATATGCCACTCTTAGTCACCGTAAAAGTATCGATCGATTCCATTACCGATCATGATGAAGTTGTCAATTATCCAACAGAATTCCTGATTTCATTGGATTTACCAGGAATGCCACCGCACACTTTGCAACTCAAGGTCGAGTGTATGATAAATCATGTTACGCAATTTAAGCCAACCGCAAAGGAACAAAACTCTCGGTGAAGAAGCTGATGAACAATGTGATTGAAACAATGATAATCACAGGGAAATTCAAAGGATGTTCCAACTCCAAGAATACAACATTCCAAGCGACGCGGTTTGAATTTAAGTATCTAGTTTCCCGTTCACCTTGCATTCCCAATGACGATTGATATAGCACAAGGTCAGTCGTTGGAGGTTTGTGGAATAAATCTTGAATCGCCGTATTTTTTCCCATGGGCAGTTGTACGTGGCGTGTTCGAGAGATGTAAAACATCTGCACTGTTCACTTTCTTTCCGGACGAAACGACAAATAACATCGTTCATCAACAAGCATTACAATGAATGCAACACATAGACTTTCAAAACGATGTATTTTTATTCCACTTAATGTATTTCAACTAATTGTTTAGTTCCATATGGAATTTCTATCATTAGAGCATGGCCGTGCTACAATTATTTTGTTTTCAACTCAAAAAAATAAAAAAAATGAAAAAAAAAAATAAAAAACTTATTCATTTCATTCTCCACTCCGAGGAGTAGAGCGGGCTGTTTGAGATCCGGCCCATAAAGAGTCGCGGTTCTATTCAGCCAATTGTCAGACAAGCTGATAGTGGGAAAAAGATATAAACTTATTATTAAAAGTATTTCTATTCTTCTCGCTGCGAGAAAAACATTCTAAGCTGTACTGTAAAAATGTGCGGTTTTGTTTTCCTTTTCCCACTCATTTTTAACATAAAACACGACAGTTGTTTTAATGCCTAAATTTATAATAACAGCTGTTCGTAGAATACAGCCATTAAAAGTACGGCCATTAAAGTTACTAACCTCATAGAGCAGCTCGAAAGGTCTGTCTAATAACATGTTTCCAATAGATTTAACCATCCATTTTGACTTCTATTCCCAATCAGGGTCCCGACTGCAATATCAATAAATAAGATAAGAGAGAGGGAGGGAGGGAGGGGTAATGAAAGGTATTTAAAAATGGGAGATGATATAGACGCAGAAGAGGGGGGGAGGAGATGGATATGGTGTGGGTTAAGAGCAAGTGATGTGAAAGTGATGGGAAAAGATAGGGGGACGAGGCGATGGACAAAGGAAGTGGGGAAACAGAGGAGGGAGGAAGGGATATACATACGTAGAAGAAGAGAAGAGATTAGGGTATATATCGCATACACACAAGCTGCAGCGAAGCGTGGCCGTGTATATATAATAAATGTTAGATACGGTTTTCTTCGACTACACTAAAGAATTGAAACAGTTTCTGCATTTGTAGCCAACCTGTGCACTTCCAAACATCTAGGAAATTTTGGACAAAAATATTTACTCTGACACTGAACTAGGTACATTTACGGTTAGTTTCGTTTAACGGTTGCAATTCCTGCCTAGGTAGTGTTGCAAAATATTTATATAACAATACCACTATGTAACAGAAAAAAAAAATCCCGAGAAACGATCCGTCACCTGATATTGGGTATTAAAATGACATATTGAATGCAAATCCTTTACTATCCATTGTCAATTTTACTGAAATATTATCAGATTCAAATATCAGTAAAAAAAAGTACACAATACTATGCAGTGACTTTCTCAGAGTAATTATAACCGTAAAATTTAATAGTTGGTTTAAAATTAATGTGGATCAAACCACATTTTCGGTTAGACTCCAACTATTTCGAGATATTCTGGAAAATTTTGCAAAAAAAACAATTGATATAGATTATAATGCTGTTGTGAAACTACAAGCAATGAAAAAGGGGACGAAGGAAAAGATTAGAAAAGACATCCAAAAGAGCGTGAGGGGAGGAGGAACAGTGGTGTAAACACCACCTCAGCCGAAGCCGCGCCTGGGCGGGATGCTGAGAGTCCCGAGCACAAACCGACACTACAGCCCAAGTAACTCCAGAGGAAGATACGGGCTGTGGAGGGCAGTCGTAGAGAGGCGGATGTCGACTAAGGTTTATTGAGATGAATTCTGCAAAAGGGATCGCACATAGAACAGCAGTGCGAGCCAGTCTTTAGTGGTGCTCAGGCTGATAGGATCCAAGCCAGATCGGTTTAAAAAGTGAAACCGAATCAATATAGAAACAAGCTGCTGGATTTTGTACTGGTAAGTTCGATCTGCATCCATGGAGGGAACAAGTCGTTCTTTCCAGGGGAAACCATTGAAGAAACATAACACTAGAATCTGAAGCTGACTGCAAAACTATTCTACTGCCGCCAAGTGAATCCCGACTAAGGGCGACATAGGTAAGAGGAATTGAGGGCCTTTTTTCTTTATAAAAATGCTTTCTGTAAAAATGAACATTTTTCAACGATGCAAACATCTTTATAAGGTTAAGTATATTAATGAAAATTATGCAGACTTCACATATTATTATTTATTTCCTGAACAGCAATTGATACATCCATAATAGTAAAAGAATAATGTGCATACATATATTTTAAAATTATTTTTAAAATTACGAAATTATTTAAAAACTTAGATTCTCCTTAACAAACTGAAGTAAACATTTGTTACTTACTATCAGTTTAACAATGAAACACAATAAGCACGTATATCAAATAATATATGTTGTTGAGTGTAAGTGAAACAGAATGTCTTAATTACATTAAGATAGAATTTAAGTATTTTAAGTCATCCAGTTAGTTCTATGCCTCACTCAGTTTCCAGAACATTTACATTTTACATCAGTTCACTTTTGTTTTCACTATCCACAGCACTATTCATTAAATGGTCGTAAAATTCCATGGCATCATTTAAATAAAATTCATCAGCTTAGACACATCTCGACCATTTTCTTTACTGAGATGATTAAGCACACCCATGTTAAGAATTTTAATTTTCTGGGCTGCGTCCATGTTTCTGTAAGGTTACCATCTCTCCTTGCGGATCTCTATTGCAGTCGATCCGCGCAGTAAATGAACGCTGAAGTTGAAATGCTTTTTGTACTCAATAGCGCGTGTTTAGGCAATGCCGAAAGGCAATCTGGATCTCAAAATACTAAAAGACTATTGTGTGAAATTATACAAGTTGCACTCACCTTGCAATACATTGATGTCACCATGGTTTCTGAGGATATGATGATATATGATGTATTTTCTTCTACCTATACTTTTTTCCCCACATTAACACCCGATCAGGATGCATATATCTGTGTTCCCGTATAGGAAATTAATTGTCAATACTTGATAAAGCTGCCATTTAAGTACATTCTAGCTTTCTGAAATGTATGAATGAGAGAAGAAGAACCCTTTTTCGGACTCCTTCCTTACGGATTATTTTTTCCAAAACCCTGCTACAAACCGACGTCAGTGATACAGGCCTGTAGTGTGATGGGCCACTCTTACTGCCTTTTTTGAATATCGGTGTGACCCGTGCAAGTGTCCAGTCTCTGAGTACACACCCTTCGTTGAGCTTTCGCGTATGCAGCTATCGAATCAGCTCACTCTGATATGAAGCTGACTCACATTTTTCTGATGAGCTCGCTCACTTACACACTGTAGTTTTGGCAACGTCGCGTTTTTGTTAACCTAGTCCCCGGGTTGAACTGTTTATGATCTGCGACTAACGTGACCTACAAAATTTTGTTTCCCTGTGGAACGTTTTTCCAGCAGTTTCGAGTGCCTGATTTTAGTGAAGTCCTACTAGGGCCAGAATACAACACCACTTCAGCATATTTTTTAATTTCTTGCAATAAAACTGATTTCATTCAAAATAGGTGGTTTGGATTAGAAATATATAAAACATTTTGGCTGTTCCATAGAGTTGACTTAAATTAAACGTAGAAATTGGTAATTTGTGCAGGAGCAGAACTAGAACCCGGATTTCCCGCTTTGAGCTGGCGTTGGCCGCAAGCCTTGGGCTATCCAGAGATGCTTCTCGTCCTGCTCAAATTCTTGTCGCACGCTACTATTGTACTTCTTCCTGCTATTACTTAACTTGCTCTAGACCAGGTTTTTGTTACCACTAAGAAGATAAAAAAATTACATGAAAAACATATCGTCAGAATTACTTTTACGAGCAATTTTGCTCAACTTGAACGGCGGGAAGGAGGTGTTATTTTGCTGGGTGCCGGGACACGTGGGCATTCGGGATAATGAAGATGCAGATGGGGCTGCTAAAGAGGCGTGCAGCGCCCCTGATGTGACACAGTGCCCTGTTCCCTTGCGGGATATTACTTCCCTGATGCGTCTGCGGTCCCTGCAGTTCTGGGAGGAAGATTGGCTCTCAGTGATTCACAATAAGCCCACTGTCCGTCCGTGGCGTTCCTCCTGCCGACCTCTTAGGCGGGAGGAAGTCGCCATTACACGCCTCCGCATTGGGCACTGTCCACTGACGCACTGATTCCTACTTCGACGTAAGGAGCCTGTGGCGTGTAGCTTACTGTCCGCCTCATTTTAATGGACTGTTATTTGTATCGTACACAGAGGGTTGCGGCGAATCTTGGTGCAGGTTTGCCCTCTACTTTAGGTAATGACGAAGCGTGTGTGCGCAAAGTTTTAAAATTTTGTGATTTGTCCCAACTCTGGCCTAAACTTTTAGTTTGGAGGTTTTAAAATCTCGCAGCATGGCTCGCGATATCTTTTATATCGCTGTGGTCAGCCGGTCGTGTTCTTCAGCTTAGTAATTTTAACTCTTTCTCCAGCTTTGGTATTGGGGTACTTTTCACCAGCTTCAAGTCTACTGTCCACCAATTTATTTCACTTCAGCTGCACGTGTTACTTGCTGGATCGTTGTCCTTTGTCTCCTTACTGTTCACACTTTTTGGTCCTTATATTCTTTAATGTCTAGATGTCGAGCGGCCGAAAACCCCCTATCATCATCTATCAACTTGAACGAAGTAAAATACTACATTCTGTCTTTTATACAAGACAAACAACAAAAATTAAAACAGCTGTGTGTTGCGAGGAACATAAACGAACAACCTAAGCAAACCTGCTCGTGATACATAATTCTGACGTTACGTTTTTCAAAATGTAATGTTCAAATGTTTGTAAAGCTTATGGGACTTCACTGAGGGGTCATCAGTCCCTAAACTTTCAAACTACTTATGAACTAACTGATACTAAAGACAACACAAACTTCCATGCCAGAGGGAGGATTCGAATCTCCGACAGGGGGGCCGTGCGATCCGCAACGTGGCTCTCCAGGCCGCTCGGCTACTCCCGCGCTGCTACGTTTTTCATGTAAACTTTTTTTTTATCTTCTCATGATGTTAGTGGTAACGAAACTGGTCACATCACATTCTGATAAACTGTATTTGATGTTTGCTTTTTGTGGGGCATACACCTACATATTTCCTGCTTGTCCAACATATGAAAACGCAAATAGAGCTACCATGTGAGAAATACTATGCCTTCAAATTAACTCCACACTAGTGAAATGTTTGACCCTGACACTTACTGATTGTCATACGATAAGCTAATTTCACAGGAAAGAAAATGGTATAGAGTTGAGTTGGAGTTGTTGGTATGAACACTAATTTTTCTTTTCGTTTATAAGTCCAAATTATGGCCTCAATAATATTATTAAATTGTTGTATCATGCACAATCTTGTACCATTACATAATTTCGGCGAGTTAATACTTCGTAATAGTGTTATTGGAGATCCCATTTTCAGTTTTAATGCATGATAGGCATACGAGACGGATTTAAAGAATTCAAAAAACTCCGTTGAAAAGCTGACACTCTCATTTTGATCAGTTTTTGTATCTATTTATAAATTGTTTCTGCTCCTGGTATCATATTCTGTATTTACTCAGTAATTTGTAAGAATGTGTGAATCATTAGACTACATACCGAAATGTTACGTGTCATAGAAAGTGACTCTCATTATAAGAACAGAACAGTAACTTGCCCACCGCTAGGGGCGGTAGTGTCGTTTCAACTATCATATGGTAACAACTCATATGGTAACACAGCAATAACTGCAGTGACTGTATATGTCAGACTGTCGTCTAACTAAATATCAGATGTTGGTACCGAAACTGTCTGTCCTCTTTATGACATCGCTGCCAATAGCATCAATGTAATAATTGTCCTACATTCCCACTGTGAAACAATTAATCAAAAAGAAAAGAAAAATGTACCCTTCTACTAAATTTTAGAGGACTTGAAGTTAACTAGCGCAGTGATTTTGTAACAGCGGTTGAGTATGAGATGCAGTAGGCTAAACTTTTCGGTCGTCAGTAGTAATACGATTGTCGACGCTGAGTGACAATAAGAAATATTGACGGCCGTAAGCTTTTATCCACTTGCATCCGCTACTAAGTAAACAACTGTACTGCATAGTGCGAGACTCATGATGGCTACCCCCATGGTCCACAGTGAACAGTTTTGACCACAAACTGAAATACATGGACACATGCCCACGTTATTACAGTATCACTATGCCCATTCACTGAAAGCTCCCCCCCCCCCCCTCCGAAATCATATCCTACATACGCCTATTTTTTTTTATTATTGGTTTTTCTGTTCCATAGGACCCAATTGAGGAGTGAGACTCCATGGTCATGGAACAAGTCAATACATTAATTGTTACACAAGAATGGTAATAGAAAATTTTTAAGCAGTCCTTTGTACACGACAATCTTAAGACAAAGTGAAAAGAATCAATAAAGAAAAAAATGAATTAGCTTAATTGTTTAACTTTTCTAGGAGTTCCTCGACATAATAAAAGGAGTGAGCCATGAGGTAACTCTTCAATTTAGATTTGAAAGCGTGTGGATTAGTGCTAAGATTCTTTAGTTCTTGTGGCAGCTTATTGAAAATGAATGCTGCATAATATTGTACCCCATTCTGCACAAGTGTTAAGGTGGTGTGATGCAAATGCAGATTCGACTTCTGTCTAGTATTCACCGAGTGAAAGATACTAACTCGTGGGAATAAGCTGATATTAACAATAAACGACATTAAAGAAAAAACGTATTGTGACGCCAGTGTCAAAATTCCCATACTACTGAAAAGGGGTCGACATGACGTTACACCACATATTGCTCGAACCGCCCGTTTTTGAGCCAGAAATATCCTTTTTGCATCAGGCGAGTTACCCCAAAAAACAATGCCATACGTCATAAGTGAGTGAAAGTAAGCGTAATAGACTACTTTTCGTGTTGAAAAATCACTTATCTCATATATTGTTCTAATGGTAAATATAGCAGAATTTAGTTTTGGAACAAGATTCTGAACATGGGCTTTCCATGACAGCTTACTGTCTATATGAACACCTAGAAATTTGAACTGTTCAGTCTCACTTATCACATGCCCATTATGTGTAATCAAAATGACAGCTTTCGTCAATTTATGTGTTAGAAATTGTAAAAACTGAGTTTTACTGTGATTTAACATCAACTTGTTTTCTACAAGCCATGAACTTATCTCTTGAACTGCATGATTTGATATTGTGACAATATTACGATCAACATCCTTCACTACCAAGCTGGTATCATCAGCAAACAAATTTATTTTACAATCACCTGTTATACTCGAATCATTTATATAAATAAGAAACAGCAATGGTCCCAAAACAGACCCCTGGGGCACCCCATACTTAATTGTGCCCCATTGGGATTGCACGTCATAGCTATTTTCTACACTGCGGAGAATTACCTTCTGTTGTCTATTATTAAAGTAAAGGTGAACCAGTTGTGGGCTACTCCCCGTATTCCATAATGTTCCAACTTCTGCAACAGTATTTTGTGATCAACACAATCAAACGCTTTTGTTAAATCAAAGAAGACGCCTAATGTCCGTAGCCTCTTATTTAACCCATCAAGTGCCTCACAGAGAAACGAAAATATAGTATTTTCAGTCGTTAAACCACTTCTAAAACCAAACTGCACGTTTGACAATAAATTATGTGAACTGAAATGATCAATTAATCTTGAAAATACAGCCTTTTCAATAACTTTAGAAAAAACCGATGGCATAGAAATAGGTCTATAGTTGTCTACATTATCCCTTTCTCCTTTTTTATAAAGTGGTTTCACTACTGAGTACTTTAATATGTTAGGAAACTGACCATTCTGAAAGGAAAAATTACAAATATGGCTTAGTACTGGGCTAACATATGGAGAACAGTACTTTAGAATTCTGCTAGATACCCCATCATATCCACAAGAGTCCTTAGTCTTTAGTGATTTAATTATTGACTCAATCTCACCTATGAAAGTATCATGAAGGACCATTTCAGGTAACAGCCTCGGAAAGGCATTTTCTAAAAACGTTATATGATTACCTGTAGAAACTAGAGTTTGGTTTAGTTCCCCTACTATATTCAGAAAGTGATTATTGAATATTGCACATATATATAACTTGTCAGTAACAGAAACATTCCTACTACGCACTGACGTTTTATCTTCTACCTGCTGCTGCTGACCTGACACTTCCTTCACGACTGACCAGATAGTTTTAATTTTATCCCGAGAGTTTGCTATTCTTTTTGCAAACCACATACTTTTTGCATTCTTAATGACATTTTTCAGAACCTTACAGTACTGTTTGTAATGAGCTACTGCATCTTCATTCTGACTGCTTCTAACATTTTGATACAACTCCCGCTTAGTTCTACATGATACTCTATGGTTCCATACATTCTGTTACAATATTTTTCTTACGTAATTTCGCAATTCTTCCATACTTAACCTGTTTATCGTACGATTGCTTGAATGTTTTTGAATTTCAACTGGTGTTGCTACCAGTCGTCAATGTTATCGATGTGTAAACTATCCCAGATATCGACAGTCAACCATCATTAACACTTACGACTGCACATTTGTCCAAGCTGCATGAATTATTATTCAAGTGTTTATCTAAATGGAAGATAAGGCTTTACGTGACCTGTGTTCAACAATATGAAGAAATTGTTCTAACGCGAAAAATGAAGCTTGCTGGGGTGTAATTCTGCATAAACTTCCAACAAATTTGTATAGTGCACTAGCTATCTAACAGTGCACCCGTGGCTCCTGCGTGGAAGTCGCGTAGAAGTCAGCAAGATAGATGCTCCTCGATGAATTAAGATATGTTTCTATAAAATTACTTAAACAATCTCAGATCACATCTCCTGTAAGAAAAACAAAACTCTATATATTACTAGTAAGGTCAAACTGGGTACAAATTTCGCGTCATTAGCTACTGAAAGTAAACAAGATTTCAGTGTATTTCGTTTATTTAAACAAAGATACGTATTGATTGAACTAAAATTTCACAATAATTCAGGTTTGTTAGGATTACAGCTGTTAACCGGAGAAACAGAAATTACATCGAAAATTCATAGAAACTTTATCCCGAATTTTTAAATGAAGTTTAAAATAAAAAAATTCTCTCTCTCTCCCTTTTCATACAGCATCTCATTTTCCGCCTGACATCGCTTCTGCTTATCTTCCCTCTCCCTCCCCTCCTCCACTCCTTCCCCCTCCCCCCTCCCCCCTCCCATCCCTTGCATCTGCCGTGAGTCAGACTGTGTTGGGCGGGCAGAGATGGCTGACGTGCGTAGATGTGTGTGCCTGAGTGATTGTGTGGATGCATGTTCTCTTTCTGAGGAAGGCCGTGGCCAAAAATTTAGAATTGTGTGTGTGTGTGTTTGTGTGTCTTTTATTTGTGTCTTTACATTTAGTTGTTCCCTATATACATGTTATTAATAAAATAAAGAAATCTGCACTCAGCAAAATGGCTGGACCACCGAACCTAACTTGACTTTAAATTGACAAAGCTACAGATACGTTCAAGGCTGTCGCACTAAACGCATGATTTTTTGTTGCCTAAGCATCAGCACTGCACACAGTATCATTCGTTGAGATGCCTGAAAACTGGTGCGCTGTCGCTGAAAATCAACCTAACTTGCCTGACGATCAACTTATGTCGATCGAAATACTTTCTATGTCTCAGTGATGTTGAGAACACCTAACACATCCTGGCGTGGTATGCTGATTCCATAAATCAGCCCACCGCGATGCCACTACAGTTCGACCACAGGCGTTAACTATCTCACTTTGTCCTTATTCGCGTCAGACGAGAAGTGCCTGACCAACACAGCGAATATCGCACAATCTGATTACTGTGAAACAAGAAGTAATTTCAGATCAGACTTCCACAGAGCGGCTCTTTTCATTAAAGTACTGAAAATGAGTCTTCTCTCTCACTTTATCCGCACTTGAAGATGCGCATATCGCGCCCACAGAGTGTTCGCTTTCCATTGACACGACGTGTCGTCCACGATGCAAAGCACTGGAGTGCCGCTGGCACGCACCGTCTCCACTGTATATACCTCCCCACTTTTCTTCCTCTCTCTTCGCTACGTCAACGTCCCCACGTCAGCATCCCTTAGCCTATCCGAGCTGCCCTATTGTTCGGTTTTAGGCACGCCCTCGAACTGGCCAATTATAGGCCTGCTACTACCGCGTTTAGGCTCACCCCCGCTTCCGAGGTCACCTACCACTACGCAGAGAGTCGTGCCCGCGAATAACATAGTATTGCACCATACCATGAAACCACATGAAACACCGTTGCCAAGTACTATCTGCCGTGGTATTTTAAATGATAAATTGTAACCAATAACATTCCCTCAATGTTTATGTCTGAACTTTTACTTGCTCCAGCCTCGAGAATAGCTAATTATCGCACTCGCAATCTAATGCCGTACTTCGAATAATAACTTCTTTAAAAGCAATAAATAAATTAATAATCCTGTCAGATGTTCCTTGAAAGCAGTAAGTATTGTTTTAAAGGTCCGAATATCTAGGGAAATATGCCTGAGTGACTTGACTCCTTACAGCGTTCACTATATTATCAGTAATTATTAAGCAGGCAATGGAACGGTGAGGCATCAGTGGAGGCTGCTTGGTGTGTTGCAGAAGTGTCGTGCACCCCTGGGGCCACGTACAAGGAGGACTGCAACATCTGCCGCTGCCGGTCAGACGGGAAGTCTGGAGCTTGCACCAAGAAGTCGTGTCCTGTGGTCGAAGGCTGAGGGTGCACGCTGCGAGAAGAGGCGCTCGTGGCGTCTACTTTGCTGTACTTCATTTATAATGACGTAATAAACTAGTTAATCAGTTCATACAAACCATGTGTCTAACATTGAACCTTTATTCACCATTTACATTGCATGTCGATGTGAAGGAACTCTAGGCCCCTTGGAATGAAAGTACCTTGAGTTTATAGTATCAGTGACCTCCCAGATTCTCGTAACAGTAATATCACACTTATCTAATAGAGGAAGTAAACAATATGCTTCTTGTGATTCTTGAAGTTTCCCGGTGAATATAATATTCCATCATCTTTCCGGAGTGCAACCGCAACAGCGACAATTCTTCATCTATTTGGTCTGCAAACCTCACAGCCATCGTGAAGGTCAGTCGATGGCTCTGTCCTCAGCGTCTGCGTGTGTCTATTTATTCACGAAAAATGGCTATTCGCAACACCAGATTGAAAAACCCTTGCAAATAAAAACTCCAGAAAAACAACAGGAAGTCATTGAGGAAGTGGAAAGGGAAGTGAAATCTACGGCTTTTCTACCATACGTGGGTAAAGCTTCTTCTAAAATCGCTAGAATCATGAAGAAACAAAGTGGATGTGATCTTCCGCCCACCGGCTAAGACTTCAGCTCTGTTAGGATCCGTCAAGCATTATCTGTTCTTGTATGGAGGGGATTTATGAAATCCATTGTGAGTGTTGCAAACGTTACATAGATCAAACCACGCGCACTGTACAGCAACAATTCGTCGAACACCGAACACCAGCAGTATACACACCTTCTTCAGTCCAACAAGTCTGCAGTAGCCGAACATTTCATTTCTATAGGCCATGCCATGGATTACAAGGAAGTCAAGATTTTAACCTCAGCGTCCTGTTTCTGGAACTCAGTTGTAAAAGAAACTGTAGAAATACAACTAGCGGACCACCTGATAAACCGTGTCTTAGGATTTTATCCTGACAATGCTTCAAAGTCGCTTACTAACGCCTTCGTTCGGGAAGAATTTCTACGACTTCACTCCCGACAAATGTTACCACTTCCAATGATTAATTATTCATTTGTACGCACTGTGTATTCTTATATGTTTATCTCTGGCGTATAATTTTGATCTATGACTACCGCAGCAGTTACGACTGTTCAAAAAATGTTCAAATATTTGTAATTCTAAGGGACCAAACAAAGTTGGGTATCAGTCCCTAGTCTTACAAACTACTTAAACTAAGTTAAACTAACCTAAGGACAACATACATATCCATGCTCGAGGGAGGATTCGAACCTCCGACGCGGGAGGCCCCTCCAGACCGGTCGGCTACTCCGCGCGGCGTTACGACTGTGATATCTTCGCCGCATGAGCTTTTCAATCCTTAGTAGCTTTGTATCACGTGATTTGCCGTATAAATAGCATGCGCAGACTCTGAGAACTCAGTTACCGAATCGCCTTGAAGATGGCTGTGAGGTTAGCAGCCGAAATTTGGGATGAGGAATCGTCGCTGTCCAGGATTCACTCCCGAGAGATGATGGAATAATATGCTTCTCGTACAGTGAGTCACAAATAAGGCAATGGTCAATCACTCAATGTAGTGCCGTAAGAGACTAGAGACTAGGTTTCCTATGTTGTAGATGTATTTTTTGTATGTATCAGTTGTATTGCTTTTGGTATCTTTTACTATAAATTCAACTTTCAGGTAAGTGCTGATATTAATAGCCTACCGCCGTTGTTATACCACCACTGATACGGTTTGAGCAAATTCAAGACTGTCAGTGATGCGTTGATCCCTCACACTGGAAATAATCATATCAATTACAAAAATAGAGTAATTTCAATCTTTGTCTTTCATATGCCGTCTGTTTAGAAAGTCTGGGAATATCTTTTCCTTGGATGAACCTATTGCATGCTTCAGTTAACTTAAGCCATCGTAATAATTTTGGATCAACATTGTACGTTAAATTTTGGTAACTCGCCATTAATTTAACTTCTGATCACAATGGTAATGACTGCAGGCTCAAGCTTAGGATTAAGAATTGGCACAGGTGGTCTGGCATGCTACACCGATATAGATGAGTCTCGGCAATCGTGATACTATTCATATTCACGGACTGTATGACATTAACTGCGAATGGGTAAAGCTGAAAATGTGTACCCAGCCGGGATTCGAACCCCCGCTCTCCTGCTTTCTAGGCAGTTTTCGCTGACCCGCACATCACTGTACGGAATTACTCCAGCACGCCTCCCGCCAGACAGAAATTCTCAACTTTACCCTGCCCACTAGAACTCAGACTCGTAGTTACTTTGTGAACTAATTCCCATAAGACCTAAGGGCCTAGGAGTGCCTCTACACTGAAGAAAGGACCCTTGCCCGTCATCGGTAAATTGTATAAGTATATATATATATATATATATATATATATATATATGTTGTGTCTGCTCCGAAAGAACAGACACCACATATATATGAACTATGGTACTAATTAATGGAGGATCGCCAAGATGCGCTGAGGTGGAATTATCTTGTATTGGGGAGGAGAGAGACTACAGCGGGTCGCAATCAATAAATGCGTTTAACAAGTGAGTAGCAGGACCTGGGTTCAAAACCCGCTACTGCCACAAATTCTGTGTTCCGCCCTGTAATGTCTATAGTTTATTAAATCTAAGTACTGATTTTTCATATTAATTATACAAGAAAGCCAATGCAAATTATGTAATTTTTAAGGGACTTGCCACAGATAAACTCTTGTGTTTACGCGGGCGTTATGAGTGGTTAATGGAAGCATGAGTTTTCACGTGTAAAGTGGATATTAGACGATGAACCACCGGGATAAGTACTGGTTCAGCGCGAGAACCATTCAGCGGTAGATAAGCTGCAACTAGAGGCCGACCCTAATGTCAGCAGTGAAAATAAAATTTTCACGGTAACAGAATAACGTTACTTCTTGGCGTCGCTGTTTCACGTATCATCCTGTAAGAATAATATTGTGGTCATTTGATGCTGCTACAAGTGAATGCAAGTAAGTTTCTAAGTTTGAATTACTTTATTCTGAATAGCTTCGACTTCCTCCTTCTCTCATAATTCCTTTTTTCTATTTCTTAAACGTTTTCCCATAGCGTTCAGACAAAATTGAAAGGATTCAGGTAGAAAATAATTGCTTGCCAATGAATTCCAATTACATTAAAATTGAGTTTTATAACTTTTTGTGACCGCAATTCGTCGAATTTCGATGACTGGCAGTACTAGTATACAGGGTGCCCCACTTAACATTTTCACCCCAGATATCTCTTTAACAACAAGAGATATTGAGAAACGACTTTCACGGCAATTAACGTGTAGCAGGAGCTTATGAAATTAAATACTATGAGGCAGTGTGAAACGTAAACAAATTTTATTTTAACACAAACTCATGTTTTTAATGGATACTTCATATTATTTCTTACACAATCAGTAGCATGAGAAATCACATGTAGAATGACCTTGGTTGCATCGCAATGAGTCGATTACAACCGGAGATTTTCCCAAGCAAAGTTGATGTTTGAAATAAATGAAGCGCGCTGCTAGCGCTTTTCAAAACTCAAGCGAGACTCACTGTTGAGTTTGAAATATTCAAATGTTTGTAAAGTTATGGGACCAAACTGCAGTGGTAATCGGTTCCTAAACTTACAAACTACTTAAACTAACTTATCCTAAGAACAACACACACACACACCAACACACACACACATCCCCGATGGAGGGCTCGAACTGTCAACGGTGAACGGCCACGCGCACCGCAGAAGGCTGTTCCGCCGCGACGGTAAAGCCGTCGGCACACGGAGCGTGTATCTGAACGAGTGTGGCCAACGTGGTCAGTTTAGGACGCCACGACGTGCGAACCGTACTTTGGCGAGGCTTTCCCAACGTTTCGGACAATATCAAGTATGCCAGATATCCTCAACGTGCATCTGAACGATCACCAATAAGGTGGGAGATCGCCAATAACGTCACACCACGTGGCTATCCGGGGAGGGCGGCAGCTCTTTTCCGAAGAGAGATGAACACACCATACTGGCTGTGGTATTTCATGGGTTATATGTATATAACTTACGCCTAATGAATGTATGACATTTCGAAGCATGTAAAAGTAACTGAGAATCTCTCGAAAACCGGTCATTAGAGGTAGTATTTGTTGTAATAAAAGACTGGAAATATCCACGGGTGTACTGCCTGGCTACAGTGTCCAACGGGCACAATATTTCGGCGATCAAACATATCGCCATCATCAGGTGAACTCCCCTCCATGGTCTGCGCCCCACGCCGCGATCGCACAGTGGAATCTATTGCGACGGCGTCTGAGATGACGTCGATGTGAGGGCTCTGTCCGCCGTGGTCGTCACTATGTTACGTTTGCTATATTTATTCTTAATTAATCCAATCGCTGGTTCCCAAGTTTTGCTAAGATTATAGCCACAGTCACGGTTTATGAGGTCGTCACTTGTGGGAATTTCAATGGCCTCTCTAATGACGCAGTTCCAGTATCTCGACGTCTGTACCAGAATCCTAGTGCGTTCATTCTCCATCACGTGATTCTCCAACAAACAACTGGTGGGGAGCGCCAAAGATGATCTCGGATTGAGGAAGGCCGGCATGTACGAGATTCCGTGTCAGTGTAGCAAGTCATATATTGGACAGACGATGCGTGCCGTCGAGGATCGATGCGTTGAATACCAGAGGCACACACGATTGATGTATCCGAGCAAGTTGGCGGTCGCTGAACATTGTTTGTCGCAGAATCACGCGATGGAATATGAACGCACTAGCATTCTGGTACAGACGTCGAGATACTGGGACTGCGTCTTTAGCAAAACTGGGGAACCAGCGATTAGGTTAATTAAGAGTAAATCTAGCTAACGTAACGTAGTGACGACTACGGCGGACAGAGCCCTCACATCGACGTCATCTCAGACACCGTCGCAATCGGTTCCGCTGCGCGACCGCGGACCACGGAGGGTCGCTCCGCAGGCCGAGGGTATTTAAATCGCCCGCTACCGGTCACGGACAAATAATATTATATACAGACGGGAAACCTCCGTAAGGGCCCGGTCCTACGCTCCGGGGTGCGGGAAGGGAGGATTTCCAGCAGTTCTGTAAGATGTCCCATGATGGCGCTGCGGTCAGAAACAGCTCTTTAAACTGGCCAGAGCAGGCGGCAGGTCGCGGTTGTCCTCACAATCACTTCCCCTCAAACGCCGGCACACCGGACACAGCCTGGCCTCGTGGTAGGCGGCACAAGCTCTCCCCTCAGCCTCCCCTCCACGCTACCCTCTGACGTGCGATAGGCACCCTAAGCCAGAGAACCGCCTGACACCGGCTAGCATCTTACGGAACTACAAGGGGAGTGTAGGACAGTGGTTTAGGGGGGGGATCTCCTCTGTATATGTTACTCTGTGCTACCGGGCTAGAACCCAGTTCCCTTCGAGCCGCGTGCGGATCTCCAAGTCGGTGCGTTTCCAGGAGCTCAGTCCGTCAGTTCACCTGATGATGGCAACATGTATGATCGCTGAAATATTGTACCCGTTGAACACTATTGCCTGGCAGTACACCCGTGGATATTTTGATTATTAAATACGCCAGGAAAAACTCAAGACTCACATCATATGTGTGGTTAAAAAATTCCCGTATTACGGTAATCTGCCGTTTCAAGGCAAGGCGGACTGAAGCTCTATCAACACGAATTTTTCTTTACATCATTTGTTGTATTTACATGTCAGCAACTGATGAAGCTACCAATAGCATAAACAAGACGTCTAATATGTTCATCGATGACACATACATGCTTTAGTGGCTGTAGCATAGGCAGTAAATCTTCAAATGTTTGTTAAGCTTATGGGACATAACTACGGGGTCATCAGTCCCGAAACTTACAAACTACTTATGAACTACTTACGAACTAGGACGGCACAAATATCCATGTCCGAGGGGGATTCGAACCCCCGACCGTAGTGGCCGTGCTGACCGTGACTGGAGCGCCTCAGTTACCTCAGCCACCGCGGCCGGCCATAGGCAGTAAAGTCGTAGACTGCAGTGGTATATGTCTTGCGGCATTGGTTCAAGGTTCCTCAGAAGTAAATATTTTTTCCTCTTTTATTCGCATTTTCTGATATACTCAAGGACTTTACTATGAAATTCATGGAAGTAGACTGCATAATATTCGGTGCTATGTAAACATAAGCGTGCATCCTCTGAGGACAGTTTGCACCTTACTTAGAGTAAAATAATCATTTAAAAATTTCATGTATTGCATTTTATACGTTCGTAATATTATTCTACTGAATAGTAACAATGATTGTGGGGGAAGACCTTTACGTTTTACTAAAAAGCGAGACTGTTGCAAAAATGTTTGCGTCATGTGAAGGCCTTTTCTAACTATATAACGTACAGTTCGTTATGGAACTTTCATAATCCGCTGCCCCTACTGACATAACATGCATATTTTATACTACAGTCGGGGGTTCGAATCCCCACTCGGGCATAGATATTTGTGCTGTCTTTAGTGTTAGATAGTTCATAAGTAGTTTGTAAGTTTAGGGACTGATGACCCCGTAGTTAAGTCCCATAAGCTATACAAACATTTGAACATATTTTATACTAGCTGCAAACCCGGCTTTGCCCGGGCATTTGTTTATTTATTCCTGCCATTTTTCAGGTATATATTCATTTGTATAAGAGCTGCATGTCTGTATAATCTCTTGGAAATAGAGTTATTAATAAAGAAGTAATAGATTAAAACTTGGTGCGTGGTGGGGCGGTTTTCCATGAACGTTACTGTTTATGTGCTCATACCTCATGAACTACGTGTCGTACTGTGATACAATTTAGAAGGTAAACTCACCTATATGTGTGTATACTGTCTGGAAAATTTCTTGTGGGTAAAAATTGTAGTGTACAAATTATAAATTGTAAGGTCACACCGAATGCCGTAATTTTACTCCATAAACAGAGGAATAGTAGTAAGCGAGAAACTTTCTACATCATCTTGCTATGGTTGTCAGCAAGAAAAAGTTTGATAAAGGTTTGAAATTTTGTTTAAAGTTTGTTGCAAGTCGTTAAGTACTCTCATACTCATATAGCGTATTTATAAAAGTCTCGCTGCATTATGTGGCAGTTTTTTGCAATTTCTATTTTTTATGACATCATATCTTTTGAACCACGTGTGTATGTGATTCTAAACCTGCAGCAATTGTTACCTCACGGTAAGGAATGTGTGGACCGAATTTGGTTGAAATCGGCTCAGTGGTTTAGGATAAAATGAGTAGCATTGTCAGTGGCGGCGCTAGACGAAAACTGAGCGTCGGCGAAATCGTCTTTGCGAGGCCCCTTTCATCTTTTTGTGTAAGGAAGAAAATTTTAAATAAAATGAGCTGTATTATACACCAATAACATTTTATTAGTATAGTATACAAGTATTATTGCAATGACAAAAATTACAATAAACAAACACAAATTAAAATAGATAATTTTTTGTCTTTTCGCCTCACAGAATTTTTTTGAGATCACATCATAATACTAGCCGCTATTTCGACTGCAGTTGATAGTACTGACTACGCAGATAGTCTTTCTTGGCTCATTGTGCTTCTCAAGTAAGTCCACCAACTGTGAGAAGCTTCTCACGGCTGAAGCTGTACTGATTGGAACTGTTAGCATGATTGTCATTGTTATACAAACATTTCGATATACTTCTTCCAAATTGTATCTAAAATGTACTAACGAAGTAGTTTTGCTGATTGAGTCTAGTGGAGTGGACTTTAAAAGCTGGAGTTCCTCGTAAAGTTCTAAAGGCTGTATTTTTCGCCTTCTCAATCATATCTAAATCATTTAAATGCTTGAGAAGGTCAATCTTGAGTAGAGATTTCAAATAATTAATATCATAAATAAAACCAAATTGCTCAAAATATTCTTCGAGTGCATTGAATCGACATTCACTGTCGATTATTACAACACCTATCATTGTGTTCATAGTGTCTAACATTGGTGCTCCGACATATCGTGTAGCTAAACATGTTGCTAGTTTGTTGAGTGCAATGGTAGGCAGGTGTGAACACCACATTAAGAACTTGGCGGATTTCGTACATCGATTGCAGGGATTGCAGGGATTGATATTTTAGTAAGTTTTGATGTTGTGTCTCTCTTCACTCGCGTTCCTCTGTCAGATTCGTTGCATCTATTTGAGGTTAAGTTTGGTGTCGAGTTAACAAATCTTTTTCGACATGTGCTGACTTCCACTTACTTTTTATTCAATGGTCAGTACTATGAACAAACTGATGGAGTTGCAATGGGAAGCCCATTGTCACCTATTGTGGCCAATTTGTTTATGGAAGATTTCGAGGAACGTGCTTTAGCATCAGCGACTCTGAAATCTGAGTGTTTTTTCAAATACGTAGACGACACATTTGTCGTTTGGTCTCATGGCAGTGAGAGTTTAAATGGTTTTTTGGAACACCTAAATTCAATCCACTCAAATATTCAGTTCACTATGGAGGTGGAAAAGAATGGCTGTCTTCCTTTCCTTGATGTGTTGTTCAGAAGGAAGTTTGATGGTACATTGGAACTTTCTGTTTATAGGAAGCCTACTCACACTAATTTGTATCTGCGAGCTGACAGTTGTCACCATCCAGCTCAACGTGAAGGAGTACTTCGTAGCTTGGTTCACGGGGCACATGTCATTTCAGACCCTGAAAGTTTGTCAGCTGAGTTGTCCCATCTCGAGGAGACCTTTCGTCAGAATGGTTATAGTAAGAGACAGACGAAACGTGCATTGCGCTATTAGCCTTCTGTGCAACGGGTGAGTGACGATAGTAATTAAGTGGCACCTAAATCTATGGCCTTTTTGCCTTACGCAGGAAGTAACACGATTGGTCGTATTTTGCGGAAATATGATGTGAAATGTGTTTTTTGACCACCTTCTAAGATAAAGGCCCTATTGGGTCCCGTAAAGGATGATCTTGGTTTGCGTAAGGCAGGTGTATATCGTATTCCTTGCAGTTGTGACATGTCATATATTGGTCAGACAATTAAGACTGGCCGGCCGCGGTGGCCGAGGGGACTGAGGCGCTCCAGTCACGGTCTGCACGGCCACTACGGTGGGGGGTTCGCATCCCCCCTCGGGCATGGATATTTGTGCCGTCCTTAGGATTAGCTAGTTCATAAGTAGTTTGTAAGTTTAGGGACTGATGACCCCGTAGTTAAGTCCCATAGACTCTAAAAACATTTTTGAATTAGGACTGTGGATGACCGGTGTATTGAACATAAACGTTACACGCGCTTACAACAGCCAAACAAATCCGCTGTTGCAGAACACTGTCTTGGCACTGGCCATCCTATGGAGTACAACACGGAGATCCTGGCATGCACTTTCACCTATTGGGATAGTGTTGTTAGGGAAGCTGTTGAAATTAAACTAGCAAGCGACCTTATAAACAGAGATGGTGGTTTTTGTTTAAATTCTGCTGGGAATCCGGCACTGTCTTTCGTCAAAAAACAGAGACACAAAATTAATGCTGCCTCACCTGTTGATTAACAGTCACTATAATATTTTTGATGTTTGGTCATATTTGGTTGTGTTGACTCTGCTGTGACTTGTACTGTGTGTGTTATCTTCCTTGTTTACCCTTTGCAAACCGAGGTATTAAATACGCTTGCACATTCCTTCCTTAAGTGCAATTGTGCCTTGAGAATGGCAGGGCGTCCTCCTGCCGAAATATCGGCGGTTGTCGACGACGTCACCCGGCAGCATAACCGTAAGCTGTTTGAACAACTAAATAGCTGTCGGCCGGTAGTGGCCGACCGCACTAAGCCATCATACCACAGTGCACGTCGTTTCTACCGTCAGTGGTCGAATCCCACCCTTGGGTACGGATGTTGTGCTCGTCCTTAGGTTAATTTAGATTTAGGTTGTCGCTGCATAACATAGCAGTTGAAAATTGCCGTTAAATATCAAATTTTAAAAAAGGAATATAAAATTTTACAACGTTTTGCGAGGCCCCCACAGGCGGGATGCCGTCGGCGGTCGCCGACTTCGCCGACGCTTAGCGCCGCCACTGAGCATTGTCTCTAAATGCAGCTGTTTTTAGCGCATCTCATTGTTTACGACCTCATATCTCGTGAACTCTTTGTTGTGCGTGATTCTTACATTTACGGCAACCGTCCTCATGGTCCTAAGCTCACGTGTACAAAATTTCATAAAGATTGGAACAAAACTGTAGGTTTGTATGCAACACGTACACACATACGAACACTCTGCTTTATATATTAGAAGAGTCTTATTTTCGTAGATATTTTGTTGTTACTTATGTAGGCATACAGCACAGAACATAACGAACATAAGCACAAGCGAGGAAATAAGCGATTACATAGAGGTTAAGCAGGAATTCAACTCTTTTTATTTCGTAAACAGTGTGATTCCATGACAACCCTGTCACTGCCGCGTCATTCACCGCGCGCCAATCATTAAGCGGGAATATGCATGCGCTTGCGGCTTAGCGTCGCGCGACGCATGTCCATGGAAAACAGTGCCATTGTTGCGGGTGCTTCCGCGCATCAGCCCCTAGTGGCAAACGGCCCTAAGTCTCGGGACATGCACTAGCAGCACGTTTCATGTATTTCAAACATCAGCTTCACTTCGCAAATTATCCGGATGTAATTGACGCACTGCGATGCAACCAGGGCCATTCTTTTTGTTATTTTCATGATATTGATTGCGTAAGAAATAATGTGAGTTTCCATGTCGAAAAAATATGTTTGACTATCTCACTGTATTTACTTTCAGAAGCCCCTGCCAATACATTCAAATGTTCAAATGTTTGTATAGCTTATGGGACTTAACTACGGGGTCATCAGTCCCTAAACTTACAAACTACTTATGAACTAGCTAACACTAAGGACGGCACAAATATCCATGCCCGAGGGGGGATTCTAATCCCCGACAGTAGTGACCGTGCAGACCGTGACTGCAGCACCTCAGTCCCCTCGGCCACCGCGGCCGGCGCCAATACATTCATGACTAAGAAAGTAGTGAAATATAAAATGGAAGGCTGGTCAAAATTAACCACTATGGTGGTTATTGTTTTACGGGTGTTTCACTGTTTAATTAAAGTTACCTTGACATTATATCACAAAACAATTTTTTTTTAATTTTGTAAAATTGCTAATTTATATCTAAAAATTCGTCTATTGAGTGGAAAGAGTAATCATTCAAAAATCCTTTCAATTTCTTTGCAAAATGTAACTGACTATAAGTCACACTTTGATGCTGTTTGGTAAGTTGCTAAAGACTTTCGTGACAGAGTAATTCACTCTTTCTGTGACAAAATTAGATTTATCCTGGAGCAGTGAAGATAATTCTTTCTCCTAGTGTTGTAGTTTTGTATACTGCCATTACTTTTGTATTGAAATTGATTCTCAATAACAAATTACGTAAGTGAAGCTCCTGTGAACATCCCTCGATCCTTAAACATCTGCAGGATGATGTTTTGTGCAATAAATACTTTTTACCCCCAAATATGATGCCACATGAAAGTAGTGAATAAAAATGGGCATAGTAAGCTGATTTACAAGACGTTCTTCACCCAAATTTACAATAACCACAGCAGCATAAGTGTCTGATATAAAAGGTTTCAACAGCACATCCATATATTACCTCATTGCACACATCTAAAAGTTCTGAATATTCTACCATACCTAAAGAATTCTGTTCAAAGTCTATATTTATTAATGGTGTCATGCCATTTACAGTACCGAATTGTATTATTGTGTTTCACCCAAATTTTATGAGAGACCATTTGCAGACATCTCCTTTATAATTTTCTGAAAAACATTATTTAAATGTGTATCTTATTTGTTGGGTATGATTACAATACTTGTCTTGTCAGAAAAGCACTAGCTTTGCATCTTCGAGAATATAGAATGACAAGTCATTAATATAATTACATTAAGTACAGGAAAGGACCCGAGACTGAGCACTGTGGGACACCATTCTTGAGGAAACAACTAACTTTTGCAAATTATGTGAACTGTTTATTTCAAGTTTCTGTGTTCTACCAGTTACGTAAGAATTAAACCATTTCTACACTGGCCCACACTCATTCCACAATACTTGAGCTTGTTGTGTGTTTTTGTGGTCTTCAGACCGCAGACTGGTTTGATGCAGCTCTCCACGCTACCCTGTCCTGTGCAAGTCTCTTCATCTCAGAATATGTTCGTCAACGTACATCCTTTTGAATCTACTTACTGCATTCGTCCCTCTGTTTCCCTCTATGATTTTTACCCCACACACATTTTTCTATGTTGACAGTTCCTTGATGCTTATCTAGAAGAATTTCACGGTTTACATAATCAAAAGCCTTTGATGTGATGTAAAGTGATGTACGGTTGTTCAGAGCATTTAATATTTTACCCATAAAAGCATATATAGAAAAATGTTAGTACGATATTTCTAGAAATATAAGAAGCTCTTTTTGAATGAATTACTTATGTGTGTGTGAGTTTGTCAGAAATGAGATTGGGTGTAGTTGTTACCATCAGATGTATCTATTATTTTATGCAACGCTGAACGATAGATATTTCAGGCTATCAGTGGAAAATATCCTGACAGAGAGCTATTGCGTAAGTGGCTGAGAATCCTGTTTACCTCTTACGTATAAGCTTGTAGTACTCTGCTAAAAATTCCATCAGTTTAATGTGAGCTTTTACTTTTTAGTAAATTTTGAAAAGGAGAGTTAGGTGGAATTACAATTGTATCAAATTGCATACGAATTCCCTCTTTCATTAATAACCTTGCCTCTTCTATTGAACTTCTAGATACTATTTCCCCCACTACATTTAAGATATCATAAATTACAATGTGATTCTTGGTTTCCCTAAGGAGTACTCGATGAATTTTAGTGACGGCAGGATATTTCGGCTACCAATCTTTCAGCCATCTTCAGGTAAGTGTCACGAAATGCGTCATTACTAATCATTAATATAATAACTTGCAAGCAAAACGTATTTTCAAAAAACTTGCAGGTATACAACAGGTATGAAATTCGACATCGGCCGATATTTCGGCAGGAGCACACCTGCCATTCTCAAGGCAATGCTGCAGCGGGAAAACTATGTGCAATGACGTTCAAAACCACACACCGAGCAAGCAATCACACAGCGACATCACACGACGAAAGATGATAAACAGCAATATCGACAATAAACATAAGTTCTCAACGGTTGAGGTGGCATTAATTTAGTCCGTTTTTGCATATGAGGTGGCATTAAATTAGTCCGTTTTTGCATAATTTAAGCAAAACCCTCTAACCCTATTCGACATGTTGTCCGCTAGTTTTATTTCATTCGTATACTTGTACCGCAATCGCAATAGGTGGAAGGGCATGCCAAAATTTCCGTTTTGTTGCATTTCATCAGGTGACCTGTGCCCCACAGTGTTCGACAACAGCAGACTTAAGTGTAAACGAAGGCTTCCGCGGCCGTTGTCATTATTGATAAAACTCTTCTGGGTATTGGACCGCATCGTCAATGTATCAAATATTTCACCGACGTTTCGCCCACTATTGCAAGCGGCCATCTTCTGGGTGTTACGTTGGCAATAGTGGCCAAAACGTCGGTGAAATATTTGATATATTGACGATGCGGTCCAATACCCAGAAGAGTTTTATCAATAATAGCAGACTTTTTAGGTTGTTTATGTTCAATACATCGGTACTCGACAGTCCTAATTTTTGACCACTATACGTAACTCCACAACTGCATGGGATACGGTAGACACCGGTCTTACGCAAACCCAAATCACCATTAACGGACCTTAATAGCGCCTTAATTGTAGAAGGTAGTCGAAACACACATTTCACACATATTACGTAAAATACGGCCAATCTTGTTAAAGCTGACAAAAAAATGTGCAAATGTTTGCCATGCTTATGGGATAACTGCGGGGTCATCAGTCCCTAAACTTACAAACCACTTATGAACTGACTTATACTAAAGAAAGCACACACATCCATGCCCGAAGGGGCATTCGACCCCCCGCCGGGGAACAGCCTCACGCATCGTAGCATAGCGCCTCAATACGCTCGACCACTCCGCCGTGGTTAATACTGCCAACGTATGGCAGGAAGGCACCTCTGTGTTATCATCACTAGCTCACTGCACATTTGGTTGATAGCACAACGCTCTTTTAACCTGCCCTTCATTGTAACCATTCTGGCGAAAAGTGACCTCCAGATGCGACAACTCGGTAGACAAACTTTCTGGGTCTGAAATGACGTACGCACTGTGCACTAAGGTACGTAGAAGCCCTTCACGCTTAGCTGGGTGGTGACAACCGTCAGCCTGCAGACTGAACAAATCTGTGTGAGTTGGTTTCTTATAAACAGCATGTCCCAACGTACCGTCTACCTTCCTCCTAATCAACATATCAAGGAATGAAAGGCAACCACGCTTTTCTACCTCCATGAGGAAACGGATGTAAGAGTGGATTGAATTTAGATGTTCCAAATTATCATCCAAGTTCTCGCTACAGTGATGTCAAATAACAAATGTATCGTCTACGTATCTGAAAAACAAGTAGGTTTCTGCGCCGCTGACTCTGATGCACGTTCTTCAAAGTCCCCCCATGAATAAATTAGCAATGATAGGTGAGAAGGGATTTGCACCGCAACCCCATCTATCTGTTCATAGTACTGGTCATTAAATAAGAAAAAGGTGGAAGTCAAGGCATGTCGAAATAAAATCGTTAATTCAGTACCCAAATATCCTCAATTAACTGCTACGAATCAGACAGAAGAACTGGAGTGAAGGGAGAAACCACATCACAACTTACTAAGACATCAGAGTCTTTCATATGCACTCCCTCCAATCGACGTAGGAAATCTGCAGGATTCTTAATGCTCACGATGTACCAAATGTGGGTCCAACAAACCAGCAGAATGTTTTACTACACGAATTTTCGGAGCACCAATGTTTGACAAAAACCTCTCAACACTTTCTGCAGGATCAGCAGCAATTCTGCGTTAGGCTGAAACACAAAGTAAACACTGCATTTTTTTAAAAGATTATCTTGTTTGTTTAAAACAACGGTTGCATTTCCCTTGTTCACAGGTAAAATAATTAGGATCCATCCTAAGTGAACGTAAAGCAGCTGTCTTAGGTTTTGTTATATTACTAACAGGCGAACGTGCCATAGTCGACCGACAAGCTTCCTTCCTGACCTCTTATTTAGAGTCAGAAGGTAGGCCTAAGCGTTTACCTCTTGCTGATTTTATTAGTTCAATCGGAAGACCTGTTCCAAGAAGTACTACAACCAACAAGAGGTAAACGTTTAGACGTCGGTGCAAAGTTCAAACCTTTTCCCAACACGGATAAGGCAGCGTCGTCGAAGGTTTTCTCTGTGAGACTAATCGCAGATGGTCTAGTTGTAGAAACATTCTCCGAACTACGGAACCGTTCAAACTTCGCCGAATGCCGGGCCGTTACAGTTTGCAATTCCCATTCAGATTGTGACAGGAAGCACCGCCCAACCAGTCCCAAGAATATTCCGGAATTTCAGAAGCAATGTATAAATGAAGCCGAAATAATTTCTTAGAAACAAAGTCTAATTCTCGGCGAGTTTGATGAATCCTCTCACGGACAAGAGCTACGCCATCACTTTCTTTGATGCGACTGGCCGCAGGAGAATTAGTATGATTCAAAACCTCAGCAAACGTTGGAACAATGCTGTTATCACGAGACTTCAACAAAAACGACAAAGCACGTTGCAATATGCCTCTACTGTTACGAATTTTATCTAACTTCCTTGAACATCAATACAGTTCCTCCTGTTTACAATCGATATTGCTGTTGGTTTTCGTGTTTTCTCATGTTATGGCGCCGTGTACGTTGTTGCTTGTTGTCTGTTGTCTTTCTGTTCTCACTGAGAACCAAAGTTATAAACGTTGTTGCACATTACCGCTGTATTGCCTTGAGAATGGCAGCGTGTATTCCTGTCGAAATTTCGGCCGCATAACAGTACGTTTTCGGAATACGAACTACGTGGGAGAAATCAATGATGACAAGACGGCTTTTATTTTACTAGTTACTGAGTGAGCTATATCATGCAATTAGAATTTTTTTATAAAGCAATCACATGTACACGAACACTGCTCTGTTAATTACATAATAAAAGTATTTTTAATTCAATGAGAATGTTATGCAAAAGAAAAAGGTTTACAGAAAGTTGAAACATTTCAGAAACACTACACAACATCCACATGAACCATATAGAAAAAAAAATCATATTTGAAGGTATAATAACAAATAAAAGCTACCTCTTCATCTACTCGTACAGATTATATGGATGGCATATTATGTTTGGTAAATGAACCTAAATGCAGAATACACACAAACTAAATGGTATACACAATAAAATAATCACAATAGAAGACAATAATAAACATAAATTTGACATGTTCACTAAACCCACTGCAACATACATCATTGATACACCAAAAGTCCCACAGAACCACAAACAGTGCACCATCAGATGCATGCAGAACAACGAAACACAGCATTTAAACGCAAATAAACAGAAAAATACACGTAAATTGAGAAATAAACTAACGAAATCACTCCAACACACACAGCACTAACAATGGAAGACCGCAAACACTGACCTACTCTAACAAATTTATAAATAAAACAGGCAACATATTCAAAAAATAAGGAATAAACAAACAACTCAATCCAAAAACACATCCCTGTACTAAAATCAAAACTACGCAATACTAGCGATCTGGCATCCATCAGCTCAATTTCAGAGACTATGAAAATTATATCATAAAACCACTAGAGTCAGACACCTCCGTACATTCCAAAGACATTTCCGTATTTGCATACACACGTTACATTAACAACAAACAACAATTACTCAGTGACGAAATAAATATTGGAGAGCAGACGCTGTATAAAGTAATTGAAAAAAAAAATAAAAAATAAAAATAAAAATAAAATAAAAACCACACACAGAGGAGAAAGACCTTCCTTCTATTCATCACTCTCACTGACTCAGCCTCGTCCCTGCTCCACTCAATTCATTTCACCTCTTGGTACCGCTCTTGTCCTCCAGCTTACTAGTGTGCACTTAACTGTTCACTCATTATCTCCCTCTTCTGCTCACTACATGTTACTCCTAAATTTCTCTTGTAATCATACAAAATAAATACACTGTTCAAAACAATTAGGGGATTAGGTGACATATCACACACAATATACATACTGTGATGTATTTTACTCAGATATTCGTTACAATTGTCATTTGTGTGTGATACAGTACGATATTTTGCTGTCTCAACTCTTTACTCGAAGTTTACATGGCGTTTACTTACAGCGAGGCACCATGGGACTACCACAATAGTGAAAAGGTCATTCTCATTGCCCTCTGACATGGTCTCTGATCATTTCGGACACCCAGTACAGTTCCACACCGGCGTAGCATGGGCAATATGAGGTTATCAATCCGCTCTTGAGGAATATTTGGCCAGTCTTTTATGGCTGCAATTTCCAGCTCTGCAAGCGTTGTGAGAGGTCCTGGTCTGGCGGAAATACAAATACATCCCAGACATTCTCAATCGGGTTTAAGCCTGGTGAATAAGCTTGCCACTCCATTCGTTCAATTCCCTGAGCTTGAAGCAAGTTGTCTACCAGCGCAGCTCTGTGGTGAAGAATTTTGTCATCCATCAGTAGGAACCCTTGTCCTATGGGACCAGCATAGGGCAAGAAAGGTCGAATTATATCGTCTCTATACTTCTGAGCAGTCAAAGCGATATTCTGAACGACGTAGAGGTCCAGCACTAACTCTGCCCACCACAATGATACGGTGTCGTTTCCTACAAATGAGCAGGATAGTTCCAAGTACCACGTTCTCTCCAGATGAGGGAACGATTGTCCGGCTGAACACAAAATCTCGACTCTGAATAGAACCCGGAACCATTGGTTACATTGTTCCTCCACCGAGTTTGTGTGGGATAAACGGTGTCGCGGTTCTGAGATATACACCACAGGACTCCCTGTGAAGAGGTCACATTAGTTGCATTCAGCCTCCTGTCTCGGAGATAACGATCATCTCTTGTTGATGTTACCCTTGTACGATCTTGCTCTTGCCTTATTTTAACGGTTCCTGTTAAAGGTCCTGGAAATTACACATTGGGATAATCCAATAGCTACAGCCACCTCCCCTGAGGGAAGCTTCGGGTTAGGCAAGTTGTTGCATTTCATTACCTGCTCACTACACTATCTGAACTCAACTGTTTGTGTAATTCGTTTGGTAAACACCAGTCAACACTCATCGCCTCTGCATCAGCTTTCTGCTATTACTAATATTTAGGTTGTCGTAATGTTTTGTCCAGTCCGTAGAAATGAAAGAAAGATGTCGATCCACTTTAGTTCATTCTATATATCGCAAATGATCCCCTGATTGTTTGGACCAGGCTACATATAACACAAACGTAATGATACTCAATTAACGTAAAAATATTGAAGTTAAAGGTAAAGCATTGAATTTATGTTAGTTCTGCGTCCGGGAATCGAACCCAGACCTCCATGTTCACTAGGCAGACGTCTTAACCACTAGAGGAACCGCATCACTAGCGATTAAGGCGCCTCGGAATAGTCTAAGTACGACTTCCCTCCACGTCACGGACTTCAACTCAGCTTCTGAATTCCATGAAATATTACACCTGCCAAGGCTCTCCATGCAGCGGAATAGCACCTTTGCAATGGACATATCGGAACATTCCTGCCTTTTACCTTAGGCTAAGGTGATACAATTGTCATTATAATAATAAATTTATATACCTGGAGACTGCGTCTCGAAAATGTCAAAGACATTAAAGTTGAATGTGAAGCATTGAATTAAAATTTGTGCTGCAGCCAGGAATCGAACCCGGACCTCCATGCTCCCTATGAAGATGTCTTAACCACTATACCACCGTCTTTGACATTTTCGAGTCGCAAAACAGTCTCTGAGTATATAAATTTATAATTATCTATATCACCTTAGCCTAAGGTAAAAGGCACGAATGTTCCGATATGTCCATTGTCAAGGTGCTATTCCGATACATGGAGAGCCTTGGCAGTTGTGGAAATATTTCATGGAACACAGAAGCTGAACTGAAGTTTGTGACATGGAGGGAAATCATACTTCGACTATTCCAGGGCGCTTCAACCGCTAGTGTAGCGGTGGTCTAGTGGTTAAGATGTCTACCAAGTGAGTGTTGAGGCCTTGGTTCGAGTCCCGACCGATGACAAACTTTAATTTAATGCTTTCCCTTTTATGTCTTCGACATTTTCGAGTCGCAAAACACTATCTGGGTATATACATTTATAATTACAATGTAAATATAGTTTTGGTAAACAGAAAACAATCACACAACACATATTCACTAATGACAAAGAAGCATACGGTACGTAGATCAAAAGTCAACAGTGCAGAACGCGGAAGCGACTATGAGACCCGCAAACTGCCATTAATGGTGTGACGCAAAAACCTGGATGAAATACCATAAGTATAAATCAATATTTTGTTAAGAACGATTAAATCGCACTGTGTGTATCTATCGCTGCAGGCCACTAAACGTTTGGTCAATAAAACAAAAAATCTGACGCAAAAGAAATTAATGTTACTAGCTGCATGGTCGAATTGAAAATAATCTTAGTAGTTGTAAAGAAACTAGGGACAATATGGCCACACAAATGAAGAGTACCAACAAATCTATTTTGCACTCAACAGCACAGTTCAATGTTCTGCCCGATGTTTCAGATTTCAGTAAAATACCGCTTCATTGATCTGAAAATGTAACACTGGAATGTTATTACACTCCTGGCCATTAAAATTGCTACACCACGAAGATGACGTGCTACAGACGCAAAATTTAACCGAAAGGAAGAAGATGCTGGGATATGCAAATGTTTAGCTTTTCAGAACATTCACACTAGGTTGACGCCGGTGGCGACACCTACAACGTGCTGACATGAGGAAAGTCATTTCTCATACACAAACAGCAGTTGACCGGCGTTGCCTGGTGAAATATTGTTTTGATGCCTCGTGTAAGGAGGAGAGAATCGTGCCTTTGATAAAGGTCGCACTGTAGCCTATCGCGATTGCGGTTTATCGTATCCTGACATTGCTGCTCGCGTTTGTCGCGATCCAATGACTGTTAGCAGAATATGGAATCGGTGGGTTCAGGAGGGCAATACGGAACGCCGTGCTGGATCCCAACGGCCTCGTATCACTAGCAGTCGAGATGACAGGCATCTTATCCGCATGGCTGTAACGGATCGTGAGGCCACGTCTCGATCCCTGAGTCAACAAATAGGGACTTTTGCAAGACAATAACCACCTGCACGAACAGTTCGACGACGTTTGCAGCAGCAGGGACTATCAGCTCGGAGACCATGGCTGCGGTTATCCTTGACGCTGCATCACAGACAGGAGCGCCTGTGATGGTGTACGCAACGACTAACCTAAGTGCACGAATGGCAAAACGTAATTTTCCGTATGAATCCAGGTTCTGTTTACAGCATTATGATGGTCGCATTCGCGTTTAGCGACATCGCGGTGAACGCACATTGGAAGTGTGTATTCGTTATCGCCATACTGGCTTACACCCGGCGTGATGGTATGGAGTGCCATTGGTTACACGTCTCGGTTACCTCTTGTTCGCATCGCATCGACAGCACTTTGAACAGTGGTCGTTACATTTCAGATGTGTTACGACCCGTGGCTCTACCTTCATTCGATCCCTGCGAAACCCTACATTTCAGCAGGATAATGCAAGACCGCATGTTGCAGGTCCTGTACGGGCCTTTCTGGATACGGAAAAAGTTCGACTGCTGCCCTGGCCAGAAAATTCTCCAGATCTCTCATGACCGAGCAACTGGCTCCTTACAATACGCCAGTCACTACTCTTGATGAACTGTTGTATCGCCGCGGTGGAGTAGCCGAGCGGTCTAAAGCACCTCGCTGCGGAGCGCGCGGTTGCTCGCTGTGGAGGTTCGAGTCCTCCCTGGGGCATGGGTGTGTGTGTTTGTCCGTAGGTTAGTTTACCTAGGTTTAAGTAGTTCGTAAGCTATGGGCTGATGACCAAGCAGTTTGGTCCGATAGATTTACAAACATCTCAACATTTTTTAGAACTTTTGTATCGTATTGAAGCTCCATAGTCATCTCACGCCATCCAAGCTCTGTTTGACTCAATGCTCAGACGTATCAACGTTGTTATTATGAACAGAGGTTCATAAATCAGGGTACTGATTTCTCAGGATCTATGTACCCAAATTGCATGAAAATGTAATGACATGTCAGTTCCAGTATAATACATTTATAATACATTTGTCCAATGAATACCCTTTTATCATATGCATTACTTCTTGATGTAGCAATTTTAATGGCGAGTTTTAATGGCCAGTAGTATTACTTGTGCTGCTGCCATTAGTAACAGTTTAATTTAAAGTTTATTATTAATTGTTGTTCATCATATGACTTCATGACGAGTTATATTAACAAAACCTAGCTTGATTGACGGTTTCAAAGCCTTCAGCCAAAATATTCCGACAGACATTTCATGTCGTTCTTGATATAACAACGACGTAACTTCCTGGCAGATGAAATGTGTCCCAGACGACGATTCGAACCGAGGATGTCGCGGGCAATGGCTCTACAGATTTTTTTTTCTTTTTGTTTCAGATTTCTTTCTTTCATACAGAACTACCCGTGCACGCTTCACTGAGAGTCCTCACAAGTTCGCAGAAGAACTTTGTGAAGTCTAGAAGGTAGGACGCGGGGTTGAGGCGGAATTACAGCTGTGGGAACTGTCAGTGAGGCGTACACAGGTAGCTCAGATGCTCACCACTGCCTGTTGGACACGTCTTACCTCCGCTACGTCACATCAGACCCGCTCTGACCCAAATGAACTAAGTTCTGGACGTCCTGCCAACCACGTGCGCGACTAGTTCCAAGGAATTTTCCTGATACTTTCAAAAGCTACTGCCTGCCAATGTGATTTAACACCGTCATTCGTCGTTTGACTAGTAGCGGCCGATGTGTAACATACACTCGGCCTTTCGTTCCACTTCTGTGAAGGCGAGGTGGCTGATGGCAACTGAGAAAGCGGTCGTAAAAATAGTTCAGTATTTTTCAGTTTTCTTTTTTATGTTTGTTAGTTTCGGGGGGTAATACGGCCTCTAAAGGCCTACGCCTGAAATGTCAGAGATTCCAGTGTAAGGAAACAAAATATTTGTTGGGGATATTGGGTGAAAGGTGTTTATTTTATTTAAGAAAAGTGTGAGTGGAGGTAAAAAAAAAAAAAAAAAAAAAAAAAACATAAATTTTGATTTACGTGTTATTAACTATGGTGGCTGTTGTTGTAATGTTTGAGCAACATAACAAACCTGACCTTAATTTCGTGGTTGGTTACGTTAAACTCGTGATTAATGCAAGTGGTGTAGTTAAATTTTGAAAATATTAAGCAAGACAATTAGTGTAATTAACAAATAGTATGGGCCTATCTGACAACCTTTTCAAAAGATCACTCACCTTTTCTTTCCTTACAAAATCTCCTACAGAGACTGTGCACACACAGATAGCAGAAATTAACTTACTCCGTCTGTGCAATATGTATGACACAATTAGTACGCTAATGGTACTGATAATTTAGAAAATTATGAATAGTAGGATTTTTAATATCAAGTGATTGGAAAATGGGTTCAGTCCAACCACTAAAGTCAGTATCTGATAAAATTAATTCACTCAAGCAAACAGGAAATTTAAGTAAATCAGTCTTAATTAATGCTATACATACGACATTAGTACGAGTTTGATTCTTTATAGGATACATGTGGCGGTGGCTATTATTGTTGAACTCAGTGCAAAACGAAATAGAAAAATTATTAATTAATTCAACTGTCTGTTATCTTCTACCATAAATTTTAGCAAAATTGTCTCGACTGAAATTATTACCACAGTCTCTAATAATTAATGACACTCACTAGATTGTAAAATTGAAGATTGTCATACTAATCATGTGTGGTTAATTAGTTGTTCAAATAAGATAGCAAAAGTACTGTCTAATGTCCCTGTATTTAAACAAAATTTAAACATGCATTCACAGTAAATTACAACCAATAGCATTTAACTTATCTTATTCATCAGTCCAGCGACGTGGTACTCTGCAGTCAAGTAAATGGTAATCATTTTGATGGTGGCTCCTCCTTTGGCAGCTTGCTAGCAGTTCGCCGTGATGCTTCGCGAATCGCGTAATTAATCACGACCGTTAGCGTCTGCGATGACGCTACCGCGTTTCGGACGTCTGGGACGGTTACCGAACACGTAACGAATTTCTGCCTCAGCAGAACGAACGAATAAATGTTTCATTAATATCAATTCTTACTTCACTTATGTTCACAGGTTTCACATAAACTTTCATATCGTTGCACTTATAACAAATTATAACTTTCACTTTGTTTTAACTTTATTACTTATATTGTTTGAGCACTCCGCGGACCGCGTACGAATGTCTGATCTACGTCACGGGGCGGCAGATACTGCTGCTTGCCTGCTCTCCCACAGGGGAGCGCTACTATACTACAGAGTCTCTGACCTGAGGAGCCATATCGATAACTGTTCACAGAGAAATATTTTACACTGACAAATTAAACATAACAAGAAATCACAGTCATATAGAAAAATACAAAGTACAAATAAAATAAAATAATATATACATAAACAATTACAATACAGATAATAAATAAATGACAGAAAATGTTCACAATTAAGTTACCTACATACATTATGCATCACGATAATTAATTAAGTGACATAAGAAGTTAATTACTACATATTCACTATAAACAGGTTCAAACGAATAATATGTTTCAAAATGATGCTCATTCCTCGTTATAATGTAAGGCTTACCTTAAGAGTTACCTTACCCCAGTTTAAAAAAAAGAAAAATTAAGAGCAATAGAGAGAGATAGAGAACATGGTATAACGGTTGCCTGCGAAAGACAAAGGTACTGTGTTCGAATCCCGGTCTCTCGTAAAGTTTTAATACGTTAGAAAGCTTCATATCAGCACATACTCCACTGCAAAGGAAAAATTTCGTTTTTAAAACTGAACCTGCAACACAATTCCATATCCTACAGTCACAAACTTTCAACAGAAGATTCACATCGCAAGTTTAATCTAACTTGGGACGGTAAATGATAATTATGAACAAATTTCTCAACAATTGTTACAGCAAGAGGTGGGACAAAATTTGCGGTTATAAATCAATGAGTTAGACAAGAATGTCCACTTTTCATACTGACAATTACTTTCGAAAAGGGTGCATATTATTAATGAGATATTAAGCATTGATACTTTTAATATTATGACTATGTTATTCGTTGATAATCAGAGTGCATTAGGAGAATGAGAAATATGGAAAGAGAAAAACGATGGAGAAGACAAAAGTGATGGAATTTCAATCATTGGAGCCCTTAAGCGCCATAAATATGGTAGATGGACAAATTATGTTCAAATGTTTGTATAGCTTATGGGACTTAACTACGGGGTCATCAGTCCCTAAACTTACAAACTACTTATGAACTAACTAAGACTAAGGACGGCACAAATATCCATGCCCAAGGGGGGATCCGAACCCCCGACGCCGGCCGCGGTGGCCGAGGGGACTGAGGCGCTCCAGTCACGGTCTGCACGGCCACTACGATCGGGGTTCGAATCCCCCCTCGGGCATGGATATTTGTGCCGTCGTTAGTCTTAGCTAGTTCATAAGTACTTTGTAAGCTTAGGGACTGATGACCACGTAGTTAAGTCCCATAAGTTCTACAAACATTTGAACATTTTGAACCCCCGACCGTTGTGGCCGTCCAGACCGTGAGTGGGCGCCTCAGTCCCCACGGCCACCGCGGCCGACGACAAATTATCAACAGGAAAGAGTTTAACTGTTTCGAGTGTAATTCTAAATTTCCGAAATCAGTTGAGGCAGATCTGAAGTTTGCCAGATTTAGATACTTCTGTAGAAGTATACAACGTGTATTAATACAGAACGTTAAGGACAGAAACATAAATTAAACTTTATAAATTGATAGCATTGCCTTTGCTGTTAGCGAATGTTGGATCTTAACATCTTATCAGTTATGACGAGTCGAATCATCAGAGATGATGTTCCTCCACTTTGTAGTGGGGTATTCATTGTTGCACCACAAAAATATTGATGTTAGATAAGAACTAAATGTTGAATGCATTACAAACATAATTGAAATAAAATTGACTGAATTGAAAAGACAAACTTATATATAACGATAGGGTAGCTAAAGTCTCAATACAATAAAAACCAACCAGCAAAAAGGAACATACTTGAAGAGATGACATGAGCAATTCTGAGGCGGAACAGGTCAAACGGCCTTGAAATCCCAGCACACAAACATTTAAGAACAGGGCAGTGGGAAGGGGTGAGCTGGGGTTACGGATAGTCGTTTGTTATTAACTATTTCAGCTTTATTTAAAATGTTCAAATGTTGGTTAAGTTTAAGGGACTTCACTGCGGGGTCATTAGTCCCTAAACTTACAAACTACTTATGAACTACCTTATACTAAAGACGACACAAACATCCTTGCCCAAGGGGTGGGGGGATTCGAACCCCCGACCGTAGCGGCCGTGCAGACTGTGACTGGCACACCGCAGACCACTCGACTAGCAACTTTTTTTGAACAATACACAAACATTAAAGAAAGTAAAATGCAATTATTTGCGTTAACAGTTACTGGTAGACATAACTAATATATCAAACAGGTACTATCCGACTCATTTAATGAGGTGCAACAACTGATACAAGCCGTCTTTTATGAAAGAACCAATACTACCTGCAGCAACAACATTACATTCTGCTTCACATTTTAAAGTGCTTCAACAGGAGAAATTTTTTTTCATCGCTTAGATAATAACTATTTAAATCTTTTATCACTTACGTTCAATAGAAACAACCGTAAATAATGTCAAAACCTATGTTGAAAGTTTAAATACAAATGAGCAACAGATTATAGACTACAATCTGAAATAGAAACAAAACCTCAAGTCTCATCACTGTCGAATCTATTATGAAAATTGTTCCTCATAGTAAAGAGAATAAGTATTTATGTATAAGGAACAGTCTAGAGTGCAAAAATTTATTTTTTCCGACTAGTTTCGGTCTTCTTTTAGACCATCTTCAGGAAATATAGATCTATTGATGTTGTGGAGCTATATTTCCTGAAAATGGTCTAAAATAAGACCGAAACTAATCGGAAAAAATAAATGTTTACACACTAGACTGTTCTTTATACATAAATTTAAACAATAGTGCTGTTGCCCAATAAATGAAACAAAATGTTTCCAAAAATATGTAATAAGTATTTAAATGTTGTATAAAACTCAGTCAGTACCGACAGTAAGCAATGGTTCTTGACTTTAACTAGATGGTCAAACCCTCTGCTCTTAGTTCTTAATTTATTTCCAAATACACGGGCTAGGAGCGTATCGACAAAGGTACAAAAGTCATTAATTATCACACGAAATAAATAATCAGTTCAACACTGGAGAGCGGCTTGCGTAGCCATATGAGCCACTAACGCTCACTTATATAATATACAGGTAGGCAGCTTGTATACACTTAGTTACATCACTCAGCAACGCTCAGTAGAAGCAAATAGTAATACTTCAGTTTGCAGGGCCACAGCTTACAACTAGATTGGTGAGGCTGCAGAGCCTACAAAAAATGAACGACAATTCAATTTACAAGGAAGTAGCTTGCATACAACTTTTTAAGTTAACCGCCAATGCCCACGCGAGATAAATAACATAAACGCCCTCGCAGGAAGGCTCACAAAACAAGGGGTTGTATATATAAAGGAAAAGAATTTCCTTTACGAGTCTCCGATCTTCATTTTTTCAATATGAACAAAAACTGTCCAGATAGTTAAAATTATATTTATTGATTACGACGTTTCGTCAACTGCCATTATCAGATCTGCAAGATGAAGGAACAAGTGTTCGTTGTACGATAGAGTTACATAGAACGTTTAAATACGATAATATAAAAAGATTGTACAATGATACAATTCTACACTCGCGTAAAAATCTCTTAACTTGCACAGTAAAGTTCATCGTCAATGATAGAACAGCTACCTAGTAGGTACGACAATTGCAGTCTTGAATAAAATTTACACACGTATAAAAACCTTTTTAGATGACAGGTCGCTAGTGTAGAACATTGCCATCGGTTTTTACTTTTAATATTCTACTTTTAAAATCATATAAAAAGCAGAAAGACAGATAATTTTTTTAAATTTAAAATGCTACGCAGTGAAATTGTTTTTTCAAAAAGGAATGAAAGCATCAAATGATTTAATTAATTTAAAACGAGTTTTTGATAAATCAAACTATTTGGCTGCGTAGAATTTAAAATTTACCTGTCTTTCTTCGTTTTATATGATTGTAAAGGTAGAATATTAAATGTAAAATCTGATGGCAATGTTCTACACTAGCGACCTATCAGCTAAAACAGTGTATATAGACGTGTAAATTTTTTTCAAGACTGCAGTTAACGTATGTACTAGGTAGATAAGCCGATCGGTCTAAAGCGTCTCGCTGCGGAGCGCGCGGTTGCTCGCCGTTGGAGGTTCGAGTCCTCCCTGGGGCATGGGTGTGTGTGTGTATTCCTTAGTTTAGTCTACCTAGGTTTAAGTAGTTTGTAAGCTACGGACTGATGACCACGCAGTTTGGTCCGATAGATTTACAAACATTTGAACATTTTTGAACTAAGTAGATATTTTGTCATTGACGCTGAACTTTACCGTGGTTTTTAGGTTTTTAGGTGAGTGTACAATATTACATCCTTGTTAAAAATGTTCTGTGTAGCTCCATTGTAAAACGAACGCTTGCTCCTTCACCGTGCAGATCTGATGATGGCAGATGCCGAAACGTCGTAATAAATAAATTTAGTTTTAGCTATATAAACGGTTTTTGTTCTTATTTACAAGGGGTTGGGCCGAATAATTAAAAGGAGAAAGCTTGGTTACCTCGACAGTTTAAAAGGATCCTATTAGTAAGAGCCCCAGAAGAAGGCAATGATATTTCGACTAGATCCCGAAAGGAAGGAAGGGACCAAGAGGACAACCGAAAGAATTTCGGACCATGAGAATAATCAACTTAACTTGTTAAAAGAAGTGCAACGTGGTTGCGTCGTGGTGGTCTGACGGGAACTCACAATACCGGATGTCTTGTCTGCCACCCGGAGACAGCAGGAGCGGGTCTACCAACACGATGCACTGGCTGACGGATACCACTCCGGGAAGACTCGGCCAGTCGACGACAAGAGCCCCAACCACGGCTCAAACGCTAAGAACACTTGGGAACCAAGGACAAACAACACGATATAAATTAAGCAATAGGCAGATTAAATACCAGTAACCCCGTCCAGCTCTCTTTCAGATACATTACACACAGATATTCCACACTAGTTAAAAAATGAGCTCTTATATTAAGGTCAGTACACGTGTCAAAAGCCTGCACAAGTACGCTATTATTTTTAATCACAAGTAACTTAAATTTAGTAATCATGAAACATGTGCAATTGAATCTCAATGTAGACAAGTGTAATAGCTACACTATTGCAGGTCAGCATCTGGAAGCAGTTAATTCCATAAATTATCTGGGAGTAGGCATTAGGAGTGATTTAAAATGGAACGAACATATAAAATCAATCGTCGGTAAAGCAGATGCCAGACTTAGATTCATTGGAAGAATCCTAAGGAAATGCAGTCCGAAAACAAAGGAAGTAGGTTACAGTACACTTGTTCGCCCTCATCTTGAATACTGCTCACCGGTGTGGGATCCGTACCAGGTGGGATTGATAGAGGAAGTAGAAAAGATCCAACGGAGAGGAGCGCACTTCGTTAAAGGATCATTTGGTCATCGAGAAAACGTTACGGAGATGATCGATTAACTCCAGTGGAAGACTCTGCAGGAGAGACGCTCTGTCGCTCGGTACGGGCTTTTGTCGAAGTTTCGAGTACATACCTTTACCGAGGAGTCTAGCAGTATATTGCTTGCTCCTACGTATACCTCGCGAAGAGATCATGAAGATAAAATCAGAGAGATTAGAGCCCACAGAGAGGCATGCCGACAATCTTTCTTTCGGCGATCAATACGTCACTGGAATAGGAGGGAGAACCGATAGTGGTACTTAAGGTACTCTCCGCCACAAACCGTCGGATGGCTTGCGGAGTATCAAAGGAACTATATCAAGCCGCGGCGGAGCAACCGAGCACATTGAGGCGCTATGGTGCGATGCGCGAGGCCGTTCCCCGTCGGGGGTTCGAATCCCCTCTTGGGCATGGATGTCTGTGTTGTCTTTAGTATAAGCTATTTCATAAGTAGTTTGTAAGTTTAGGGACTGCTGACCACGCAGCTAAGTCAAATAAGCTTTACAAATATTTGACCACTTTGAACTATATCAATAGCAAAGCACCTCGTTGTTAACTAGAAAAATTGCAGCTCGGAGAACAACTCTCCACAAAGATTTATTTTCCTTTCGTTTATGAAGGAGGGAGTATTCCTGAACAAATGTACCAACCGAAAGGCATAACCAGTAGCTTTAAGTCGGTACCGGCAGTTACATGAAAGTGCAAATTTCCTAGAACAACAAAAGGTTTAAAGAACAATATAAAGGCATGAAGCACGCGTATGTAACGTATCAGGAACACGGCAGCCAAGTAATAACACAGTATCGAAAGGATTCAACATTGCTTGCCGAAGGGGAGGACATGCCGCGATGAAAGCAGGCAGCTGTCAGCAGGCAATTCTCGATTCTCTTTGATCTCACCGAAGGATGTCACTCTCCATACGTCTCTCTGTCATCAGCAACCGGCCACTGTTCCCAACGGCCTCCTCCCACCCTCTTCACAAGCCACAAACCAACTACCTCTCTCAGCCAAGCACCTTGGTACTGGCGCCGCTAGCGCACCATCTGCAATAGATTAACAGCCTACAATAGATTAGCAGCTGTCAACGGGCAAGATCAGTACCTTAACAGAAATCAAACCAGTCCACCGTTGGCGCTACGGGCGCGGAGGAGCTAAATACCTACAGTGGGAGTGTCTAAAGGGAGCGGCCAGTCGACACATCCAATGTCCACCCACAAAAGCAAAACCTCGGGGAAGGGGGTCGGGAGGAACTTCAGTTGGCTATCACAAACCAGCATGGCTTTCCCGTTCGCGGGTTACACACTAGGAGGTTAACAGGACCTAGTACCTTGACCACATTGCACGGTCCCATGAATTGGGGAATGAGTTATTTGTTTTGGGAGCAGCGGGAGTCGAGGATTATTATTTTCCTCATAAACCCTGTGTACCACCTTATCAGAGCAAAACCCTTTCTGTCCCTACCCATCACGCAGCCGCTTTCTCAAAGTCCTTTCCAGTAGCAGGAACAAGCCTCAGCAATAATGTCCCTCACTATGTCAGAGAACAGAATAACACTGATAATTTCAAACTACAGTTAATTTATTATCTACTAAAGTAATAATTACGACATTCTCAATTCCCCTAACCTTCCTATTATTGCACTCTCAGATTGGCATTGCTCTCGCCAGGTACAACTTTCCTAACTTCCTTTTATCAGAATTCGCCATACCTTTATCATTATCTGCATATTCAAAAGTACATTTTGTGTCCGCTAATATCAATATGCGGGAATGCGGGATACGCTCGAAAATCCAGATTTCGCAGACGACATCTGCTTAATGGCACAGCGATATCGAGACATCGAAAAGAAACTGGCCAGGTTACAGAGAGAAGGAGAAGCTGCAGGCCTCAAGATAAATGTTCACAAAACCAAAGAAATGCGGATAAACTTGACCATCACCACTAGCCTGATCATTAATGGAGAGCAGGTCCAATCTTTACCTCGGAAGTATAGTCACAACTACAGGAGGCGCCGAGAAGGATGTCCGTAGTCGCATCCGCAAAACAAATGGTGCGTTTGTCCAGCTGTACCCCATTTGGAGAAGCAGGAACATCTCAAGGAAAACAAAACTCCGGCTTTTCAATAGTAACTTGAAGTCAGTTGTATGGTTGCGAAAATTGGAAAGTGACTAACCACATCAAAAACCAGCTCCAAGTTTTTATTAACCGTTGTCTCCGGCGTATTTTAAACGTAAGATGGCCAAATATAATGACGAATCAAGATCTATGGAGAGAGACAAATCAGCAACCAATCAACATACAAATCAAGGAAAGAAAATGGAAATGGATTAGGCATACGTTAAGAAAACCTGATGAAGCTACTGAAAAGATGGCGTTGGACTGGAACCCTCAAGGAGTTAGGAAACGCGGTCGTCCCAAACAGACCTGGAAAAGAACGATCCAGAGAGAAGCTGCAGAGGATGGGAAAACCTGGAGAGAAGAGACTTGCCAGAAATCGCATCAGGTGGAGAAATTTCGTTTCGGTCCTATGTTCCAGAGGGAACGAAAGGAAATAAGTCGGTAAGTCAATATCAATATTGTTATTCTATTATTACATCAAGCAGAAGCAGTCTCAATAGTACTGCTAGTATAAGTTATATTAGAGTTAAGTCAATAGTTTTTATTTACATCCTGTTTACATGTATTCAGTGTGTCTAAATTATGTTATTAATACCTTATTAATCGTTTATCTATTGAACTTATTTTTATTTTATAGGTAACTCAGATGTAAAATGTATTGTATTTGCAAAACGCTGGTTCGATGTAAGACAGGGCCTGATGGCACTAATCTGACCAGGCTAAATAAACAAATAAATAACCGAAAAAAGCCTGCCACGATCGTAGCGCCTTCTTATGGGGTTATGGGCTAACTCGATATTTCACCAGGTCCGCCTTTAATTCTAAAATGATTTCGTCGGCATCGATGACATCCAGGAGCAGATCACTATATTCCATAGGTTTGAAAGGTGGAGAAGAAGCTAACATTCTGGGCAGCCGAAATAGCTTCAGTGACTTTGTGTTGTGCCGAATTAGGAGCAAAATTGATGTAGGGTGTGGAGTTATCCCACTTGGTTTGGGATCTGGCTGGATAGATGATATAGGCACACCAGAACTCGGCAACTTTTAACGAGCACAAGAAGGGACTGGAAAAGGGCCCTTTAATCCCTCACTCGAATTCGGCAACTCTGCCCCTCGGTAGCAGGGCGACCCAGCACCTCTCATTGAACCACAAATGACGGCACTTGTGGCTGTAAGCGTGCCGCGTCACCATCTCGTCAACTGCTGAGCGCCTCGGCGATCTTGTGCCCCTCAATTTCAGGTTATACAAGGGAAAAATATGTCAAATAGACATTTTCCAACTGTCTATTGTAATCGTAGTACAGTACATTAACAGAGGTGACAAAGTCGTTGATGAGGTATGCGCCCATATCAGTATTAATTGATAAACAGTGCTATTAGGACGCTGTGTAAAATTATAGGGCCACAGATAGTGATGTGGTCATGCGTTTATTGACGAATTTCGATTAAATCATGTTCAGAATCTGTAAAGTTACAAACATCAGTAAGCCTGGCGTCACAAAAAGATAGAGAACTGTATGGACGAAAGAGATACCAAAGTACATTACAAACACAAGTATCTTAAGCACATACCGTGGAGGTGGGGGGAGGGGGGTTAACATAATAAAACTGTATGGCGTCAAGGCCCTGCTGAACATTACTAAAGCCAAATCACCCAGCATCGTCAAAGTATACACGGTAGACGCCACCAGGTGGCTCTAGTGTAAATGACCAAGATAAGAAAAATAGAAACTATATAAAGCCATATAGAAAGAATTAAAACCTAGTATCCTACAAATATTTAAGTTTAAAATGGAGGGGACGGGACTATACAATACAACTGTATGCAGCTCTTATTGTTAAACTCACACATCTATGGTGGTGCCCCATGACATGGCAGGAACAGAAAGGCGGGAGACCAGGACGTATTCAAATGTGAGTAAAATTGACTGATACTGTCAGCTATTATAAAATATCACTATTTAACGGTTGACATGATAAAATCCCTACGTTGCATTAGTAAGGTTACTCATATCTATCATAAAACAAGCGGAGATTAAAAATAGAATATGCAGCAGGGCCTTGACGCCATACAATTTTATTACGTAAACCCCCCTCCACGGTATGTATTTAAGATATTTGTGTTTGTAATGTACTTTGGTATCTCTTTTGTCCATACAGTTCTCTATCTTTTTGTGACGCCAGGCTTACTGATGTTTGTAACTCTACAGATTCTGAAGATGATTTAATCGAAACGCGTCAATAAACGCATATCTACATCACTATCTTTGGCCCTATAATTTTACACAGCGTCCTATAGCATTGTTTATCAATCAATCAGTAGATTAACGTTGTATGCGATGGCTCTAAACTTAAATTTTATACATAGAAACGTTTCAGGATATGGAAAAAAATGAATGACGTTGCTACGGTAAGAATTCACAGTGCTCTGTTAAATAATATCCATTAAGGCAGAGTAAACTTGTTTACGCCTTTCGCAGGCCTACATGACCGCATATCAGTTTCAGAACACTCAATTCTATGAAAATTTCTTTGTGAGCTTTATGAAGAACCTACCTCACTTCTTGGTCAGCACAACCTGTAAAAATAGCGGAGAAAGTATTTCACAGTTCTGTTGTGCATGTTAAAGATGATCGGAAGGTCAAATGCCTGGTGATGCAAAAGATTTGATATGTTTCATTAAAAAGCTTTCGTAATAATTTCTCAAATTGCCGTGTACCGAAACAAAATAATATTTTCCTGTTGTTGTTCACAGGATATAAAAATACGTATTAGTTGAGGATCCACTAAGTTGCTTCTACACTTCCAAATTCAATGCCTCTTATCGCACATAACAGCTACAACAAGAACCTCAACTCCTATAAGTGTTTTCACCATTTTGCTTAATAAATTACTTGTTATTGTAACAAAAAAGAATAACGTATTTCCGGGTCTCAAATGATTTTTCTGACATAGCCTTAATTGAACTGAAGACTTTGAATAAAGGTCCTAATTGACTGATATCCTTATTTGTCCATGTTTAGTGCGTCGAATGATATGGAAAAGGAAATTTCTTCCTCTTGGGATACGGTAGTTTTCAATGTGTTCTGAGCTCCACTTTATACATTTTGTATTTAGCAGACACAGTTTTGACCAAAGGTGAAACATTCAGTTGTAACATCCTTGCTTACTCTTTTATCTTAGAATTATCTGAAGGCAGTTCCTTGCTTTTTTTTTCATTATTTTGTTCCAGTAAAGCGTTAATATTCTTCACAAAAGTGTTCAAGTCGTTAATTCAATGCCTTTCGTTTATTACAACAGGCTTAAGAAAGAATTTCTAATTAACATTTCCAGTTCGGTTACCTTGACAGATAAAAATGACAGTGTTTTAGACTCCTGTTCCTCATTGATCTCTCGTTAACTGCGGAGTTCTCTTTACTTACGTCTTTTCTGCGCTATCTGCGGCACCTGGATCTTTTCATAGATCGGTGGACTGCATTTGACTGCAGCAACACTTTTTGTAGGCAGACCTAACAACAAGCTCCATTCATAATCCAGTGGACGAAAATATTAGACATATATCCTTGCATTTTCAATATTGACTTATCTTGTTTACAGCTAGATACCTTTCCACGTTGTCTTTCTAAATCTCTGGAGAAACGATAGTAAATAACGGCCTTGGTTCTATGTCCAGTATATCATTAGCGCAATACATCTATTATCCACTTTGAAAATCAATTAAGTATCTGCCAGAGAATTTATCGAGCCACTTTCATAATATTTCTCTACCGTTCCATTCTCTAAGAAAAAGGAACATCTAAATCTTTCTATTTTCGATAAGTTTTCTCTTATGTTATTATGATGATCATATCTGCCTATGTGGATGCTCACAAAATATGTTCGCATTGGGAGGAGAAAGTTTCGCAAATCGATCTCGCCGCAACGAGTAATGCCTTTCTTCTAATGATTTCCACCCCCAACTCTTGCATCATTTCCGTGACTCTTTGTCCCCTGCATCGGGATAATAGGAAACGAGCTACTCTTCTCTGAACTTTATCCTCCGTAAGGCACACCTTGTGGGGATCCCACAATTCGCAGAAATACTCCAAAATATGAGGGACAAGTGTATTGTAGGCAGTTTGTTTACTAGAACTGTTGCATCTTCTAAGTGTTCTGCCAGTGAAGTGCATCGTTTGTTTCGCCTTTCCTACGATATTTTCAACGTGTTATTTCTATTTAAACCTGTCGGCATAAATACACGTTACTAATCATAATAGTAATAGGTGTATACGAAAATGGAAGTCCCGATTGTCAATATTATTTACACAAGGAGTCAAAATTTGTATAAATCGAAAGGTATTGTTACATAGATAAAATTACCATCCGTTAATAGTCGTAAAGGAAAAAGTTTTTGTAATGTATAATTTTGCTGCAACTCCTACCTTATCTATGGCACATTAAAGTTTCCAACAGTAATGAGTGAACAAGGAAAATCGAATCGTTACCATTTTATAACCTACTTACCGATAACACTATGTTTGAAATTACACGCGAAAGTAACAACGTTACTTGAAATCTTATTCTATGGATGTGTATATATAAATGGTTTATTGGCCAAAAGTCAATAACACACTCATATCCCGCAATTACAGAGCCATAACTGCTACGCCGATGATGTTCTCAGCGGTGGAAATGTAAACGTGGTTATAATGCAGTCTGTAAATAACGTTTATTGGCCACGTTACTTCGCTTTTTTGATCACAAGTCACTGAGCCGCGGCGGAATAGCCGTGCGCACTGAGGCGCCCTGCTAGGGTGCGCGCGTCCATTCCACGTCGGAGGTTCGAGTCCTTCCTCAGACATGAGTGTTTTTATTGTTCTTAGGATAAGTCAGTTTAAATAGTTTGTAAGTTTAGGGACCGATAACCACTGCAGTTAAGTCCCATAATTTTACAAACATATGAATTTTTTAACATGCCACTGAAATCACAAAATTGGACGAACGTCGTAATTTGTAGTTTCTTAATTTTGAATAGATACTACAACGGAAAGAGGAAATGCACAGAGAGAAGCCCAGAGAGATGGGGAAAGATGATATGGTAAACGAAGGGAAGGAGCAGGTGCACGGGAACTGGGGATGCATAGTATGGGAGCCTCATCAGGAACGACTGAAGGACATCGAAAGAGTACAAAAAAGTTTTGTATTATCACGATACCGGAAGAGAATGTCTCAGAAATAATACAGGAATTGGAATGGGAATCAGTACAACGACGTCGTTTTTCGTCCTGCTTAGGAAATTTAGATTGCTAACTTTCTCCTCCGTTTGCGATAATATGAGGGTTGGAACTTAAATAGTGGCAACTATTTATTCACAACCGATACCAAAGCGTTACATGTTTATACCAGTTACTGTTCTTCAAAGTAGTCAGCAATGTTGCTTACAACCCGTTGCCAGGGATGTGAAAGGCGCAGTATACCGTAAGCTGAGCCTGTTCTGTTGATGGTGCGAGAGGAGCGGTCTACTGCCTGACGATCCTCTGGAACAGTCCTGAAGCGAATGCCACGAAGTGCGTCTCTGAGCTGCGTCGTGAGGCATCCATTATTGCATTCTTTAGTTCACGTGGAACCCATCGTGATGCAATTTTTGGCATGCCCAGGCGTTCCTTCAGGATGCGAAGCACAGTCGTATACAATAATCCGGTTTCGTGGGCGAGCTCACGATTCGTCTGGCATCGATCACTGTCGACTATCACGGCAACAGTATGCACTTCTTCTTCAGTCTCGAGGACGACTTGCCCGATGCATGTCTGCCACATTTTGTTGACCTTCGTTGAAGGCTTTTACCCAACGTACCACTGTTCTGTACGACAATGCCGATTCCCCTCATGTCTCTTGATGACCTTGATGACACTGCCGTGCTGTACGACCTCTGGCACATTGAATCTTAATCCAATTCCGTTGTTTCTGTTTCGAAGACATAATGACACTGTTACGTTAGACCTCTCGCTCACAAGTGACTCGATTGTGCGCACGCGAGTGACGTTGGACGAGCGTGTCCATTTGCTCGGAGGTAAGGTAGGTGTGTCAACAACGTCAGCTATCAGCGACAATAGTAGATTCCGTTGTATAGTGTCTTCACAGCGGTGTTGCCGCTATTTAAGTTCCAACCCTCGTATATTGTTGACTACCATCTACGTGGAGGAAATAATCATAAAAACTTTATGTAATTGTTCCTCTAAGCGTAGCAGATTTTCTAAACTTCAATGATAGCCTATCTCCTTACAAATATTTATTGCGTCTGTATTAGGTGTTGATATTGTCCACCCCTTTCATTTGATTTCTTTCTCAATGTATTTGTGTGTGTGTGTGTGTGTGTGTGTGGCGGACTATCGCTGTTGAGTCAGTCCTCTCCCACTCATTCTTCTGTCATCAAGCGGTCGAGTCTTCCTGATACGACGCACACTTGATAGCGGTACACGAAAGCGCCATCCCAGACCCGAACAGCACGGAGACCTCGCGTGCCGCAACACTTCCTGTTCGCTGCCGTGAACACTGCTACGACGGCTGTACGAGGACAAGGCGTAAGCGATGCGACAGATACGGGCAGCGCCCAAGTAGGAAGCACCACCACCTGGCAGTAACACAACACAAACACGTCGTCTTTTTTTTTTTATTATTTTTTTTTATTTTCAGATAAAGAGCCAATGCAACTGGCATAGGTGCACGTAAGCAAACACAGATGAGTAATAACTCAGAGCACGACGTCGCGGTCGACAATATCTACATAACAAGTTGCAAGCTCCCCTCACTTACGCTGATTAAACTTGTTCACCTTCCATGTGTATATTTTATCTTTTGTTATGAATCTCATTATCTCGATTCTGGTACTAGTCGTGCTGCAGTAAGGATTGTATTATAAGATCTACTATTTTATGCCCCAAAACTTTACAAAAAAGAAAAAAGTACGGTACAGCAATTTTACGATCAGTATCCGACTGGAGGGGAGAACTTTTTTGCTAATTTTCCTTTTGTTTTAGTGTTTTTAAATAATAGAGGGTTTTCTCATTTAACTAATGGCAAGAATTGCATAGAATAACTTATTGCCGTTTATTGATTTACATTGGTTTAACAATGAATAATTCGGACACAAGTTATGCATTATCAGTTTAAATCGGTCTCCTAACATAAATCATAGCAGTCGGTACTGCCACACTACGATACTATTGAAGACGGAAAATGGCAGTTAATTATTCTTATTCACCTTCAGACCACACGGCATGCATTGCATTCTTTTATTATTTAACTACACTCTTAGATGAGAGATCAAGCAAACCATTAACATAGTACGAGTTCAAACAACGTGCTCCTTGCACTATCACAAACACACAAATGAATATAGAGTAAAAAGTACATAAAATAGCACAATTTAAAAATAAATAAAATAATGCTGCCTTGTTTTACAGTCATTCTTTCCGCACGAGTCTCGCAAATCGAGCGTAGCACCAACTTCGTGGCACAAAAGTCTATCTTTATTCTTTAACATCAAACACACTTTAAAATTACATTAAATCTCTTTCGCGACTTCTTCACTCTGTTATAGGCCTTCATAAAGTAACCTTCCTTTATACGAAACGGAAAGGTTGTTCTTTGGCGCCAAAATTACAAGTGCCCTACGGACAAAGAAACTACTCATAATTTCAACTAAATTTTTGTTGCTGATCGGTATTCTATTAAAACTTAACAGTGCAAAAAGCAATCGATAACTATTAACAGCTTTGATTTATACTCAAAAAACGAACTAACATGATCACAACGGCCACGAAGCGTGATCAACTGATTCAAATCTGATCACAAAGAAACCTTGCTAAATATGCGAACGTAGTAATAAATTACCATCTGAGTAAACTTTCCCTAAATTTTAGCTTCATCATTTCTGTTGCAAACAGCTGAATTCTGAATATAAACCCAAGTTTAACACTTATACTGCTAAATACCCAAGTGAGGCTGTGGGCCTGCATTACACAAAAGTTGAAAGTCCTTCCCACTAATTAATATCCAAAATAACGAAAATTGGGTCACCAAGTAACATTCGCGTATTAATTATGATTCTAACGGACGCGTTCACATGATTGATTCCTAACACTTAGCATCTTACCAACATACAGACTGCTGTGGAGACGACTGCACTTATCGAGTCCTGGCGGCGAAGAGAAGCTGTTTCCAACCGTCCGCGGCTTTCACGAAAAAGCCCGCGCGGAGGCGCCTCTAGCTTCTCTATTGGTTGACTGCACCTCCGCGAACTATCGATACCCCCGTGGCATCTCTTAGCGTCTTTGCTCATCCTAAACACCCACGCTGTCTTTGCAAACCTCCACCTACTGACGTTGGTCTCTGGTTAGTAATCTGCTACCTACATTTGCGTACATACTTATTCATTCCATTCCAGTGGGATGATGAAAGGAAGCGTGACAATACAAAAAAAAAATAATAATAATAATAATAATAGTAATAGTAATATAAAATCTTAAAACATAATTAGAACACGTGCTGGTCAACCACATGTTACAACATTTATTGATTTTAGAAAAGCATATGACTCAGTAGACAGAGAAAGCCTCATTAGAAGTCTGGAGGAATTCGGAATTGATAGGAAAGCTAGAGAGATTGTTAAGCAAACATTGACAGATACAAAGTCCTAGGTGAAATTTCGAGGCAAAATTTCAGACCCTTTCAAGATCCAAACAAGTTTGAAACAAGGAGATGCACTCTCCCCAATCTTATTCAACATCACTCTACAAAAGATAATAAGGGAGAAATTGCCGGAATACACACAAAAAAAGTGAAGGGAATTTCTTTTGGAGGATCAGTCAAAGGCCTTACGGTACATGCACTAGCTTTTGCAGACGATATTGCGCTAATGTCCACGAATATATCAGATGCAATTAAACAAATAGAAATCTTAGCAAAACATGCAGCTAAATTGGGTTTACAGATATCAGAAGAAAAAACTAAATTCATGTCTAATAAATTTAAGGAAGTCAACAAATTGCACACAATTATTGGATGCATCGAAAGGGTCAAACACTTTAAATATTTGGGAGAAACAATAACAGATACTGGCATAGAAAAAGAAGCTGTCAAACTTCGAGTAGCTAAACTCAGGAGGGCGCAAATTTTAACAATGAAGCTGTACAATAAAAAATACTTATCTCGAAATTCGAATTTATTACAATACAAGTCAGTGACAAGAACAGAAGCACAATATGCAGTAGAAACACTCTCCTTCAAGAACAAAGGACTAGTAGATGAGCTCGAGAGGAAGGAAAGGGTAATTCTGAGGAAGCTTCTTGGTGGACACAAAAACATTTTTGGGGAAACATGGGTAAAGATGAGCAATGAGAAGGTGTATCAATTTATTTAACCAGATACAACAGAAATGAGAAAGAGAAGGCTTATGTTCTGTCATCTGGTGAGAATGAATGACAGCATATTAACGAAGAAAATCTTCAATTTAATTCAACAGAGGAAAACACCCAACTGTTGGTTGCAAGGAATAAAGAAAGACCTCGTGGAATTTGGACTCATATAAACGACGCGATGAATAGGGACAAGTACAGAAAGGCAATAACTGAATTCGAGGTTTTTCAAGAGATCCCAAGAAAGAAGACCAACAGGAAACTGGCAGCTGAACACCTGGCAAAAATGGCAGCAGGCAGAAGAGCAGCCCTAGAGAAGAGAAAGAAGAAACTGAATATGAAATAAAATTTGTAACGCAGTCTTTAGTTGGCCAATTCGTGTAAATAAATAAAATAAAATAAACACGCACTTTTCATTCCATTTACCATTGTGTGATAGAATAGTTTCTAAACAACTTTTGTTGTGCATGTCTATCATGAATAAAATGGAACGTGCTTTCAGTACCAGGCGCTAGGTCGCTTACAGCTGCTAGAATGGCAGATTATCACGATGTCAATGAGATCAAACGCGGTGTTATAGTCGGTTCTCCAGAGATGGAACACGGCGTCTCCGAGGTAGCGATGAGTTGGGGATTTCCGTACGACCACTTCTCGAATGCGCCGTGAGTATCGGGAATCCAGTAAAACATCAAATCTCTGACGACTGAAGAGAATCATCCAGCGTGACAGGATTGCAACCATTCCTCTAACTTCAATGCTGGATCCTCAACAAATGTCAGCACGCAAACCATTCAACAAAAAATAATCGATACGGACTTTCGAAGCTGAAGAGCCACTCGTGTGCCCTGGCTGCCTGCTCGACACAACGCTTTACCCCTCGCCTGGAATCGTCGACATTGGATTGCTGATGACTGCAAACATGTTTCCTGGTCTGACGAGTCTCGAATCCTACTGCTAACGGACGTGTATGGATATGAACCTAGGGTTACCAGATTTCCGTCTTCAGAAAAGAGGACATGATTAGTAAAAGAACTTTCTCTCTCTCTCTCTCTCGTATTGACAACTCAAGTACTAGTGATGTCTCTACGGTATTATCAGCGTCTTGTTTGTAATACATCTTACGCAATTTGTTCATCTTCTTACAAATTAAGAATCATGAAATGTTGAGATCCGAAGAACGAATTACAGGACTACATAGCAGTGAAGCCTTAATATTTTATCACTTCACCAATTCTAATTATCGTCTTACGTGCTGAACATTTTTTTTTTTCCTTACGTATAAGATACCTTGCCGATCACCCCTGTTTTCACCTGAAATTTTTTGCGATGCAACATTTACGGAAACAATAGTACTGTTTACTGTAAAATCGTCACGAATAAAGTAACAGTAAAAATTATCTAAGTGTTCCTTGTTATAGCTGTGCTCCCATTTCGGATTGGGCCGACGTGACTATATACATGATTAGCATCTAGATTTATTTACCGTACAAAGCCTCGCAATTAATTGTTAACAAACTACTCAGTTTTTAGGACAAAAGCTTTACATCGATTTTGCAATACACTGTTTATGTAGTTACGTCTCTTTGGTCCTAAACAGGCGAATGGTGAAACGGCAATGGTTACTGTGGCATCTCCCCATATTTGTATGACGTTTTGAACAAGGTTTTAACTTATGTAGCCTATAACGAACACTGCACTAACTTTTCATCTTAAAGTCGTTATAAGTGTGGTTGACAGACAACACACGGAACTGCCGAGTCCCAGCACGACATACAGCACATCTTATTTTTCGGTCACACAACACTCCGACCAGAGAAAAAGGCGGGGTGGGAGTTTCACATTATACTGTGTGTATTGCACTGTCTTGCATTGTTGCAGACGTAGGTTTTTAACTGGCCGCCTCAAAGCTTGTATTCCGCGACAATTGCCACGCCATTTATTTCAATTGTTTCGAAGTAGTTTGACCTCAGAGCAGCGACAGCACAGAAACGAGATTTTTTTTAATCACATTGTTTCGAGAAAGGTTAAATTCTATAGAGTTAGTGATTGTGACAGTTCGGAGAGTTTTATTTACGCGCTTTTAAGTTGAAGCAGTTGCAGAACGCAAAAAAGAGGACATTTCTCCGTTTTATTAAAAACCCGGCCTGACCATTTTTAGGGTCCAAAAAAGAGGACATGTCCGGGTAAAAGACAACGTCTGGTAACCCTATGTGAACCTCATGATCCATGGGTCTTGTATGTCAGTAGCGGACAGCTCAAGCTCTTGGAAGCTCTGTAATGGTACAGGGCGTGTGCAGTTGGAATTACAGTACTACAGTAGAGTGCCGAAAACTCGGTCTAATGTGGACCGAAGGCTGGCCGAGTGTGTGAAAATGCCGGGTTATCGGGAACGGTGTTAAAAAAAGAATAGGTGAGTTTGTTTTGTTATAAAATACTTTCTATTGTTACTTTAGAGTACAATACAAATGATTGAATACAGTAACACCAAACATATTTAAGACAATATCTTACAAATGATAATTCGTTACTTAACTTCACATGGACTTCACAATACAGTCAAGACAAAGGCTGTAGGCCAGTGGCGGTCTAAGGCTGGCGGAGGCCCAGGGCGGCGGCAAAACAAAATGAGACCCCCCCCCCCCCGACCACTTGGAAATACACGTCTTACTGCAAAAAAGTAACTTTGAGATTTAGAGACCCCCCCCCCCCAGTACAAGAGGAACGGGACAATATTTGGAAAATAGCTTACGAAATTTGGAGGTCCCAGAACGAAAGGCCAAGAGCACTCGAAAGAAAGAAAAAAGAAAAAAAAGGAAAAGAAAAAAGGAAACAAAGTGCTTTCGAGGTATTTGGAGGCCCCCCAAGACGAGAGGCCCGGGGCGGTACGCCCCCGCCACCCTCTTAAAAGGAAAGTACTTGGGCTCGAACAAACACATATACACCAAAATCATATGAGAGATAATGTAAAGATCCCTTATTGCACTAGTGATACTCCCGCATCTGCAAAACTCTGCAGTCGTCCGTTAGAGGCCTCTGCGTGTGCCTTGCTACATTGCACTTTGACCTGTCGGTACGCCAGTAGGGACGGTGCAGTGTGCCTCCGAAGTTTCGTTTTGTGATGTTATTTGTGTGGTGAAGCGTCAGATGGGGCGGCGATTACTAATCAATCCTGATAATGTATTGCGATTAGTTGAGATGAAGTTACGAAGAACATTTCTTCGTGAAGATGGTATTAGTGTAGAAGATGAACTTTTTTCATGCTTTCTCGTATCTGTTATGGTACAGAAATATGAGCATAAGTTAGATACTGTTGTTACAAACTCATAATAATGATAATAGGGATGATAATGACGAACAACGCATTGCAAGCGGTAATGCTACGGTAAGTGCGTGAAAAGATGATGGAAGCAGTGACAGTGAATACCAACAGTCTTTCGAGAAGAAGGTTAAAGTTGCAACTATCATCACGGGTTTTGAGAACATGTACGATGATTATTACATAAGTTATAGTTAAGATATCTGCATTACGCATAGCGTCTACAATGACATCTACAGTGCTATCTAGAGCATGGTTGCAGATAAACGACACCCACCAGCACATTGAGGTGTACGTAGAGATACTGTAACCAAACATTCATACAGATATGTTTTTTCGAGCCCATGTACTTTCCTTGTTAGTCCGCCACTGCTGCAGGCACACTGAGCGGCAGAGGGCGCGCGCCGCCTCACAGTTAGAGTCATTGTCGTCTGCTGTAACCAATTTCATTATTTATCCATCGCGCCTAAGATGATTTTAAATGACAATGTAAAAGAATGGACCCGCGTAGTTTTGATCAAGACTGCTTTTAGTATGAAAACGCATCTACATACTGCATTAATGAAACTCAAAGGATTCTTATATAGAATGTAGGCGACACAAGAAAAGATTCATAACATAGCCGGTAACTTCCATACGCTATGATTTCTCTTGTATCCTGCATTATGCGAGCACCGAATAATTCATGGGGGTGTGCCGGGGTGTGGCCGAGTTATCCGGACTGCCGAGTTACCGAGTGCCGAGTTTTCGGGACTCGACTGTATAGCATCTTTTACAAAACTAAGAGAATGAACTTTTTTACTACAACCTGTTGTTGTTATGGTCTTCAGTCCGGAGACTGGTTTGATGCACCTCTCCACCTACTCTATCCTGAGCAAGCCTTTTCATCTCCTCATAAGAACGGCAACCCACATCCACTTGAATCTGCTTACTATACGCATCTCTTGGTCTCCCTCTGCGAGTTTTACCCCACACACTCCCCTCCAATGCTAAATTTAGGAATCCTCGATGTCTAAGAATGTGTCCTGCCAAGCGATCCCTTCTTTTGGTCAGGGTATGCCAAAAATACCTTTTCTCACCAATTCTGTTCAGTACCTCTTCATTAGTTATGCGATCTACCCAACTAATCTTCAGCATTCTTCTGTAGCACCACATTTCAAAAGCCTCTATTCTCTTCCTGTCCACACTGCTCATCGTCCATGTTTAACTCCCGTACAAGGCAACACTCCACAAAAATGCCTTCAGGAAAGACTACCTTAACCTTAAATTAATATTCGATGTTAGCAAATTTCTCTTTTTCAAAAATGCTTTTCTTCCCATTGCCATTCTGCATTTTATATCCTCTGTACTGCGACCATCGAATGTATTTTACTACCCAAGTAACAAAACTCATCTACCACCTTCATTGTTTCGTTACCTAATTTAATTCCTTCAGCATCACCTGATTTTCTAAGACCGCATTCCATTATTTTTGTTTTGCTCTTGTTAAAGTTCATTTTATACGCTCTCTTCAACACACTGTCCATACGTATATGTGCAAAACCTTAACCTGTACGTACAAGTGAAGAAAAAAGCGTTAACATTTCAGGTCACCAATTTAAAATACGTGGCACATCAGCCGAAATGTGCCTGCGTGATGAATAAAAATAAAATAACGTGAAACATGCAATATGGCATTTTTCTTTCAGAAATACTACCATTTATTTTTATCTTCATGCGCTCGTTGTGCAACTGTCAGTACTGAACGTTTGAAAAGGACATCCGTTAGTACCGATAGCCGTCGAGTCGTCGTTGGGTTTTTGACGTGAATGGGTTAAGAAATTTACGGCTACCGGTGTTAACGGCTGCCCTTTTCAAACATGCTAGTACTGACAGTTGCACAACGGGAGCCTGAAGATGGTGTGATTGTAACACCGAAACCTGTTGCGTAATTAAACGAATAATTATTATACATCTGCTGTTACTTTCTTCCACCTTCATATTTATCAGCTGCTATGCAGAGAATGCTACATTAAGTTTTAATTTAATATGAAAGGAGCGGCACGAGACATAAAATGTCTCTTCAATAGACCCGTGTATGTAATGTACTTAGCCTATACTAAACACCAACTGCTATAAAATTGACTTTAACCAACGAATAGGGTTACCATACGTCCTCTTTTTCCCGGACATGTTCCCTTTTTGAGGCAAGAAAATGTGTCCGGCCGGAATTTATAAAATTCCACAAAATGTCCTCTTTTTTGGGTTCCGAGAAAGAAAATTTATTTTTGTGTCATTGACAACAACATGTTCATTCGCTCTGCAGTTCCAAACTGTTCGCAACTATTACGCGCATACACAGAGTTAAATTGTCGTTCACAATTTCGCACTCCGCATGGGTCTGACAGTTGCAAACGATTCGGATCTTCTCTGCGAAGGAACCGGTTGTCTATCCTGTATTCAACCAATGCATTCAGTCTTCTGCATTACGTTCTATGGCGTTGCTTTTGATATACTTTGTGGTTTAGGTTAAAGCTGTATTGTGTGTTCGAGATCGTAGGTAGCCTTTTGCTTCAGAATAAATTACGAACTTAAATATAACATACTGCCGAAGAGAAAGTGTTAAATATGTGCTCCTGGAGAAATACAAATCATTCAAGAGAATGATTAAACGAATGTAAGAATTAATGATACATTGTACTCCGATCAGCTTTGTAATTTTATAAATTTTTTTTTAAAAATATTATCAAAGGAAACAGAACATACCAGCAGCTGAAGTGTGGTGTGCATGTTTCAGTCAGTCATCTAGTGTTGTTAGTTATTCTGAACTGCTGAAAACGGTAACTTCTTTTTTTTCTATAACTAGTCATAATTCCGACACAGAACATGTGTTTTCTTTTATGAACACACAGTGGGCAAAAAACAGGAATAGATTTAAAATATACTGTATGTGTACAGTATAATTTCAAACATTAGAAATGCCTGAGCTTTTCTCAGTAATAGTTAATAAAAACAAAAAGGTCTCGAGAGAGATTTCGTTGTCCACCAAATATAATTGGTTCAATAGTGAATAAGACAAGAAGGAGACAATTGAGAGTAGTAATGAGGAATCTGTCAAGGTTCATAATATTTCGATTTCCAACATCCACACAGGGTTACTGTTTCAGTTTGTCGTAGTTTTACGTGATTCATTAATAAAGTTGCAAATTACATTATGTTAAAGATAAAGTGTCCTCTTTTTTATATGAACTGTCCTCTTTTTTGGTGATGAACATATGGTAACCCTACCAACGAACAAGCTGGATTTAGTGGTAAATATAACACAACACACCACTGAAACCCGTGAACTAGACCATGAAACAGCATAACGATGACGATTCATCGACAAGTTTCGAGACAACGTTTTACTCAGTTTACCAACTTCCACGAGGATACCGTACAAAATAACACAGTAACTGCGGTAAATTAAACTTGAAATCGTTCAATGTAATTAAGAGGTAACACACGGTAGTTGTGCTAAGCAATGTAAGCTTAGCAAGTGAAACGAATACTACGTTAACGATCCGTACCATAAAAGAAACTTTCCCTGCTGATTACCAGCAAATGCAGAAATAATTAGACATATTTTCATGTCACCAGGTACGACGTAATAACAATTAAGTATACAGTGATACAGCATTAAAAACTCACACAACTAAAGCCAGCGTTTGATCATAAATATTAAATAGGAAAACATTCTATGACAAACAGGTGTTTTACATATTTGCAGTACTGGATCTCTGTGGACTCTAGTTCTGTTATGTAACACTCCGACAGGAAAGTGCCACACCTTGTATTGGAACTGCAATCAGAGTCTCTTTTCCCAACTGGTGCACCGATAATATGAACAGATACAAAAATAGCCCCAAACATAATAGACAGAAAGCCGAAAGTATCTTATTAAGGAATCTGCGGAAACGTGTAATGGAAAGAAGGCGTGAGGTCATTAGAAAAAGTGAATCGTAGATTCAAATTTGCTGGACAAATACTCCTAAGAGAAAACACTAATGCTACCAACTTTAGAGTATTGTTCTTGTGCTTGGAGTTGAAGACATGATGCCAGTCATCCAATGAATTTAGAAAGGCACTTAAAGAATCAAAGGAAGTGGGCATATTGGAAAGTCTAACGGATTCACGGCGAATTTAAATTGAAATCTTTCGAAGAAGGGCAACATATTTATCTCGGTTTCCCGACGGGTGCATACAGATAACCTCAATTCGAGGGAATGCGTGATATTTTTTCTGACGCAGTGATGTATCTCGCTTAGGGACAATAAATAAAAATAAATAAATATTTCTGATAGGAAAATGCCGTATTGCATGTTTCACTTTAAGTACTTTATTTTTATTCATCACGCAGACGCATTTCGGCTCTTGTTCTACACACTGCTATAATACTTAAAGAAACTGCTTAAAATTCGTTACTTGTATTCTTATGTGGTAAAGTGATTGAAATGTTGCACATTTTGTTGAGGTCACATCCTTCCTCACCCACTTCGCTGTAACTGCCATTTTCTGTGTCTAGATTGTCGTTTGTTTCTGTAAGTGCTGATAATTTTCTCGGCTTTTGGTTTCAACTGTTTTTTGGATACATGGTGATGTAAGTTTCGTCGTTTGTTTTGTTTGTGTGCACTCTTGTAATGTATATTTGTTGTGGGGTTCAGTCCTATTATTGGTGCAGTTCTGCACACTATCCTGTGCAAGTTTCTTCATCTGTAAATACCGTCAATCCCCATTCGTTTGAACCTGCTTGCCCCACTTTATAATAAATTGCCTATTCTTGATATCTCTGTGTCCTACCAAGCGATCCCTTCTTTTGGTCAGGGTATGCCAAAAATACCTTTTCTCACCAATTCTGTTCAGTACCTCTTCATTAGCTACGGGAACTACCCATCTCATCTTCAGCTTTCTTTTGTAACGTCACATTTCAGAAGCTTCTGCCTTCTTCCTGCCTAACCTCCTTATCGCCCACGTTTCGCTCCCGTACAAGGTTCATTCCAGACAAATGCCTTCAGAAAAGAATACTAAGCACTTAAATTAGTTCCCAATGTTAGCAAATTTATACTTTTCAGACGTGTTTTTCATTCCATAGCTGTTTTGCGTTTTATGTCTTCTGAACGTCAACAATCGCAAGTTCAAATTCAGAATCTGATACTATGTAAAAACTAGGTATATCACTTATCCTTATGGCTACGCAGCAATGCTGTGTTGGAGTCTCGAGCAATCGTGAAAAGTTTGTCGTGTTTGCATTGACTGTAGATACCGGTTATCAACTGCCTGCAAGTTAGCTACTTAGGTGAATATAAGTAGCTACCCCATTTTAAACTTGTAACATGCAGAAGAAAGACCTTTTTATTTATATATGTATCTCACAGTTAAATGTTTTATGCGGAGTATGTGAGTCCTCGTGACTTTGAAATCTGGTATGTAATTTCTTTATCCAGTTTTATTATTCTTGGCGTTCTTTAATGTAACCTATACAAACCTTTTTAATGTTGTTTTAGTGTTTCACTACCAAGGAACTTGTTTCTGCAGCACTGATATATATATTAATCAACAGAAAATAATTTCAAATGTCTTAATGTATAGCATCCAGCCAGACATTAGTGCTCATTGGAATGAAAGGACATGACATTATGATTTCTGGAAAAAAAAATTCAAATGTTTGTAAAGCTTATGGGACTTAGCTGCGGGCTCATCAGTCCCTAAACTTACAAACTTCTTATGAACTAACTTATACTAAAGACAACACAAACATTCATACCCGAGGGAGGATTCGAACCTCCGACGCGGGAGGCCGTGCTATCCGCAACGTGGCACTCCAGACCGCTCGGCTACTCCCGCGCGGCTGAAAAAAATAGAAAAAAATAATGAAAATCCTTCGTCACTTACCCTAGGTATCGCTTTATTAGGACTGATGACCACGCAGTTTGGTCCGATAGATTTACAAACAACATATCTTTATTACCGTATTTCTCTTGTTTTGAAGGTCAAATGTGCAAATTTCCATCAAGATAAGATAAAACTGTACATTTCGTCGAAATCCGTAAGTAGAGTATTCTCCGCCATGCACCATACAAAACTTTATATACACAATAACCTTCCTTTTGTTTTCTTGGCAAGTGCGCAAAATTACTTCCGAGACCAGAATACAAATGTAGGTATGTATCGAAGTCTGTAAGTACCCTCCGCCATCAACCATACGTAATTTATGTAAACAGTGACGTCCTTCTTTCACCAAGATGTAAATAAAAGTGCAGATCTTTAAGAACTGCAGACAATCAGAGGAACACTCTTTTTATATATAAGAAAGGTCAGATTAAATAAATTTTCGTGCTCACGTATTAATATTATGATGCATCAAAGGAGTATCAGTTCTGACGACGGGTCGCCTTTCTAGAGGATAATAGGCGTCGCATTGTAATTTTTCTCGAATTTTTAGCTATTCCATTGTATTCCTTTTAAATGTCTTAACCACTACTCTATTACAGGGAAGAAAAAAATATTCAGATCCACCGAGTCACTTCTGAGTTTTAGCGGGACTTCTGCACAGCTACTAATTTTCAGATATAAAAGTCGTATCTTAGCCTTGATTTACCCATTTTCTTGGTGCAGGATAATTTCGTGAACAACAATTTCGTTATGGACCTGGTCGGCCATATCCGCAGTTTTCGTAATATCGACAATAACGTGTTTTATGTTATGATAATTAAACTTTGGCCTGATGTTGTACTTTGATCATTGGTCAGCAAAGTATGCTCCATATTTGTGAAACTACTATTTGCTTGGTTTATAACTTATTCACAGAACATCTGCTTCAGAATTTGATATTTCAAGTTCTGCTTTCTTTATGTGCTGTACATAGCCAAGATCTCTAGCTCTTTTGGCCTTTTTTTAAATAAATTGTGTCAAAAGTTAATAACTGAACATGAAAAAAGTCAGTCCATACATTTCTCAGTGCTGACAATTGTCAATAAACGACAAGTAAACCTATTCTACAAAGCACGAATCGCCACACAACCCAATCTCACGTCAATATGCAGCATTTAGATCTATATTGAAGAGGGAACACACATTAACTTCGAAATCGAAAGCGCTAATAGAAGAAACTGATAACATTTAAACGATACTAAAAATAGTGGGTATTCATAAACTTATTGACAAACTATCGAAAAATGATAGGCTAGCATCACTAATAGAATCACGTCAATAAGAAGGGCAAATGCATCATAATTCTACACAGCAAGTCACCGTGTTCTTGTGGTGGGACTACTCTGTACCATTTTAAATTTTCTGGTACAGGTTGTTACCAGGAATAGCAACCTGGAAGAAAGTCTGTTTAACAGTATCCGATGAAAAGTCGAAAAACATTTTCGGTTACAGTGGCTGGTCATCTGCCGTACACCACATGTGCCTTTTCATTATTAGTGTAGGTAAGTGGCGCTTTAACCAGTTCATTTTCACAGTTATAAGATGTGTGCTGAAAGGTGCATATCAGATGAACATTAACAAGAGCAAAACTAGGGTAATGGAGTGCAGTGTAAGAAAATCAGGTGGTGCTGAAGGAATTAGATTGGGAAACGAAGCAATAAAGGAGGTAGATGAGTTTTGTTTTTTGGGCAGTAAAATAACAAATGATGGTCGCTGTACAGAGGATATAAAATGCAGAATGGCAATGGGTAGAAAAGCGTTCTTGAAAAAGAGAAATTTGTTAACATCGAATAATGATTTAAACCTAAGGAAGTCCTTTCTGAAGGCATTTGTATGGAGTGTTGCCTTGTATGGGAGTGAGAGATGGACGATAAACAGTGCGGACAGGAAGAGGATTGAGGCTTTTGAAATTTGGTGCTACAGAAGAATGCTGAAGGTTAGGTGGGTGGATCGCGTAACTAATGAGGAGGTACTGAACAGAATTGGGGAGAAAAGGAATTTCTGGCATACCTTGACAAAAAGAAGGGATAGATTGGTAGGACACATTCTTAGACATCAAGGAATTGTGAATTTAGCGTTGGAGGGAAGTGTGTGGGGAAAAAATCGCAGGGGAAGACCAAGAGATGGATACAGTAAGCAGATTCAGACAGATGTAGGTTGTCGTTCTTATGTGGAGATGAAGAGGCTTGCTCAGGATAGGGTATTGTGGAGAGCTGCATCAAACCAGTCTCCGGACTGAAGACCACAACAACAACAAGATGCTTCCCTCGTAAACACTCTCAACTGCACGAATAAACTGCCTCACGTCACTCAGGGGACAAGTGAATGGAATAAATCGCAATTTGCGATCAGTTATGGCTTCACTCTACTAGGTTTAGATGGAATATCAAAGAGCGGCGAATGACAATTTGTGCCCGGCAGGGATTCGAGACCGGGATCTCCTGCTTACTAGGCAGACGCGTTGACCACTCCGCCACCGAGGACACAGTGACCAACCCGACTGCAGAGGACTCTTCCCTGCACGTCTCCCGCCACACCAAATCTCCATTCGCCACGCTGTCTCTTTCCTATACCACAGTCTATTTGTTCTCTCATGCTCGCAGCCACAATACTGTATTCCCGCATCAGGGAGAACAGACCATTGAGGTATCGAGACACAATGAATTGTCGCCAGCAGTTTTGTGTCCCATCCTCGTCGCCACTTTTGTGTCCCAGCCTCGTCGCCACTTTTGTGTGTCGTTTCCGCCGGATGTTCTGGGTGTCGGTGGCCGAGTAGAAAGAGACCGACACAGGAATAAAGGATGCACGCGTGTATAGGTACGGTGGTGACCAGCCAGTGGGACAGCAGAAACTGGAAACACTAGAGTAAATTAGAACGAGATATATATTTCATAGAGACTTTTACATAGTTCTTGACTGCAGAATGCTGATACTTAGATTATATAGAGGCCTGCCTACTGAGGTTTTCAAGTGCTTATCCGATAGCCAAGTCTTGACTGGTGCCTAGCTGATTCCTAAGTGTTATATAGAGGCCTGCCTACTGAGGATTTCTAGTGCCTATCCGATATCCAAGTCTTGACTGGTGCCTAGCTGATTCCCAAGTGTTATAAGGAGGCCTGCCTACTGAGGATTTCTAGTGCCTATCCGACAGCCAAGTCTTGACTGGCGCTTAACTGATTCCCAAGTGTTAACTGGTTCCTATCTCAGTTCCAAGTGAAAGATGCAGTTCAGTGGTGGCCACGAGCGGAGTTCTAGCATAGGGCGCTCGTGGCTGACGTCATAAAAACGCCGCGCCATGCGAGCATGGCGGCGCGCGGCGTAAGTACGTGGCGCGCACTTCATACTTGTGCGACACCACAAGGAGCGCAGCCTCGGCTTGTATACAATTATATATTTATTTTGACGGTGTTACAGCGTTCAATCAATGAAATAAATCGCAATTTGCAATGAGTTATGGCTTCACTGCACTAGTTTTAGATGGTCTGACTGCCTAGTAAGCAGGAGATCCCGGGTTCGAATCCCGGCCGGGCACAAATTTTCATGCGCCGCTCTTTGGTATTCCCTCTAAACCTAGTACAATGAAGCCATAACTGATCGCAAATTGCGATTTATTTCACTGAGTCAACGCTTTAATGTCGCCAAACATGTATAATTGCAGCGGACAAGTGGTCGTTTAAGGGCTTGATTAGTGGCATTAACAAAGTGGCTGGTAGCAAGGAGGTAAGTAAGCAAAGGAGTTTGGTAGTTAAAAACATACGTGCTCTTCTGTAAAAACTGTATACAGGCCTCGAGAGGCTCGCCTGATACCGATCGGCCACCGTGTCGTCCTCCTCCCAAAAGCGTCAACGGATGCGGTATGGAGAGGGACGTGGTCAGCGCCCAAGGTTCCCGTCCGTTGCGTCGGTTTTCGTGTCCTCAGCCGCTACTTCTCAAGCAAGTAGCTCCTCAATGGACCACACAAGGGCTGAGTGCGCCTCGCTCATCAACAGCGCTCGGAAGACCCGAACGGTGACCCATCCAAGTTCTAGCCAGGCCCGACAATCCTCAACCGGTGTATCCACCGCGGCACGGGTTGGCATATAAGTGCAATCTACTACCATAAAAACAAATGTACTTCATATACGTCCTACATTGGAAAGAATTCGGATTAGGAAAACAATAAAGGAAGATCACTGTCTAACGTCCCGTCGATTTCGCGGTCATTAGAGACGGATCACACACATGGATAGGTTTGTCAGCGATGGGGAAGTAAATCGACGTACACCTTCAAAGGAATCGTCGCTGCATTTGTCTGGAGTGAGACAGGGAATCACTGAAAATCTAAATCAGAATGGAGAGAGAGATTTTTAACCGCCATCCTCCTGAATGCGGGTCCAGTGGGTTCCCATTGTGCCCTCTTACTCGGTCGTCCGGAATAAGGGATGTGTGCATAGTACTTTGTATCAAATGAACGTTTCTAAAATATCCCTCAACAATGAACTTTCCTCCATGGACGACCGATGTGGGGTGTGTCACAGCTGCCCAGCATTAAAATCTGATGTCAGTTCGCCACCTGTCCTATTTTACCACTTTCTTAAGCGCAAGACTCCGGAATTTCGAATGTGTGATGTCATCCAGCCACCTCAGCTTTTCAATTTCAATTTATTGCTACAATATTTAGACCTGTACCTTGAAACTCTAAACAGGTCGTAATAATCATTTTACATTGTCTCATACACTATTTTATAAATGTAAATGTAGTTAACTGCAATCATTTACATAATTAATGTAAATATAATTAAAAAGAAATTTAAAAGTATTGAAAATTTACATGAAAAGAGAAAAAATCAGTCTTGAAATACAATAAATTGTTCCTTGGCTTAAGTGAAGTCTTCTAGACTAATTGCCAAAATATGTTCCCGGCAGCCTCGGAAGAACTAGAGGTTTACCAACTAACAACGGCAATAACTACTTATAGACTTACTCTAACTACACTATTCTACAGCATCCCCAGAGGCATATGCGTGATTCGGCAAAAATCCTCGAGTATCACCATAACTGTGTGACAAACTAAGCATTTTTTTTTAATTTTACTGTTTTGAATTTTTTTATTTTTTTATTTATATTTTTTAAACTTATTGGCTAGCTATGTTAATATTTTATTTGATCTATAGAGATTTTGCCATTAGGATCGTCGATTTGGAATTATAGACAGAAAGTTAAGCAGTTGATTTTTAGATATTCGTTGTGCAACAGCATTAACTGTAACCCACAAGGTCTGGTCCTTACGACTGCTTGCAGATCGCAGTCTAATTGTCTGCATTCCTCTCTCCTCTAAACGGGGGCAACTTAGAACGACGTGATCAGCAGTACCCTCATCTCCACATTCACAGATTGGTGTGTTACTGCGTTTAAAGCGATGTAGATATTTCTGATATGGACCAGGGCCTGTTAATAGGTTGTACCATACCTCGAGCAGGAGCAGTGTACCGCAATCTGAGTCTAATGTCTGGGAATATAATGTATACCCGTCTTGCAGTGCTTATAGAGTCCCAATCAGACTGCAACTCATCTATTTTCCAGGCTCGTAAGTGCTTTTTATCTGTAACATGAACTCCTGTGATCTCATACACTCGATCATATTGTTCGCGCCCTAACCAGTACATCGCTGCTCTGTAGTGTACCACGGTATCCAATGGATATATCCATAGAATCACCAGCAAACACTCAACAGGTGTATTGCGAAAGGCACCGGTAAGCCTTAGAAGTACACTCTGCTGAATTCGTCGTAGTACCTTCTGTAGCTCTGTAGCCTAGGGTGAAGCGCCCATACGCTAGCAGCGAAACCCAAAATGGCGTTGAAAATAGCCTCATGATAAGACCGTACAGCATGAAGTGGTAATTTATAATCAACAGTACCGGCACGATCAATTTTATGCATGATTTTTGCCGCCTTTTGAGTAACATATTTTATATGTTCTCGAAAGTTTCTTTTTCATTTAAAAAATACCTAGATACCGACAAACAGTACTTCGTTTTTATAGATGTCTGGTCAAGCCTTATAGTCGGATTTCTAGTGAGAGATAGTCTTCCCTTCAGGAGTATGTAAGTGGTTTTATACGCAGCTATTGTTTGTTGCTGCTGCCCCACCGTTGCATCTGCACTAGCACATCACTGGTCTTTTCCTCAAGTCTCGCCCTGGAGTCTGCAGACACAACTACTAGGATTTCATCTGCATACGCAGCAACACTTTCAACAGTATTAGCCTCATCTGTAGATGTAATAGGGGCTCAATACTGAAATCCCAAAACAATGGACCATTTATGGAACCTTGAGAACAGCACTTGGTAATCTTTTTGATTACCTTACTTTGTCCACAACCCATTGGACACTACGCCCGCTACCATAATTAACAAAGCTTTCGTATTATTTGGGAACCTCCAGATCTCGGAGGCGTGCGAACGTGGCCGGCCACCAGAGATTATCAAATGCTCCACATATGTCGATCATTAGCGCAATTACGTAGTTTTGGATCGAATTTTCTACAATCTGAAGAGGTCCTTTAACCGCATCGTCTATAGATTTCCCTTTTCTAAATCCATATTGACATTGGTTCAAACCCATTAGCTCCCGATGCGCCTGCAAACGGTCACACAGCAGACGTTCCTGAACTTTGGCCAATACATTTAATAAGCGAATAGGGCTATAACTTTTCGGTGATGTCTGATCTATATCCTTTCCTTTTGTTATCACAACTACCTTGGATGCTTTTTTTTAATTCTTTATTCTTATACTTATACAATAACCCATTACCTTTTAACAAAATGGCTCCTTATATGCTACTACATTTATTACAGTACTATGCTACTTTTTCTATGTTACAAACCGCATGATTTTGTTGTTGTTTTGTTGTGTGTGTACTGTGTCGTGCAGGGTGTGCTTGTGTCTTTGTTGTATGGTGTGGAAGTCACTACAATACTAAATCCCGATGTCTGTTTCGTGTATCTCCCCCCCCCCCCCCCCTGCAGTGCTCACAGGTGTGCCAGTGAAGTATTACAGACCTACAGGTGGCCTGTGCCCCCCGAACTAAATCCGGTGGGCGTGCCCCTTGCACTGGGCTGGCCGTTTTGCACTGCAGCTCGTGTAGTTGTGTCCCTGTGTGTTCAGCTTAAACTAACTTAATCTAACTTAAAACTAGCGTCTTAAAACTTGTGCAACTAGCGTCTAACTTAAAACTAGCTGCACACAGTTCTCCTAGTCCAGGGCACGGCGGGTCCCGTCTGTAGGTGGTTTCGCCAGTTCTTGAGGATAGTAACCACAACACTCCTGGAACTTTATTTATATAAATAATATGCCTTCGAGTATAACAGGTGACTGTAAAATATTTTTGTTTGCTGATGATACCAGCTTGGTAGTGAAGGGTGTTGCTCGTAATATTGACACAGTATCAAATAATGCAGTTCAAGAGATAAGTTCATGGCTTGTAGAAAACAAGTTGTTGTTAAATCACAGTAAAACTCAGTTTTTACAATTTGACAAAAGCTGACATTCTGATTACACGTAATGGGCATGTGATAAGTGAGACTGAACAGTTTAAATTTCTAGGTGTTCATATAGACAGTAAGCTGTCATGGAAAGTCCATGTTCGGGATCTTGTTCCAAAACTAAATTCTGCTATATTTATCATTAGAACAATATCTGAGATAAGTGATTTTTCAACACGAAAAGTAGTCTATTACGCTTACTTTCACTCGCTTATGACGTACGGCATTGTTTTTTGGGGTAACTCGCCTGATGCAAAAAGGATATTTCTGGCTCAAAAATGGGCGCTTCGATCAATATCTGTTGTAAGTTCGCGCACGTCATGTCGACCCCTTTTCAGTAGTCTGGGAATTTAGACTCTGGCGTCACAATACGTTTTTTCTTTAATAAAAAACATGTATATAATATTCCCACGTGTTAGTAGCTTTCACTCGGTGAATACTAAACAGAAGTCGAATCTACATTTGCATCACACCACCTTAACACTTGTGCAGAAAGGGGTACAGTATTCTGCGGCATCCATTTTCAATAAGCTGCCACAAGAACTAAAGAATCTTAGCAATAATCCACACACTTTCAAATCTAAATTGAAGAGTTACCTCATGGCTCACTCCTTTTATTCTGTCGAAGAACTCCTAGAAAAGTTAAACAATTAAGCTAATTAATTTTTTTCTTTATTGATTCTTTTCACTTTGTCTTAAGATTGTCGTGTGCAAAGGACTACTTAAATTTTTTCTATTACCATTCTTCTGTAACAATTAATGTATTGACTTGTTCCATGACCATGGAGTCTCACTCCTCAATTGGGTCCTATGGAACAGAAAAAAACAATAAATAAATAAATATACTCACGGAAAGTCAAGCAGAGTGTGACATGGTCGCGGCCGAACCTTCCTACCACCAAAATGACGCGACTTTCCGCTTCCACGCATACTATTCAGATATTCGTAATTTATCATCAGGCGACGGACGCATTTATATCGACGTACTGTAGGTAGTCATAAAATTGTGTCATGACTCATCATTCTATATAGCTATATAGCCATGCTGGATGGCCGAACGCTCTAAGGCGTGTCTGCTTCCTTCGGAGAATCGAGTTCTCTCTTGGGCATGGATCTACAAGGTGCGTTTGAAAAGTTCGGTGAATGGTCTAAGGAAATATGGGAAACAATAGTTACAAACAAAATACTGGCCATCAAAATAATCGCCGTTGGCTACAATACACTTTCGACATCGGTTGTACACCAGTTGGAGACTGTCAGCAAACGCTTCTTGTGGAATCGCTCGAAGCACGGAGGTTACGCGATGTTGGATCTCTGCAGCCTTTCAGGGCTAATCTTTCTCAAAGACATCCGCCGATCATTCGCAAGCACCCGTCGCACTCGTTTGCTGAGATTGTGGACTGCCGACCCGAACGTGGCTCATCCTCACACCTTCCTTTACGTCTCTAACACTAACTGTTTACTCACTGCTTCAACACCATGCACTAACATTCCATGGGTCGCCTGCGCAGTTTTGCCTAATTTTAAACAATATGTTTACTCGATGCCCTATTTTGCGCTCTATGTTGCAATGACACGAGTTGTCACACTGACCCTGTTAGCTGGGTCGCAGCGTGTAGCATCGCTTCACTGCAGTGCTTTGCAGGGTAGGGGGCGATTGTTGACATGTCCCTCAATGTGTATACGGGGGCATCTCATCTTCGCCAGCGCGGTTTGTAAAATATAGGACAATACGCCGGACTTTTCAGACGCATTTTGTATGTATCGTCCTAAGCATAAGTAATTAACCTCACTCAGCTGATTGAGGATGGTTATGAAAACCGGAAAATAACTGGTGTCGCCTTTATAGACTTGACAGCCGCATACGACACGGTCAATTTACGCCTGGTAATGAAGAATCTGTATACCATTACCAGGGACTTTAAATTTACATCTATAATTAGAAGTTGTTACAGAACCTAGGTTCTCTGTGGAATTCCAGGAGAAACAAAGCAGGTGGAGGGCTCAGAAAAATGGCTTTCGTCAAGGCAGTGTACTGGCACCCTTACATTTCAATATATATACTAACGACTAACCGCTGCCAGCTGGTACGGAAACCTACATGTACGCTGATGACCGTGCTATGGCCGTACAGGGTGACTCCTTCGAGGAGGTCCAGAAAAGGCTTCGGACGCGCTAGATGCGCTCGGTCAGTACTACGCCGACAGCCAACTCAAGCCGAATCCCAGCAAAAACACAAGTTTGCGCTTTCTATCTCCGCAACAAACAGGCAAACCGCAAGCTGCGTGTCTCCTGGAAGGACACACCACTCGAACCCTGTGACAACCCAAATACTTAGGTGTAACCTTGGACAGGGCTCTGACGTAAACAGCACTGCATTAACACCAAAATGAAGGTAAGCGGCAGAAACAACATTCTGCGGAAAATTACAAACTCTTCGTGGGGTGCAAAGCCAGAGATAGTGAGAACCACAGCACTGTTTGCTTCTCAGCAGGCGAATACACGAGCAGCGTCTGGTATAATTCAGCCCACGCTAAACACGTCGACATCGCTCTGAACGAGACCTGCAGGCTCGTCGCTGGATGTCTGAAACCCACGCCAGTCGACAAGCTATACCACCTTGCTGGCATTGCACCTCCTACCGTGCGTAGAGAAGCTGCAGCCTACAGTGAAAGAGCGAGGGCTGAGTTGTCTGAGAGCCACCTCCTCAACAACATTCAGCCAGCCTGAAATCCAGACGGAGGTTTCTCAGAACAACCGACAACCTTAGTGACCAACCCGGATCTAGAGTGGACAGACGGAAGAGATCGAGAGAAAGGCACTAGATGGAACCAAAGGACGAATTGGCACCAGGCCAAAATGAGGACTGGACGGTTTGGAAGTCACTAAATAGGCTACGCACCAACACTTCACGGTCAAGAGATAATCTTATGAAGTGTGGGGATATTCTACTGTATCTAACCTCTGTGACTGTGGAGACGAAAATGTTTGTTAAGCTTATGGGACTTAACTACGGGGTCATCAGTCCCTAAACTTACAAACTACTTATGAACTACTTACGAACTAGGACGGCACAAATATCCATGCCCGAGGGGGGATTCGAACCCCCGACCGTAGTGGCCGTGCTGACTGTGACTGGAGCGCCTCAGTCACCTCGGCCACCGCGGCCGGCACTGTGGAGACGTGAAGACGACTCAGCACATGTATAACTGCCCTGAATGTCCTTCACACTGCACCTTAAAGGACCGCCGGCCGCGGTGGCCATGGGGACTGAGGCGCGCCAGTCACGGTCTGCACGGCCACAACGGTCGGGGGTTCGATTACCCCCCCCCCCAGGCATGGATATTTCTGCCGTCCTTAGTATTAACTAGTTCACAAGTAGTTTGTAAGTTTAGGGACTGATAATCCCGAAGTTAAGTCCTATAAGCCCTACAAACATTTGAACCTTAGAGGACCTGATGTTGGCAACCCCAAATGCTGTCGACGTAGCCCGCTTTTGGGCCAAATGTATATAATATTTCTGTCTGTTTGTTTATAGTTCGTAGTTTACATGTATGTATCTCTGTATGTTATACCTTTATAAACCTCTGTACACATTATGCTTCTGACACGAAAAAAAAAAAAGCATAAGTAGCTTGTAAGTCTAGGCACAGATGACAACTGCAGTTTCTTCCCATAGCGTTAGAAACATTTGAACATTAGATGAGTGTATAACCATGTGAATTTACTTTGTCGTCCAGCATTTTGCAAACCGGATTGCTGAGAAAAACTGTGTTTCCTGGTGTACACAGTGTATTTTGCAGTGGTTCAAAGTATGCAAGTAGTATGCAAGTAGACGTAATTGTAGACACTGGCTATGTCCCAATGCGTTAGATAATCGATCTCCGTAAAATCATACGTACGAGCGGTGGGCTGCTCGCCTTGGCCTACAGCCGGTTTGTCGGCCTAAGTAGCTGGCGCGGAAGTTGCTGTCCTGCAGAAAACAACAACATCGAGAAACTCTTGCTGCAGCACGCGCTTAACCTTCGTGGCTGCGACTTCCGAGAAGGTGCAAGGTTGCAGCGGCCGGGAACATCCGCCGCTTAAAAGGATGGGCGCGCCTGCAGCCGCGCCAGACGACGTTCACCTGCCGACACCATGATTCCACGAACCGCCGCACTCGCCGTCCTCTTCTTGGCGCTAGCTTCGCTGGCCTACTGTGAAGCAGGTACGTCTCACACAAAATGTGCTGCGTTGGACCTGGTGGTCTCTTCGTAAGGTTCGTGGCCGCAACTGGAAGGGTGTGGGCTCGAAAGCCAGCTACAGAACAAAATATTACAGTCTGGCTGTAACCTACATGTAAAGAGTCGCTGGGAGGTCGCTGGGAAGAGGGTCTGATTCTAAGTTCAAGCGCTATTCCCTATTAGAATGAAACAATTCTTAAAGAAGGGTAGCCTAGATCACATTTAAAGCAAAATTACTTTATTTCACTACTAGTTTCGCCAAAACTTTTTGCCATTATCAAGTGACAGGCCTACATTAAAAACTACAGTGCACTCCCAGGGGAGTGTGATAGGACCGCTATAATTTTCTATCTATTTAAATGATCTGATGGACAGAGTAACTTGTAATTTGCGGTTGTTTGCTGATGATGCTGTGGTGTATGGGAGGGCGTCGTCTTTAACTGTCTGTAATAGCATACAGGATGACTTAGACAAAATTTCTAGTTGGTGCGAAGAATGGCAGCTAGCTCTCAATGTAGAAAAATATAAGGTGATGCGCATGAGTAGAAAAAACAATCCCATAATGTTCGAATACAGCATTAGTATTGAGCTTCTTGATGCTGTCGCGTCGTTCAAATATCTAGGCGTAACATTGCAGAGCGATATGAAATGGAACGAGCATGTAAGGACAGTTGTGAGTAATGCGGACAGCCCACGTCGGTTTATTGGGAGAATTTTGGGAAGATGTACTTCACCTGTAAAGGAGACCGCGTATAAAACGCTTGTACGACCACGTCTTGAGTATTGCTCAAGTGTTTGGGACCCGCAGCAGATCGGTTTGAAGGAAGACACAGAGGCGGTTCAGAGGCGAGCAGCTAGATTTGTTACCGGCAGGTTCGACCCATGCGCGAGTGTCACGGAAATGCTCCGGCAACTGAATTGGGGATCGCTGGAAGAAAGACGACGTTCTTTTCGTGAATTTCTGTTAAGTAAATTTAGAGGGCCGCAATTTGAAGTTGAGTGTAGTACGATCTTGCTGCCGCCTACTTACATTTCGCGTAAAGATCACAAAGACAAGATAAGAGAAATTAGGGCTCGTACGGAGGCATATAGGCATTCATTTTTTCCTCGTTCTATTTGGGAGTGGAATAGGAAAGGAAATGCCTAGTAGTGGTTCAGTGTACCCTCCGCCACGCACCTTACGGTGAATTGCGGAGTATGTACGTAGATGTAGATGTAGAAAAGACTTCTCGAATTCGTGGTTTACCAAATGGCTGACCAGTAGCATAGGTGGGGGAGGGGGGGGGGTGAGACAACTGTTGGACATGTTGCTGCTCTGCTGGCAACTTCAAATCAGCTGTTGTTACATGTTCAGTGGTGGTTCTCTTGATGTTAAGTGAAAGACACACAATAATGTGTGTTGTCAAAAATAAAATGGTGACACACCACTGCTTTAGTGCCAAGCAAGCCCTCATTGACAGACAGCCAACAACTGTACACAGTAAATGCAACAACAGGAAAGAACAACAGCTGATTTGAAGTTGCCAGCAGCAATTGAACGACTTGTCCAATAGTTGTCTCTCCCCCTCCTCCCCCCTTTGCTATTGGTCGGACATTTGGTACACCACGAATTCGACAAGTCTTTTCCTGCACATGTGCACTGTAGTTTTTAATGTAGGCCTGTCACTTGATAATGGCAACAAGTATTGAGGAAACTAGTAGTGAAATAAAGTAATTTTGCTTTAAATGTGATCTAGGCTACTCTTCTTTAAGAAGTGTTTCATTCTAACCATTTAAGATCACTCTCCTACCGACAAATGTCGGCTGTTATTAATGACTATTCCTAATTCCTTGCATGGATTACGTGCTGCAGACGGAGATGGCGGCCAATTAAAAGACGCACAAAGATGCTAGACATGTGGGGTTGTTATTAAACGCACTCAATTCTGTAGCAAGGTCGTCACACCGAAATTTACAAGGTATTTTTCATCGTGTTCTTTTGGCCCACTTTAGGTTACGGTAGTAACAATAAAAGTGGGCCTTTGCGATCGTCTTTTAACGGCTCGAAATTTAAATGAAAATAACGGCTTAACCATTCATCTGACACGAATTTGTAGAGGAGAAAATTCTCTACAACTTTCCTCTCTTAAGTTTTTTTCATATCTCGTATCGTTTCAGAGATATGTGCAAAAATATCGGCGATTTTGGGATGTGTGTCTGACTGTCTGTCCGTAGTGTGTTCCCACTTTTTTACATCGAACCGTTCAACCGATCGGCACCAAATTTTACAGACATAATTGTAGGCCGGCAGAGACCAGAAGCTCCCTTTTTCAAAACCGTTTGTAAGGTAATTATAATTGCAAACGAACCGTTCATATTACACGAAAATTGAATAATCTAACTTGTAGAGGCTAAAATTCTCTACAACTTCGCTCTCTTGTGTTTTCTGCAGAGATATTTGCAAAAATAACGGCGATTTGACGATGTCTGCCTGTCTGTAACGTGTTCCTACTTTTTAGGTCGAATCATTCAACCGATCGGCACCAAATTTTACAGATATAATTGTTGGCCACCAGATACCAGAACCTCGCTTTTTCAGATATTTCGGACAAAAAGTACGTGAGTAACACCGAAAAATACCGTTTGTAATTTTAATTGTAAATCAACCGTTCATCTGACTCGAATATTGAATAATCGAATTTGTAGAGGAGAAAATTCTCTACAACTTTGCTCTCTTATGTTGTTTTTTTCTTTTTTTTCATATCTCGTATCGTTTGAGAGATATTTGAAAAACTAACGTAGATTTGACACCGTCTATTGAATTAACGGAAACCAGTCGTTTGGAGATGTCACGTGACATTCCTTGCCCAGAACTCTCTCTGGCATACGTCATCTTGCGTTGCGTATTTGACGATTTTCTTATTGTAACTTACACGTTGACATTTCAAAACAATGGCGCACTGAAGAATTAACGAAAACACTTCGTTCTTCAGACGATAAATGATAACCTAGTGTCTAAAAATGCCATATTAGCATCAGTTAACAACTGCCGTTAATAGTACGAGAAGTTCGAATGTTCTAGTTGTCAGCAGTAGTAGCCCGGCCAAGGGGCTCAACGCCCTCGGTAATAAAAAACCTGAGCCAAGAACACACAGAAAAAGAACGAACAAACACGAGCAACGCCGCAACGAACAGAACTACCAACAGAGCAAAAAAAACATTTTTTTTTTTTTTTTAAACTGTGGTAAACAACCCGTTCGACTGTAGTGCTGATGGTCAGAGGTTCGGAACCCGCCACTGCCGAAAACAAAAATTTTTCCCTGTTTTCCTAAAAGTGTTTCGGGCAATCTTATTAATTAAATAGACCTATGTTCTTCAATGTTTAGAATTGTGCATATCTAAAAATGCACCCTCCAAAATGCGTGTTTCTTATATTTCGTGAACATGCCTTGAAATACGTAACAACGAATTGAACAATGGTCTTCTGAAGCATATGCTCGTCAACTGGGAGGATACTGTAATAATGAACATTCTGAACAACGTGCTGATACAGGTAGTTTCGTGTATATAAAGGAAGTTCTAGATTTCTGTGGCAAGTGTAGTTCCTTAATGAAACGAAAGGGAAGTGTATACATTGCAACTAACTACTTCCTTTATTTTTTAAGCGTTTATTCACTATTTACGGAATATACTGAAAGTCATTGACATGGTTGCTATGGACGGTTTTAACGTAGATGATATTTCGTTTCCTGTAGTTCAGATATGACTTCGTTCATGTTACTCTGTAAAATAAAGAGCAAATATTCAATTTCAAACCGTGATTACGTTTTCTTTTACAGCTAAAATCACAAACGGAATAAGTGTGGTAACACTGAATTCCACATAACTCTAGTACTTAATATATAAACAAAGTTAAATTTACAACAGTCAATTTAACAGTATCTCCCTAGTTTATGTACATTTGATAAAGAAGTCTATGTTTACAATTCGTTGCTATGTTTTTCATGACATGCTTTCGAAACATAACAAAAGCACTTTTCAGAGAAAGCACTGTTACATTCGAAAAACTCTCAATCTTGCAGAATATAGTTGTGTTCAGTTAACAAGTGGGTGCGTGTGCGAAAATCTTTTAGGAAGCAAGAGGAAAAATAAAGTGGGGCAAAAAAATTGACAGTGAGATCGATGCTTTGCGGTCGTTTGTTCATATTCGTTATCGGTTGTTCCAAGAAATTTATTCAGCTTTTTTATTATTACATATGGCGTTGAACCAACCAGGGTATGGTCATTCGTAACCAGTACAGTCAAATAAAACAAACTTTGAACTACCATGGCAAGACAGGTGATAATATTTTAACGAAAAAATATAATGAAAATGTGGGAGAGATATTAAAATTATAGAAGAGGTAAAAGTTCAAAAGAGAGTATGTTTGTCAAAGCTGAACTCAAATATCATATAATTTTGGCAGTTTGTTAAAATACGGTCAGAAAGAATATTGCGTGTTGGGTGCATAGATATTACCACAATAGTAGAGTCGTAATCATATCACCATAATTTTTTATTATTTATGTTATTATTTTGGTCCGAAATGTTTCCAAAATTTATAAAACTACAAATCTAAAGTGGGCCGTAAAAAACATCAGTGCGATTTTTTTCACCGTGTTCTTGTTCTCTTTTTCTTCAAATGTTCGAATGTTTGTACAGCTTATGGGACTTAACTACGGCGTCATCAGACCCTAAATTTAGGAACTACTTATAAACTAGCTTATACTAAGGACGGCACAAATATCCATGCCTGAGAGGGGATTCGAACCCCCCAACCGTAGTGGCCGTGCAGACCGTGACTGACGCGCCGCAGTCCCCTCGGCCACCGCGACCGGCCTCTTTTTCATCATACAGTATGTGTCTAACGTGACCCGTCTTAATTGACGTTACCATTTCCTCGGTCGTTATACATCTCTCTTTCCTATTTGTTTTTAACTGATTACTTTTTTACGGATTTCACGCCCTCTCCTGCTGCAGGTTCCAGTCTTTCCTCGTGTTGCTACCTGAGTCACACCTGCAGTGTATAGGAGCGTAATTTAACTTTTCTCTACTTTTTTTATTTTTTTATTAATCAATTCTCAAAGTTCGTTAGTGTTTTTTTTTAAGTTCTATTCTCGCGTATTTTGTACATTTTGCGCTTATATCTGTTTTCAAGGGCTTTATTCTCGCGTATTTGTTAAGTAACTGTTGTGTAGAGTTTTCGTCTGTGCATTCAAATCTCGCCAAAGAAAAATGAACATATGTTTTTAATTCTAAATATTTAATGTATTCACCAACAGCCGAAACGTTTGTTGTTGTCCAGTCTGGAGCCTGGTTTGATGCAGCTCTCCATCCTACTCTATCCTGAGCAAGCTTCTTCATCTCCCCATAAGAACGCCAACCTACATCCATTAGAATCTGCTTACTGTATTCATCTTTTGGTCTCCCACTGCGATTTTTACGCCACACACTTCTCTCCAACGCTAAATAATTCCTTGATGTCTAAGAATGTTTCCTACCAATCGATACCTTGTTTTAGTCAAGATATGCCAGAAATTCCTTTTCTCCCCAATTCTGTTCGGTTCGTCCTCATTAGTTACGCGATCCACCCACCTAATCTTCAGCATTCTTCTGTAACACCACATTTCCAAAGCCTGTATTCTCTTCCTGTCCGCACTGTTTATAGTCCATGTTTCACTCCCATACAAGGCAACACTCCACACTAAAGCCTTCAGAAAGGACTTCCTTATGCTTAAATTAATATTCGATGTTAACAAATCTCTCTTTTTTCAAAAACGCTTTTCTTCCCTTTGCCATCCTGCGTTTTATATCATCTGTACTGCGACCATCATATGTTATTTTACCGCCCAAGTAACAAAACTCGTTTACCACCTTTATTGATTCGTTACCTACTTTAAATTCGTAATGTTTATGTTGTTTTACTGAACGACCGGTTTCGGTATTACACTAATACCATCTCAGGCTCTGTACAAATAAAGTCACAGACCAGGGTTGTATCTATAACATCATGCTCTACATATGTCATATAAAATATAAAGAACATCAAGTACAAATGACCCAACAATCAGCATTGAAGCAATATAATAAGGTCTAATAGGTGGTATAATAACGGGGTATTAAAATAATACAAGAAACAAAGTTTTGTTTTATCACGTTACGGGGGGAGAAAACGTCACGGAAATGTTGCACGAATTGGGGTGGAAATCATTAAAAGAAAGACATTATTCATTGCGCCGTGATCTGTTTGCGAAGTTTCAATCACCGACTTTTACTTCTGAATGTGAAAATATGTTGCTTAGGGAGACATGACCATCCCAATAAAATAAGAGAAATCAGATCGAAAACGGAACGATTTAGGTGTTCTTTCTTCCCGCGCGCTATTAGAGAATGGAACGGTAGAGAAAAGTTATGAAAGTGATTAATGAACCCTCTGCCAGGCACTTGAATGTGATTTGCAGAGTATCTATGTAGATGTAGATCTGAAAGATATTATTCTTGTATTATTTATATGATAATATATATTCATACAATAGAGCTGCATGTCCTCGGGAAATGACTGTAGTTTGCCCTTGCATTCAGCCTTTCACAGTAACTGCATGGTAAAGCAACGTTATTAATGTTCAATCTGAGCGCACTTTCATCAATAATGTTACAAGGCCAACTCAGTCAATCATCCAGACTGTTGCCACTGTAACTACTGAAAAGGCTGCTGCCCTCTACAGGAACCACACGTTCGTGTAGCCTCTCCACAGATACCCTCCTCTGTGCATAGACAGCACACTGTTAGATAGAAAGAATCGGGCATTGGTACTGTGAGAGAAAATAAGGCAATAGCTTGTTTCACAGCCTAGGCTTTCCTGTAGATTTACGAATTTTTGCAAACATTTCGAACAAAAGCAACAAAAATACAAATAATAAAAAATTCTGGACAATACGATTACGACTCTACTACTGGGATATCTTTGCACGCAACACGCAAAATTCTCTCTGGCCGTATTTTAACGAATAACCAAAATTATTTGAATGAGTTTAGCTTTGAACTTTTACCTCTTTAAACTTTTTTAAACATCTCTCCCGTATTTTCATTATTGTTCTGAGATAAAATATTGCCACCCTTTTTTCCCTTTTTCAAGTTTAATTTGTTTGCCTTTACTGGTTTACGTAATATCAAGTTACAATGTGATATCGCCATTATTTTTGCAAATTTCTGAAACGGTGCGAATTATGGAATACCAGAAGAGAGTAAAGTTGTAGAAAATATTCTCAACACGTTTATTCAAATTTCGTCTCAGGTGAATGGTTAAGGCGTTATTTGCAATTAAATTTCCTTCTGTCAAAAGGCCATCACAAACGGTATATTTTTAGTGTCAGTAATCTATGTTTTGTTCAAATTCAAATGTTTGTACAGTCTATGGGACTTAACTACGGGGTCATCAGTCACTAAACTTACAAACTACTTACGAACTAGGACGGCACAAATATCCATGCCCGAGGGGGGATTCGAACCCCCGACCGTAGTGGCCGTGCAGACCGTGACTGGAGCGCCTTAGTCCCCTCGGCCACCGCGGCCGGCCTATTTTTTGTCCGAAACTTCTAAAAAACGGAGGTTCTGCAATATTTGGTCCCGATCGGTTGAGTGGCGCGACCCAAAAAGTGGTAACAAGTAACAGACAGACATACACGGGCAAATCGCAGATATTTCTGCAAATATTTCTAAAACGATGCGAGAGCAAAAGAAAAAAAAGGCAGAGCTTTTCTCTGCCGTTCCATTCTCTAATAGCGCGCGGGAAGGAAGAACACCTAAATCGTTCCGTTTTCGATCTGATTTCTCTTATTTTATTGGGATGGTCATGTCTCCCTAAGTAGGTGGGTGCTAGCAAAATATTTTCACATTCAGAAGTAAAAGTCGGTGATTGAAACTTCGCAAACAGATCACGCCGCAATGAATAACGTCTTTCTTTTAATGATTTCCATCCCAATTCGTGCAACAATTCCGTGGCGCTTCCCCCCCCCCCCCTCCCCGTAACGTGATAAAACAGAACGAGCTGCCCTTCTCTGAACCTTCTCAATGTCTTCCGTCAGTCCCACCTGGTGAGGGTCCCACAAGGGGCAACAGTACTCCAGGAGAGACGCACAAGTCTAATGTTGGCAGTCTCTTTGGTAGAGCGGGTGCATCTTCGAAGCGTTCTGCCAATGAAACGTAACCTTTGGTTCGCCTTCCCCACAATATTTCCTATGTGTTCTCTCCATTCTAAGTTGTTCGTAATTGTAACTCCTGGGTATTTGGTAGAATTTACGACCTTAAGGTTTGACTGATTTATCGCGTAATTGAAGTTCAGCGGATTTCTTTTAGTGGTCATGTGTGTTACTTCACACTTTTCTTTATTTAGTGTCAATTGCCATTTTTTGCACCATGTAGAAATTTTGTCTAAATCGCTTTGCAGTTGCTTTTGATCCTCTGTTGACTTCACTAACCAATAAACGACAGCAAACAGTCTAAGGGAGCTGTTCAGAATGTCTCCTAAATCGTTTATAAACACAAGGAAGAGTATGGGACCTATAACGCTTCCCTGTGGAACGCCAGATATCACTTCTGTGTTACTCGATGACTTACCGTCAATTATTCTGCATCAAATTACAACGAACTGTGTCCTATCTGCATCATCCGCGAACAGTCTAAGAGAGCTATTCAGATTGTCTCCTAAATCGTTTATAAACACAAGGAAGAGTAAGGGACCTATAACGCTTCCCTGTGGAACGCAAGATATCACTTCTGTTTTACTCGATGACTTATCGTCTATTATTCTGCATCAAATTACAACGAACTGTGTCCTTTCTGCATCATCCGCGAACAGTATAAGGGAGCTATTCAGATTGTCTCCTAAATCGTTTATAAACACAAGGAAGAGTAGAGGACCTGTAAGGAATGAAAATATTTGTTGGAGATATTGGGTGAAAGGTGTTTATTTCATTGAAGCAAAGTGTGAGTGAAGGTAAAAAAAAAATTTTGTTTTACGTGTTATTAACTATAGTGACTGTTGTTGTAATGTTTGAGCAACATAACAAACCTGACCTTAATTGCGTGGTTCGTTACGTTAAATTCGTGATTAATGCAAGTGGTGTAGTTAAATTTTGAGAATATTAAGCAAGACAATCAGTGTAATTAACAAATACTATGGCCGTATCTGACAAACATTTCAAAAGATCACTCACCTTTCCTTTCCTTACAAAATCTCCTACAGAGGCTGTGCACACACAGATAGCAGAAATTAACTTACTCCGTCTGTGCAATATGTATGACTCAATTAGTACGCTAATGGTACTGATAATTTAGAAAATTATGAACAGTAGGATTTTTAACATCAAATGATTGGCAAGTGAGTGCAGTCCAACCACTAAAGTCAGTATCTGGTAAAATTAATTCACTCAAGCAAATAGGAAATGTAAGTAAATCAGTCTTAATTAAAGCTATGGTCTTAATTAAAGTTTGGTTCTTTATAGGATATATGTGGCGGTGGCTATTATTGTTGAACTCAGTGCAAAACGAAATAGAAAAATTATTCATTAATTCCACAGTCTGTTATCTTCTACCATCAATTTTAGCAAAATTGTCTCAACTGAATGATTTTTACAGTCTCTAACAATTAATGACACTCGCTTGATTGTAAAATTGTGTAGAAATATTATTCATGCATTATTGAGGATTGTTATACTAATTATGAGTGGTTAATTAGTTGTTCAAATAAGATCGCAAAAGTACTGTCTAATGTTCTTGTATTTTAACAAAACTTAAACATGCATTCACAGTAAATTACAACCAATAGCATTTAACTTATTTGTCAGTCCAGCGACGTGGTATTCTGCAGTCATATAAATGATACACAAATTCAAACAGAAAATAATTTTGATGGTGGTTCCTCCTTTGGCAGCTTGCTAGCAGTTCGCCGTGATGCTTCGCGAATCGCGTAATTAATCGCGACCGCTAGCGTTAAAAACTGTACGCGTGTTTTGAAATGTTGAACCTTTCGTTAAATCAGACAATAAATTGTTCATTAACTCAGCTATTTGGTTTAATTATGGCCCTGATATTAATGTACAAGAAACAGTGCATTAAATTGATTTTGTGCGCAACGGATCTTTTAAGTAAACAACTGTGACATGTAACCTTTTGAAACAGACACTGACTATACTCAAAAATTTTGACTGCGAGAAAGATATAAGAAAAACCACAAATCACTTTCTTAATGCTTGACTGTGAGAATTAATGTCGATCAGTTATTATTGAAATCCAAATCAACTATTATCTTACTATGGCACCAATAATGAAATATGTTCAATAATGTTATTCAAATCAACACTCCACTAAATCAAGTAATTATCAAATGAAGGAAGTGGGTTAATTTTCTAACTACGTAAATGAAATATGAAACAGGGTTAAGTTACTTATTATTGATAAACAGCATTACATTACCTACATAATACAACTTCTGACTTGCTGGCAAAGCAGCCTCTGCTCTACATCGGAGCCATACACACAACCCAACCGCTCTCTAAGCGAGCTGAACCACTAGTGCTACTCTCTCTCTCTCAGTGCGAGCTACAATGCTATGCAATACATGATCTTTGCCAGAGATGAAACTTTACACATATCGATACATACAGTAGAAGCGATATTATACATTTTCTTGCAAGCAAGTTACTCGATACAAAACAGGAGGCACAATATTAGACATTTTCTTATAAAAATAATTTTTTATGGACACGTTTCATCACCCCCCTCCTACCTATTAAAATTTTGTAGGGTGGGTGATGCCAATGGCATTGCCTAGCCAGCAAAATTACTGAATTTCAAGTCCAAAAATCCATTAATGACATCCAAAATTTAACAAGATCAAAACAACAGATGGAGTACATAGAAAATTTTAAAAAAAATGTGACAGTCATAAATACATGCCATTTTACAGAACAGTACCATCAAAAGTCATGCATGGAGAGGTACAGGGTGTGACAGGCATAAGCAAATGTCAAAATTTACAGAACATCAGCAATAAGTGGAATATATGACAATTATACATAATGGTAAACATAAGTATATATATAGAATTTCAGAAAACATAGTTTGACAAATGATATAGTGGAGAAAATGAGATAGCTAGAAGTAATACACAAATGAAAAAAAAAATACAATAATAAACATGAACATATACAAAGTTTTACAAAAGATATTTTAACTAATGTCATCATTCTTTAAGGAAAATGTGGTAATTACAAGTAATACACACAGTAGTGTAAGTTCCATGGGTTTACATTTTGTACAAGAGATCAGTATTTTGGGAACATAAAATGAACATTTGTATCTTGTGCACAATGTAGTCTATGTAAATTTTTAGTGCACTTAGTATAAGATAAAGTGTCAGTTTTGTATTCTGTGATGCATTTAAAATGCTATACTTTCATGGATGCTAGAACATACATGTAAAATTTTTGACTACATAGGCTTCTGATCATGTACAAAATAATGTTACTACTTCAGCACAATAGGATTTCAATATAACGTTTGTCAATCGAATAGGCACAATGACATTTCAGACTAAGTATATGTATCTATCAAGAGCACAATTTTATTTTGGTCACTGACTGTGAAAGAACCATGAAATATATCTAAACACTGGTAATGAACCTGTGAACAACGTTTGCAATGGGAGGCACTGAATAGTATATGCACACGAATAGCACATTAGCTCCTAACATTCATTTTAGGTCTGCACACGAACACAAAACACTGTAAGATTACACCACACTGTAGGCGGGCTGGCTGGTTGCATTGAAGTGGAAGTCATGGGGAAAAGGTTCTGATGTATTCCTCCATGCAATTCGACAACCAAGTGTGCTCCAACCAACAGAGCTATTAGCAGACTGCATCAGCATAGCCAAAATTAGAGCAAACTGGTGGTGGGTGGCCAAGGCTGCAATGGACAGTATTGTGTGGCCAAACATCATCCAACAAACATCTTCATTAAAAGGCCCAAAATCAGTGGTGTATAGTAACTCGTCCATTGTTCTGTGTGCATTCTGGAATCTCGTGTGCGAAATCGCCACTTCCCATGCGTGTCCAAAGTACATGAAATAAAGCATTTTACACACAAATTAGTAACATAGTCATGATATTTCAGTTTAGACTGAAAGAAAAGTCATTGATTAGAACATATCTACAGAAATATTTTCCCACAAGTTCAAGTGGTACAAATGGGGTCATGGTATTAAACCATATTTTTACATTACAAGTAGTGTCTTGAAGACGGATACATTTGAATACTAATGAGTAATTTAATTCTTATTTTAGAGTATCTACAACATTAGTGTCATTTCATATAAGCACAAGGCTTTACATACTATGTACATATTGCTTTACAAACACATAATCGTATGAAATACATTGAGGGTGCTTGTCATCAATTTGGCATGATATAACTTAAATTGACATTCCAATTACCATTAGTTCATATCTCTTTAAATTAATATATATCACTATGATGGTGATTACATTACCACAAATTATAACACTTAAATTACATAAGTTGCCATGGCCAGGCTTTTGTCTCAACTGAGCTACATATTTCATTGCCTTAAGGTATAACACATCAGGGTAGTTTCGTGAGAATATCAAAAGAGGTTCAAGTCAACAGGTCATGTCTGTGTCTGTCTGGGTCAACAGTAGGGTCAAACAAAACAATTAGTGCAAATTTTGGCACAGTACTAGATGTACATCACAGTAAATCATCCAATAACATAAACACAGACGTAATATTCGTTAGGCATAGCTGCAGATTTTCATCAACAAGATCATCAATAAAATTTGGAAGATAGTAGTAAGCAAAAGCAAAATATTTCTGTGCATTATCTTTCTAGGCGCAGTTTATGGCATAGCTGCAAGTTTGCAAGATAGATGGCTGTGTGGAACGTATAAGCATAACCATACATTGTCATTGAGCTTCATTATAAAATTAATTAGCATAGTGGTAGGGCTTAGGTATATAATTAGTGAGCATAGCGGTAAGCTTTGATTACAAGAGCAATACGCATAGCTGCAAGCATAATTAGAAATATTCATTACACATAATTACAAATAATTACAGATCATCAGAAGGATATGAATCTCACCAATCACACATGCCATTGAAGGCACAATGCATCAATATACAAAATGGTGCACATAAGCACAAAGAGAAAACACAAAAGGGCAGTGCGAGTAAGCACATAAGAAAAGAACAGAACATAGCATCATTAGCAACATAGCGATTCTCCTCATAATTGCTTCATAATCATTGTATAATCTCGTCCACATAATTACATTTATCAAACATCTTTGACTGTTACCAATACCTTCCTTACCATCATTTATCCATAAACAATAATGCATTTTAAAGACCACCATGACATATTGTGTATTGCCTTACTCATCATCCTCCATAATGTTCTTGGCTTACCAAATGCTCATGTCAACTCAAAAATCTTCTTCACTTGCTCAGAACTTCGTAAGTTATGCAATTAGTAACACAGAAGAAAAATCTGATATTTTCTGAAACATAGGAACTTGATTAGATTACACAATCAAAAATTTCCATTAATTTTATTTGTCTTGCACAGCCACAGAGTTCGTTATATGCAAATTGCAAGATAATCAAAGTTTCGTATGACAATATCCCAGCGTAGCACAGAGCATAAGTATTCAGAGTTAGAGAAAAGTAACAGTGAGAAAAAGAGGTAGATAGAGCGCACTAAGGAAAAGCGGAAGAATAGTGACACTCAGCTCGAGAACGGGGCACCAATCGCCACTTGGTGTGTCCAAAACAGATTAATGGACTCTCTACCCCAGCAAAATTACTGAATTTCAATGCTTTGCTCTTGTCTTTCTGGGGTACGCGATCTGCTTTGGGCCCGATTTGTGTTTTCGTATCGTGGAAGGCGATCACGAGAATTATCGCGTGTGCCCTCCCGACTACGCTTCTCAGCGTTATTGTTGTGATTTTCAGTCTCGCGATCACTATCAGTATTGCGTCTATCACGCCAATTAGTATCATTCGAAGTATTGCTGTTATGATAGTAATTATTGTAGCGTCCTCCGCGGCCAAAACCACCACCTCGGTTGTGGCCACGAAAACTTCCACGGTTAATGTCACGATCATGAAACTCACCGTTCTCATTGTCGCGACTTTGTTTGTAAGATTCATTAGTGAAAGAGTTATTTTTTGGTTTATCGTCGTGCTCTAAATAACGTTTAGTACGCGGCGGGCTTTGTTGCGACCGGCGATCATATCTGTTTGTTTCAAAATATCGACTGCGCGAGGAATTTTCCTCGTCTTCTTCTTCTAAGTCTTGTAAGAGATTTCTAAAGGCTTCAATATCATTCTTGCATCGTGCCGCAATGGCAATTTGACGCAAGTGTAGAGGCAATTTGTTCAAACAAATTCTGATTAATTCCGCAGGGCAGTAAGGTGCCGATAAAAATTGATTTTTGTATACTAAGTTTTGGAAATATTCCACAGGGCTCGAGAAATTTGATCGCTCAAAAGTTTTGAAAGTCGCAATACTGTTTTTAACGCGGTCTTGTGCCGCTTCCGACCAGTATGCGGATAGAAATGAGCGTCGGAAGTGATTCTCGCTATAGCACTCTTGTGCAATAGCTCTCATTCTGGTGGCTGGCTCGCCTTCCAGATAACCACATATAAATTCTAATCTGTGCTCAAGTGGCCAATTCGGGGGAAGACAATAATCGAATTGCTGCAACCACTCTTTAGGGTGCAAGTCATTCGGAGAGTTTTTAAATGTCTTGAATTTACGTACAGTCAGGAAATGCTTGTAGTCAAACGCTTCCTTTCGCCCGTGCGGCGTAAGTGAGCGTAAACTACGCACTGCGTCTTCATTGTTGTTACTATGAGGTACACTTCGTTCACGTACCAAGCGACCTACTTGGCTCGAATCATCATTGTCATTTTCGTTCAAATTTTCTTCCACATCTTCGTATGGATTTCCACAAGTGTGGTCAAATTTCCTCTCTATTCGCGCCACGCGATCATCTAATTTTCTGACCTCAGCCTTGTATTGCTGATTAATGGTCATTTGATCTTGTTTGAAACGGTCAAGGGCGAGATATTCATTAGTTTCATTAAACGGGGTAGGATGCGTTACATCAGAACTTTTGTCACTGTTATCACTGATTTGGGTAATTTTAACGGTAATATCCTCAAACTGTTTATTTATTTTATTGATCTGTTCCGTCGTAACTGACTGGAAGTTCTGCAACTTTTCAACAACTAGATTACTCTGTTGCTTCAATTGAGCGAGTTCAGTAGTTTCCATATTTTCGACTCGTGACGCAAGGCTTTCCATATTTTCCACTCGTGACGCTAGGCTTTCCACTACCGGGTTAATCTCGTCGCGAATATCTTGTCTTATTTGCTGAGATTCACGTTTGAAAGTATTGAGCAGTTGTTCCCTGAACCGATTGTTGTCCTCGTTTATCTTATTAAAACTACTTTGAATACTCACAAACCTCGAATCGCACGTTTGTTCAATTTTCTCAAGTTTTTCATTTAATTTCTGAGATTGTTCCTCAAGTTTTTCACCTAATTTCTGAGATTGTAATTGACTATTCTCAAGTTTTTCACTTAATTTCTGAGATTGTTCCTCAAGTTTTTCCTTTAATTTCTGAGATTCCTGAGATAGTAATTGACTATTCTCATTTAATTTAGAGAGCTGTGACAATAAAATTTGCATGAAATCATTTGGTAATACGTTTTCCATAGCCGTCGCACAAGTATTTTTTGTAGCAGAGCTAGGCGGAACCGATGCATTATTTTCCGCAACCACATTACAAGAATCGGAATTCTGTATTGTCAAATCCTGTACTTTGTCATTATCCATATTGTCTGTTCCCGAACTAATCTGTTCCGCGTTTTCAGACACGGTATTTACTGTCGTATTTGTATCAGTGCAGTGAGAAGACTCTTGTAAAAATTCAGTTTCTCTCCTTGCTTCATTCAAGGTCTCATTTTCGGAAGCAGTTTTAGTATCAGCGCGGACTCTCCTATTCTTCGACATAGTTAACAGAATTTTGCAGTAAAGTGACCAATAATATTTATTTTCACCTACTGCAAATTTTTTTTGAAAATTACACACAGTAATTATGAGAGAACAATAGGTTGAATCGGGCTAGTGCAACATACAATCACAATCGAGATTACGCAAACCGTTAATTATCACACGAGTTCCGCGGTACTAGAACTTTCATTACAACAAACATCAGGCAATATAAAAGAGAGGCTTGTTCAGTAGTAATGCAATTATTTGTATATTCAATTCATCTACTATAAACAATACTACACAATCTCAAGAATGGTAAGTAACAGACTACAGAAACAATTACTATGCTACTGTTGCTACAACAGAGGATGGTGCTACAAAAATTAAATTAAGAGCCAAAAGGTAAGTTGGTTAGTGGAAAAGACAAACTAACTGAAATAAGACTACGTATCTAACTACGTCACGATCCTGTTTGTGAACTATCCTGGCAGAAAGGGCGCCAGATAAAAACTGTACGCGTGTTTTGAAATGTTGAACCTTTCGTTAAATCAGACAATAAATTGTTCATTAACTCAGCTATTTGGTTTAATTATGGCCCTGATATTAATGTACAAGAAACAGTGCATTAAATTGATTTTGTGCGCAACGGATCTTTTAAGTAAACAACTGTGACATGTAACCTTTTGAAACAGACACTGACTATACTCAAAAATTTTGACTGCGAGAAAGATATAAGAAAAACCACAAATCACTTTCTTAATGCTTGACTGTGAGAATTAATGTCGATCAGTTATTATTGAAATCCAAATCAACTATTATCTTACTATGGCACCAATAATGAAATATGTTCAATAATGTTATTCAAATCAACACTCCACTAAATCAAGTAATTATCACATGAAGGAAGTGGGTTAATTTTCTAACTACGTAAATGAAATATGAAACAGGGTTAAGTTACTTATTATTGATAAACAGCATTACATTACCTACATAATACAACTTCTGACTTGCTGGCAAAGCAGCCTCTGCTCTACATCGGAGCCATACACACAACCCAACCGCTCTCTAAGCGAGCTGAACCACTAGTGCTACTCTCTCTCTCAGTGCGAGCTACAATGCTATGCAATACATGATCTTTGCCAGAGATGAAACTTTACACATATCGATACATACAGTAGAAGCGATATTATACATTTTCTTGCAAGCAAGTTACTCGATACAAAACAGGAGGCACAATATTAGACATTTTCTTATAAAAATAATTTTTTATGGACACGTTTCAGCGTCTGCGATGACGCAACCACGTTTCGGACGTCTGGGACGGTTACCGAACACGTAACGAATTTCTGCCTCAGCAGAACGAACGAATAAATGTTTCATTAAGATCAATTCTTGCTTCACTTCTGATCACTGGTTTCACATAAACTTTCATATTGTTGCACTTATAACAAATTATAACTTTCACTTTGTTTTAACTTTATTATTTATATTGTTTGAGCACTCCGCGAACCGTGTACGAACGTCTGATCTACGGCAGATACTGCTGCTTGCCTGCTCTCCCACAGGCGAGCGCTGCTATATCATAAAGTCTCTGACCTAAGGAGCCATATCGATAACTGTTCACAGAGAAATATTTTACATTGAGAAATTTAAACATAACAAGTAATTAGTCATATAGAAAACATACAAAGTACAAATAAAATAATATATACATAAACAATTACAATACAGATAATAAACAAATGACAGAAAATGTTCACAGTTAAGTTACATACATACATTGTGCATCACGATAATTAATTAAGTCACATAATAAGTTTATTACTACATATTCACTATAAACAGGTTCAAACGAATAATATGATTTCCGGTGCGCAAGAATGGAACTGGGAGCGTCGAGCGCTACTGTTCGGTAGGGTTAACAACGAGTATCTCGAGAACGAATTTACGTACTATCTGGCTCTCCGTTGCAAATGAAAGTGAGGAATGCTGTCTATCAACCGTATCGATAGTTCATGCAGTACGTTTTTACCTCTGCACACTCTTGACATTCCCGTCAGGAGTTCGAATCCCCCTCGGGCATGGATGTTTGTGCTGTCTTTAGTATAAGGTAGTTCGTAAGTATTTATGGAATTCTCTACACAATCACCCAAAAAATAAAGATTGAAAATTAAAATTAGCTTCGATGATGTCTTAGGTGGAGGTGTGTAAAGAATGAAATCGCAACATCTGTCAAGATGTGTTTATTCCGACACTACCGGTAAAGATGCATCTTCAGGTGGATGACATCTGTGAACAGGACACATCTGAACTAATAACTGTAGTCTGTAAAAGGGCCCATAAATATTTTATTTTATTTTATTTTTTTATTTTCTTTTCTTTTTTTTTTTTTTTCTTTTTTTTAATACTTGACAACATTCTTTACAAAACGAAAAAATTCTTAAAAATTTTTAAAAATGAGAATATCGAAAGTACTCACAAGAAAATGATTACATAATAATTGTAACAGCATCCAGCTTTCATGGTACCTTGTTAAAACATTCCCACTACAGGATGTGGTTGTCTTTAGATAAATAATATTCCCGCTTTATCCTTTATAAAGAAACCACTGATGGGAGTCTAAAATCGAAAAACGGATTGGGTGAGATATGCTACCCACGGTCGAGACTCTCAATGAAAGGTCAGTCTAAACCGCATGAACTATTAAAAGTGTGTCATAAGAATGTCATAAGAATGATCGCTTACCAGGAAAACAGACGGCATTTCCAAGACCGGGAAGTGATGCGACGCGGTAACTAATACGTGCATAGTCAGACTGAAGTGTCACATGTGTGATGTGAACTAAGAAACCTCACATAACACGTCGTTGACCACCAGAGGGCTCTCCCAACAAGGACAATGAAGGCTGGGCACCGCGTACAGAATATATACTACAGTTTTAATAAAATGACAAAATCCTTATAAAAATAAAAATTAAAAATAAAATATAAAATGGCCTAGTAAAATTGTATACTCGTCCCTCAAAATGTGGAACATATGAAAGACATAACTTCTGAGCCACTAGCGCAACGCTATCCTGAATACAAATAATCAAAATTTAATAAGGTGTTCGTAAGTAGTTTGTAAGTTTAGGGACAGGTGACACCGTACGTAGCATAAGCTTAACAAACATTTGAACATTTCAACAATATCGTGTTGTAACTGTTGCTGCAAAGTAACTGTTACGATTAACGTGTTTTTTATTTATTTATTTATTTATTTGTTTACTGAATACTTTCCTCAATATAGGTTGAGGAGTATTTCATATTGACCGGAACGCCGTTTCTGAGTTTCTCAGGCTTCACACTCGATAAACACGCCTCAGTTTGCTCCTAGGCCAACAGGCCTTACAGAAGACTGTGTAAAATCATGTAAGGCTCCCTCTTTAGAAAGTAAGTAAATAACTATTAAAAAAAGCTGTAGTTTTCACATGCATGGGTAATTTTTTTTTTTTTTTTTTTTTTTTTTTTTTTTTTTTTTTTTTTTTTTTTTCGTTTTCACAAATTGAAGTTACGTTTCTGGACAGCTCTTGTTTCCAAGAAAAATTGTTGAAATACATTACTCTCTCCTGAGACATGTCTAATTTTAGACCGTAGGCCCTTTTACTGTCGTCAAATCATTTTTCTAAAGTTCTTCTTCTGTGTATCTTTGAAAGTCATTCGTTATAATCACTTTCATTATTTGTACGTTTAATGCTTTTAAGTCCATTTTCGGTCTTTAAAACATTTTTATGTGATATTTTCACGTGCTTCAAGAACAACTTCTAGGCTTCTGCCAGCCGGCCCATCTCAGGCGTGGAAATACAATAGAAAAAAAAAATCGCACTGACGTGTTTTACGGCCCGCTTAAGATTTGTAGCTTTATAAGTTTTTGCAAACACGTTGGACAAAAATAATAATGTAAACAATAAAAAATTAATTAATAAGAGAATCCTAAACCCTTTTAGGAAAAAAAATTAGGTAGCGGGGGATTTTGAACCACTAACCTTCAGCGTCAAAATTCAACGTATTGCCCACTACGCTACGGCCAACACTTAGGAGTTGCGTTCTTAAATTTCATACTATTCATATCCGTTGTTAACTGATGCTAATATGGCATTTATAGACACTACATTATCATGTATCGTACGAAGAACGATGTGTTTTTCTTAATTCTCCAGTGCGCCATTGTTTGAAATGAAAACGTGTAAGTTAAAATAAGAAAATCATCAAATACGCAACGCAAGATGGCTTATGCCAGAGAGAGGTCTGGGCGATGAATGTCACGTGACATCTGCGAACGGCTGGTTTTCGTTAATTCAGTGGGTGTCAAAACTTTGTTATTTTTGCAAATATCTCTCAAACGATACGAGATATGAAAAAAAAACATAAGGGAACAAAGCTGTAGAGAGTCTTCTCCTCTACAAATTCGGTTATTCAATTTTAGCGACAGATGAACGGTTTATATGCAATTAAAATTACATTACAAGCGGCCTTTTTTTGGTATTACTAACCTATTCCTGTCCCAAATAAGCGAGGTTCTGGTCTCTGGTAGCCAAAAATTATGTCTGTAAAATTTGGTGCCGATCGGTTGAACGGTTCGACCTAAAAAGTGGGAACACGTTACAGATAGACATCCCAAAATCGCCGTTATTTTTGTAAATATCTCTGAAACGATACGAGATATTAAAAAAAACATAAGAGAGCAAAGTTGTAGAGAATTTTCTCCTCTACAAATTCGGTTATTCAATTTTCGTGTCAGATGAAAAGTTAAGCCGTTATTTTTACTTAAATTTCGAGCTGTCAAAAAACGATCGCAAAGGCCCACTTTTAGTGTTACTACAGTAACCTAAAGTTGGCAAAAAAACATGCCTTGTCGTGTGTATGCAGCTGATAATACTAATGTTCGTAGATGCTGCAACTCCTGAAGCGTCAGAGGTCCGGTGCACGCCCAACACGACGTTCAAGGACGATTGCAACACGTGCTTCTGCAACGACGACGGGACGGCAGCCGCCTGCACAGCAAAGGGGTGCGTCTCGCGCTCCACCAGGGGTGAGTCGCCTTCCCTCATCCTTTCTCAAGGTACACTGCCACACTATTACTTTTCAGTGTCTGCCTCCACGTGGTGTTCTTGGACGTCCTAAACCAGTACATTCTGGAGGTTTGTAGTATGAAACTCATTTGGCCATGTAGAATAATACATTTATTTCACGTATTTGTCGAGTAAAGTTTGCTATTTCCGAATATATATCCCCTAAATTAATGTTCCCCTAATGTTTCCAAACCTTTTTTGTGTTGATGATTACATGGAAAAATCAAATAACTTATCAGTGAGTGCTGACTGAAATTAGAGACAAAAGACCTTCATAGTATAAGTTGACTGAAAGAAGGAATACGTTGATAAGAACTGAGGCATTGACAAGTATTTGATAACTGTGGGTGGCGTGCGTTAGAAATTGGGAGAGTAAAAGGTATACACAAAGACCACGGCTGGAATAGTTAGTAGTGTTTAACAGACATCACTGTGTTGGGGTAACTAGAGTACCTCAACGATACACGAGGTACCTACCGAAGGTGCAATCACAACTGACAAATTTGTGGTTCCTCAAGAGGCGCAGCACCCTTTTCAGTAGTTACAGGGGCAACAGTCAGGATAACTGAGCTGGCCTTCTAAAATCGACTAACCTGGCGTTGCCATATGTTTACTACGTTCGGCTGAAATCAAGGGAACACTACAGTCGTTACTGTTCCCAAAGACATTCAGGTCTGCTGTATGAATATATTGATGACATTCTTGGGTAAAATATTCTGGGCGAGGACTATTCAGAAGGATGTCATCAAGAATAACAAAAAAAGCATTCTACGGATCAGAGCACGAAAAGTTCTATCCCTTAATTGGGTAGAGCAGGTATGCAGTGGGGATTCTGAGTTAATATTGGGGTCTCCTGGATCAGCCTGGAGGGTTCAGAAGAGAATGTGAACCTTTGACCGTCTGGTTGCCTAACTCGCATGGGCCATACAACAATATGGCGGATATAAACATCAAGATGGCGGACATACAAAATATGGCTGACATAGTGTATGTGGGTACATGGAATATACAACCGGTAGTTGGGTGTCAAGACTAGTGCTTTCGAGTACAACCTCTGATTTCAAGCAATAATCGAAGCCTCTCGGAGTTCTTCTTCAATAGAAATTATTTCATTACTGAGAGCTGTAATCCCAGCTCCCTTGGATGCTAGTAACAGCAGCAATCATTCCAACAGTTCATTCGGATCATTCCAATGCACATAACTCACATATTCAGTATTAGTTTTCCAATCTTTAGCTTTGAGATCATTTTCGATCTCACCATATCCATGCAGCCCCGTTCCTTCTTTAGCCAACACACCATTTTTTATCTAAGAAGGGCGAATTATCTTAGTATACTTGTAATCCCCGTTGACATTTATTGATGTTCAGGAATTTTAACTTTGTCTATATGCATTGGTGGCAAATAGTATTTTAGCATAACTGCGAAGATCCATAGCTGTATAACTGCAGGATGGTCTTCCAGCCGTCTCAATGAGTGCTTCAGAACAGATACTAACACTATGAGCATGTTTGAGGAAATGTCGTCTAATCCAAGGGCCTTGTTTCCACTTTAGCCTTTCTACATCTACATGGGATACTCTGTAAATCACATTTAAGTGCCTGGCAGAGGGTTCATCGAACCATCTTTATATTATTTATCTCCCGTTCCATTGTTTCCACTTTGGCCTTTCTACATCTACATCTACATCTACATGGGATACTCTGCAAATCACATTTAAGTGCCTGGCAGAGGGTTCATCGAACCATCTTTATATTATTTATCTCCCATTCCATTCTCGAATATCGCGCGGGAAGAAAGAACAACTGAATCTCTCTGTTCGAGCTCTGATTTCTCGTATTTTATTCTGATGATCATTTCTACCTATGTAAGTGGGAGTCAACAATATATTTTCGCATTTGGAGGAGAATGTTGGCGATTGGAGTTTCGCAAGTAGCGCACGCCGCAGCAATAAGCTGCCGTTGTTGTAGTGATTCCCATCCCAGATCCTGTATCATTTCCGTAACGCTGTCTTCCCTGTATCGTGACAATACGAAACGAGCTGCCCTTCTTTGGACTCTTTCGATGTCCTCTGAAAAAAACCCACCTGATAAGTATCCCACACTGGGCTGCAATACTCCAAAATGGACGGACAAGCGTAGTGTATGCAATTTCTTTTGTAGTTCTGTTGCATCTTTTAAGGGTTCTGCCAATAAAATAGTCTCTGGTTCGCCTTTCCCGCGATATTATCTACGTGTTCTTTCCAGTTTAAGTCTGAAGTAATAGTAATTCCTATGTATTTTGTGGAGTTTACGGCCTTCACTTGTAAACAAAGTTTAACAAAGTAAACAAAGTTTAACGGATTTCTTTTCGTACTCATGTGGACGACGTCACACTTCTCATTATTTAGAGTCAATTGCCAATTTTTACACCATACTGATATCTTATTCAGATCGTTCTGCAGTTGGTTTTGATCTTCAGATGATTTTACTAGACGATAACTGACGGCGTCATCTGCAAACAACCTAAGAGAGCTACTTAGATTTTCCCCTAAATCGTTTATGTAAATAAGGAATAGAAGAGGATCAATAACACTACCCTGAGGAACGCCCGATATCACCTCTGTTTTAGTCGATGCCTTACCATCGATTACTACGAACTGTGTCCTTTCTGACAAGAAATCCCCTACCCACTCGCAAATTTGGGGCGATATACCATAACCACGCAATTTGATTAAAAGCCGTTTGTGAGGTACGGTGTCAAATGCTTTCTGTTTCCACTTTGGCCTTTCAGTACTCTCTCAAATTCTTCTCTCAGTATAGTATCTCCTATATTCATATACTTACTCTTCCCTTCCTACAATACTCTCTTGAAGTTTATTTCCTTTGTAGAGCGCCTCTATACGTTCTTTCCACCTTCCAGCTTTCCCTTCTTTGCTCAGAACTGGTTGCACATTTGAGTTCTTGGTCTTGATACAACTGCTTCTCTTGTCTCCAAATGTCCCTTTTATTTTCCTGTAGGCGGTATCTGTCTTCCCACTAGTTACACATTTATTCCTTTACACTCTTACATTTTCCCTGTAGTCACTCTTGCTTAGCCATTTGCACATCCTGTAAATCTCATCGTCGCTTGTACTTCATTTCACCCGCTTCACTTACTGAATTTTTGATTTTATCCTGTCATTAATTAAATTCAGAATTTCCTTTGATTTCGAAGCATTTTTTAGGTCTAGTCTTCCTTCCTACCTATTTGGTCTTCTGCTACCTTCATTATTTCATATATCAGAGCTGTCCATTCATCCTCTACTGTGTGAATTTCATCTGTGTATGTCAACTGTTGCCTAAAGCTCCCTCCGAAACTACTCAGAACCACAGGTTAATTCAATTTATCCAGGTCGCATCTCTTCATTTTCTTTCCTTTCTACAGTTTCTTCAGATTCAGTCTACTATTCATAACCAATAAGATATGGTCAGAGTCTATATCTGCCCCTGTGTGTGTGTGTGTCTTACAGTTTAAATCCTGGTTTCGAAATCTATGTGTTACAATTATAAAATCTATCTGATACCTTCCGGTGGCACCAGGTCTCTTCCATGTATACAACCTTCTTTAATAGTGCGATTTTTATGATTAAATTATGTTCGGTGAAAAATTATATCAGGCGGCTTCCTCTTTTATTCCTTTTGCCCAATCCATATTATGCTATTTTGCCTTCCCTTTCTTTCCATTTGCAGTCCCACATCACAAACAGGTTTCCTTTCCCTTAACTGTCGGAATAACTTCCTTTCCTCGTCATACATTTCTTCGATCTCCTCATCATCCTCAGAGCTAGGAAAGACAAATTAATAAATGAAATTAAGTTTGCAGTACTATCTAATTTAGTGTCGACAAGTTATATTATTCCACCTGGGAAATCTGGAAACTAAAACAACCATACTATATGAAATAATAGTAACTTAACTCAGCAGTTTAGCTCAGCTATATAAGTTTAGAACAGCTTTCACAAATGTAGTAATTTTGGTATTTTTCATCAAAATGAAGTCAAGGATAGGTTTCCTTTTTTAAAATTTGACATTTAATAGCTTGATGTGTGTAATATTTGTGTAAACACTTGAATGTGTCGATGTAATTTTATTTTCATGAATGTAAATTTGGAGTTTAGTTTACTTTTTGAAAATTTAACATTCAATATGTTGGTTTGTGAAAAATTTACCGTAAATATTCTAAACTGGCGACGTTGTACGCCGAAAGTTGTTGTGTATGCAGTAAAACAGTTGCACTCTTTAGCGGCAATATGTAGCGTTATAAAACATTTAAATAAATTTGAGAAAAACTTCAGATATTTGTTTACAAGCAAAGTAATACGACAAATTATTCCATGTCGTATGATATATCCCATGGTTTAATGTGATGCAACATGCCATTCCAAAAGTCATACGATGTGACGATGTGACTGCATGCCATTGGAATTTAGGACTCATACAACCCCATTCAAGGATATTTGCTGTTACAGATGTGCCACCCCCACCCCCAGAACTCACTGCGCGTAAGTTTAAAAAGAGGCGTGCTTTTTTTACGTAAAATCGTAACGGTGCACTTGGAAGTGGTACCATTATCTGAGTTCTATTTTCAGCGCAGTTTACATGTTCTGCAATAGATTAGAAAGTATTCGATTCGCATGGTTCCCTTCTGTATCAGCTCTGGTTTTCCCCCCAAACTTTTGTCGCGTGCAGTAACATACCGGGTGATAAAAAAGTCAGTATATATTTGAAAACTTAATAAATCACGGATTAATGTAGATAGAGTGGTAAAAATTGCCACACATGCTTGGAATGGCATGGGGTTTTATTGTTGTTGTTGTTGTGGTCTTCAGTCCGCAGACTGGTTTGATGCAGCTCTCCACGCTACCCTGTCCTGTGCAAGTCTCTTCATCTGAGAATACGTTCGGCAACCTACAGCCTTTTGAATCTGCTTACTGTATTCGTCCCTCGGTCTCCCTCTACGATTTTTACCCCACACGCTTCCTTCTAATGCTAAGTTGACAATTCCTTGATGTCTCAGAATGTGTCCAACCAATCTATCCCTTCTTTTAGTCAGGATATGCCAGAAACTCCTTTTCTTCCCAATTCGGTTAAGCACCTCCTCATTAGTTACGTGATCTACCCATCTAATTTTCATCATTCGTCTGTAGCACCACATTTCAAGGGGGAAAAAATTCAAAAAATGTCCGACATATTGCGCTTCATCTTATCAGAAAAGCAATAATTAGCATAATAAATTAAGACAAGGCAAAGATTATGTTCTTTACAGGAAATGCTCAATATGTTCACCATCATTCCTCAATAATAGCTGTAATCGAGGAATAATGTTGTGAACTGCACTGTAAAGCATGTCCGGAGTTATGGTGAGGCATTGGCGTCGGATATTGTCTTTCAGCATCCCTAGAGAAGTCGGTCGATCACGATACATTTGCGACTTCAGGTAACCCTAAAGCCAATAATCACACGGACTGAGTTCTGGGGACCTGGGAGGCCAAGCGTGACGAAAGTGGCGACTGAGCACACGATCATCGCCAAACGACGCGTGCAAGAGATCTTTCACGCGCCTGCCAGTACTTTTTTTTTTTTTTTTCTTTTTTTGTTCTAATAAAACCCCATGTCATTCCAAGCTTGTGTGTCAATTTTTATCTATCTACATTATTCCGTGATTTATTACGTTTTCAAATTTATACTCGGTTAGTACAGTTAGACATTTGTCCTAATACCCATACAAACTGGCAGCGGTCGGGCTAAACAGAAAACGGTTTCTTCCACGATCCTGGCTGAGGTACGAAGCAAGTAACACGCCACAAATCACGATTCTGCCAGCCTTTACAAAGAATTAATTACAGTGTTCTTGCACTACACTTAAAAAATTACACTTTTATCAGTGCCAGAAACACTACTTACACAATAGCGATTTTGCTAATCTAGACACATTACATACTGCAGAACATGTGGGAAGATAAAAAGTAGTTCTTGTAGATTCTGAATTATTGAGAAATATGAGGCAATGAATTAAAATTTGTGGTGCGGAAGGGAATCGAACCCAAACCTCCATGCGTACTAGGCAGACGTCTTAACCGTTAGACCACCACACCACTAACTATTAAGGCGCCTTGGAATAGTCGAAGTACCCTTTCCTTCCACGTCACAAACTTTTAATTCAGCTTCTTTGTTCCAAAGATAATTGAATTGATATTTATATCACCTAATCAGGATTGTTCCACTATGTCCATTGCCGAGGCGCTATTCCGCTCCATGGAGAGCCTTGGCAGTAGTGGCAATAATCTTTGGGACAAAGAAGCTGAATTAAAAGTTTGTGACGTGAAGAGAAATCGTACTTTGACTATTCCAAGGCGCCTTCATCGTTAGTGGTGTGGTGGTCTAACGGATGCCGGGCGCCGTGGCTCAGCGCGCCCGGTCAGAGGGCTCAACGCTCTTTGTAATAAAAAAGCTGAGTAAACAACGCATCGAACAAGAACGAACAAAAAACGATCAGCGTCCGCAACAACGAGAACTACCCATAGGAAAAAAAAAAGTTTAAGACGTCTGCCTAGTAAGGATGGAGGTCCGGGTTCGATTCCCGGCCGCACCACAAATTTTAATTCATTGCTTCATATTTATCAATAATGTCTGACATATTTGAGGCGAAAATCCGTCTCAGGGGTTGTTTATTTGTATTAGATTCTTAATTACTTCATTGTTTGAGCAGGAGGAGGTACCTCGCAATTAGTTTATCTTCTTTCACCTGATGGGTGCCCCAGGTGTGTGTTCTGGGACCGTCGTTGTTTCTTATTTGTACCAATGGTATGACTTGTAGCATAACAGGTACTCGTAAGCTATTTCTGTGACGCTGGCGGTGTTTGCGTTGCAGCCGTCACGTGCACCCCCGGTACGACGTACAAGGAGCAGTGCAACGTCTGCCGCTGCGGCCCCGACGGGAAATCCGGCGCCTGCACCAGGAAGGCGTGTCCGCCGGGCACCTTCTGACGTCACAGCCACAGCAGCACGGGACTGGCTGCTCGTATCCCCGCAGCCTCCAGATAACTGCAGTCGAGTGAACGGAGCAGGCATCCACGAGTTGAATTGTATTGCGGAGCAAGTGATCGACTAGTAAAAGTTAAATGTACCTCACATGTACAGAGTTCATTAATATTGTCTCATTACTGTTTTTATTGAGGTAATAAACGTTAACTGACATAACGTAAATTCCATGACAACTTAAATTCATCTTTTGTTAAATAACAAAATAGTAACTTTCTTGAAGTGTGCAACTTCATATAACAATTGTTCACTTCAGTAATGAACTCATTACATTCGGGACACCGTATTTTCGTCGGTGGGTATCTACCCAGTAGCCCTCATCTTGATCTGCTGTTTTCCTTACAGTACTTACGGAGTGGAACAGTGCAATATAAGGTAAAGTAGCCAAATTCCGTCCCCCAGTCTTTGGCCTCTGAATACCATATCTTTAAATCAATGATTCCCAAATAATTTATATAACACCACCAACTAGGATTGCCAGTTCTCCCTTATTATACGAGAACTCCAATATTTTTCCTAATTTTTAAGCCAACTCCCGTCTCCCGTTTTTTTTATTATTATTTTTATTTTATGTATTTATTTTTTATTTTATTTTTTTTTTCTACGGGAGGTTGTATCTCCCGAATTTGAGGAAAATGACACGGATTAAGATTTAAACCTCCCGCATATTTTTCAAATTTCGCTGCTGGACTATGGTTACAACAATGATTAATCGATACGACATAGTATTATCGATACAGTTACTACAGCGTTTGTAGGGAACACAAAACAAAACACAAACACGGGGCCGCGAGTCACGTTGCGATTGTCTTCTTTATTTGTCGTTCTGCCTCATCCGAGTTACGTGAAATGGAAGAATCGAAAACTCCGCCTAAAAAGAGTGAAAAGTACTTCTGTGTATATCAGAAGAAATGGGAAGAAACTCATTCATGGGTTAATCCTGTAAAAGGATACAATTATAAGGCGTATTGCACCCTTTGAAAGCGTGAATATAGCGTATCTCATAGTGGTAATACAGACTCTCAGCAATCTAGATTTAATGAAAGCTGAATTACAAATGAGTCAATTTTTGTTACACATGGGTTGAATTTGTGAAATTTGTAATGAAAGATCGCAAACTTCAGACTGCTGCCAAAAGTGTAAACAAATATAGTTTTAAGAAAAAATTCTGTAGACCTTCAGTTTATAATTGTTATGAAGAAGTTTTGTGATTGTTCCATGCAATAAACCTGTTTTAAGATGTAAATAAATTGTGTTAGGCCTATTCATTTTGTCGAGTCGAAGTCTCCCTTATTTTGACAAAAAAAAGTTGGCAACCCTACCACCAACTAAGCCTACACATGGTATTGTAGTTTTATTGCTTGCCTGACTATTTTGGGTGGAAAAATAGGCTGTACCGAAGTAATTGAAAAGTTTTTCAAAATAAGTAGTAATGAAACCTACAGTTTATACGAACCGGTAATTTAGAAAAAATGAAAAGAAATGGAATGGCCAAACGTTTAAAAGATTAAAGTATTTTGCAGAACAAGTAACCCACAGAATTCAACGAATAGTTACGTTTCACAGCGGTGAAGAAGATCTCGTTATGAGCTGTAATAAAATTATTTGTAAACCGCGTAACTATTCGCCGACATTGGATGGAGGTTCGGAATATTTAGATTCGATCCCCGTGTAGCATAATTTTAATCAAAGTTATTTAATGAATGAAAGAATAGTAATAAATGATACGTACTAACTGCTGATCAGACTTCGAACCGTTCTTCACGTAAAAGTTATTGCAGGTTATATGCCAATAAATATTGCAAAAAGAGTGAATAAATTCAAAGATGCACTGGCAAGCCAAACGAGATACATAATTTCAATATATCTAATACCCAAACCATCCAAAGTCGTAATAGTTCGCTTTAACTGGAGACAACATGATACTTAGAGGGAGGAACTGGTAAAATAATTAAATGAATAAAAAAATGACTGAAATTAATTTTGACTGAGGGGATTTATTAATAAGAACAGAAAACAGGTAATGCGTACCTAAGTTTCCATTTTATCAGTAGATCTTGTACACAGAATAGGAATAGTCAATATTTAATAATGCTCATTGCAGTACAATAGTCCCGATCAGGACAACGCCAGACGAGAGAGAGCGAGAACAGAGATACCATTCTTCTTATACTATTATCATTCCAAGGGTAATTGTAGGTAACACTCATATTATTCTTTGAGCTTTCTATCTGTTACGTAGCCTATAGATTCCAACGAACATTAACAAAAAAACGAAGAGGTTGTATTATATTACATATTATTTGATTAAATTAGTCATTTCATTTTAAAAGAAAATTATTTATGGGGTTTTGTTATATGGTAATCTTAAAGTATTTAGCTCAAAATATATCAGAAACGGTTTGTTATCTTTACAGAAAGAAAAACTTCAAAACCAATGTACTTTCACTACACTTGAAAAAGTGGTCCTATTTTCGTCCCCTACTGATACGTCTTGTAAAAGAGATATTAACAGTTTAAAAACGAGTTAATAATAATAAAGACATGTTACCCAAAATTTATTGATATTAGATATAGGTTACAAAAGTTATTTTTTGTACAAAAAATATTGATTAGCAACCGTACAAAATAGAGAAAAGGAGCTTAACACTTTCTTCTTTAAACCTTGTATCTTAGCTACTGACAAGGATTACGGCGTTCGTATAGAAAGTGTCGGATGTCTCTGAAGAAACAGACGCAGGCACTTCCGTCCAGCTGTTTTTTGTGTGATTGAAAATGGGTGAGCAACATTATTCCGTATAGCATACTGAAATGCAATTCGCTTAAGATCATTCAGAATAAGGCCATAAAATATTTCTCCGTGTCCTTACAATAAGACACCAAATCAGTCTCTAAATTACATGAAAAAACTGGTTTTCTGCCAATAGCTGTTTCAATTAACTCTTCAGCACTGTTACCTTTTCCTTCCTTTATATAATCGTTGAGAGTTGTCCTAGGCACACTAAAAGTGCTACTCGCAGTTTTATATTCCATTTCCTTGTTCCTCACTATAGTTATTGCCGATTTCATCGCCTCTCTGTCCCACTTTCTCCTACGCGCCATCTAAATTTCGTCCCCAGGACGAATTTAGAGACAGATGGGGGGACGAAAATAGGACATCCCACCTGCCAATATGATGACATCCTACTCTACGTGAAGTAAACCAAACATGACAAAACGCTCATATCATTCAGTTAATAGCTTAACCTTAACAGATATGTCAAATACAACTACATAAAAACATTATAATAATTCTAAAAGAGCATTTACAAATAGTATTTCGAGAATTCACCTTCTGACAAATGAGAACATGTTTTCTCAAACGGCCACGCAGAGGTTTGGACGCATGAAACTTTCACACAGCTAACTGGTGGCCTTGAGCACAACTAACGAAAAATATCACCGATGCCGCCCCTACCGGCAGAACGGAGAACCTTAAGGGGACGAAATTAGGCACGTGGACGAAATTTGGCGCCTTTACCTATGTTTGTTAGATCTATGAAAGGTTTATGGCCGTGTTCCTAGGAGGAAGCTATTGTCAGTCCTACAAGATTGTGGAATGGCAGGCAAACTTCTGCAGGCAATTAAATGTCTTTACGTAGATTGTCAGGCAGCAGTTAGAATAGACGGAAAATTAAGTTCATGGCTTAGGGTAGTTTCAGGGGTAAGACAAGTATGTAACAAGTCACCACTATTGTTCATACTATTCATGGATCATATGTTGAAAACAGTAGACTGGCAGTTCGGGATTAAAATAGGTGAAAACAAAATAAGCAGTATTGCATACGCACGTAACTTACTTGTGATAGCAGATTCGATTGAAAGGTTACAATCTAATATTTCACAGATCGATCACAGGTGTAAGGGTTATGATGATCAGACTCTCAAAAAGGAGAAAAAGTGATATCTGTGGGAAAGAGATTTAAGCAGATTGAGTGTCAAATAAAAGGAACAAAGTTAGAACAGGTAGGCAGTTTCAAGTACCTAGGATGTATTTTCACACAGGATTGCAACATAGTGAAAGAACTTGAATCAAGGTGTAGCAAAGTTAAAGCAGTGAGTGCTCAGCTAAGATCTACCCTCTTCTGCAAGAAGGAAGTCAGTACCAAGACTATGTTAGCGGTGCACGGTTCTGTCTTTCGACCAACTTTGTTGTAAAAGCTGGTTGGATACAGGTTACCTTATGCTTGAGGTTGAGGTTACAGATATAAAAGAAGCAAGAATGATCGCAGGTGCTAACAGGTGGGAACAATGACAGGAGGGTGTCCATAATGAGGAAAAGAAAAATGAAATGAGCATCATAGATGAAGCGGATAGAGAGAACAGGCTGAGATGGTGGGGTCACTTTACACACATGGGAGAAGCAAGGTTACCTGGGTTCGGCAGCTTAGGGTATGAGGAGTCGAGGATAACCAAGGAGAAAGTACTCAGTTTCAGTGAAGAATGATTTTGAAGTAAAATGTGTAACGTTAGACGAGGCATCAATGTTAGCATTGAATAAGGGATCATGGAGGAATTTTATTAGGGGTACTATGTTCTAGACTGAGCGCTGAAAGGTATAAGTCTCTAGCACTGATGATGATACTTTTTCCACTTGTGACATATGCATATTATGAGACTAACTTTGTATTACATGGGACTCCGTGAGAGCCACAACCACTGAGCGGCCGTTAGATTGTTCGTATTTCACGAAGGAACAGCCATCAGTCACGAAAACTATTTTTTACTGTAGCTGTACATTAGGATAGGAAAATTTGCCGATCATGAATTGAAGTGTAACTGATGCACTGTTGGGTTGACAGAGCTGAATCTGTCATCATCAATTTCTTTTCTACTGTGAGAAATCGCTATTATTGTAATGAATATTTGTTTTCTGTTTACTTTCAAATCAACAAACGTTTATGGCCCATCAGCATGCACTGCAATCTGCAATTGTGACACTGAACCACCTGCAAGCAGCAAATTTTCTATCTTGCGTAATCGCTTAAGAGCAGTGCGAATGCGCTAAGTACATTAAAATTTAACTATCCATCTTCGTTAAAAAATTACATATTCCGAAAGAACTAAATTACACTGTACAGCTTTTTTCGTTTTTTGGTTTTTCTCTATACCTTCACTAAAAAGACAAAATTTCAGTTTGAATGTTTCTGACAGTTAATGAATTCAGTTAACTATTTCATAATTTCAGTATATCTAACAACACAACTCAGAATACAATATTTCTCGCTCAGTCATCCAGTACATACAATAAATCAAACCTATGTGTCGAATGCCCGATAAAATGTGGACAAAAAACAAACAACTACGGCAAGCGGGCCGCAAAGAAAAGTCCCACCTCAACATCCTTTATAAAAAGAAAAAAAAAAAAAAAAAAAAAAAAAAAAAAAAAAAAAAAAAAAAAAAAGGAAAATATCATATTGCTTTGTTTCATGAAAACCCTTTGATCCCCATGATCATTTCATCCTTTCTCCAGACTTCAATAAAGCTTGTACACCCACGCTCTGTTTGCCGTTTGGAGCCAAGCGACTCCGGCCCCGAAGCAAATAACGTCCCGGGAAAAGCAGTATTTCTGCCAGAGTGCACAGGAAACCAAAGCAAATGAAACTGTTGCCTTAGTTGTTACAGTCATTTAAGAGCAGAGAAATTACTATCTAATCTCTAATACACACTTCTCAATTTCATGCTATATGCTATGTTGGAGCATAACAAGCTCCAAATTATGTACCCTCGATACTTCCACATTCGTGAACGTATCCAGCGCACTGATGCTAACTGTGTAACAATTTAAATCTCTAGATCTGCAACTAGAAACAATTTTAGCAAGTGTCTGCTCTTTTTCATTAAATTTACACTTTTATATTTTCAAAGAATATTACATCATATTTCTGGCGTGATCCAGGTTATTCATATTTCTTGTTTCGATATTTCAGCTGAAAATCATTGAGCGCGAAAGATGGATTTACAGGATGATTAAAAAACATCTACAGTATTTGAGGACTTGCAGAGCTGTGCGAGTTCATAATATTCCTCGCGCAATGTCATCCAGCGATGCTACGAAGACTTCTTCGATATCTGAAAAAAAAAATATCTTCTATTTAACGAGCTTTCCTTTCCATATTTTGGGCGGAGTGTTATGAACCAAAATAAGAAATAAATGTCTGGTCAACACTGACTCTAACCTCCGAACCATAAGACCGACGAGTACTCCGCCATTTTCGGTGCTGTGAAACACATCATTCTAATGATGACCTATTGATAGATATTAACGTATTCGTTCTGCAGTCGATGGCCACTAGACATTTTATTCCTGTTTTGGTCCAAATTACCTTTTCCGAATTTATGGAAGGCAAATAGCTTGCGGTAGAAGAGATTTATTTCAGAGCACCGAAGATGAAGAACGCTCGCGGTGTCGTTTTGACATTTCTGGGAGTGGTTTCCTCGTCAAAATATTTTATACTTACTCCCTTCTGCGTGTCTTGGAAGTTTGTAAACTTTTGAACAGTAATGATAGTCTCTAAGTTGATATTATTCTTATTTCAGTAACTAACTTAGCTTTGTTATCTTTCTCCTCCCCCTACTTCTCCATTTCCCCCTCTTCCATTTTTATTTAGTAATGCCTATAGTGAAGCCATTTGAAAGAGATCAATTGGACCCATTTTCATTTAGTATTATTGGTATTACTCAGTTTTAACGTACATGCATATGAATACTTAGTCGCCTAATTCGGCACTTTGTTTTTTGTCTCTGCCATCTGTGAAGAAAATTAAAAGTGTGTCTGTTTTATTTAATGAATGTTTATTTAATGAATGGAGACAAAAAACAGCTGTATGAATATAAGGAACTGAGATGGAAAACCAGTTCTCAGCAAAGAAGGGAAAGCTGAACGGTGGAAACTTTAACACGAATTATTTACAGAAGGATGGATGAGCTGGTAGACGCCGACCTTGGGGAAGACCAATTTGGATTCAGGAGAAATGTAGGAACACGGGAGGCAATCCTCACTTTACGGCTTATCTTAGAATATAGATTAAGGAAAGGCAAAACTACATTTCTAGCTTTTGTAGATTTGGATAAAGCTTTTGACAATGTTGATTGGAATACACTGTTTCAAATACTTAAATCAGCAGGTGTAAAATATAGGGAATGGCAGGTTATTTACAACTTGCACAAAAACCAGACAGCAGTTATCAGAGTTGAAGGGCATGAAAGGGATGCAGAGGTTGGGAAGGGTGTAAGACAGGGTTGTAGCCTTTCCTCAACGTTGTTCAATTCGTACAATGAACAAGCTATAAAGGAAAGCAAGGAGAAATTTGGAAAAGAAATTTTAGTTCAGGGTAAAGAAATAAAAATATTGCGTTTTGCTGAAGACGCTGTAATTCTGTCAGAGACAGCAAAGGCCTGGAGGAGCAATTGAACGGAATGGATAGTGTGTTGAAAGGAGCGTATAAAATGAACATTAACAAGAGCAAAACAAGGGTAATGGAATGCAGTCTTAGAAAATCAGGTGACCCTGAAGGAATTCAATTAGGTAAATAATCAATAAAGGTGGTAAATGAGTTTTGTTACTTGGGCAGTAAAATAACATATAATGCTCGCAGTACAGAGGATATAAAATTCAGAATGGCAATGGGAAGAAAAGCGCTTTTGAAAAAGAGGAATTTGTTAACATCGAATATTAATTTAAGCATAAGGAAGTCCTTTCTGAAGGCATTTGTGTGGAATGTTGCCTTGTATGGGAGTGAAACATGGACGATAAACAGTGCGGACAGGAAGAGTATAGAGGCTTTTGAAATGTTGTGTTACAGAAGAATGCTGAAGATTAGGTGGGTGGATCGCGTAACTAATAAGGAAGTACTGAACAGAATTGGGGATAAAAGGAATTTTTGGCATACCTTGACTAAAATAAGGGATCGATTGGCAGGACACATTCTTAGACATCAAGGAATTGTGAATTTAGCGTTGGAGGGAAGTGTGTGGGGTAAAAATCGCAGAGGGAGACCAAGAGATGAATATGGTAAGCAAATTCAACCGGATGTAGGTTGTCGTTCTTTATGAGGAGATGAAGAGGCTTGCTCAGGATAGAGTAGGATGGAGAGCTGCATCAAATCAGTCTCTGGACTGAAGACCACAACAACAACCACCTTGGTGAGGTAGTTCACTCCCTATTCACTCCTAGTGAGACAGTCAGGAAGGTTTTAGTCGTTTCCTGAACTCAACGTCCCTCTAGCAGTCGCCTGAGGCGTTTCTTCCTAAACATGCTTCCACTACCTACAGTCTAGTCATTGGAGCAGGTCAGAGGCATGTAATTGCAGTCCATTCCAGGCCATAAAGTTGGACAGCAACAAACCTTGTATTTTTGGGGATTTGTTTTTCTGATATATAAAGTAGAAGCTAATATGTTTGACAAACTTGCAGGTGTGATATGCAAACATTCCCGCAGGAATTTTTTTATTATTTTTTTATTTTTATTTTATTATTATTATTATTATTATTATTATTATTATTATTATTATTATTTTTATACCAGCGAAAGTAACGTAATTTCATGAAATCACGCGATTATGGAACTCATAGCTCGGAAACTCCAAAGTAAATCTTTCAAATAAGTTACAAAATAAAGGCCTATTGTATAGATTGATGTAGTTTTATGCGGTACTTTTAGAATTTTGAATTTCAAGTACTTTTCATCTTTCCTCTATAAAATGCATTTTCAAATAGAAGAAAATGTATGCCACATTGTTCAGCATTTCATTTAAAAACGGTATCAGTACACCGTTTTATGGTATCTTGAATAGAGAACTGTAGGAAAACTGCGCTACACCTTATTACCACAGTCTAACACATAAACTTGCGACACTCTCTGCTGTGAAAGTTGTTGACGACAACAGCCGAATTTAACTGATTGAGTGGTATAAAGTACACCTTCGTCGTGAACAAATACGAAAATGTGTTTATTTGCAGCTCATTCTGCTGAAAGTATGTAGAATATAAACATAAGACGAACATAAATTTCTATTATGTTCTGTTCTTACCATGAGAGGCAGTTTTTTTTAACGCGTATCAATTCGGTGTGGAGTCTAACAATTCGCACATTTTTATACCTCACTCGTCTTTCTTATACGTTCACATCGTTTTCGGTGTAATTACTTTAGCTTAAAAAGCCAATAATTTGAAGATTCTTGCCGTTTGTTGTTCAGCTGTAGCAACAATTGTGTAATTGAGTACTTTGACACTCCTATGACGTTTTTCCTTCAGCTACAGCTGTACTGGTTAATTTGGTACGTTGCATACTGTAGTTATTGCCTTCGGTATACGTTTCCTACGTTTCAGCCTCACAGAATTAACTGGAATTGTAGTGAAGAATCTTTACGTTCCTGAGTAGAAATGCCACAACTTTATGCCAAACGGCAGTTCTTTTGGTGTTCCCTAGCCATTTCTTATTTTTAATAGAAAATGAAGTTATTCAGCAAAAGTCTGTAGGTTACAAGATAATAGTAAATTAACTGTCCTGTAATGTACCTGCCGGCCGCGGTGGCCGAGGGGACTGAGGCGCTCCAGTCACGGTCTGCACGGCCACTACGGTCGGGGGTTCGAATCCCCCCCTCGGGCATGGATATTTGTGCCGTCCTTAGTTGTAAGTAGTTCATAAGTAGTTTGTAAGTTTAGGGACTGATGACCCCGTAGTTAAGTCCCATAGACTATACAAACATTTGAACATTTTTGAATGTACCTTTTCGTATCTTGTCAGGGAACTCAGGAAACCTAAGAAAGACAAATGTAGAGCTATTTTTAAGTTTTTACCTATTTTTATGACACGAAATATAATAATACATATACAGGTTGTTTCACTAAGTGTGTTTGCCTCTGTAATTTATAAAATAATAGGCGACGGGAAATTTTAATGCGGTAGGTCAACACAAGAAATGTTACACTTTCTGCGGAGCTATGAACATAGTTTATTGTATCATTTTCCAAAGAGTTACAGCACAAAGATATAATTTTTAAATGGAACAATAGTTTTTTCTATCGTGCATCGGATTCGTTGAAACCAGCTGCGCCCAAATCAAATTAAACTAGATTCCTATCACTGTTAGTTTGGGAGTTACAACCCTTATAAGTTACAGAGGCAAACACACTCAGTGAAACACCCTGTGGAGGGAGACGTGCAGGTAAGAATCCTCTGCAGTCGGGCTGGTCACTGTGTCCTCGGTGGCGGAGTGCTCAACGCGTCAGCATAGTAAGCTGGAGATCCCGGGTTCGAATCCCGGCCGGGCACAAATTTTCATTCGCTGCACATTAGTATTCCATCAAAACCTAGTACAGTGAAGCCATAACTGATCGCAAATTGCGATTTACTTTATGACACGAAATATGTTCCTTAGTGCAATAAGTATGTTAAGATCAATATAATCGGTACTATTCTCCGTCATCCAATATCGTATTCAGAAATGTATCATTCCGGCCGCTTGGAGCGCAGCTGTCGCAGTGTATAACAGAAATATGTGGGAGTGTCGTTACTGTATGTGTTGGACTGTGGTATTACGCCGACTGCGCTACGCCGTGTTGCTTGCAATCACTTAGCCCTTAAGCCCACGAGTCCTTATTTCAACACGCAGGAATTGTCTTCGTTCAATGAGAACTCGCTAGCTGTAAGACAATTAGATGCTGCCTGTTTCTTGACGGCTGTGCCCTCACGTACTAAAAAAAAAAAAAAAAAAACTTTTTGTTTAACCTATACCTAACCTAACTTTCACTTACAAATAAGTGATCTCTAGCGTAGCCAAATAAATTTTCAAACGTTTGTAGAACCTATGGGACTTAACTACGGGGTCATCAGCCCCTAAACTTACAAATTACTTATGAACTAGCTAATACTAAGGACGGCACAAATATCCATGCCCGAGGGGGGATTCGAACCCCCGACCGTAGTGGCCGTGCAGAACGTGACTGGCGCGCCGCAGACCGTACTCCGTACTCACCTTACAGCCCATCCTTTCGCTCGCCAATATCGTCTCTCTATCTGTGTACGCCATATGTGTAAATGACAGTGGTATCTTCTATCCTGGTACCATAAAATGTACGAGTGTAGGTTCCAGTTGTGCCGTACGGTCTCCGCAGTACCGTGCCTTCTCGAAGTTCTAAGTTTCCGTGTCGTATCGGTCAACATTTTCTTCAGTTTCCCAAAGTGAATAGACCAAACGGCTAGGAACGCACAGAATTATAAATAATAGTAATCAACAATAAAATTAAATTAAAAAGAAGAATCTGCCTTGTTTGTCGATAACTTAATGGCGTCTATCGTTTAATGCAATAGTGAGGAAATTCTGAAACATCTTTTTACACTTTCGATATTTTTTATCGCAAAACATCCCGCAATCAAAAAATATCGAATGTATAAAAAGACGTTTCAGAATTTCCTCACCATTGCATTAAACGATGGACACCTTTAAGTTCGGCCACCGCGGCCGGCCCTCTAGCGTAGCCTTAAGAAGGCTAGGTATAGGTTAAACAAGAAGTTATTTTTTTAGTGCGTGGTGGCGCTTAGCGCCCGAATCTCCGGTTAAGAAACACGTAGCATCTGATTGGCTGACAGCTAGCGAGTTCTCATTGACCGGAGACAATTTCTGCGTGTCGAAATAACGACTCGCTTTAAGCCCCTGTTGCCGGTGTCCAGTTGCGAGCCGTCTTCCCCTGTTGAATGACGGGCGGCAACGGTCTAACTCGTCATTGCAGCGTAAGCTTGCGTATTTATTACTTAATTACTTTTTTCCACGTTGCAGATAATTGATTTCATAATACTTAAAACGGAAATCAACGTGTAAGTTTATTCCTTATGAAAACTGCATTTATGTTTAATAAATGAAAAAATTAGAACAAAGAATTAATTGTTGTCAGTTATTTGTTGTATATCTACATCAACTTAAGACATTCAGCTTCAAAATGAACCGTAGTTCACTGAAATCCGGTATACGTTTCTTGAATTACACAGCACACAGTATCGCTTTTGGAAATAAAACTAACTTCACGGAATTTTTTCTCGAAAAACAGTAATCATTTAAGGGATAAATTCATGACAGCTGGTTTCTTTTACATTAATTGGGACATGTAAGAATTGTAAATTATTTTAAAAAATACAGGGTCAATTTTATTGTTTTTCGTCCGATTTGAAATGTAATAGTTCCCACGCAGAATGTTCCACCTCAAGGGGCTGGCAACTCCCCCTCCATAGTCCCCTAACCGTTCCCTGGCCGACAGCCGTTGCTGAGATCAAGACGCCACTTTCTGTCTGAGGCTTGCGTGTGTTAAGACGCTGCACTCCTGCTTCGCTTAAACGAAGTGATTGCTTTGTTCTGTTATTAATCTGCCAAGATTCGCCTATGTTGAGTGTTCGGCCTGTATTGCTAGGTGCGGGATAGGTAATGTGGTGAACAAAGCACCCCTTCGAACTGCCTGAAATTCCAGACATATGCCGAGATTGCCGCTCGTCACACCTCCAAAACTGTGCGTTGCGCAGTGTGTTAACAGGACATTGCAACAGCATTTAGAATAACAGTATAAGGCTTCTGATTCTGCGATATTTGCCTAAACATTTACGTTAAGGCACAAAAGGCCTTCTTCGCTGCTCATTTTGAACACTCAAAGCTACAATCTTCTAATTTAAAAACAACATTTAATTTTGAACACCAGAATTACATTTTTAATTACACCATTTATTTACCATTGTACGCTATGTCTCACTCCGATATAAAATGAATGGGGAAGTAACTAAAACGATTCTTGCGACGCAACGAGAAAATACATCACAAATGTTCCCTGCTTTTCATTGCTGTGATTGTGTGGAAAGAATGAAAAATTAGACTCAAGAAAGGCATTAACTCATGTAGTCAGTGAACTGCATAAACGGACAAAGACGGTTTAGCGACTGCAGTATGTATCACGCTCTTCGTTCATCTGCTGCTACCGTTCCGTCAGTTTCCTTCTGCTCCCCCTCCTCCTCGTCTTCGCCCTCTCCCTTCCCTGTCCATCTTCCCTTTCCTCTGTCTCCTCCTTCCCTCTCTGCCTGATCTACTCCTCCTCCATTTCCCTGCTCCACTTCCCGTCAACGTAACTGTTCAAAAACAAGAAATTAAAAATTAGAAACTTACTCCATATTTAATAGTAAAGGCGTAAAACAATCACGAAGTTACTCTTGCAAAAAGTAAGCGCAATAACGACGCCAAAAGAAGTTATTTACAGACCTTGTTCTTACAATATTTTGAAGAAACTAAGTTATTAAAATGTTTTCAATTCCTTTGCTGACAAATTCATAGTGTGACAATGAAGCTTCCCAACACGCAATTGATACTGAAATTGAACTTCAACGAAACGCTGTGTCTTTCCTGTGGTACTTTTACCTTCACCACATGGTCGGTACAGAGCGTAGAAGTCGGTGTCACTCCAGTTTTCAGTGTTCGCTTATCATTACTGGACACTTTGATAAGTGATGGTGATATGAACTGAAATGATCGTAAAGATTTTCGTGGCCGGAATATCCCCATAGGTGTTAGTCTTTTTATTGACGCCACTTCGACGACTTGCTGTCGACGAAGATGAACGTGAAAATGAGGACAAACACACAACACTCAATCCCCTGTCGAGAATCTAACCCTGGTCCCTTGAATCCCCTTTTTTTCATCTTTTTCCTTCTTTTTTTATTTGTTTTCATGTCATTTTTCTATTTTTTCTCTTTTTTTAAATTTTATTCTCTTTTTTTATTATTTATTAGTCCTTGTGGAATCGTCTTTTTCTGGAGGAACCGCCTCTTTTTTCTCTCTCTCCCTTTACTTCAAATTAACCAAAACATAGACTGGTGTAACACAAATACTGGTTGCCAGGACTGTTCTCAGGGCGTACATTTTCACTTAATGGAAAAGCCACGTCCTGGAGGAACTGCCTTTTTTCTAATTTTTATTTTTTATTTTTTATGTATTTTAACAACACTTAAATGTGTCGCAAAATAATAAAATTCAAAAAAATAAAATAAAAATAAAAAAAAAAATTCTGCAATTACAGAAATCTTAAACAGTACCACTACATCCTGGTTTGTAGTTGTTCATTAATGTTTTTTATTTAAAAAGAGCACCTTCCGCTAGATTAGACGAGCGGTGGCCAGCGACGCTGAGTTATGTAGGCGGACCACGTGATGGAGACGATAACTCGAGAATAATAGTTAACAAAACATCTATTTCCTTGTCCTACTTGTGTAATTCAAAATGAAAATGGGAACTTTAATTTTCATGTTCAGGTACTGGTATAACGAATATACGGGGCCGGCCGCGGTGGCCGATGGGACTAAGGCGCTCCAGTCACGGTCTTCACGGCCACTACGGTCGGGGGTTCGAATCCCCCCTCGGGCATGGATATTTGTGCCGTCCTAGTTCGTAAGTAGTTCATAAATAGTTTGTAAGTTTAGGGACTGATGACACCGTAGTTAAGTCCCATAGACTATACAAACATTCGAACATTTTTTTGAATGTACGGGGTAAAAAGTATTTAAACCGACAAACTTTGGGAGGTTGTAGGGGGACACCAAACCAAATATTTTTTCTCTTATGTCATTTTTTCCTATAAGGAGTATTTAAACCGGTGGAGGCCGTATTAAATAGCAGGCACAATTACAATTTTCTCGCCAGAGCATTGCCAGAATATCTTGAAGACGTTCCGTTCCCTATAAGGCAACGCATGTGGTTCCAACATTACGGGACGCCAGCACATTTCATTCATCGTGTGCGTCGATTCCTGGAGCGACGGTTCCCAGAAACGTGGATTGGCAGAGGTGGTCCCTTACCGTGGCCTGCTCGAAAACCCAGATATGCTCCCTCCGTACTTGTTTGTGTGGGGAGAGATGCGTAACCTTGTTTGTAACAGAAGAGGGTCTGGTTTCCCGGATGGCAGCAGCAGGAGCAATTCAGGATAAAAAAAAATGTTCAAATGTTTGTTAAGCTTATGGTACTTAACTACGGGGTCAACAGTCCCTAAACTTACAAACTACTTATCAACTACCTTATACTAAGGACGGCACAAATATCCATGCCGAGGGGGGATTCGAACCCCCGAACGTAGTGGCCGTGCAGACCATGACTGGAGCGCCTCAGTCCCCTCGACCACCGCGGCCGGCAATTCAGGATACTCCTGGGGTTTTTGCCCGTGCCATACAGAACATGATCCGACGGTGCAACCTCTGTTTACGTGTCAATGGAGGCATTTTTGAAAATCTACTGTAATTGAAATTTGGTTGTTTTAATGTACTGTGTCCTTGTAATAAATAAAATAAAATGGAAAAGTGTTTGGTGGTTTAATTATTTCGCAGCCAGAGAAATCTTCTTCTACCGGTTTAAAATGTTTAAATGTTTGTAAAGCTTAAGGGACTTAACTGCAGGGTCTTCAGACCCTAAACTTACAAACTACTTATGAACTAACTTATACTAAAGACGATACAAACATCCATGCCCGCGAGAGAAATCGAACGTCCGACGCGGGAGGCCGCGCGATCCGCAACATGACGCTCCAGACCGCTTGGCTACTCCCGCGCGGCTTACCGGTTTAAATATTCCTCATAGGAAAAAATGACATTAGGGAAAAATATTTGTTTTGATGTACCCTACAACATCCCAGAGTTTGTCGATTTGTCTGTATCAACATCTCATATCAGAGTTATGAGAAGAGTTGTTAATGTCGTTACTTGTATCTGAGGAGGATCCAGAGTGATAGAGAAATATAATAAATGTCTAAAAAATGTACAACAGACAAGGAGAGGACCTGACATGTGGGTCGCCAGTTTCGTTCAAATTTTGCACTGGCGTTCTATATTGAACATAAAAGACACGTGTTTCGGCTTTTTGTTAGACACTCGGCAGTTTTAAAACAAATTAAGGGTTAAAGTTGATGATGGAAAACGCCTTTTCAATGCTATACATCGAAAGATCGTGTGAATCTGAGCATTTATTACTAATGTATGTGGGGTCAAAAGTTAATGACGCTCGAGTAATTAACGGTTTTGCTGTAGCTTGGGCACTCGTAAATATGAATGACTTTCAGAACACCGTCGCCAGTCGAGCTATCCAGGGCTTAGACCATCAACCCTGGTTCGAGCCTCCATCAGCGTAAATTTTTGTTAGATTGTTTTTCGATGTATTTGATAATATTCTCATATTTGTAATACTTTTTCTTGACTTATTTTGAAGTAGAGCATCAGGAAACATGATTAATTTTCAATTGTGTGTATTATCTATTTACAAGTGTTTTATTTTTTATATACAGGCAAAAACAATAAAAATAAGAAATAAGTAGAATAAAATAAAAAATTATAAAATATATTATTAGCTAAGTCCATTTACTGGCCGTCTGTTCGACTGTGTTCTCAGTCAGTAGGGTAAAATTCATCATAAAAAACAACAACACAAATATTTCTCACACCATACACAACAACTAACGACCTATTGCCACATTGTCATGTTGTCTGAAATATTGGTGAAGACAGGTCCATCAGATGGTAATTTCGATGAGTACTAAGAGCATAAAAGCATACCTTGAAATACAGGCGCAGACAACTGATGTAATGTGGCATGATTTAGAAGACTTCCAATAAAAATTCTTGACAAGTCGAAACAAATAAACGTGTAACGGCTGACAAAAAAACGTGCATTTCGGTGTCGTCCAACAGTGCAGATCGGTTGAGTATCATTATCGAAAAAAGTCGTGTTGTAGCGCATCATGTTGGTTTGACCACCCCAGTATTTGGAATTGCGGTATGTAGTAACATACTTTAGAAGTTATTTTATATTTTATTCTATTTACTTCTTATTTTTATTGGTTTTGCACTGTGTATCACAAATAAAACGCCTGCAAAGATATATTAAATGTAATTGAAATTAATCACACTTCCCGATGCTCTACTTCAAAACAAGGCAAGGAAAGGTTTTACAAGTATGAGAATATTATCAAATACATAAAAAACAAAAAAATACGCTCATGGATGTTCGAACCTGTATCCATGGTTTTACAGCCCACACCCACGACCGTTCAACAGGCAACACGTTCAGAAAGTTGATCATCCTTACGAGTATACAAGATACAGCATGAAAACACAGAAACGTTAATTAATCGAACATCATTACCTTTTGACCACATATACATTAGTAAAAAATGCTCAGCTTCAGACGATCTTTGATGTATATTACTGAAAACGTGATTTTTCATCATCAACTTTGACCTATTATTATTATTATTATTATTATTATTATTTCAAAAACTCTTGAGTGTCTAGCAGAAAGTCGAAACACGTGTCTCTTTATATTCAATACAGAACGTCGATGCAAAATTCGATGGACATCGAAGGCCCACCTGTCAGACCCTCTCCTTGTGAGATTGAATAATATCAACAAGTTGTATTCAGTCAAAAGAAGTATTTCATTCATGGTTTTTTTTTTTTTTTCTCTGAGGGCGCAAATCTGTTTCGTGCACGAAGATATCCTGTCTGCATGATGTAATATTCTGCTGAGATTTTGGTTCCTTTTCCTGCTAGAGTTTTCCAGTTTCCAGTTGAATAACTAGACGTCAAAACTGATGTGCATTGAAAATTAGCTCCGACATTTTGTTGTATACACTTATTCTAACAACAAAAGTAATTGACAATAGTTTAGTTTCTGTTTCTATAATTGCTGGTTCTACATCAGTTAAAAGTACAATATTTAACCTTTTGTACGATTATTTTAAGACTATGCATACCTGAATATATGAATTAATATAAATATTTGTCAGAGATGGGAAAGGAAATCATCTGACCCCGTTGAAAGTAAGTATCCCGGCATTTATGAAAACGACGGAAAACCTGAATATGGGTGGTTAGGTTTGAACCGCCGTCCTCCCAAATACGCCAAGTCGCTCCGTGTCTGGGGTGGGGGGGGGGGGGGCGAAATGTTCAAATGTTTGTAAATATATCGGACTCAACTGCTGTGTTATTAGTCCGTAGCTTACAAACTACTTAAACTAAGGTAATCTAATGTAAGGACAACACAAACACCCATGCGGGACGGGGGACTTGAACACCCAACGGCGCACCGCAGCACGGCGCCCCAGTGCGCACGGATAATCCGCCGTGGAGGGGGGCGGAATGAGCAAGGACTGGACGAACGCTGAGAAAAAAAAACTGGATAATTGGCTTCAGTCAGTAAGAATTAATAACTAGCGGGCACTGAAGTAATAGCAAATATTGCCCATAAAACTAAGCCGTCATTAGCTCAATGTCATTTATGTCCAGACGACAAGGCAGGGAGAAGGTGAAGACATGGTGGGGGAATAACTGGAGACGATGGAAGAGGTTGAATGCTCGAGAGTAGTTCTGGGTACGGAGGCTGGAAAACGTGGCAGGCTGCACGAGAAGGCCTGATGGTATTTCAAGTATTTATTATTGTAATTATTTTGTAATTAGCCCTACAAAAATCTTTTTTTTTTAGATATTATTAAAAATCACGCAAACTTATCTTAAAAATACATTTTTCTTTCCTTTTTCTTAAAAAAAAGAAAGAAAGAAAATTCGTATGTGTCGCATCTGATGTATCGCGATCCTTTATTAGGCCCACAACCTGTTGCATCTCCAGGTGGGTAGTTGTTATTTTGTTGGATCAAAACGTTGTAGATGTTATTCCTTTCAGGTCTTGCACGCACAGTTGTGCATTTCTGGTTTTGCTCGCTTTATTTATTTGTGAGTCATGCCAGAAACTTAGGACCTGCATCACATAATCGTGGATGGACTGTGGTAACGTTCGCAACGCGTTTTAGTTTCGTGTTTCTACACTGTGTAGAACCAGCAGTCGACATACTTCCAGTACAGTTACAATGGCGGCAAGAAATACTAGTTGATAAGATGATGATATTCTTGTTTCGACATGTGAAGCTATCATATCTGACAGTCAGTTGCTTTATTATGATCCTGTGATGTCATTTCTTTCAAGGGCATGTTACTGTAAGATGGTGCTGATCATAAAAAATTTTAGTGAAGACCCAAAACAGACAATTGTGTGAGCACAAAACATTTAAAAAAAATATATTTTCTTTTTTTAATGAAATACTGTATGTATTTTGTATCTTAATGTCACATCACCTACAACCTTGGATCTGAAAGGGTTATTCTGTACTATGTTAATAAAAAATTTAAAAAGCTATGTTAGTGCATCTCATACACATAGCTCACCAAAATACATTGTTAATGGATAAAATCATTAGGGTCCCCTATAAAAATGTGTTGTAATAAGAATTATAACTTCAAGTCGACACCTGGTGTTAGGTTCTTACATAAGGTAATAACCATAAAGTACTGCGTAGATACCATGGCCGTCGGTTGTTGTGTCACCAAGTCGTGCTAATGAGAACCATGACTTATTCTGAGAGAAGTCAGAAAATAAAATACAGTGTCATCGTTCGATTTTATATTCCTGTGAGTTCCTTCTTATCCAAGGCGAGGTATTACAGAGAGAGAGACATAACGAGACATCGAGAAATGTAGCTGAAACATAATGACATAGAGACATCGAGAAATGTAGCTGAAACATAATAGTGAAGATGTAAGTGAGGGTGTCCGCGTCGCGTGTCAGGCGCGGACGTTTCGGCCGGTGGCATCTTCAGGTGGCAGGTGGACAGGCCTTCTTGGAGCAGACGGCCCTCTCGCCGTCAGCGCTGCATCGGCACGTCTTGCAGCGCTCCTTGAACGTCGAGCCCGGAGTGCACCGCCTCTGCAACAAGCAAGTAGCAGCCACTTAGTCAGCGCATGGGGGGGGGACTGGCGCAAAGATAGCCGCCACTGGAACAGTCTAAGCTACACTACAACAATATTAAAACCCGAAAAGATGTGCGATATAATTGAACAAATTGCCTGTAGAGTGTGTTACAGTCTATATTCGAATTCCGTTAGTGAACGTTAGCAATTGCCCTAACTAGATTTCGAATATTTGTACGTCCACAAAAAAAAAAAAAAAAAAACCAGGTCGTAATTCAGATTTCGATTTTGGCCGATGTTGTAGTGATTTGTGATCTAAGCCATTTGTTATGTATGGAGCTCATTATTCTTTGAAGCGATCTAAATCAATTTGTACAGGTTCCAGCTAAGATCGCGTATTTTTAATTTTTAGGATGACCGGTTTCGACGTTACTCAGACGTCATCTTCTGATCTCCTATATTTCACAATGTCATATCTCATATGGCTTTAGCTATTACAGTTTTCCTGGTACGGTTGTACTACAAACGTGGAATATAAGCATTGATGGTGAAGTTGAACATATCATTAGATCTACACTATACATGTCCACCATGGTTGCACAAGAATTACTAAGTGACTTTGATTGATGCGTTTAATACGATTTTTTGCTCAGAACAATTAAAAACCGATTTCTACCATCCGATGTGATGGGACGGGTTTAGGTAACTAAATACCTGTACACCGAAGCACACTGAGTAGTACAGTTTGTTTAAGGTTTACTCTACACTTTACGCAGTCTTATATGGTTCATTTGTCATTTGAAGTCGACCACTATTAAATTAGGATGCTTACAGTGCCATCTATTGATCAGAAAATATTTACTTTACACAGACAGGAATAATTCGTTGGTTTCCAAAAGCCTCCTTTACGGTTTCCACAATTTCAGTTAACTTTCACAGCCCACTGTTCCCGTATTTGCTTATTCCTTGCAAACACAAGCATCATATAACAATATTTACTTCGGTTTTTACAGCCAATAGAGTAACAACGAGGCATTCTTCTTGACTGCTATTAATGATTATGTAATACACATTATTAATTACACTCAGCAAATCACTTCAAACCAACATGTGATCTTAGAAATTGCCGCGATGTTCTAAGATTTTAAGACACACCACAGTACAGAAACGCACACTGTAGCTATTCACTCACATGTAAAGCCCGTCCAATCTGGTAAAAACATGGCGTCCTGGGGTCTCAGCCAATCAGGAGCGGTCTGACCCTATACAGGCTCTCTAGTCACAGTAGAGCTGATGCGCGGCCTGGACGTTCGCAGCAGGAAACACCACCCCATGGGTACTACCTCCTGATTGGCTGTTGCCCTCGAATCAAAAATTTTTTCCTAACAATCACTTACCAAGGCAACAAACTTAAGAGCACACTGTAACGCTACTGCCAACTGCAAAATGTCCCACCTGAACTGTTAAAATAACATCTACTACTGACGCCACTACATTTGTGTGTAAACGGAAATTTACGCGTTACCACTAAGTTGTTTCACGGAATGTCAAATTACATAATTATTCTTTTATCATTGTGAATATTATATATGCATGATGGACATACAGCAATATAGATTGTAATCCATACGTAACTTTTGGTTTGCTTTTTTTTTTTTTTTTTTTTTTTTTTTTTTTTTTTTTTTTTTTTTTTTTTTTTTAATAAGTCGTTGAACTGTTAACACGTAATGTATGTGGAACAGATAAAAAAGTTTGTTATTCAGCAGCCATTCAGTTCAGGTGTGTAACGAAGAATGATTTTGTTTTATTATTTGAAAATACAGTGACATAAAAAATATTATGCATTTAATTCAAGTGTTTAGAGTTAATCCCAGATTTTGAGCATTTTCAGTATATTTGGTGTCGCTGTTTAAAATCCATTGTTGGCGGGAGGCTGCCGTCGTTATTATTCGAACCGACGGCGGACAAAACTAAACTGTTCTGACTATAATTATACTAAAGAGGAGAAATTAGAAACAAAAACTAATATGAAAATTATTTTCTATAGCAGTTTCAAATTATTACTGCATTCATCAGTTGCGTAAGTATTGTGTGTTGATATGATCTCCAGTGAGTAGTGAATTTGTCTATATGATATAAAGTGTCAAAATTTCAAAAGAAATCACGTCTGACATTTATGACAGATCTATTCTTGAAACTTTCTGTGGTGTTCGACCTAGTTGCGTGTAGGTCGAAGACTGTACAATTACTAGAGTCTCAGAGCCCAGATTATACTATTTCAAAGCTAGGAAAGCTAGGAGAGCTGAAAGGAAATAATCCGTATTTTTATTACTTGAATTTAGTCTCCATATTCCATGAACAGTGTTTTAATTGGATTTTGGTGGTCAATTTTTAGTTACATGTCACAGTTAACTATCAGTTATAATTCGATGAACTGCTTTTAAGTCAAAATAGTTTAATGAAATACTGTAGACCTTCACGAATTTATGTTTGAGCAGGTACACGTCAAGTACAGTAATACTTCTACACCACTACAACAGTTTTATTCTTATGCACTAACACAAGCAACAGATAAAAAAAAACACACACATGCACAGCATATACACACGGACACTACACAACCAATCACCGCCTTACATGATGACGTTGGTATCAGATAACCGAAAATTCACAGTACAGGGCAAACATTCAGCAGCATCCAACAGTTACCCACCCTGAAGAGGACGACAACATAGTGGTGGAAACGTCGGAAATTCCTTTGCTGTTTTAAAAATTGCTGTAATCAAAATGACATCGGCCGTAGAAGCTTACGATCTTACAAAAATGATGCTATTTTTCTTCTGTCATACGTTTTTCCCCTTAACCGCTAATATTCCGTTGCAATTTGACGTCATTTTGAGCAGTGGTGTTATTTTTATATATTCCAATATATTTTAATATTCATAGAATATATGACATCAACTGCGATTGGGCAAAGCTGAAAATGTGTACCCAGCCGGGATTCGAACCCGGGTCTCCTGCTTTCTAGGCAGTTGCGCTGATCCCTACACCACTGGGGACACAGTGATCACCGCACTTGCCTCCCGTCAGATACAAATTCCCAGCTTCGCCCTGCCCACAGTACTCAAACTCGTAGTTATGAACTAATTCCCGTAAGAGTAAGGGCTTCAAATTTGCCCACCCCTCCCCACTAACGATAGGATCATTGCCCGTCACCGGCATATTATATATATATACATGTGGCGTCTGTTCCGAAAGAACAGACGTCACTTCTGATCCTGCAGTTGTTATTATTTAATATTCATAGAATATATGACATCAACTGCGATTGGACAAAGCTGAAAATGTGTACCCAGCTGGGATTCGAACCCGGGTCTCCTGCTTTCTAGGCAGTTGGGCTGACTCCTACACCACTGGGGACACAGTGATCACCGCACCTGCAAGGACTACCTAGGCACGCCGCCCGTCAGATACAAATTCCCAGCTTCACCCTGCCCACAGTACTCAAGAATTGTTTTTTTATATTCCCGTTCATTTAATACCATTTTTTTTTTTTTTTTTTTTTTTTTTTTTTTTTTTTTTTTTTTTTTTTTTTGGGATATAGTTGTCATGAGACTGAGTCACAGCTCAGAGTGGCAAGGTTTAACTAGTTTTTTTTGTTTTTCTTGAAATTGTTTACTTCTGAACATTTACCGTTTCTTTCAGTCGCCCTGTATAAAGCTGTCGCATACAGACTGAAAGTTCGGGTATTTGGAAATTTAGATATAATTGAGGTGAAACAAGGGATGATTTTTTTTTCTTTTAATATCTAGCTAATAAGCACATTCTATTGTTATAGCATTTCAGCTAAATCTATGAACATTTTATAATATGAAGAAGGCGCGCCTGAGCAGAGCGGCCACTGACCTCTCTTGCCGATACAGCCCCTGCGCGTGCACGCCCAGACGCCGGTGGGGGTGCAGAAGCACGAGTTGCACGCCTGCATGCGCCGCTGCCCCGGGAAGCACCCTGCAACAAAATGTTCAAATGTTTGTTAAGCTTATGGGACTTAACTACGGGGTCATGAGTCCCTAAACTTACACACTACTTATGAACTACCTTATACTAAAGACAGCACAAATATCCATGCCCGAGGGGGGATTCGAACCCCCGACCGTAGTGGCCGTGCAGACCGTGACTGAAGCGCCTCAGTATCCTCGGCCACCCCGGCCGGCCACCCTGCAACACCACGTAGCGCTGCTGGTCAAGGGTACAACGTTACGACATCCAACACATTAATTCTTATGAACATTGTGATGAGAATGTTTGGTGTCTTTGGTGTATACTTATTTTATTGTCTGTGATTATTTATGTAAACTACATAATACAGGGTGTCCAGTGGCGAAGCTATGTCACCAAGGGCCCAGGGGCAAGAATGACTTTGGGGCCCTCTTTAAACTGAAAATATACAGATGCAAAACTACATCATTAGCTCCTTACCGCCCACTGGAAGACATAATAAGGCAAACCTAAATACTACTAAGTAAATTGTTATGTGTCACGCAGCACATAACATTTAATCTTATTCTCTAATATAATAACTGTGAAAGTTTCTTTGTTTGTTATGCTTTAACGCAAAAATTACTGGGTGGATTTGGATGAAATTTTGTAGAGCGATAGAGTTGGACCTGGGTAGGACAAACAGATAAAACGACCCCATCGGATAGTTCCCGAAGTTGTCCCATACAAGGTGAATGAAGTCGCAGGCAAAAGTTAGTAAAAAAAAAAGTATTACTCAAACACGAAAACATGGCACCCTCCCGCGAAGCAAACTGGTAACAGTCAAGTCAGGAGACTAAGGCGCCATGGCACCATGGCAACTCCGACTTCGACTGACAATACACTAACGGTGCAGGGTCCACGTCTTAGCGGACAAGCAATAGACCTTGTTATGTTTATTTCTGAGGTGGGAATAATTTTTGGATTTCACTTCTTGCGTTTGAGGCAGAGCGTACATTATACGATGTAATTGGGGGACATGGATGTTCGGAAAACCGATTATTCGGATAATCCAACTGTGCAATTATATTTGCCAATAAGAAGTACTGTACACTCAATGTATTTATACAGTATTTGGAGGCGTGTGATCAGTCGCAATGTGCTAACCGGCACGACGCAACTTTGATGCTGCCGCTACTTGTGCTGCTACGCCGACTGAAGTCTGCAGAATGTTGTACACAGCAACTAGTGGCTTGGCCGGAGCCCCTGGAGCTTGGGGGCCCCGGGGCACTGCCCCGCCTAGCCCTATGATAGCTACGCCACTGAGGGTGTCCCAAAACGAATGACCCAATTTTAACTTGTAATAATATTGAGACAAATGTCACACCGCTAGATGTAATCGGTCTAGAGTTTCAGGAAAAATACGCTAGATGTCGCTACAGGCATTGTATATAAACAACATAGAGAGGCTATAGGCGAGCTACAGCGCTTTGGGTGGTAGCACTAAGCAACATTGGCACTGGGCGCCATATTTGAGAACATCAGTTTAAAGAAACAAAGTGAGCAGACGCTTCCGTTAGTAATCTAAATTGACGTGTAAGCGCTATTATTAGTGGTAAATCATGCCCAATGTATGTTCGACGTACAACTGCAGCAAACACAGTGTAAAACTGTTGGAATATCATCCATAATGAAAGAGATATGCAATTATATAGGACGTTGTGTATCAGCGTGTATTTGGCTATAAACATTCATTATACTTAACTTTCGCATTTACCAAATTTCAAAATTATGGCCACTGCAAGCAACGTATTTCAAAATTATGTTTACTTCACGACCATCAAAAAGCTAGGCAGATGACGGTTGTATTTGGTGTGTTTTAATGTAATGATAGTTGTCTATATAGTGTAAAATAGCGTTTTAACCATTGGGTAAGTAGTCTAAAATTATAAATGTAATTAAATGTTTGGTTTATTGGTGTAAAATTTCAAGGTCGATGCGGCGACGGGCGCGCTTTGGAAGAGGTGGCATCGTGTGAGGTGTACGAGACTTACCTGGTTAGAAACCACGATGAATTGTGCGAGTCATGAAGAGTTTTGAAGTCAGTTATTAAGGCAAACAACTTGGCTCCATTGTTGTCAATTTATCGTCCAGCTGAATTACTAGAGCGCAATTAGAGCAAAAGCCATGATTGCATCACGGTTTCTAATAAATGCGTTACAAGTGAACGTTGTTAATCCACCTATAAGATAAGCTATTACTGTCATTTATGGATCAGGGTAATTTTCATCGTGTTATGCAATAATAATATTGTTAAATTTAAATTTGTGTTCTTTTGACTTTTTTGCTGCACTGAGGATGGTCAGACACTGACCGAAATCAATCCGTATTGTATATAAAAAAATAAATATTTCAATGCGGCAAAAGCTGGTTCCTGCAATTTTAATATATTGTTAGCACCCACTCAGATATGGAGACATGACCGTCATAATAATATAAGAGAAATCAGACCGAAAACAAAGATTTAGGAGTTCCTTTCTTCCGCGTGCTATTAGAGAGTGGCACTATAGAGAAATATCATAAAAGTGGTTCGATGAACCCTCTGCCATGCACTTCGATTTGCAGAGTATCCATGCAGATGTAGATGTAGATGAATCTGATCATCATATTCGTTCCTTTGTCTTCCACACACTTCCCTCCATTGTTAACTTTACGATTCCTTCATGTCTAAGAATGTTTCCTACCAATCGAGCCCTTCTTTTAGTGAAGGTATGTCAAAAATTCCTCTTCTCCCCAGTTGCGTTGAATAATTCACGCGGGAAACAGGAACACCTAAATCTTTCTGTTTTCGATCTGATATCTCTTATTATCATGGTCACGTCTTCCTATGCAGGTGGGTGCTAACAACATATGTTCGCATTCTGAAGAGATGGTTGGTGTAAGGAATTCCGCAAACAGATTTCATCGCAACAAATAACGCATTTCTTGTAATGATTTCCACCCCAACTCGTGCATCATTTCCGTTACACTCTTTCCCCTATATCGCGATAATACAAAACGATTTACTTTCTCTAAATCGTTCGTCAGTTCCACCTGGTATGGATCCCACAATGCGCAGCAATACTCCAAAATAGGACGCATAAGTGTGGTGTATGCAGTTTCTTTAATAGAACTGTTACATCTTCTAAGTGTTCTGCCAAGGAAACGTAGTCTTTGGTTCGCCTTTCGTACAATATTTTCCACATTTTTTTTTTTTTTTTTTTTTTTTTTCTTCAATTTAAGGTGTTTGTTACTCCTAGGTATTTAGTTGAATTTACGGCCTGTAGTTTTGATTTATCGTGTGAATGAAGTTTAACGGGCTTCTTTTAGTGATCATATGGATGACTCCACACTTCTCATTATTAAGGGTCAATTGCCACTTTTGTACCATGCAGATATCTTATCTAAATCATTCTGCAGTTGCTTTTGATCTCCTGGTGACTTTACTAAACGATAAATGACAGCATCATCTGCGAACAGTCTAAGAGAGCTACTTATATTGTCTCCTAAATCGTTTATAAAAGTAAGGAACAGTAAGGACCCTATAACACTTTCCCGGGGAAGGCTAGATATCACTTCTGTGCTACTCGATGACTTACCGTCAATTAAAACGTACTGTCTCTTTTCTGACAGGAAATCACGAATCAAATTGCACAACTGTGGCGATATTCCATAAGCACTCAATTTGATTAGAAGACGCTTGTGAGGTACAGTGTCGAAAGTCTTTCGGAAATCTGGAAACACGGAATCTGACATCCCTTATCGATAGAACTCATCACATCTATAGGATAATAGGTCGTTCTCTTTGAGGTAGTTCATAATACTTGAGGAAAGTATATGCTCTAAAATCCTGCTGCAAACCGACGTCAATAATATAGGCCTGTAATTTTGGGGATCACTCCTATTGCCTTTCTTGAATATTGGAGTGACCTGCGCGCTGCCCACTCTTTGGGTACGCAACGTTGCTAAGCGAGAGGTTGTATATGATAGGTATGGGGTTATTGCATTAGCATACTCTGAAAGGAATCTAATTGATATACAGTCAGGACCGGGAGAGTTACTAAATGATTTAAGTTGTTTTGATAGTTCAGGGATATTTACTTCTAAATTACGCATGGTAGAAGCTGTTCTTGATATATAAATTCTGGAGTATTTGTTTCGTCTCATCTAGCGAAGGAATTTCGGAAAGTTGCGTTAAGCAATTCAGTAGCATCACCATTTCTATCGTGTAATGACAGTATTGTTTGTGTTTTGTCGCTAGTACACTTTACATACTACCTGAATTACTTAGGATCCTCTACCAAATTACGTGGTGAGCTTCTCTCGTTTGAAATTCGAGCTAAATTTGTAGTTTCTGTAAAAGATTGCCCGTCTTGGGGATTTTTTGTGCGTTTAAATTTTTATCTGCTTTTGTAACAGTGAACTAACTTGTTTTGTGTACAACGGCGGGTCGGCCCCCTCATTCAGGTGGATGCGGCTTGCCGTTCTTATGAGATGACGAGGGCTTCCAAATTTCGGAATCTGGTGGCCCCAAGACCAGAATTCTTTAATCAAATTACAAATGTTGTTTGTAAGGCTTATGGGACTTAACTACGGGGTCATCAGTCCCTAAACTTACAAACTACTTATGGACTACTTACGAACTAGGACGGCACAAATATCCATGCCCGAGGGGGGATTCGAACCCCCGACCGTAGTGGCCGTGCAGACCGTGACTGAAGTGCCTCAGTCTCTCGGCCACCACGGCCGGCAAATTTCAAATAGTTACAAAATATTTTTATTAAATAAATGCTACTCTCGGGTTAGAAGCCCCGAACGTAAGCAAAATATTAAGATAGGCACTTACTACTGTCAGTTCTTCGGAATCGTTTATACGTGTGCTCAAAGTTTTACAAATTTTGTAAAACGTTGCATGAAACTTTAATGCTGTATTGGAAAAATATTTCTGTGTATGTATCGTAGCTACACAGTGGTTCTATAAGTATGGTATAAAATACGCGCATATGTACACTGAAAACCTTACCAATAATTTATTAAGTTTTAACTGAAGTTTATCATTTTAAAAATACCTTTTCAAATGGTGTACTGTACATAATTCTTGTAGAGCTTATTTTACAAATTTGAAACTGCAATTAGAAAAATTAGAATAATCTAGATCTAAGGATCAGTTTTTCTAACTTTAGACATCAACACTAGAGTTACCTGGACTACATGCCGGAGCTAAGTACAAATTTCGTCTGAAAAGTTCGGGGAATGGATTCAAGAAATATAGGAAACAAGTATTACAAGCGAAATACATTTATTGGCTTTCAAAGTAATCCCCATTGGCTACAACACACTTCTCACAGTCGATCTGAACTACTCAGACACACACTTTTTACTCACTGCTTCAACACTGTACACAAATTTATTTGTATATTTTGTAAGCTGTCATGTTTTTAACTTGTGGTTTTTTTTTATATTGTGACTAAGTGCAATGTTGCACTTGTTATTTTATACACAATATTTTTAACAAGATGACCAGCTTATAACATATATGTGACCAGATGATGGTGACACGTGGCACCGGTCGTCATTTAATAATAATTTATTAATGTGCGATCTTGGCTTTTCATTTTGAAAACTATAAAACGATGAGATCGCCTGCAAACCCGACTATGTTAGGTAGTCTTCTCAGTAGATATAGGGAACCGAAGATTATTTACAACTTGTATATTAACAAAACAGATGTTATTAGTGTTGAAGAGCATAAAAGGGATCCAGTGGTTGCGAAGGGAGTAAACATTGTAGTCTTTCTCCAATGTCATTCAATTCCTACATTGAGAAAACTGTGAAGAAAAGTAAAGAGAAATTTGGAGAAGGAATTTTAGTTCAGACTGAAGAAATAAAAACATTGCGTTTTGCTGATGACATTGTAATTCTGTCAGAGACAGCAAAAGACCTGGAAGAAAAACTGAATGGAGTGGACAGTGTGTTGAAAGAAGCGTATACGATGAAAATTAACAAGAGCAAAGCGAGGGTAATGGAATGCAGTCTTAGAAAATCAGGCGATGCTGAAGGAATTAGATTAGGTAACAAAACAATGAAGGTGGTAGATGAGTTTTACTACTTGGGTAGTAAAATAAAATATGAAGGTCGCAGTACAAAGGATATAAAATGCAGAATGGCAAGAGAAAGAAATCGTTTTTGAAAAAGAGTAATTTGCTAACATCGAATATTAATTTAAGTCTAAGGAAGCCCTTTCTAAAGGCATTTGTGTGGAGTGTTGCCTTGTACGGGAGTGAAATTTGGACAATAAATAGTTTAGACAGGAAGAGGATAGAGACTTTTGAAATGTGGTGCTACAAAGAATGCTGAAAATTAGGTGGGTAGATCGCGTAACTAAAGAAGATGCAACATTTCTACTAAAGAAACTGCCTACACTACATTTGTGCGTCCTATTTTGGAGTATTGCTGCCCATTGTGGGATCCACACCAGATGGGACTGACGAACGATTTAGAGAAAATTCATAGAAGGGCGGCTCGTTTTCTATTTTAGCGATATGGGGGAAAGAGCGTCAAGGAAATGATGCACGAGTTGGGGTGGAAATCATTAAAAGTACTTTGATCCATGGGATATGATAAGTATCTTATATTAGGTCGAAGAAACGACACTTTCATGAAATATTGTGTTTGTTGTTGTTGTTTGGATGCTTTAGGAGGACAAAACTGCAGAGGTCATCAGTCCCCTTATTCTGTTTGTCATACCAGATATGGATGAGGTGGAACGATGCCAAGCAACATTTATGTTTCCTATCTTTTGCCATTTTTTAACTGATGAGCATTTACATGGGTGAAAATCATATTGTCCATCAAGGCACTGTTTTGTGATTTGTATACAGGTATTTGCTTATTAGCATTAAGGATCTATTAACGTGTTTGAAACAACAATGTATCTTACAAGTGACGAGCATAGGCAATTGGTAGTTACCACTAGTATTAGCACAAGCTAAAGCATTAAAACGAGTCTCGTTTATTAATTCTGCTGATTCACGATCTTAGGCACGAGGTTTCCTTCGCAAGGCTTTCGAAATGAATCACGTTTCGTCGACATTTTAGGGAGTATAACGTTTTTTCCTCTATACGTCCCTTAATTTGATTTGAAAGTGTCAGCTCCTGAAGATCATTCTCCGTTTCTTTACCTCTACATCTACATAAATACTCCCCACGTCACATTGAAGTGCATGACAGAGGGTTCATCGAACCACTTTTATGGTATTTCTCTACAGTTACAGTCCCTAATAGCTCGCGGGAAAAAGAAACACATAAATCTCTCTGTTTTTGATCTGATTTCTCTTATTTTATTATGGTGATGATGTCGGTGCTAACAAAATACGTTCGCATTCGGAAGAGAATGTTGGTGAAAGAAATTTCGCAAATAGATCTCGTCGCCTTTTGTTTTAACGATTTCCACCTCAACTCGTGCATCATTTCCGTTATACTCTCCCCCCTTTGTGTAAAAGCACATAAACAGTAACGTCCCGCTGTTCATGGACTAAAACCACGGCTTTCGGTATGACGTTTCAATTTATAATTTGTACACATTGTAGCCGCAGGAAATTTTACTGACAGTATACACGCAGATAGGTGAGTGTACCCTCTCAATTGTATCACAGTACGACACGTAGTTCATGAGATATGAGGACATAAGCAATAACGTTCATGGAAAACCGCCCCATCACGCACCAAGTTTAATCTATTACTTTTTTACTATTAATTGTATTCCCATGAGATTTTACAGATATACAGTCCTTATACAAGTGAATATATACCTGAAAATGGCAGGAATACATAAATTGATACCCGGGCAATGCCGGGTTTTCAGCAAGTTCGACATAAATGCAAGGTAAGTAATGGGCCAACGCCGCAGAATACTCTCTGTAAAGCGAAACTGGTATTCCATCCGGACCAAGAGACTTTTTTTTATTCAGCTATCGCAGCTGCTTCTCTACACCGGATATACCTATTACTACGTCGTCCATTTGGAAGTCAGTCCGTTGATCAAATGATGGTACATTTGTATCAGGGCCGGCGCAAGGCACGTGCGAAACGTGCGGCCGCACGGGGCGGCACTTTCCGAGGGGGAGGGGCGGCAAATATCTGCCGTCCCGCCTTTTTTCTATCTCTTTTTAGGAGAAACTCAACATTCATGCCCTAGAGGGGATTCGAAACCAAACCTCAGACGGAGTGGCTTCGGGAATTGTGGCATGGCGCCTCAACTACCTGCCGGCCGCCCCTGTTGAACAAGGGGAGGCAGGAGGACTAATTTCTTGCTCGCCAATGTAGCAGCATCTTCGTATTTACACCCGAGGAACAGAGAGAAAGGGAGCAGTCTGGCGTGTACGCCGTGCGTTTACTCGCGGCTAATTTTGCAGAAGACGAAATCAAATTTGGAAATTCGAATGCAATGTTCGATACTGCGATTACGTGTTAAGCAGTAAGCAGTTTTGCTAAACCATTCGATGGTAGTTTGCGAGTGTTTTATTCTTCCCGTATTATGGAAAAAATCGTTGAACATTACTACAGTCAAACTTGTCCAACACCTACAATGGCTAGAAGTATCCGAATGGGTAAATACGCTGCGGGTAATTACAAGGGATAAAGATATTGGTAGTAAGGCTAGCATAAGTTGGGTTTCGGCGTATTCTTTCAAAATTTTTGCTATCCGTTTCTGAGTGATAGTCTGACGTTGGATTTTGAGCCATGAAACACTTATCTCCACCTGCATAAACAATTAAACTCTGACCGGCACTTTTGTTTGATAATACTACTCGCACACTTTCAATTTGCCAACATTTATTTTCTGTACACTGTTTTCCGTTGAATACATTATCTGTTCACAACCACTGAAAAATGCCGAGAGAGATTAGCAGAGCGATCTAAGGCGCTGTTGTCACGGTCTGTGCGACTGATTGAGTAGTGTGTAAGCTTAGGGAATGATGACCTTATTAGTAAAGTCCCGTAAGATTTCACAAACATTTGAACATTTTTGTAAGTTTACAAGGCTTATTAAAATTAGGTAGATTTCTTCAGTCAGGATTGACTCCATTTTTGAGCTGGTGCCCAACGACTGATTTGTACAAATCTGTAGAGAATGTCACCAATCAGTCGCAACTTTTGTTATTATTTTCCAAATCTTCATACATTTCGGGCACAGTGTGGCTATTCTCAATTCTCTGAGTTATGTTTACATCTATACTGTCATGCTGAACGTAACTGTCATCATGATGGTTTAGGTGTAAGTACATAGTAAGGAGATTATTTCTGCCATTTCTTACAGATCTGTTTAATTAAAATTCCCCAAATGTTATGTAAAAAATAAAACAAGGGGGGGCGGCAATTTAGCAGCTCGCACGGGGCGGCACTTGGGCTTGCGCCGACCCTGATTTGTATGGTCCTCCTGCGTGACAGATTTCTTAAAGGTTAAATTTAGAACTTCAGCTTTCCGTTTGCTTTCTTCTATTACTGTCCCGGAATGACAAACGACTGACTGGATAGTGGCATTTGAGCCGCTTATCGATTTTACATGCGACCAGAATTTTTCAGGTTCTCGGAAAGATCTTTTGCTAAGGTATGACAGTGGTAATTATTGTATGCTTCCCGCATCGATTTTTTCAGTCGGAAAGGGGGTCGCGGCTTCAAAAAAAGGTAGAAAAACTCTGCTCTAAACTATGGCCTCCTGAAATCTTGGCAATCCTGCTGAATCAGCCTGTAAGACATAGGAGAGATGATGCTAATTTCTTTCGCTTGTTGACAAAAATGAATTTCAGGAAGGCTTTTGACACTGTACCCCACAAGCGGCTTCTTATGAAATTGCGTGCTTATGGAATATCTCCCCAAATTTTCGGTTGGATTCACGAGTTCCTATCAGAAAGAACACAGTTCGTTGTAATTGACGGTAAGTCATCGAGGAAAACAGAAGTGATATCTGGCGTTCCACAGGGAAGCGTTATAGGTCCCCTACTCTTCCTCGTGTTTATAAACGATTTAGGAGACAATCTGAATAGCTCTCTTAGATTGTTCGCGGACGATGCTGTCGTTCATCGGTTAGTGAAGTCAACAGAGGATCAACTGCAATGCGATTTAGACAAAATTTTTGCTTGGTGCGAAAATTGGCAATTGACACTAAATAAAGAAAAGTGTGAAGTAATACACATGACCACTAAAAGAAATCCGCTGAACTTCAATTACGCGATAAATCTGTCAAATCTTAAGGTCGTAGATTCTACTAAATACCTAGGAGTTACAATTACGAACAACTTTGACTCGAGAGAACACATAGGAAATATTGTGGGGAAGGCGAATCAAAGGTTACGTTTCATCGGCAGAACGCTTCGAAGATGCACCAGTTCCACCAAAGAGACGGGGTGGAACATTTGCGGGGAGTGACACTTGCGAGGAGTAACACTTGCGGGGAACCCGGGGCCCTAGGGGTGGCTTATGGCTTTTCCTGCATACAGGCACACCAAGAAGTCTAGCACTACTGTTGTCAAGTTGCCACACTGTCAACACAGAACGCACTGCACAGAACCGTTGAATTATGTCTTGTGAATGTACCTAAAAAATCTGCCATATGAAAATTTTAGTGTGAGTCCCAAATTTGTTTTTTCTATAATAACATTAAATCATATTAAAAATTCAGAACTCGAAAACCAGTGAAGTTATGGACTTGAAGCGTTTTGTGTTGCTAAATCTTTACATAGTAGACACGATTCTAAAATTTGGTTGCTATCGCCAAAGTAGACGAAAAGTTAAATTTTTTGGTGTAATCTTCGCCGTGTATACTGTAAGTTGTAGAAGTCCACGCCGAACCCAATTATAATCATACCTCTGAGGAGAGAACGTTGTTTGCACTTCTCCTGCGTTTCTAATCGGCCGTGCTGTGGTACGTAACGACATCATACCGTTCCATTTCACCGACAGCTATATATGTATTGGTGTGATGTCTGTTCTTTCGAAATAAGACATCAAACCAATATATGTATCATTTAGACGCAAAGATTCTGGGTTCTGTTTTCATCGCTAACGCGATTAACAACGTTAGACCTCGTGTGTAAACAGTTAAAGGTTATGAGTGCCACTGGAAAAATGCCTAAGTAACACCTGTTGTTTGAGACTTGAAGATGACCTGAAATTTGCCGAAATCGATATTTCATAATAAACATAAGGTGTAGCTGTCTATACTTCATAATGCAATTTCTAACATATTTAAAAGCTGCTCAAAACCACCTACAAAAAACCTTTATAATGAGATTGTATATAATTCCACGATCAAATTGTGTTTTAGTTATTTGTAGAAAAACACCTAAAGATCTGCCCTTGCTTTTAGTGCCTTGATCAGCTGTTTATTTTTACAGGTATTTCTAGGGACAGGAAAATTCGTATTTGCGATAAATTCGAATATACATGCAAATTCTAACTCAAAATGCAGTAAATCCGAAATTGTCATAAATGGTATTTTGGTGTGAAACACTATTTAATCAGAAATATTGCGAGATAACTTTATTTTCTGCCCTTAAATATGTACAAAGTAAACAGTAGGTACCGGAAAAATTAGCATTTTTCAATGAGTGCGAAATATAGGCCCATCTTAATTTTGGGCCGGAAAGCGAGAGACGTGAATCTTGTAATATACGCTATTTTTAGCGAACGTCCCGTTACTACTGCTCCACCTCGCTCGGTGGGCCTTTCCCTGAATACGGCACAGGTAGCGACTGGAGGACGTGGAGTGGAGGTGGTATATCCCTACTTCTGGAACACCCTGTTTGCTACCTGCAGCGTCCGGGTCTCCCCGCAAGTGTCTACACCTTCCCTTTCCCCGTCACTCCCTGCAAGTGTCACAAACTCCAAAGAGAGTACCTACATCACACTTGTGCATCCTCTCCTGGAGTACTGTTGCCCCTTGTGGAACCCTCACCAGGTGGGACTGACGGAAGACATTGAGAAGGTTCGGAGAAGGGCAGCTCGTTTTGTTCTATCACGTTACGGGGGAGAAAGCGTCACGGAAATGTTGCACGAATTGGGGTGGAAATCATTAAAAGAAAGACGTCATTCATTGCGGCGTGATCTGTTTGCGAAGTTTCAATCACCGACTTTTAGTTCTGATGTCAAAATATTTTGCTAGCACCCACCTACTTAGGGAGACACGACCATTCCAATAAAATAAGAGAAATCAGATCGAAAACGGAACGATTTAGGTGTTCTTTTTTCCCGCGCGCTATTAGAGAATGGAACGGTAGAGAAAAGTTATGAAAGTGGTTAATGAACCCTCCGCCAGGCACTTGAATGTGATTTGCAGAGTATCTATGTAGATGTAGATATCACGACATGAACCAGGCTCACCTTGGGCTTCCACCTGCGACGAGACCGCCAGGATGACGAGGAGAACAGCGGCGGTGATGGCGGCGGCGGAGGCCTTCATGTTGCTGGTTGCGGCTTGCGACTGCGGCTGCGGCACACTGACTCCAGAACGAGGCGCGGCCGGCGGCTTTTAAGCCGCCTCTGCGGACACCTGCAGCTGCTCACTCATCTCGTGGGGCTCCCCACGCGTTCTCAGAACCACTAAGTGGTGCCATGACTGGCGAAACGCCATTGTGGAGGGCCGCGGCATACCGCGTCAGTGCGCAGACCCCTGCTGTGCGACCAGGATACGGCGCAACACTCCAGAAAACTCCAAACACGACTGGAAATCCCGACGGTAAGTGCACATTTGGTGTCGGAAAACAAGACTTTCGTTTGTATTGTATACCAGAAACGTTTTAGCCCAGAGCAAAGAAGACACCTCTTAAGCCGCCCTCTTCATCTACATCTACATACATACTACGCAATTCACCGTAAGGTGCGTGGCGGAGGGTACACTGTACCACTACTAGGCATTTCCTTTCCTATTCCATTCCCAAATTGAACGAGGAGAAAAAGAATGCCTATATGCCTCTGTACGAGCCCTAATTTTCCTTATCTTGTCTTTGTGATCTTTATGCGAAATGTAAGTAGGCGGCAGCAAGATCGTACTACACTCAGCTTCAAATTCCGGCCCTCTATATTTACTTTACAGAAATTCACGAAAAGAACGTCGTCTTTCTTCCAGCAATCCCCAATTGAGTTGCCGGAGCATTTCCGTGACACTCGCGCATTGGTCGAACCTACAGGTAACAAATCTGGCTGCTTGTCTCTGAACCACCTCTATGTCTTCCTTTAAACTGATCTGCTGTGGGACGTGGAAACGCACATGTGCCGTGGTGGAGTAGCTGAGCGGTCTAAGGCGCCTCGCTGCGGAGTGAGCGGTTGCTCGCCGTTGGAAGGTTCGAGTCCTCCCTTTGGGCATGGATGTGTGTGTGTGTTGTCCTTAGGTTAGTTTAGCTAGGTTTGTTTGTAAGCTACGGACTGACGGAGGTTTCATGTGGATTTGACGGAGGACATCGAAAGAGTCCAAAGAAGGGCAGCTCGTTTCGTATTGTCACGATACAGGGGAGATAGCATTACGGAAATGATACAGGATCTGGGATGGGAATCATTACAACAAGGCGCTTATCGCTGCAGCATGGGCTACTTGCAAAACTCCAATCGCATTCTCCTCCGAATGCGAAAATATATTGTTGATTCAGAACCACTAAGTGGTGCCGTGACTGGCGACTGGCCATTGTGGAGGACCGCGGCATACCGCGTCAGTGCGCAGACCCCTGCTGTGCAACCAGGATACGGCGCAATACTCCAGAAAACTCCAAACACGACTGGAAATCCCGACGGTAAGTGCACATTTGGTGTCGGGAAACAAGACTTTCGTTCATATTGTATACCAGAAACATTTTAGCCCAGAGCAAAGAAGACACCTCTTAAGCCGCCCGCCCTCTCACGGGACGTGGAAACGCACATGTGCCGCGGTTGAGTAGCTGAGCGATCTAAGGCGCCTCACTGCGGAGTGAGCAGTTGCTCGCCGTTGGAGGTTCGAGTGCTCCCTTTGGGCTTGGATGTGTGTGTGTGTGTTGTCCTTAGGTTTGTTTGTAAGCTACGGACTGACTGAGGTTTGACGTGGGTTTGACGCAGGACATCGAAAGAGTCCAAAGAAGGGCAGCTCGTTTTGTATTGTCACGATACAGAGGAGATAGCGTTACGGAAATGATACAGGATCTGCGATGGGAATCATTACAACAACGGCACTTATCGCTGCAGCATGGGCTACTTGCAAAACTCCAATCGCATTCTCCTCCGAATGCGAAAATATATTGTTGACTCAGAACCACTAAGTGGTGCCGTGACTGGCGACTGGCCATTGTGGAGGGCCGCCGCATACCGCGTCAGTGCGCAGACCCCTGCTGTGCAACCAGGATACGGCGCAATACTCCAGAAAACTTCAAACACGACTGGAAATCCTGACGGTAAGTGCACATTTGGTGTCGGAAAACAAGACTTTCGTTTGTATTGTATACCAGAAACGTTTTAGCCCAGAGCAAAGAAGACACCTCTTAAGCTGCCCTCCCACGTGATGTGGAAACGCACGTGTGCCGCGGTTGAGTAGTTGAGCAGTCTAAGACGCCTCGCAGCTAAGTATGTGTCACCCCTACATATAACGGTGCAATCACTGTCCACTGAATAGTATAATGAACTTCACAGTCACGAAATTAAAAGTTGTCTTTTTATAATCAGTCACAATCAGGAGCGTGAACACTGTTATCGGAATTCATCATGCCACAGCACACATTCTATAAGTCTCTGCCGTCTCGTTACTACTAAAGTCTTCAGTACTCCTCTACATCTGAACTTACATCAAAGTTCCAAATTAAAAAGAAGCTTAAACTCACTGCTGCAACTAGTACACATGCCCTTTTCTTCCTCACCAATTCAGTTACAAGAAGTCCGGATTCACCTGTATTGTCACCATTACATTGGACAGCTCAATAGACAGCTTTATCCATTTCCTACCTCTCTGTCCACAATACATACCTCATATTCCATGGAACACGAAACCATAGTCAGAACTTCATATTAAATAAAACATTTGTAGAGGTCAGTCTCACACATTAACATCATGCACTGACAAACAACAACGTGCGTACTACAATTGCCGCCCTCTGCTCGACGACCACTATCGATTGCCTCTGCCCGACGCTCGACTGCTACAATCGATTGTCCCTTTCCCGCTCTCGCTCAGTTCATAAATCAAAGTATACATTTAATAAGCATAATATTCTTTACGCAACTAACACGAAGAATTTACACATAAAGAATCATAAACACGTTGGTACATAAAGAAACCGAAAACATTATCAATGCACATAAACAAACAGTAACAAATCACTTAGAAGGAAGAAAAAAAAGAATGACGTTAGAAAATTTGTATACCACCTACACTAGTGATGCCTTCACAACCGTAATCATGTATGGTGTCAAGCAATATCAAACTCCTTATACCCCAATTCAAAGTATTCCATCCCAAAGTAAGCTGCGGAGTGAGCAGTTGCTCGCCGTTGGAGGTTCGAGTCCTCCCTATGGGCATGGATGTGTGTGTGATGTCCTTAGGTTAGTTTAGCTAGGTTTGTTTGTAAGCTATGGACTGACGGAGGTTTCACGTGGGTTTGACGGAGGACATCGAAAGAGTCCAAAGATGGCAGCTCGTTTCGTATTGTCACGATACAGGGGAGACAGCGTTACGGAAATGATACAGGATCTGGGATGGGAATCATTACAACAACGGCGCTTATCGCTGCAGCGTGGGCTACATGCGAAACTACAATCGCCAACATTCTCCTCCGAATGAGAAAATATATTGTTGACTCCCACTTACATAGGTAGAAATGATCATCAGAACAAAATACGAGAAATCAGAGCTCGAACAGAGAGATTCAGCTGTTGTTTCTTCCCGCGCGCTATTCGAGAATGGAATGGGAGATAAATAGTATAATTGTGGTCCGATGAACCCGCTGCCAGGCACTTAAATGTGATTTGCAGAGTATCCCACGTAGATGTAGATGTAGATGTAGATGACCACGCAGTTTGGTCCGATAGATTTACATACATTTGAAAATTTATGAAACGCACGTGGGGACGCCACAGTGTGGAATACCACGTCCCACAACCCTGCCAAGCGTGGAACGAAGGATCCAGCATGTTATATTTTTGCTTCGTGGATTGGGACGTGGTGACAAGCAGAACTTTTGAGCCGCCATATTACAAATGAAACTCCGTATTTCGTGTCTTCTTTCGTTGTAGCGTACGATACATGAATATAATATGTTTGAAAGCGTCAGAATATTGAAGAAATTTTGAAAAGGCTTCATTTTAAATATGATTTGTTACACCGGAAACAGCATTTTCATAGCTTTAAAGGTTCTCTTATTTAACAATGGGTCAGTGTTATAATTTGTACAGTGTGAAAGAATATCTTTCCTTTGCATTCTATCAAAGAAGCGTCTTCGTGATACTATCTCACACAAATATTACAACATGTTTTAGAAGTGTACTATATCTGAATTCATAACCATCTGCATGAGACTAGGAGTAGTGTAGTTGGTAGCGTAGCGAACTGTTATGTAGACAGGTTCGAGTCTGTGCACTTCCGAAATATTTTTCTTTTTTTCTTTTTTATTTCCTTAACGCTTCTGGTTCTTTCTTTTAATTCAAGTATAATATCTGATATTCGTTGTTGTTTCTTTTTGAGACGACTTATTACCGTAGTGGTTGACGTCCGAGTTTCGAACGCAAAGAGATGTAAGTAACAGGTTTGCATCTATACTGTCCCAAATGTTTTTAACTATTTGGTTTAATTACGGTTTATGTAACTTATTTGTTAATTTAATATAATTATGATATTCGTTATTCGACGTTATTTATTAGAAACAATTTTTTTTCTTCGAACGCTAACAGAGATACCGTGTAATTTTACGCACATCCAACATGGTAAACACAATGATCTACGCGCCAGCCCGCAACGGGCGCTGAAATGCGCTGCGGTCGTAAAACAAATCACGATAAGCAGCTCGTTGTGTCCCGTGGGATGTGGCGGGTCGTTTCAGAGCGTGACGTAGCTAGGTAGCACAGCACGTCTCGCCTACGCCAACTTGGGACATGCGTCGCGTATCTACATCTACATCTACATCTACATAGATACTCTGAAAATCACATTCAAGTGCCAGGCAGAGGGTTCATTAACCACTTTCATAACTTTTCTCTACCGTTCCATTCTCTAACAGCGCACGGGAAGAAGGAACACCTAAATCGTTCCGTTTTCGATCTGATTTCTCTTATTTTATTGGGATGGTCGGTCATGTCTCCCTAAGTAGGTGGGTGCTAGCAAAATATTTTCACATTCAGAACTAAAAGTCAGTGATGGAAACTTCGCAAACAGATCACGCCGCAATGAATAACGTCTTTCTTTTAATGATTTCCACACCAATTCGTGCAACATTTCCGTGACGGTTTCCCCCGTAGCGTAATAAAACAAAACGAGCTGCCCTTCTCTGAACCTTCTCAATGTCTTCTGTCAGTCCCACCTGGTGAGGGTCCCACAAGGGGCAACAGTACTCAAGGAGAGGACGCTCAAGTGTGATGTAGTCAGTCTCTTTTGTGGAGCTGGTGCATCTTCGAAGCGTTCTGCCGATGAAACGTAACCTTTGGTTCGTCTTCCCCACAATATTTTCTGTGTGTTCTCTCCAGTCAAAGTTGTTCGTAATTGAAACTCCTAGGTATTTGGTAGAATCTACGACCTCAAGGTTTGACTGATTTATCGCGTAATTGAAGTTCAGCGGATTTCTTTTAGTGGTCATGTGTATTACTTCACACATTTCTTAATTTAGTGTCAATTGCCAATTTTCGCACCATGCAGATATTTTGTCTAAATCGCTTTGCAGTTGCTTTTGATACTCGGTTGACTTCACTAACCGATAAACGACAGCATCATCCGCGAACAATCTAAGGGAGCTATTCAGATTGTCTCCTAAATCGTTTATAAACACGAGGAAGAGTAGGGGACCTATAACGCTTCCCTGTGGAACGCCAGATATCACTTCTGTTTTACTCGATGACTTACCGTTAATTACAACGAACTGTGTTCTTTCTGATATGAAATCGTGAATCCAACCGCACAATTGCGGAGATATTCTATAAGCACGCAATTTCATAAGAAGCCGCTTGTGGGGTACAGTGTCAAAAGCATTCCTGAAATCCAGAAATATGGAATCGATTTGAAATCCCTTGTCGATGGAACCTAACACTTCAGGTGAATAAAGGGCAAGCTGTGTTTCGCAAGAGTGATACTTTCTGAATCCGTATGAGGACGGCTTTACAAGTAGACCACATGGTATCGGATTTTAGAATTTCTTTATACTTGTGGTACGTGAAGTTCAGAACACAAAACAATCAAAGCCATTTGACGCGACTCTAAAAAATTCTGGAGAAAATCGACTTCGAAGTTTTGCAACTACACTAAGTACCAGTAATTGAAACAGCATATGTCGGTGTACCTCAGGTGGTAGCGTTCTGGCTTTCCAACCGTAGGCTTGGTGGTTCGAATCCGACTATGGCAGTTTCTTTCTTTTCTTCATTTATATAAAACGTTTTGAGATCTAATTCCACATGTTGTCAGATTTTGGTTATGTGTATGTAGACGAACTGAAAACATTGTCCTCACGTAAAACCATCTTTGAGTAGGTTAGCTGCTTGGAAAGCCAGTAGTAGCTATTCAGATAGATGTATGGATGGTTTGATTTTGAAAGGGACTAAACGACAACGGTTCCAATCGAAGAGAATACAACAAAATCACTAAAACGTTGTATAAAATAATGTGTTAAAATTCATAAAGCAAAGGATTGAACAGTCTGTACCAATAGTTCGTAACTTTGGAACCTTCGCTAAAAAGGACACATATCTAAACCTGTCGTTTATGACGTGTAGAAATTATGCATAACTAGAAATGAATTAACCCACCTCGCATAGTTTTTAAGACTATGTCACGACGACAGTTTATTAACCATATTTTACTCCGTTTCAGGATCCACTGCAAACGAAAAAACACGAAAACCATTTTCTGAACGATTAGAACAATTCGGAGCTGCACAGCCCACCATACCTGAAAGCGTACTGACTGCCATATTCTACAATCGCGCTTCGAACCAAAGGAACGAAAATGGCGGATGCGCATGCCCGTATATATCCAGGTGCCCTAGCTTATGGGAATACGTCATAAGCAGTACTAGCTTGCAGACACAAACCGCGGCACCTAGACCAAGCATGGCTTGCCTCCACTGAACATTGATACTGCAGGAACCCATGTCCAAGCACGGCGTGCTTATGCTAGTATTAGCTGCAAATCCGGCGTTGCCCGGGTATTTATTTATTTATAACAGCTTTGCGTTAGTCCTATCCATTCTGTCTGTCTCTCTCTCTCTCTCTCTCTCTCTCTCTCTCTCTCCCTGTGAATCTCTTTTTTCTTCTAAAAGCATGTTATATTTGTGGTAGAATATTTTAAGAAGTAAGGCAGTCTTGCATACTGTACAAATGTGTACAGTATCGAAGCAAAGAAAAATAGTAATCAAATTACAAATGACATATAAAATTCGTACGAGCTCATATTTATTGGGGTATATGTTGTACAATTATATAATGTTTTAGGTATATATTCATTTTTATAAGTGCTATATGTCTCTAAAATCTGTTGCGAATACAATTAGTAGTAAAGAAAGATTAAAACTTGGTGCGTGATGGGTAGTTTTCCATGAACGTTACTGTTTGTGCTGAGACCTCATGAACTACGTGTCATAATGTGATACTATTTCGAAGGTACATTCAGCTAATTGTGTGTATAGTGTGTATACTGTCTGTAAAATTTCCTGCGGCTACAATTTGTAGTGTATAAATTATAAATTTGTTACGTCATACGGAATTCCGTAGTTTTGCTCCATGAACAGCGGAAAATTTGTAAGCGAAAAACTTTTTTCCTTTCATCATTTTACTGTGCTTGTAAGCGAGAGAAAATAAAATAAACGTTTGAAATTATGCATAAAGTTTGTTGCAAATGTTAAGTTCAAATTTTAAAATTTTTGTAAATATATCGCACACAAGTGCTGTGTTATCAGCCCGTAGCTTACAAACTACTTAAACTAAGGTAAACTAAACTAAGGAAAATACAAACACCCACACGTGAGGGAGGGCGGGGGACTCGAACCCCCGACGGTGAACGACCAATTCGCTAAGTACTCTTATTCTCCTACAGTGTATGAATAAAGTCTCGTCGTATTATACGACAGTTTTTTTGCGATTTCTATTGTTTATGACATCATATCTCCTGAACCATGTGTCGTATGTGATTCTTAGCCCTTCAGGAACTGTTACCTCACGGTAAGGAATATGTGTATCAAATTTGGTTGAAATCGGTCCTTTGGTTTAGGAGGAAATGTGCAACTTTGTTGCGTGATGTAGCGGTGTTTCTCGCATTTCATTGTTTATGACGTCATATCTCGTGAAGTGTGTTTCGTACTGTGATAAAATTTCGAACGTACGTTCAGTGGTGTGGGTGTATATTGTCTGTAACATTCCTTGCGAATACAATTAATAGCTTGAGTAATAAATTGTAACGTCATGCCAAATGCCGTAATTTTACTGCATAAACGCCGAAAAACTTCTTTCCATTCATCATTTTGCAAGGATTGTCAGCGAGGAAAAGTTTTCTAAAGGTTTGAAATTATGATTAAAGTATGTTGCAAATCGCTAAGTGCTCTCCTTATCAAATAGTGGACTGATAAAGCCACACTATCACATGTCGCAAGACTGGGAAGTTTTCATTGTTTATGACGTCATATCTCCTGAAATATCAGCCCTACCGCAAAATCCTTTCTTACCAGACGTCTTGTACCTATAAACTACGTTCTTGGCAAATTTCAGCTTCATAGATGAACTTGTTTTCGAAGTTTCGTATTTAGTCAGTGAGTGAGTGGTGTCCTTTCGCTTTTTTTATATAGAGATATATATAAGAAATAAGGCTGTCTTGATAATGTACAAAATTAAAAGTGCAGTAACCAAACAAAGAAAGACAGTAATCAAAATACAAATGACATACAAAATTCATACGATCTCATATTTATTGAGCTATATGTTGTACAATTGTAGAATTTTTCATGTGCATCTCCATTTGTATAAGTGCTGTATGTCTATAAATTCTCTTGGGAATACAATTAGTAGTAAAGAAGTAATTGATTAAAACTTGGTGCCTGATGAGACGGTTTCCCATGAATGTTACTGTTTATGTGCTCTTATCTCAAGAACTACGGTTGCATTGTGATACAGTTTTGAAGATACATTCAGCTATATGTGTGCATACTGTCTGTAAAATTTCTGCGGCTACAGTTTATAGTGTAGAAATTATGAATTGTAACGTCATACCGAATGCCGTAGTTTTAGTCCATGAACAGCGGAAAAGAAGTAAGCGAGAAACATTTTTCCTTTCATCATTTTACTGTTGTTGTCAGAGATTAAAAAAATATAATAAAGGATGGAAATTATGTTTAAAGTTTGTTGCAAGTCGGCAAATTCATTCTCATACAGTGCATGAAATGTGCAACATTGTCGCGTGATGCGTTTTTCTCGCATCTCATTGTTTATGACGTCATATCTCGTGAATTGTGTGTGTACGTGATTCTTACATTTACGGCTACCGTTTTTATTGACTGAAGCTTACGTGTGCAAAATTTCATAAATATTGGTACAAAACCGTAGATTTCTATGCAGTACGTACACACAAACAAACATACAAACTCACCGACACTCTGCTTTATATGTAAAGATGAGACAGCAAAATCCCGAGCAAGCAGAGCTCTGGTGTGAATCTACTGTTCCGTGTGATTTTGAGACCTTCATTATGTTACTCGCGTTTAAGGGGAACGTCATACAGAGTTTGGAATTCAGACTGAGGAGTGAGGCGTGCACAGGGAAAATACGCCTGGCTGTGAGAAGCCGCTGTGCTGAGGTGGAGTAGAGGTTGGCGCTCCTGCCTGGTGCACAGGAGACCTATGCTCGAATCTTGGCCTTCGTACAAACTTTCATACGATGCCTCTATATTTGTGTCTCATGGGGATTTGTGGCTTTGAAAAATCTCTGAACCATTTAGTATAATTTTTTGGAAGTAGCAGTGTAACAGTTTGTGCATTGGCAAAATACGAATGAGTTGTACGTCACTGATACATCATTATCTAAGCATGTATTGCGTGTGTAATAATCAGTGGTATGACCGCATGCAGTTGAAAGTACACGATTCCAGAAGCAAAAAAGTCTCGGTCAACATAAGTACGCAAACAACCCGTCCTTAAAATACCTTAGACTTTGTGTTTGCTACCTACCACTGTCTCGATTCTACGTCATCCCAGTTAAGGAAATGTAACAATACATCTGGAAAAATTGTTATAAATACTTCGGCAGAATTTTAGATGTTCTGAATGTACACGACAGTTACAACACTATTCTCGTCAAATAATGTGTTCAAAATGTAATCCTTGTACCCGGATGCAGTCATTTACCCATCATCTGAATTAATTTCGAATCGTTTTAAACATGGCTGTTGATATGGAACAGGCAACATCTATAGCAACATTTAAACACAGTTACCACCCAGTTTTATGAACTAAACATGCAATATTCCAACTGCAATGTTTTTGGTACATCTGTGAAAACATAAACGAAGATCCATGAAACATTTGTGATTACAGAGTTTTTTTTAATCAGATTTATAGGCAGTCACTATGTGCGTCGGCACCTTAACCTTTCATTGTTGAAGTGATTATTGCGCATATCAAGTTTATTAAGTGTGTGATTAAATTGGTGATTCAAACTAACCTGGTGTTCCTCTTCGTAATTTCAAACCCGTGCACAATAATTGAATTCAACTGCTCGTATTCAACGTAAGCCAGATGTTGCTGCAAGACTGCGAATCCAAATGCTGAGCTACAAAAAGTTACATCAAACGTCGAGATAACAAGGTAACGCTCTTATGCACCATACAGAACTTTGTGGAGGAGCTAGGCTTGGGTTCCGTCGCAATTAGAGGAGGTATGAGGAGACCTAGTTACTTGTCACTGTATCATATCGAATTTATTGACAAGCATTGACAAGACGCTGCTGGAATTCTTCAAATCCTGGGTTTCAGACCAGACGCTGCGGCACAAGTCGACCTCAACCCAGTACACCTTTCGCCTTATCAACTCTTTAGATGTCGTCTCATCATAGCAGCAAAATTTACCGGTGCTCCGTCATGCAGGTACACGAACACCGACGATTCTCTGACGCAATCTTGCAACATGACTTCGCAGAAAGCGAATGTATTTAGTCCGTCGCGTTTGTCTGGTAAACTCTGTACTCGAATAAGATCTCCTAGTACCTCTAACCACACATTCAGTGACAAACGTTGCTGACGCATAGACTCATGCACAGCATCTGGGTTGGAAGCTAAGAAATGAGAATTATGATACTAAAACACATCAGCACGAGAAAACTTGCTTTGTGTCTAAAAAAAGATTTTCAGCTATAAAGGTTGTTATTTTATCCATCCTCAGAACTTTCATATTATTTGTTGAGAAAAAAATCAGGAACAAGTTGCGAAACCTAAATATTTATATCCTTACCGGTTGCGGCCACTTACAGCCCTTTTCTAGAATAATAGGGATCACAGCGCACATGTAGGCAGGATATAACGACGTCAAACACCAGGCGCAAATAGCAAAGACAATCTGCAACTTTCAGGCTTCGTCTCCTAATTCCCTCTCCATCGGCTAATTCGACTGCATTCTATTACTTTTGTTTTCTTTCGTTATTATTACTCTTATTCTTCACCTCAATAATATTCATTCATTCTTTTCAGCTGATGATTCACGCTGTATTCCACACAGAATTAAAATGTCTTTGGCAAACTCCAAGCGCTTTTTGCTACCCCCGAATTCTTCTAAAATCTGTTTGGTTTTACTGCTTGCTGATTGCACAAATACAATAACAATGAGGATGGGCTACAAACATGCGAGCATCTCATTCCTTTGTACCTCACGGCTTCCCTTCCATGCTTCTCGATTCTCATCGCTGCAGTTTGGTCTCTGCATGAATTGACTGTCACCTTTAGTTCACTGTATTTTAGAACTGCTATCTTCAGATTTTCAGAGTAAGTATTCTTTTCGAAACTGTAAAATACTTTCAGCAAATTTACAAATGTTATTTTTTTCGCGTCGGTAATTTACAACTATGTCTTATTAAACGGATTATTTGAAAAATTCTCAGTTGTCAGACGCCACTTCCTTTGGTACTGGAATTTTTGCATTATTCTTGAAGTCTAAGGGTACTTGGCCTATCTTGCACACCAACTGGAATAGTGTTATTAGGGCTGGCTCTCCTAAGGATATCTCTGAAAGAATGTCGTCTACTCCAGGAGCAATGTTTCGACTTTCAGTGATCTGTTACATTCTTCTCGCAGTATCATGGCTCATCTTCATCGAAGCGTCTGCTGCACCCGCGCGAGCGGCCCACAACAGCGGCGCCCACCCACCGCAGTCTCAAGCGTTGCCAGCGAAACCAACGCCGCCTGAAGCTGCGAGCGAAGAGTCACCAACTCTGCCGACATCCGTTGGCAGTAGTCACAGTTCCTAGCCATTCTAAAAATCTATGTATGTTCCAAATAAGTACGACTGTTGTGATTTAAACTGTGGGACAATAATCAAACTGTGAGAATCTAAGCATACGCAGTGGACACTAAACTGTTACTTTTAAGCGAAGCTGACTAAATATACGATCGAGGACACAAAAGTTTGATAAACAGTGAGCTTCGAAAAATATGAACGTAACACTAAACTGTTTATTAACGGCGAATCTGAAAAATATATACGCGAGCTAATAAATCAAAATATCAACTCTGATCTGGCAACTAAACGCGATTCTGAATTAATAAACATGCGAGCACACTGAAGGTTGATGAACTGTAAGAGAAAGCACGCACGAAATGAATATAAGTCGCTTCTATTAAGAAGCCGGTTGACTTACAATGCAGAGCTGCTGCTGCGCGACGTGTGTCTGGCCGGCGGTCACTGAGCAATAATTCTCGAGAAAATCGATTTAGAAGTTCTGCAAAGTGACTACCAATAATTAAAACAGTTGCAGCAACTGTCGGTGCAGCTCAGCTGACCGTAGCTGAACGCGCCCTGTCAGAGGACCGAATGCGCTCTGGAATAAAAAAGCTGAGCCAAAAGCACGTTGAACAACAACGACCAAACTTTATCAGTGACCGCAAACAACTGAACTACACATAAATAAAAAATTGTGGTAGCGTTCTGACCTCACAACCATAGAGTCGGTGGTTCGAATCGCACTGCGACAGATTTTTTTTTTTTTTTTTCGAATTCAGTTATATGAAACGTTTTGGTATCTCTGACGTGGTATATGTAGACGAGCTGGAACTCCTTGTCGTCACGTTAAATGATGTTTGAGTAAGTTTGCTGCTTTGAAAGCCGTTAGTAGCTTTCTAAAAACAGTGTCCTTTCTTGCAGGAGTGCTAGTCTTGCAAGGTTCGCAGGAGAACTTCTGTGAAGTTTGGAAGGTAGGAGGCGAGGTACGGGCAGAAGTAAAGTTGTGAGGACGGGCGTGTCGGGATAGCTCAGTGGCAGAGCGCTTGCCCGCGAAAGGCAAAGGTAGCAGTTTCGAGTTCCGGTTCCGGCACACAATTTTAATCTACCAGGAAGTTTCATATCAGCGCACACTCCCTTGCAGAGTGAAAGTTTAATTGTGGGAACAGTGTCGTTAACTGTGTGTTAATAAACTGTGTGTTACATTTTTCATTTGTTTCTTTCCTGCAGATCACAGGACACTACAAACACATACACACACAGACACACACACACACACACCATTCCCATGCCCGAGATAGAACTCGAACCTCCAACGGGAGCAACCGTGCGCTCCGCAGCAATCGACCCAGAGCACTCGGTCATTCCACCGTGGTGGGATGGGGGGCGGGGAGAGGTAATTCTTACCTGTAACATTAACGACACATTACAATGGTTTCAGTGAGCAAGTCTACATCTCCAAATCAATAAGTAATCAGTCTACAGTGGGCTGTAAAACGCCAGTGAGAATTATTTTGTGCAACTGTACACACCCGGTCTCCCTTGCTGCCTACTGCCAGAACTATTGAAGCCCGCTAATTCGCTTCTCATGTGCGAGGCCGTGCAGCGCGTGAGGCAACATTGCGCAACCGGCCGCCGCGCCGGCACGCTGTGACTCAGCCGAGCAGCCGCGACCTTCCCAGGACTCAGCCACTGGGCGCTGTTGTCAGCGCTTCGGGGTTCCCCACCGTCGTTTGCTACCGTTCCCTTCTCCTTATATTTTCACGGCTCTCTGCCAACTAGAGGCACACGACAGCATTCGTCTGGTATCCCTATCGAACGTTCTCAACTTGCTCAGCAGTTGCTGACCCTGTGTATACCAGTACCAAGTATACTTTTCCCTGGTTGCTGTGTATCGTTCCTGTCGAGCAAGGTGACACAATGTTGCAAGAGCTCCCGCAATTAAAGAAACGTTTAGTTTATTTGACACTGTGGTAGCGGATTGTAAATCGACTTGTGGGTTTTTTCAGCACAAATAAATCCCTCCACAGTGGCCCGACAAGACTACTCCTCATTCTAGTCAGGGCAGCAAAGTGTCCAAATGTTTCTAAATCTAAAGCCCTATTTATACGATGAACGAAAGTGAGCAAGATAGATAATCTACTAGCGCTCCTAGCGTACTAGTCCCAAACTATAAACTCGTGCAAGATCTTTTGGCCTCGTATTTAGACGATAAGCGCAATCAGACAGTAAACTATGCAGTAAACGCTACTAGCGAATGTTTTGCGAGTCTAGTTTGTTGTTTTTCTGGGTTGTGAGTCAGTGGTACATCTTTTGGATATGAAAGATCAATTCACACTGTCCGTTACGTTGTCACGGCACCGTCACATCTAGTGTTATTCACACTGTCCGTCACGTCAATTTGTTTATCCCAAAACCCGATGTTGAAAGTGAGTTTATGACATTCGATCTGTAATGTAGAAAGTCATAGTTTCATCCTGTAATTGAGAAAACAACTACGCTAAATGTCATTGACAGCCGAATAAATCCTTACAGTATATGTTTTTGGTCAACTTAGTGTCCTGGGAAGTGACACTAATTTCAAAACATAATCCATTTTCAAGCGAAAAAAAAACATATGAACACATAAAACTATATTTATAAGAGCATTAATAGAACTTGTTTAACCACTAAATGTTCAAATGTTTGTATAGCTTATGGGACTTAACTACTGGGTTATCAGTCCCTTACAAACTACTGATGAACTAACTAAGTCTAAGGACGGCACAAATATCCATGCCCGAGGGGGGATTCGAATCCCCGACCGTAGTGGCCGTGCAGACCGTGACTGGAGCGCCTCAGTCCCCTCGGCCACAGCGGCCGGCCTCTAAACACTACGATTCGCCCGCTGCCATTGTTAATACAGTCGTGCACAAGCGATTTTTTGTCGTTCATTTAGGGAAGGAAGGAAGAAAGCTTAGGGTTTAACGTCCCATCGACAGCTTGGTCATTGGAGACGGTGCTTACGCTCGGATTTGTGGGTAAGGATGGGAGAAGGAATCGGCCATGCCCTTTGAAAGGAACCATCTCGGCATTTGCCTGGAGTGATTTAGGGAAATCACGGAAAACCTAAATCTGGATGACCACAGGTGGATTTGAAACACCATCCTTCCGAATACGAGTCCACTGCGTTAACACTGCGCCACCTCGCTCGGTCGTTCATTTAGACTGACTTTTTCATTTTAAATGTTAATACCAAATGCATCATCAAATTACAGTCTTACTCAAATCATCCTTCCGACGTTATCAGACGACCGTTCCATCAAAACATTCTTCTCGAGATAGGTTAACGTGACATCGACGTGAGATGATGGTCTGGTGACGGACAATGTGAATGCCGCTATTATAAATGATACATACCGTTAGATACGCCGCAAAATTATGTCTGGGCACAGATACTATTTCTCACCTAGGAGCGCGCTTGTGAGTAAAGCAGGAGGCGAGCGTAAGATAGATCTTTGGTTTCTGGCTACGGTCGGCGGCTGCGCATCGATTCAGGGATCGGGTCGATCACGTGGGGTGTTTTTCCTCTTTGGGCAACCGTCACCGACCGGAGCGGTGACGGAAGGGGGCAGCCAGCACCATCGTATCTATGAGGTTTGGAGATGGTACCGGTAGCTGAGCCGGGTTTTGTCGGGACAGAATAGTTTGAATTATGGTGAGCGCTTTCGTGGATTGCTCTTACTGTTAAATGCCTCGATACTCTTAGTATGACTGGCGTTTAGTGGGTTAAATTGATAGTGTTCTGGAAATGAAATGTTTGTAAGGCTTAAGGGACTAAACTGCGGGGTTATCAGTCCCTAAACGTACAAACTACTTACGAACTACCTTATACTAAAGACGACACAAACATCCATGCCCGAGGGGGGATTCGAACCCCCGACCGTAATGGCCGTGCAGACCGTGATTGAAGCGTCTCAGTCCCCTCGGCCACTGCGGCCGGCGGTAGATAATGAGAAGCTATTTACAGGACGTAATGCATTGAACTGTGTAAAGACGGAGTGTGTTAATTACTATTATCCTTCATCTAAAGGGCGCTAGCTCTGACACGCTAGTAATACTTGTTTAACGAATTTCAGTTGGAATCAATTTAATGAAGTTCTTTTAAATTTTATGCAATGTGTGTAAACCTAACGACCAGCCTGGCTAAGAATTTGTAAAAAAAGAAAAGAAAAAAGTAAAAGAACTTAAGTTTTCGTTAACTGATACCCATTGTTACTTATACGGCCCAAATTATGACTCGGTCGTTGTTACGTGTAAGTGAATTGTTATAAAAAGTGTGCCAAGGTTTTGTTAACTTTCAATTTGATAGTGAGACTAACTTTGTTTGCTGAAGATTGATATTTTCATTTACTGTACTGAAAAATGAAATTTGAAAATGGTTGCTTTCTTTTGGTTGCATTACTAGGAAACTTACTGGAAATAGTTAGTGAATTTAAATGTGATTGGCATTGCTTAGTGTTAAGGGGGCATTTCTGTTAATTGTTCATCTATCATTTGGTAATAACTGCTCAAGGACGAATATTTGTAATTCTGGGTGTGTTTAATATTGTCAATAAAATTATTGCCAACTCCGACACTTAGCACTCTCGCACCTTGTGTCCAAGCTAACCTGCTCAGTGGTTTATCTTACTAAGGCAAGTGATATCAATAAATACATTGTCTAATACATTGTGATTACAAGCTTGGACAAAAATATACGTAAAGAGGAAGGAAAATGGCGGACTAACTGTAGCGGTGACTGAAGCAGACAGCTGCTAGCTCGCGCACTCGCAGTGAACCCATTAGTACTGAATTTAGGACTTGTCCTATTTCTTTATAGGTATGACTAGCTGAAAACCCGGTGTTGCCCGGGTATTTATTTACTTACTCCTGCTATTTTTCAGGTATATATTCATTTGTATAAGGGCTGTATATATGTAAAATCTTTTGGGAATACAATTAGTAGTAAAGAAGTAATAGATTAAAACGTGGTGCTTGGTGGGCGGTTTTCCATGAACGTTGCTGTTCATGTGCTCATATCTCATGCACTATGTGTCTTACTGTGATACAATTTAGAGAATACACTCAACTATACTATTTGTAAAATTTCCTGCTGCTACAATTCGTAGTGTAGAAATTAAAAATTGTAACTACAATTCGTAGTGTAGAAATTAAAAATTGTAACGTAAACTGAGCATTTAGATTCCAGTCAGTTAAAATTGGTCAAATTACACGGAAACTCCATATTCCTCGCCACACAGTAACCTCACCAAAGAGGAAGGAACAGACAACAAGTGTAAGTTTAATGAATATAGTGAAATGAGTATGGGGGAAGGAGCAAGGGGAGGAGCGAAGGAGGGGTGGAGGGCGGGAAGGGACAAGGGGAGGAGTATCCGGTGGGGAGGGAGGGCAGAAGAGATAGGAAGGGCTACAGGGCCATACGGAAAAGGAGGGGGCTGGGACGCCCAGGAAGCTATAGGGAGCAGGAGGTGGGATACCGAAGGGTCTGGCAAGAGGAGGGACAGGAGCAGGGAGGAAGAGAGCGGAACCCTCACAGGGGGATTAACGAGAGAGGAGGAGGGGGAGGAGAAGGGGGAGGTCAGAGCTGGTACGAAGGGTGGATGTCTGGGTGGAGGGCACTGTCAGGAAGGTGGAGGGTGTGGGAATTGCCACGGGAAAGGGTAATGAGGGTGGACAAATGGAGAACAAGGGGGCAATGGACCAGGAGGAGAGGAGAGGATGGACAATAGAGTGAGGGGTGATCCAGTTCACAGTAAAGCAAACAGAGATGGAGGTGTTCATTGAAGTGGACAAGGCAAGGTAATGAGGTCATAGCGGAGCTGCGTGGGGGATGGGGGGGGTAGGAAGGGAAATGGAAGGCGAGGTGAAGGACTTCGTGTTCCAGGATCTCCAGGGACTTTTAGATGGTTGGGGGGAGGAGCAGAGATCTAGGCAGGATGGGAGACGCAGAGGATGGAGCGGATGAGGGATTTGTAGGTATAGAGGATGGTGGAAGGGTTCAGACCCAGGTTCGGCCAACGACTTTGAGGAGGTGGAGGCGGGAGTGGGCATCTTCTTGGATGGTGCGTAGGTGGAGGGTCCAGGAGAGGGTGCGATCTATGGTGAGGCCCAGGTACTTTAGGGTGGGAGTGACGCAGTTAACTAGTCAAGTATTTTTACAACACTGTTTGGAAGTTAATTGCAAAAGTGATTGTCTATATCTGAACTTCAAAAAATACTGAAGTAAGTGAGGATCCCACGACAAAGCGAGTCATTGTCCAATGAGTTAATTATTTCCACTGACTACTGTAATAATCTATTCAACTTTCGGTGTGGATCTTTAGCTCTGTGAGCGCTTGTACATAATAGGAATGGCGCTATGGCATTAGCATACTCTGAAAGTATACAGTCTGGACTGGAAGACTTGCATTCAAGTGATTCAATTTGCTTTAATCCTCTAGGGATATCTATTACATATTATTTCAAAAACTCTGCTGTAATTTGGAAACCTGAATATTCCAGTAAAGTATGGATGAGGTGGTCTGTCTTTTGTCTTTTACCGTGTGTAAACATGGACGCCATATTGAAATCAGTCATCTTCAGGGTTTTTTTTTTTTTTTTTTTTTTTTTTTTAAGGGAAACAAGGTGATGGATAACATCAGCATTTTCTGACATTCGTTCCTGTAAACAGATTTAACGTAGCTGTTATGATTCAAAGGTTACAACAAGAGACCTTTTTGCACAGGGTATCTTGTTCAGTAATAATGCACAAGTTTTTGTTAGTGGTGTAGGCAATTGTCACAACCAGAGATAGTGGAGTGACAAGAATTTATGTTGTATGTAACAATCACAAAAAAAGAAAGCGCAAAGTTATATAAAGTTATATGATCTCACTTGCTTGTGGAAACCAAAGTTTTAAGTACTTTCACACCATCTAACAGTGTGCACCTAACATCCAAGCAACTACATACTACCCAGTATTTACGAAAGATAACTCAAACCCCTGTGATTGAAATATAAATGCATAGGTGTGGAAGCAGTGAAGCAATAAATTTACCATCTCTAAACCACGATATAATCCATTCTCATATGTAGGTAATACCGCAATATCTAGTGCAGTATTATAACCATCTTCACCTTCCTTTCAGCATCCATTTGCGCTCAACACGCTACATTAACTCTTCGACCCACTATATCCACTTCCTCGCCCAAACACTCCTGTACATCTACCGACTATGGTGTACTATCAACAAGAACTGTGCTGGACTACTACTCAGGAAATAACAGCTATCCTGGTATCGTTTCTTTCAGGTAAAACTAACTCCCTCTGGATGGAAACGCCATGTACCTTTCGTGTTTGCAATTTAAATTTGAGTTACTTCAAGCTCTGTATACACAGTATCTTAGATTATCACACATCTAGCATCCACTGAATTTTTACTTCTGTGGAATAGGTGTTCCCGTTACAATGACGGAAGAATTACTGAAGTCTACATCTCAAAAGGAAATTTTCCCTGGTCCTATTAAGTTTGCCGAAGCTACAAATTATGCGCCGTTGAAAGGTCTTTAATGTTTCTCTCGGGACATTATTGCTCGCAGAACTTGGAATATTTGTGAAGTTGCTATATTCATTCTGATCTTTCGAAAGTATATATAAAGTACTTTTGAAACTGACAGCTGGTCACACGACTTCAGTAAGATTCTGACAGTCATAATATATAACTGCCATTTTACATTGCACGTGAAAGTTTTAGTAACTGGTACTATTTTCGTCACTGGATTATAGACTGTAACATGGCTGTAGTTCAGCCATTTCTCACCAGTAAGTGACAATGTGTAAACTAACCAGCTAATCAGTTGTATATTAATGTTTATTATGTACTCCTGACCTAGATTTCAATAAAAGTAACCATTTTCCTTAAGCGTGACATGGTTACATCACATATTGGTCAAAAAATGTTTGTATACCTATTCTCTAGACTTACAAACTACTTTAAATTACACTAAGGAAACACACACACTCACTCGTGAATATCAGTGGTTTGATGACACTAAAGGAAACTTCCTAATTAGCGCCACACAGGAAAGACAATAAGTACGCAGCGAAAATAACGTACCACCTCTGAACCACTATTGAGATTTTAGTACCTGCACAACCACATTTTGCTGAAAATTCATCTGTAAAACAAGTGAAACTGAATAGAAAATGCTGTGGAAACAGTGTTCACAAAAGTAATAGAAACGATCTACTAGTGACATACAGCAAGACGGAAAATTGAGGTACAGAAACAAAAATAACCATTACATACAAAAATTTGTATTGGTAATTACGGAATTTCTCAAGAGTACATTGCAGATTATATGCAGTCAAAAAGTAAAAATATAAAATTAAAAAATAAAAGCCTTGAAAACTATCTGCAGAAATGTTTTCGCTAATAACATTCTATATAGATGTGAAGTTCAAACAAAACAGCCGTGTTATAGTGTTTATTGGTGAAACAGATAAGCTGCAGTCAATTTTTATATCGAATGTTACAGAAAAAAAATTGACAGACGACAGAATGGTGAACATGGAATTTTGTTCCGTGAGAGTTCATAACTTAATTTTTTTAACTTACTCCATAGCTTGTCACAAATTTGCTACCTCTGTCCTACCTATCTTTTCTTTACACCCATTTGTATTTGTTTGTCTACTGCAAAACATATTCGTTTTTAACTTTCTTCTCAGAAACTATGTCATCTATCAGTTGAAACCTGCATAGGACTACTGACGAATCCCTCAGCAACCTTTGCTCTTAATTCGGTTGTTTCTCCTTCTGTGTTTTCGCCCTTAGTTACATAATCAGAGATACGATTTTTTTACCAATTTGTAATATTAGATATCTAATCTTTTTAGATATTTTAAAACTTCTGTTTCTTCTTGTTCTCTTTCAGTTAAGACGTAACAAACTGAACTGCTAAGTGTTCAGTCAAGAGTGAAATAAATTACTTGCAAGATGCATGCACTGAATTTCGATTAATTACATTTAAATCGCCTTTTATATCGGTCACAAGAGACTAGTTTTTAATTCAACACAACCTGTCGTTCTGCCTGTTCTTGTTCATAACAGTGATGGTTAAATGCTACTTCAGTATATTATTTTTGTGCCCATGTTTTGTGTTGCTCACTACTTGATTAGACAATTAACTCAACTTGTGTACAAGTATTCAAATGGCATCTTGAAATTACTTCCTGATCAGTAATAGATGAAAAATCTTCTTCCTAGAACTTTACCTATGTCTATTAAGATCAATCACGTTTTAAATTACTTTCTTTGAGTTCTACAGCCATCTGTAGAGTCAAAATGTCTTGAAAACTTTCTCTAAAACTTCACACCTACTTCAGATTTCATAGCTTCAGATTACCATTTGTAAATAGCTTTTTCAACCTACAAAGATACTATGTAAAGCTTGCTACAATCATTACTTCATGATAGTGAAACTGTGTTTTTCCTTTTGTGTATTAATTTTGGAACCTATATATATATATATATAACGTTTACTTAAAATCGGAATTCAGACTGCAACTGGTGTTTGAAAGGTAGGAACTATCTGTAAAATGTTTACCATGTAACGGGACAAACTTATTCACAAATTTTAACCAACAAATTGTGCAAAATATTCACGTATTGGGAGAGATGGTTGTTACCAATTTTTATGCCCTGTCATTAAAAGCGCCTGAAATTAATCTGAGAATACTTTAATGTGAATTAACTTTCATAATATCAAAAGAGAAAGAGCAACTAAATGACATACATCATACTGTTTCATATGCTGAATGATTCTTAATAACTATGATATGCGAAATAAGTAACACCAGAGAAGGGAAGCACTATGGTATTAGAGGGAAAATGATAGAATGGTTATTGTCACACTAATCGTTTTTCAAGAAAAAGCAGTAACTTTAATTCATAATACAGCAAGATGTGTTGACATCTAGCTATTTATTAACATTCCTTCTACATATGCTATAAACAATGTCTTCTCAGAACACAAATATGATACGTTTATGTATCAAATTCAGTTATAAACATAGTGAAAACACAAAACTAAGAAATATTTCAGTTGAAATGTAATTATTTCATAGATTTTATGATGGGTTTGTCAGTTACATATATCTTTTACATTTCATCAAAAATAATTCCTATTTTAACAGTGTACAGTATTTTTTTAGCTTTCTACCTGTAGAGTTAAATTGTGAAGTGCTTCAGTTTATCAAAATAATGTAAGAATGCACTTCTCGTACGAAATACTCTCAATCACATAGACGTGTTTACATCTTTTGACTTCCTAGTACGGATTTCCTGTCGGACGCAGGATGATGTCGTAAACCTGGAACACAAAATATTGTTTTATATTGTACCATTTAGTCTTATAGAAAATTTAGCTGTAGAGCAAACGTACTTTTATCGATGTAACATAGTGGCATAATATATTTATCTGAATGTTTATCGGCAAACAACGAAAATTTTGTGTTAACGTAGAACGAACATATTTTACACCAGTGGGAACAGTTGCCATTATTGTGTTTGTAGAGTAGCAATATCAATGGAGTGAGCATAGTTTACTGAAAATTTGGTCATCAAACTGCAGATGTCACGTGGAACTGGGATACCGTGGTTTGTTTACATTCTTCCGTAATAGTCATGACATTTTACTTAGTGTGTTTTGAGACGACTATACAAATGTAAGAGGAATGGTCCAGTGTTATTGCTATGAATGGAACGAGAATGGGCATAAAGTTAGCACAGAAAATGTTGGTGGCCTGTAAGGAGGGCGGTATAGATTACAAATTGTCAACGGAGTGTCCAAGTGAATCCGAACAGCAACTGCTTCCAATGTAGTAGAGAGGAATCCATGTACTAACAATATCCATGCGGATTAACGTGCACTACTAGTTGCATGTAAAAGGTTAACCCCGTTCCGACAACGCAAGAAACCCTCAGATGGTCGGTAAATGTCCATCAATAAAATGCTATTCCCGCAGAACGACAAAAACTGAGCAGTAAAAGGAAATCAAGTGTTTCAAGTCCAGGAGGTGACGGTAATAGCCATTAAAATTCCATTGAATGAGAACAGCAGGAGGATCCAGATGGGAGGCGAACAGATTTAAGCCTATCACGATGCTGGATCCGAATCCGTCACCAACGACATCCATGATCAGCGTATCAGAGAAGTTCAGTGGAATCAGTTGGTTTTGAGGACAAAGTTGGCACCTCACGCAGTACTGGACTATCTCAAAGGACAGGAAGGACAGGTCCCAGTAAGATAACTGGCATCAGTAAGGCCTCTCACCAATGAAGATCGGGGAACCTTCTTACCCATAGACTGCGTCCAGCGGCCGACTTGAGGCGGAAGACCTCCGATCTGATCAACGCCGAGAGCAGCCCTGAGAGAGGGCACCTTCGCCAGCATGGAAGAAGGGGGTCGCAGAGGATGGGGCAACGGAGGTGCAGTGGAGTGAGATGGAGAGAGAGTGTGGTGGGAGTGAGATGAATAGGGGGTGGGAGTGGAGATTGTAATTGAGGCAAAGGTAGGTAACATTTGCAGAGGGTGTAGACGCTAGAATTTTCGGCAGGCCTTAATGTTTAAAGGACTTGTACTCTCCTATCTTTTTTATCTGTCCAAACGGCATATATCGAAATCATTGCATGGGAGGTGGAATATATGGCTTGACATCACGTCTGTAAATCTTTTACTTGACCTTATCTGGGCATGTATCCCCTCTAATGGCAATGATTATCCTTGGGGCATCTCAATGTGGCGGATGAAGTGGATAGCTCTGTTCCATATCAGCCTGAACTTCATCAATTTGAAGCAGTAGGTGTGGGGCTATACACATCGGAACGTCGCCAAGATGGTCGCAGGTGCACAAAGCAGCAGATTGGGCGATGGATACGGTTTTCTCAGGAAGCCAGAGCGCAACTTATTCATCAACTTCAGCTTGGTGGTGATGAACATAACTCCATCTGTTCTGGTGCAGAACAGGTAGGGCGGAAAGAGTTTCACTGCAGGTCAACATGTCTAGCCTTCTTTCCAGGGGATAGATAGGGAAAGAAAGAGCTTAACTAAGTAACCGCATTAAAAGCTCCATTTCTTGGTACGGCCATTATGTAGTTTCACATGTTTCATGGTGCGAAGTGTCCTCCCTGTGACCACTGACTCCGATAAGAGCCTCTCACAATGGGTGCCACCCAGCCACTGCATATGCCACTTAGCATGATGGCCATTTCAGGGAGTCCTGATACCCCAGGGAGATGGGCATCGACTCTTTGGTCTGCATGAGAACATAACAGTGCAGGAACCAGTAGCGCGATACCTATATTGTCAGGGGCGCTCAGCCAGAATGGCATGTAACAGCCGCCCCCCCTCTCCCCCCCCCCCACCGAACCTACAATTATTGTTGGGAACCTGGCGAGGTAGGGGGCTAAAGCGAGAAGCGAAAGGGGGGGGGGGAGCAAATGAATGGTTAGGGATCCACGCCACATGAGCTGTCAGGAGTTTGCCTATAAAAGGCTCACACTATTAACTGATTTTGTTGTGGTCAAGCCCTGAGAGGGGCTGAACTGGGCCAAAAACGGTGGGAAACACCAACCAGAAAAATCGCTACTATACTATAGGAATGGCTGGACCGTCTGGAAGGGAAACGCCCAGAGAAGGGAAATGAGCAAAGGCGTGGAGCAATCATGAAAGGAAGAAGGGGCAGATGTAATGCAGCCTGGGAAAATAAGGCTGCAATGGCTTGGGAACCTGTTCTCGCCATATGTACCCACAAAATAGCTGTGGTTCTCCTTGGGGGGTGAGGGAGACCAAGGAAAGAAAGGAACATAGGTGCGTGATTTGTCCGCCACCAAGATGACATCGCACTGACCACTGTAATATGTGGAACAAAGCCTCCTGAGGCTGTGCTTGAAGATGGTAGGCATGAAACTCAAATGATGGTAGCAAGATGGCACCACCCGGATCATCCAAGTATATTTCATCATCAAGCAAATTTGCTGCCCAAGAGATCAGAGTGAATGCACTTTGATGGTCATCAAGCCACTGTGCCAAGCGGTGTGACACAGACACTTATCTTGATCCTCCTGAAATGTAACACAGCTGTTTCTGCCCTTTGCTTATCCATTGAGTTCGCTAATGTGTGTGAGCGAGGCTGTCCAGTCAGTCTATGGCCATGACTAGAAAACTCAGACGAATCGTCAATAGTACCGGAAGGACCACATTACAACTGATGACAGCTCAGTTAACAATCCATAGGAAGATGGGTTACAGGGCGCGAGGGATCCAGCGCAGCACATGGGATCACTTCATTGAGCATAAAGGCTTGCATTTGTTATGTCACCAGAGACAGTCGTGCAACAATGTTGGTACGTGTTCCAGCCCACATGGATCTATGGATCACGCCTGCCAAGAAGGTGTCGTTCAAGGCGGCGGGGGTCTCTTACGGTGTAGCGTACATTTTCCTTTCCTTGTATACAATGCCCCCACCAGTTCCAAAGCTAATTTCAACAGTCCGTTGTATGTTTACGTGGTCGTGGACTATCTGCTAACAATAATAACTTCAGATGTAAGCCCTTGAGCTTTTATTTCAAACCCATAGAGCGTAATGGTATGACATGAAACCCAGACTGTGGCATGCATCCTGTACTCAAACAAACCAGAATTGCTGATGCTCTGCAAATTATTTTGTTTCATTTGCGTACAGATTGGATATCAGAGACATTTCGACTCACGTCCACAGTGTCAGTAATTCTCAAGGACAGATACATAACGATTAGGTGCCTATCATCAAATTTGTGAAGTCATAGTAAAATATCCATTTCTTCTCAGGTATTCATCCAGTGGCGTCGTTGAAATGTCTTATATTCGCAAGGGAGCTTCATGTCTGAGACATCCCATCTTGGCATATGAAGATGAAGACACATTGTCACCATAGTGGCACATACCCACAACTGGCCGTGGAATCAGTTGTACTGAGTACCTAGAATCGACGCCGAACGCTACACGTGCACTTACCATGACATGGTTACGACCAGGCAGAGGCTGAAGGACTGGAAGGATGTAGAATACAAAAGCGATGTCCAGCTATCTACACACTTGCAAGAGGACACTCATATTCATTAAGTGGAGTTGCAAGTCCTCTGAGAAAGACTAGTCCCCCCCCCCCCAATCCCTAGTCTGTTGCTGTTGAAACTACTGAAGACTGCTTTCCCTTTCCTGAAACCACACATTTGGCCTCCCCTGAGATACACCACTCAGGTTGCACTGTGGTACAGAATTGGGTCATTGTGGGATGTACGTCACTCCAACAATGTCTGGATCTAGTTTAGTTATAGACAATAGTGTACGTGTGTGCTGTGATGGATGTATCCTGCAGTTGTTGGTCGTAGATGAAGGGGCTACCCCAAGAGATAGTTGTAGCAAATTAGTCTTCGGACTGAAAACCTTAACAACACGCAGAGTTAAACATGGTATGAAACTCTGTACTAAGACCGGGATTGGAAATCGGGACCCCTGCACTCACCACTACGCAGTCGCCACTTAGCGCAGTGGTTGTTAAGCGCACCGAATTGTCCTGGCACGCCTTCCATCTCAGTCGCAATTCCTTGCCAGCAGTTTCCTGATGGTTCTGCTAAACGTAACGTGGAATCGGTCAGAGGTCAGAACTGCGGTTAAAGAAGGCGTGCCAGAGCAATTCGGTGCACTTAACAACCACTGTTCTGAGTGGCGTAAGTGCTGAGAACAGGGGACCCGATTTTGAATCCCGGTATTCCTACAAATTTTAACACCGTGTTTCACTCTGCGTATACACGTGGCTTAAGTTTGTGACTAGCAAGTCATTAAATGTTTCCGTTTGATTTGTATGAAGAGTTCTGTCGGACTCCAAGAACATTTGAAGTTGACAAAAAGTTGGCTTTCGAAACCATCTCGTCGTCAACATTAATATTTAAGTAGTCACTGTATACTAATTGAATTAACAACTCAAACTAAAAGTAGCAGAGATCGCTTATTGGAGTCTTATTTTTGATTACCGATTTCAATGCAGTAAATCATCTTCAAAATATCTACCAATATCTCGGCTACATTCCGTTATTGGAGGTATTGATTGGGTCACAGGTTCTTGTCTCACAACTTAGTCCTTGGTAATGCTGATGCGGAAATAAACGTGTTTTTTTTTATTATTTATTTATTTTATTTTTTTATGCTGGTAACATTTTACTTTCACCAACATATCTACCAGAAGACGTCTGTATTGGCCCGTACAGAATCCTATGTACATCCATGTTCTCAGCTCCTTTTTTCCAACGCAACATTATAAATATGCACTCGCTGTTAGCGGCACCATACGATTCGACCTTCCATTTAGTTTACAGTGAATTAACGAGTATCTAGACTCATGCTGAAGATAGAGCGAGTGTGAATTGAACGAGTGGCTTACCTGTACACGTGGGTTCTGGGACAGCATGTAAATCACAGCTTCTGCGACGTCTTCTGCTTCCAGGTAGTTCATCTGCTGGTACAGTTCTTCAGTCCAGTTGGTAGTCTTAGAAAGGATCTCTGTCTTCACCATTCCTGGGGATATTTCCTACAGAAAAAAATGTTAACGTTATGTTTAATGTTTATAAAATTGTGTAATGCAAAACACATCGATAATAATGCATGGGGCTGCCCTTTTCCAAACTCTCTACACCACATTTTACCACATAGAACTTTAAAATCATTCAAATGTAATTTGTCAGTCTCATGCCATATCTGTGCTCAAAGTACAAATCTTCCTGGCAGATTAAAATTGTGTACTAGAAACGGGATTCGAAACAGGAAGCTTGGCCTCTCGCGGGCATGCGCTCTACCTTCTGAGCTATCCAATCACGCTTCAGTCCGTCCAAACAACTTTTGCCAGTACCTCGCCTCCTACTTTCCAAACTTCTCAGAAGTTTGTCAGTGAACCTTTCAGGACCAGCACTCCTCATTCTGGAAGCACCCCTTAAGCTGTAGCTAACCCATGTCTCCACCACATCCTTTCTTCCAGGAAAGCTAGTCCTGCAACGTTCGCAGGAGGACTTCTGTGAAGTCTGGAAAGTAGGAGGCGAGGTACTGGCGGAAGTAACGTGGACGGACTGAAGCGTACCGGGATAGCCCAGACCGTAGAGCGCTTGCCAGCGAAAGTCAAAAGTCGCAGGTTCAAATCCTGGTTCGAGCACACAGTTTTACTCTGCGAGGAAGTTATATATCAGCGCACACTCCGCGGCAGAGTGAAAATTTCATTCTGAAAACTAGATTTGACTGTATTTCAAGAAGAATTTCTACTACCATGAAAATCCTTTGTATCTGATGTGTGGAAAAATGCCGTTGCAATTTCTAATTTGCTCCAATAACAGGAAAATCGAAACGAGTAGCTTCAAATAAAACTGTTTATAATGGGTAGGGTACTCTCTCTTAGTGTCTAGAAAAAGAATCCAGAGAGAGAAACCGTTTACCAGACGCACCTGAATGCGTCAACTTGAACGCAGCCCTTGAAATTCACAGTTTTCCACATAGTTAAATCCTTTATTTAGGTATGAGTAAAACACAAATTGCTCATTTATCTCCCAAGCAATGACGAGACAATAAAAAACTTTTATTTATCTTCAACGTAAATTACTGCCAAAAAAGAGCAATTAAATGGAAGTATGACACAAAAAGTTAACTTACGTTATGTTAATTACAGGGACTTTGCATTTTTAAACTCGCAATTACATGCTGCAACAGCAATATGGATAAGTCTTCAGTGGGTGAGAAGGCACAAATTTTGTCCCTCTTTTTCTGGCCAAGTGAGAGCGGGATTCCATGCAGAATTGAAACATTAAACCTCCATCTCCGTATTTATAACAAGATTAGCTGTATTTTACGTAAATATGAAGTGAAGTGTGTGTTTTGACCACCTAAAATTAAGGCGTGGAATCCTGTTCTCTCACTTGTCCAAAAACAGTATGATTAATGCCGCCCCACCCGCTGAAAAGTGATGTTTTATAACCTATATTGGTGTTGGTTTTCATTTTTGGTCGTGATGGCACTGTGTGCTCGCTTACTTGCTTGCTTGCTCGGTGTGTGTTGGCTAAAAATTCATTCTATTGCTATAAGCTGAGATTAACAGGAGAGGGAATATTGCTTTAATTCTATTTTCTTATTCGTATTCAAAAATTCAGTATTACAGCTAGTGACCGAGAAATTTGGAATCAAATGTTCATATGTCTAAACCTGTTCGGTGATACCACTAAGGCCCTAAGTCCTTAGACTTACAAACTACTTTAACTTACACTAACGACAACAGAAACACCCATGCCCATGGGTGAAGTAACATCATGGCGGGAGTGACCGCCCAGTCCGTGGCATGACACCTTAGACCACGCCCGCCCTGCAGGAAATACGGAGAGAACAGCATTAAAAATAGGAAGTTCTTGGTTCGTATCATGCCGATCTTCTGCACTGCTGCCACTTGGAGCGCTATTGTCGCCTCCATACATATAGGGTCACCACTGTTGGCTGTTTCTCCCACTGAGCTTAATAATAAACCGGAGTGACTACACAAATGCATCACTGCTTAGGAAACCGTGACGCTGCTTGCTAAAGCCGCCATATTGGATGGGGCATTCCTTTTCAGTTTCTGTTTGCTGTTATGTAGAGATTCATTTTAATCGCAATGGTGAAAAGTTACGCTGCGCATGAGAGTACTGACCGACGGACGACTTTTAGTGACATTCAGTTTCATAGGTATGTAACGTATACTGGAATGTATTGTAAAGATATGATGTGCGATAAACGCAAATACTAGAGCATTATAACTTATGATCTCTCCAGATTTCCTTACACAAATCCAGCACTCCTGAAGAAGTGGGTGCACAGAGTACGAGTATAAAACTGGACTTCTACGAAATACTTTCATTTGTAGTGAACACTCTATGGAGGACAGTTAAGTTTTCCTCTTTATTTGCAAACTAAAATAAAGACGAGAAGGCTACTTGTTCGCAATAAACCTACAGCTTCTGGGGTTATTTATCTTTTTTACTAGCAATAAAATTATACATTCTGGTTGATGTGGACGAAGTACCGCGTTTCGTAATTACTTTTTTTCAGGGAGTGTAAGTAATACCTGAAATGAAAATATGCAATGATCTGGTAACTGTTGCATAATGTCTGGTACAGAAATTTATTTTCTCATTAGTTTCCAGACTATCGGCATCAAATGAGATTGGGAACTCTGCTCTCCTCTGGCAAGGTCCGTTACTGAATGTTTTGTTCTTTGTGGCAAACTGTAAGCTCATTAGTCAAGAAATAAAATTCAGAATGCGTTGTAGCTAAAATTCTCTGCAGATACGTATTTTTTGGAAGTCTAAGTTGTGATATTTGATGGAGATGTGAAAATTACGAACATAAACAGAAGAGAGTAACTGTGAAACTTATATTGAAGGAAACGGCTAGCAAATACAAAGCAATGTTAGCAATTACCTGTTCAATAAACTAAATGAGCGTTATATAGTAGCCGTAATTAGTTTGTGTGTTGTGACATTACAGTTACAGGGGGAAGCTGATTGTTTCAATGTGAAATGCGGGTTTTGCCAGGCTGTTGGGTTCCCTAGCCGGCCGACTAACGGTTTGGACCTAGTGAAAATAATACATGTAGTCAAGGTTTCCCTAATGTGCTGGGAAACACAAAGCGACTGTCTTGGATGAGCGAGGGTGGCTAACCCAGTTTGCAACTGAAGTACAATATAGCCACACACATTATTCTAAAAATACATATAAAATCATGGAATGATCATACAGCAAATATAATTATATGAATGGATTCAAAAGATGTGGGAGAATCAAACTCTGTAATTACAATTCCAGCATCCCTTACAAATAAAAAGCCGACAAATTTCAGTACTATAATAATAATGTTATAAGACTTATATTTACAATTATTGATATGTAATTTTTATCAGTAACAATTTAAGAAGTACATGGGCAACATTTTACCACGCTACCTACCTAAAAAGACGTACCACGTTATTTCTGCATTCTTTAATTAAACTTTATTTTACTCTCTCGTTCTGCTTTTCGTTGAGGTAGTAACATGGTTGAGGTCCGAACATGTATTTCACCACAGAAACACAAAACATGAACCAAGCAAAGCGCATTACATTTATAAGTGTATTTTATTATGTTTAATATTATTCTTAGTAACGTTCGTTTTTTATGTTGTAGACTGCTACTGAAATATTTCATAGCCAACTAAAAGTAATAGATATGCAGCAGATAATTTACATATAAACAATTACATGTGTTTGTGGACAAGAACTGAATATATTTGTACAAAAAGTCATGATAAATATTAATTGTGTAACTATATTGCAACGGCGGCAGTATATTTGAACAGTGAGACGCCACACTTAATAGCAAAGAGCTTCAGTCTCAACCGTTTTACTATTGTTAAATACATATTTGTTTGTTAAATGTAAACAACATTTGTAGGAAGGTGGTCGAAGCATTTAATTCTGTGATATTCAAATGTATAATATTTTTGAAGGGAAATTGTATTTTAAACACGAGGCGTTAGGATGCGCGGAAGCAGGTGGTGCATGCTTTCGAACGCTTGGGAAGGGACTCGTAACTTGGACGTGGTGGTGAACGGTTGTGACGCTGGGCGGCCTGAAGCCGCATTACGAACTTGTGATTTGAAGAGGTAGGCATTTGTGGACTTAAAAAATTTACGGGACTGTGACTGTAGATCTTAGTCTCTATGCACGTTAATAGGGCTGTGGAACTGTGATAATTCAGCAGTCGTCTACTCGCGTGATGATAAATTGTGTTTTATAATAAATACTGTAATTAATCGCGGATTAAATTGGAACTGCAATGCTCGATGGTCTTCACTAATTTACGAGTGATAATTTGGAGCTTTTACTCTCAAGTGCGTGTGATACTTATTGTGCCTCTCATGAACAATAGTTGGAGAAATATTCAGTTATTTACCGAGGTATAAAGTAGGACCACCTCCGCATTTTCAGGTACAAAATGAGTAATAAACTTCATTTAAAAAGAATTACTTCGTAAGTGAATCACTTTTTTATCTTATAATCCATTTTGTTGGTTATTCAGAGGTTTAATTTATGTTTGTTTAAATACATTTTCACGTCATCATATGCAGATTGATAGACTGGCTAAACTACAGATTAATTATTGATCTTGTTTTAAGAGATTGGGTAGCTGTTTAGGACGTAGAAGCTGACATACATAACTCACCCCTATGAACAGAGACAACAAGCCATAAACTTTTTACTACCCTGAGTTATGTATTGCCCAATTCTTATTGGTGAGTGCCGATAAGAAGGTCGCAATTTTTTGGAAGTGTAAGTTGTGATATTTGATGGGATGTGAAAATTACGAACATAAACAAAAGAGAGTAACTGAAACTTATATTGAAGGAAAAGGTTAGCAAATACAAAGCAATGTCAGCAGTTACCTGTTCAATAAACTAAGTGAGCGTCGTATAGTAGCCATAATCAGTTCATGTGTTTATTTTGGGTAGCAGAACAACTTTACGTCTTGCTCTTATTCAAGGTGGCTGCCTTGACGTCATACATCGCTTCTGTTTCGTGCAGGAGTCTCCAGTTTATTTTTGAGCTCACTGGTTTCTCCACTAGTGCACTACTGTCGCTCCAATTGACAAACTTAAGTCTACGTTAGACTGTGATATTAGTCTCTAGATATGGATTAAACACGCTGATTATTTTATAAGCATAGTATTTATTATGTAGAATATAACCGATAAAGGCCTTTTCTGAAATATGCTAAAGAGGAAAAGTCAGAGAGTAATTGTTCCATATTTACGTCGTATTGTTAAAAACAAATATCTTGATCCTACGGTACCCAACTTCACAGGATTACCCACTGAGCTAATTTTAACATTTCCTGGAGATGTCATCATAACTGCGTCAGGCTTCTTTCAGTCTATAGGGAACATAAGTTACATATAAACAATTTTTATATAGAGATCACGTTCTAAATTCAGTAAACTGTCATTACAGCTCCGAAATCAACCTGAATGTCTTTTCAGAGCAGAAACTTTCATTTTAATTATAATGGAGGATACTGAAGTTCAATAAAACATTTGGAAAATATTGAGCCCCACAATCACTAAAGGAGAAACTTATAAGCAGAAAGGTAAGAAGGAAATATAAGAACAAACAAACATACGTAGTGACATGAGATATCTAATAAATTTTATCGGCATATGAGAGGAACAGGACCCACTATGTTAACTAAATCAATAGTAGAATTCTACGAAACAGGACTGAGGCCAAAACTGAACCATTTAAATGGACCGCTGTGATTAAGGAGGGCATTAAACTAGCAGTTTTAACGTAGGCGGACGTTACAGATAAAAAAACATTCATACAAAGGATATTTGTTTAGAGGATTGGTCACAGGGAAATTAGAAAACGGACTGAAGCGCCGTGATCTGATTAAAGACAAGATTTCATTCTGAAAGATGAAAGAAACGAATGCCAACTATCAAAAGCCACACATTGTGCCTCGCTTATTACTTTTGGTCCCATACGTGAATAATACTACTAATAATAATAGTATTAGTACTATGTTTAATGCTATAGTAAGCGTGCTGCAGTGGCAATTCTTAACTTTCCGGATGTTGTCTGGGAGATTCGAGTTGCGTGACACGGACACACGTGATACGGACACATAACCGATAGAAATTGCATAACTGCAACTGCGAAAAAGGAGGCCATAAATACGAAGAAATATGTATATGACGCCCAGTCAAGCATTTCCTGGAGGCCTACACCTAAAAATCAGAATCTCTCTCTCTCTCTCTCTCTCTCTCTCTATCTCTCTCTCTCTATCTCTCTCTCTCTCTCTCTCTCTCTCTCTCTCTCTCACACACACACACACACAGAGAAAGTCGCTAGTTGAACTAAATCATACTTATAAACACACAATACAGTCAGAACGTAACACAAAGTTGAATGTACTTGTACAGATGGCCACTGAAGATGTTTAAGAATAAAGCGAAACACGTCTGGTCTAAAGTAGACTAATTTATAGTTGCATAAGACGGTCCCATAACATATACAAATTGTATAACTGCAACTGCGAAATAGGAGGCCACAAAACACGAAGAAATATGTACACAGGTCGTAAGCTGTTGTGGAAAGCCCACATTCAAGATATTTCTAATTTTACGACGTTGAGTTATTTACAATTAGAAATATATCTCAAGTGATAGTTCAAAACGAAAAACAGTGACTTTGCTCATTTGCATTCGCTTATGATGTATAGTTTTGTTTTTTGTGACTAAATTGATTTAAAAAAGATACTTTTGTTTCAAACTGATGTTCGAGTTTGAGATTGTCCTCTCAACACGTATTTTCCTTTAATGTCATTTGATAACAATATCAGCTTATTCCAAGAGTTATCGACTTTCACTCAGTTAATATAGGTATGAACCGAGTCTCAATTTGGAGAACACTACCTTGACCATTGTGCAGAGAGGTGTGCAGAATTTTGATCCATTTTCGATAAGCTGCCGCAAAAACATTTCAGAAGTAATTTGCGCACAATCCAATGTCAAACTCTTCCTGTCTAGAAAATCCCGGAAAAATTAAAAATTTGGCAAATTCCTGCGTTACGTTGTTGGTTATGATTTAGTAAACTTTTAGGTTTCGCTGCCGCTATTCTTTGCGTGCTGACTCATTCCATGACCAACGAGGCTCACTTCTCACTATGCGGTATGAGTTTATGTCGGTGATCCAAACTTTTCGATTCTGTTTGAGAGTAACAACAAATCTGTCATCAAAGAAGACAGCTGTAAATAGAAATATCGAAACAGGTATGAAGATCTGTTTATAAAAAGTTGGCAAGAGATTCCGCAGTCAACCCGGAAGTCTCATTTCCACCACAGTTTTGATCACCAGTGGTCAAGTTTCAAAAGCATCGTACAATACTTTCAGGGAAGTATGTAACGAGTAAAATGAGATGGGAAAGCTTCACCGTGGTACAGCAACCGATTTAGGTAACCGCTACGAGAACTTAATTGGAAATGTAAACATAGTCAAATATTTTCAGGCTGTGTCAAAGTTATCGTAAGGAAGACAATTTGAAAGTTCTATCCATGGACTTTTACAGAAAATACTGGTCCGTCTCCACAGTCTAGCGGACAGCGTGCTATAATGCCACGCAAAGGCCCCGGGCTCGGTTCCCGATCTGGTTGGAGATTTTTCCACTCGGGGACTGGGTGTTGTGTCATTTCATCAACGACGCGCAAGCCGCCCGTGTAGCGTCACTTGCAGCAGGCAGACCGAACACGATCCCAACTTGGGTCCAACGGCCAACAGTGCCACACGAAATCACCAAAAAATACTAAAATTTCTCTTTTTAAATCGGTAAACTCGTCAATCCATATTCCCAGACACAATGTCACCTAAATGGCAATGAAACAGAGGATGACATACAATAGGCCGAAATACTGAATGTTTTTCCGAAGCTGTTGCACCGTAATTCTTCAATCGTCAGAAAGACGACTAAATGGAAGATGACGAAATAAATGAGAGGACTGGCAAAGTAAGTTATTTCGCACCTCGACCATACTGAATTCGATTTTATACGGAGTATGCGGAGGAACGTAGTCCCTCTAGCAGGAGGTGCCGAAGCTCTCTAGAGGAACGAAGCGTTCATAAGATTGCGAAAAGCTCAGGCCATTCCAGATGTCAAGAAGGGTTATCGATCGCAGAATTATAGGCCTACATCTCTGACGTTCGGTAAGGTTCTGTAATATGACATTTGTGGGGACAGTAAATCGTCTCCTAAAGCAACTATTCCTCCAAGAGTTCTTCATCGGGGGCGCGCAAATATTTAATAATAATAGCAGTGCCTTAACTGGAAGCTGTTATTTCTATAAATATTGGAATAAGCAGACGGAGCAGTCTTAAACAGAACGATCACAAAACAAAACATGGCATGTGTCAGACAGGTTAAATGGAAGAATCTATTTAAGGATTTAACTTACAAAACACTCGCTCCGAAGATGCTTTAAACTTGCTCTTCAGTGTCGCATTAGTAAAATGTAAGATTGCTACAATTCTTAAAGATACAACGGAGAGCAGCACGCTTCATTTCATGCTCATTCAGTAAGTGCGTAATCGTTGCACATGATCGGATGACTACTACAGTGGTTCACGTGCAAGAGGTTACGGGTTTTTGTGAGAGGACATACCTTTCTTGAGTCAACCGGTATATTGTTTCCTCTTACGTTCATCTCTAAGAGACGACGAGGATAAAATTAGAGCCCACACGGAATCATATCGGCAATTCGTTTTTTCACGAAGCGTAATCAAATGGAACAGGTAAGTTACAATTATAAAGTATAATTTGTGAAGTAAGCATGTAGATTCCATATTCTTAAAAAATGGCGTGCTAGGAGCATTTGAAAAATGGACCAAGGTATGAAGTGCGTAAAGGCGAAATAAAAACAGTGTACACTAATTCCTTTTTGATAGATCAGAAAGTTTTGTCATTACGATGGGGAATGTTGTCGAAACATCAATACTCGACCTATCACTCAGTACATATAGTTTCTTCTGTCATGCGCAGCTGGCTGCTTTTCGAAGCAGACAACAGCCTGCTGTACTGAAACAGCGTGACAGTTAGTTTTCGCTATTTGTTATTTCACTACCCTGGTTCTACATTCGCTGTTTACCAACGTGGTGTGTTAAACTGTCCCTTCTTAGCAAGGTATCACGAAGCCTACCTTTCATTAGATCCGTTAATCTTTTGACTATCTGATACACCTTGTTGATAACATATGGTAATACGTGAAGCTTTTATCTAACTGAGTCATTTATCTCTATGGAGGGACTGATGAAGTTCTCCAAACATTTGAACATTATCTCTATGGAGATAAGACAATTCCATACTGATGAAATGCAGTTGACCCGGAACGTAAATATACGTACGTTATTGTAAATATGCCAGCAAGAGGCCTACAACATTAGTTCAAAAACGTGACTCAGATCCATCTGACAAAATTATGAACCAACAGTGTTTCATGGGCCACAATTTGCATTCGATGTACGGAATGAACGTGGCTTAAAGCTTTGAAGAGAGAAACATAAGGTCATTTCGCTTTGTGTTACGTGTCGTATCTTAGGAGGAAACAGTCGCTGTTATTTTGTTGTTTTATTGTACTTTATCATACTGAACAGTCTCCGTGACATTTTGCTGCAATGCCGTTCTGAAATTACTTTCTATCCTGTAAGTGAAAGTAACCTTCGGAGCGAATTGAGACCTTGTTCTCTAAGAAATCATTATCATACAAGTTTGTAGACTATTTTTCACTCTTACTACAGACCAATCTTCGTATATATGCAAAATATTATTCGCACATAATCCTCATGCTTTAAGTAGTAGTACCACTTACTATTTTAAGTTATTTCCCTAGTAAATGTCACTGTTTCTGATCATATTAGAAACAGCTCTAAAAGTGTATACGTTGTAGAACTTTTCTGTAGACACTCACTTTTACAGACAGCTCTCGTCTCCCAACTATCACTTCGAAACCACGTATGTTGTTTTTATGTCCATATTTCACCTGTTTTTCAGTAGTCACAAAACAGTCTAATTCGTAGAATGTTCACTGCAGTATTCTGTATGGTGTTTCTTTCTTTATTAATTAATTTTCTATCAAATTTCCCACTCAGCAGCGTGTAGTAACTCTTGTTTCGGAAACTACCTGAAATATAGCCGGTGACATGTATCCTACAACGTGGCTGTATGAAGTCAATGCTATCGATGTATCTAAATTTTATGTGAAATAAGATGGCGTGCTACAGACGTGAAATTTAACCGACAGGAAGAAGATGCGGTGATATGCAAATGAGTGGCTTTCCAGAGCATTCAGACTAGGTTGGCGCCGGTGGCGACACCTCCAATATGCTGACATGAGGAGTTTCCAACAGATTTCTCATACACAAACAGCAGTTGACCGACGTTGCCTGGTAAAACGTTGTTGTGATGCCACGTGTAAGGAGGAGAAATCCGTACCATTACGTTCCCGACTTTGATATAGGTCGGAGTGTAGCCTATCGCGATTGCGGTTTATCGTATCGCGAAATTGCTGCTCGCGTTGGTCGCGAACCAATGACTGTTTGCAGAATATGGAATCGGTGGGTTCAGGAGGGCAATACGGAACGCAGTACTGGATCCTAACGGCCTCTTATCACTAGCAGTCGAGATGACAGGCATCTTATCCGCATGGCTGTAACGGATCGTGCAGCCACGTCTCGATCCCTGAGTCAACAGATGGAGACGTTTGTAAGAAAACCATCTGCACGAACTGTTCGGCGACGATTGCAGCAGCATGGACTATTAGCTCGGAGACCATGACTGCGGTTACCCTTGATGCTGCATCACAGACAGGAGCGCCTGCGATGGTGTACGCAACGACTAACCTGGATGTACGAATGGCAAAACGTCATTTTTTCGGATGAATCCAGGTTCTGTTTACAGCATCATGATGGTCGCATCCGTGTTTGGCGACATCGTGGTGAACGCACATTGGAAGCGTGTATTCGTCTTCGCCATACTGCCTTATCACCCGGCGTGATGGTATGGGGTGCCATTGGTTACACTTCTCGGTCACTTCTTGTTCGCATCGACGGCATTTGAACAGTGGCCGTTACATTTCAGATATGTTACGACCCGTGGCTCTAACGTTCATTCGATCCCTGTGAAACCCTAAATTACTGTAGGATAATGCACGACCGCATGTTGCAGATCCTGTAGGGGCCTTTCTGGATACGGAAAATGTTCGATTGATGCCCTGGCCAGCACATTTTCCACATCTCTCACCAATTGAAAACGTTTGGTCAATGGTGGCCGAGCAACTGACTCATGATGAACTGTGGTATCGTGTTGAAACTGCATGGTCACCTGTACCTATACACGTCAACCAAGCTCTGACTCAATGCCCAGACGTATCAAGACCCTTATTACGGCCAGAGATAGTTGTTCTGGGTACTGCACACAAATTGCGTGAAAATGTAATCACATGTCAGTTCTAGTATAATATATTTCTCCAGTGAATACCCGCTTATCATATGCATTTCCTCTTGGTGTAGGAATTTCAGTGGCCAGTAGTGTATATTTTCGCAGCTTTATAAAGTTAAGAGGAATAGTGAGGCTGTTTGGGTAATTTCTGTTTGTTTGCCAGGCCTCTTTCACTGTTTCTGCTAACATTCTAAGCTTTACACAAAAATCAAGGTCAGCACTACTTTTGTACCGTAGTTTATTAAGCACATTAAGAACTAATTTATTGTTGTATATAATCTTACAGACACGGCGATGGTGGTCATGACACCTCTCACTGAATTACTCATTCTTGTCCCTGTTGCGTGTTTGAAACTATTGCAAGCCATATAACAAGACGTACAAATTTAAAGTCTACCGAAAACAAAAAAAACGGTATTTTTTAACGTTTAATGCTTATAAAGGCTGAAAATTTTGAAATACCAATCAGCATGCTGCTTAATCAGAAAAAACAGTGGATCTGAAAGATTAGCTTCAGAAGGAACTGTGAATTTCCTCCTTTACAATAAGCTGATCATGTTAAAACACCTGAAGGTATTGTGTCTGATATAAACACAAAAGAATCGTCATTTAGATTTTATTAAACCGGAATAAGCCGTCAACAATTCTGTGATGCACCTGTCAAATTTGTGACTAATTTAGTAAATTACTTGTTATTTATTATTCTAAAGCGCTGAAGGTGGTGGTTGTGGTGACTAATTCTGTGCTTTTTAGGTTTTCCCGGCAGCTTTTCTCTACGCTCTTTTCTGTAGGTAGTAAACTTTGCAAATCTAAAAGGATGTCACACAGTGCTTCCTTGTTTCGTAAGAACATTTGTGCCGGATCAGGACTAATCTAGATTTCTGAATAATATTTCATTGGTTGAAAAGTTTAACTGTTGTTCCTCGTTTAATAGAATTGAGATGGCAATACCTTATCTTCAATAACTTTAGGAATTCTAATATGATCAGCTAGATCGACTTAGTGTACAAGAGGGAAGTCTGTTGCTAACGAGGGAAGTTCCCCATCGCAACCCCTCCCCCCCCCCCCCCCAGATTTAAAGTTGTCGCAATGGATAGGCTATGAAAAACTGAACACAGATCAATCGGGAAAACAGGAAGAAGTTGTGTGGAACTATGAAAAAATAAGCAAAATATAAAAACTGAGCAGTCCATGCGAAAGATAAACAACGTCGAGCAGGTTCTGATCATGCCGTGGTCCTAGGGCTAGCGTGAGGAGCTGTGACGTGAGAGGTCCTCGGTTCAACCCTCACCTAGAAAGAAAAAGTTTTGCAAAATTATGATCTTTCCGCCCGTTCATTGACGTCTCTGTTCGCTGTAATCAGTTTAGTGCGTGTATTGCGACCGCACGGCAAAACTGTGCGATTAGCAGACGAAAGGAAGTGCCTCACCAATGAGAATGCTAGGACATATGCAGAATTTGACAGTCTACACACGGAAAAATTCGAAAACGTAAGAAATATGTTTTGGAATCGGTTGACCTATCCCTTTGCGGTTGCAAAACAAAGACACTAAACTGATTACAGCTAACAAAGACGTCAACGAACGTACAGATCATAATGTTGCGATATATCGTTGCCCTTGCTTCGTATGATGCCATAATTGTTAAAGTAGATTCCACGATTATATTTTGGACAAGGAATTAATGGTATTGCATTTTTGAATTTGAAATAATTTAGTTAAAGTACAGCACAAAATGAACATTAAAACAAATGAACCGCGGGTTGCATATTAAAGTCGGGCACCAGACAAGCAACAGCACATTATAAAACTTACGGAAAGCATCTAGCTGGATCCTACACTTCGTATTGTAGAAGCTGGAAATGATAACTTTTATGTCTTATTTAATACGTGGAAGTTCGAGATACTTTCCGTAGGAGATCAATGTTCAGACTGTTCACTTCACTTTTCATTGTTGTATGACCGTGGGTGGAATATGAAGTTAGTGGTAATGATATAATAAAAAAAAAAAAAAAAAAAAATGATTGGACTTCGTGAAATTACAAAAGAAATGACTGGAGGTTCTAAAATCAAGCAAATTATTGTATAAGGGTGATTGATTGTGATTGAAATTTTGCAGACAATGCGAAGCGACGGTAATGGCGTCTGAACATTAAACTATTACGGGCGTCGAGGAGCTGAAAACATTAAGAAATTAAATATTTGACGTGGAGGAGTTTGATTTAAATGAAAACCAAGGAGAGGGAATGCTTCTAAATTTAAATAATATATTTTCAGCAACAGCTTGCATTATTATTACTAACATGAGTGGATACAGGTATGAAAGACGTCTTGACACATCGGATACAGACAAGAGAGTGAGTAAAACTACTATCACGGTTCCGTCTTCTCGCTTGTTGAAGTAAAAAATGACGAACGAAATTAGCTGCATTGCGAATCAGAGGGAACCGGAGGTGATAAGCTTCGCTGATCAAAGATAAACAAAATAATAAAAATTTTAGTGTATCGTTACAGCGAAAATAAAAAAAAGTAAAATTCTCGTTCTAGGTAAGGGTTGAACCAAGGACCTCTCACTCCTCAGATCCTAACGCTAGCCACAGGACCACGACACTACTATAAGAGCGTGCTCGACGTTGCCTTTCTTTCGCAAGGACTGCTCAGTTTATATATTTTGCTTATTTTTTTCATATTTACACACCACTTCTTCCAGTTTTCTCGACTGATTGTTCAATTTTTCACGGCCTATCCACTGCGCCAACTAAATCTGAGGGGAATGAGATGGGGAGGTTCCCTTGTAAGTAACAAATTTTAGACTCTACAGATCGTTCAAACATACGGGAAAGAAAAGACTGAACGCGACGGAGTCAGAAGGATGCTATACATTCAGAACCCGAGTATCAGCCGAACGTTTTGGCTTCACGCTTCAGCCATTCGCCTTCCCATCCACTTCACCTGCTGAATGGGAGCCCATAATACACCTGCAGGAGAACACCCAAAGGAGTCTGATGGAAGAGGCTCGGACCAACAGTGAAGAACTGTGAGCCGGTCTATATTTCCATCAGTGGTCGGATAATTTTTGATGTACTCGGAAATGAAATGAGCGTATGGCTTTCTTGGCCGGGAGAACCCTTGCGGGTTTGTTCGGCCGCCGTAGTGTAAGTCTTTTTATTTGACGCCGCGTGGGCGACTTACGTGCCAATGATGATGATGATGATGATGATGATGATTAGGATAACACACAACACCCAATCCCCTGCCGGGAAACGAACCCGGGCCTCCTGCGTGGAAATCAGCGACGCTACCGCTGAGCTACGGAGGCGGACGAGGTACTGGGAATCGTTGGCAGAGCACCTAGCAGACAAGTGGAATGGTCTCTCGAGGGCGTGGCTAGGAGGCGGGAGAGAGGATCCACGCGTGTGTGCGGTGGCTGCGGAACGTGTGAGTCGCAGCCACATCGAGGAATGGAAAGACTGGCGTTGCTGTGTTTACCCGAGGCTGCGGTGATGGCTCCGTCTGTGTGACGTGCGCAGATTACTTTTCGCAGTAACTACCATCTTCTGAAACAGCAGAATCAGCATTTTATGTTGGTAAAGTTTTATCGTATATAAATGTCACTTCCGGGCATTGTAGGACGCAACATTGTCCTGAAAACGGTTCGTTTATTGAAGTTCTTTAATGAGATGCATCATCAGGAGTGGTATTTTTCGTAATAGTGAAGTACAATTACGAAACTGGTGAAATACGGTGCGAGAGCCTAACGAAGTGTGAAAGTGAGGTCACGCTTTGCGATGTTCTTTTGTCAGCCAATGAAGCCGAGTCAAGAGATTGTGTTTAGCCGGTCGGAAAACAGAGTTCGGGTTCAGCATATCATCAGCTTTAGCGCGTTTAAGTGCGACGTAAATCTTCATGTTTCAGTTTACTAAAAAATTCTCACGGGATGCAGACAAATCGATGTTTGATAAGATCACCGACATGATCTGCAACTTTATTAAGAAAATTTTTTTATAGTAATGTGATCACCGGTCATTTCACTGCTAGTAAATTACTGGGTAATAAGCCATACAATATTACACATTGACATGCGCAGGAAAACGCCCATCTGCTTTTAATACTGTAATTTTACCAATAAAACCATAAATTTGACAAATTCAACCGCTTCCAAAAATGTTACGCACGCGATATGGATATTCATGTTTCAATATATTTTTAAAAAAATCTCACGTGATGCGGACAAATCGAAACTTGAAAGATAACCATTCGTATTTACATATTGCGAGGAAGTGTTCTATTGGATGACTACTATTGGCTAACTAATGCTATTACACTGTGCTGTGGTTGACTGACTACATCACGTGCCCTGTGCTCATTGTAACAAAGGAACCAGTTCAAGGTATTGTGCCGTATTTGACGGATTTCGTATTTAATCTTCCTTACTACGAATATTTGGAGGGAAAATGAAAAGTCGTATTAAAGATATTTCCAATACAAGCATTTTAAGACAAGATGTGTTGAGGTAAAGTACCTAGAGTGACATTTATATACAGTATAATTTAACCTTTATGTTACGGTGTTATTGTGCGTCTGACAGATAGACAGTGCGTGTAGAATTATTTGGGTTCCTTCCGCTTAGCCAACGGTCTCGGTTGATAGTGATGTAATTTGAATCGTTTCGTCGCAGTTGTTGAACAGAGTGATGGCTCAATCCCCCTCAGCAGGTCAAGTTATTGTAAATGGTACGTTCTGATATGGACTCAACAGTAGCGTTCTTAAACATTTGTTTGCACTTTAGTCTTAAGTTTGTGGTGGGTTGGTACAAGGAACCCTGTTTAAATGACTTTTCTGGTATACGTTCATCTACATGGAGGCGAGACTGGTGCAGTTTATGATTCCTGATTTTTGGTAATATCTATAACAATTATTGCAACTGCTCAGTATTGTCCAATAATTGAATTTATTAGTCTGTTCCAGCTGTGTCCATCTGTTCGCAAACTCGCGGTTAAAGAACAAGCTGCTGTTACTGGCGGTAGTGATGTGTGAACGACATGGAAATAGACGCGAATTAATGGCATGTATTCAAGTTAAACTTGCTTGAAGTCTGAGGGCTTTTACAAGGTAGCTTGAAAGAATTCTTGAAAGATTTGTTGTTTTATATCTTCGCTGTATTATTTAAGATTAAACCAAAGACTCTTGAGGATTATCGTTATACATCAGCGGCGTTATATTTATCATAACTGCATTTTCAATTTCGCTCTTCAGGCTTTTTTTTTTAACAATATTTTGAGCTAGCCCATCAGGCGCGTTGGTAGTTTAAATGATTAGCCCTTCAGGCGTTTAATTATAAGCTTGTTAAAACTTGAGCTTGATGCGTTGGATTGTTTTAAACGATTTTTAATTATAAAATTGTTTTACTCATTTAGATGTTGAAATAATTCAGTAACTGATTTTGTTAATCAGGTCTCCGAGATTTTACCTAAAGCTATAAATGGAAAATTTATTCTTGTAGTATTACATTCAATGTTTTATTTAGTAAAAAATATATCTGCGACGCTTGTCGCTGACCACCGCTTTCTCTGGCAGCTAATTACGCTCTTCATACATTTTTTATGTTCGTCTATTTTTCACGAGCAGCCCAGAACGCGGTAGTACACTTCGTCTTTCGTGATTCATCACTCGATGAGGACAGACGCACATCAGGGATTTCTTCAATACCAAATTTAAGTGCGTGCGAGATCGTTTTCTCTGTGAAATATGATGAAAATATAATCAGTTCAATTGAAATTTTTACTTACTTAAAATGACCCACCTTTTAATAATTCATGAAGTGTTTCTATTTTTCCAGCAGTAATCTTGATTATGTAACATGATGCTTGGAGCCAAAATATGTTCAAATGTTTGTAGGGTCATCAGTCCCGAAACTTAAGAACTACTTATGAACTAGCTAATATTAAGGACGACACAAATATCCATGCCCGAGGGGGGATGCAGTGCAGACCGTGACTGGCACGCCGCAGACTACTCGGCCACCACGGCCGGCATGCTTGGAGCCATTGTTGGACTTTTATCTGCAATTTGCTACAAAGTTCTAGAATTCATTAAGTGTAACCTTCATGAACGTGACTTTATTGTAATGCCTACGAGGAAATCTTCAGAATTAAACGAAGTCCGATCGATTTAAACAGCCTTTGTCACTAAAACTAAGTTAATATTTTTTGACGGTCATTCAGTTAGCACAGTCCGCTCTAAACAAACCAAGCATCATTTTACACAATGCAGCAACAGTTTTACAGCCTCATACGCCACGATCCAGGCAACTTGACACAAATATTTCGACGAGAAAGGTAACAACGGAATCTGTTAGTTTCTTTATGTAATATTGTGCTCTGGTGTTGCTTTCATTCCAAGTTACCACCGCCTGAGCTGCCAAATTACTTCCCCGTAATATTACTATGCGAGGAAACTTTAAAAGCGGCCCCAAACATTAACAATCGCTCCAGAACCTCATTAGGTTAAAGAGCGCAGTATTACAATCTGATAATTCTATTGCAATTTATCTACAATTACTACTGATTGCAGTGTAAAAAGTGTGTGAACCGTCCAATATGAGCAAGTGAATGAAAAACCGCCTCAATCCTTCCTTGAGCCTTTTGTTATGTGGAGCTGGATTCGAGACTTGGCCTACGTAACCAACTGCTTTTGTTACCAGTTGCAACTAAACAGAATTCGTTTGTAATGTTTTCTGTTTTCTGATGACAAATCCGTTTGGCAATAACTTCTTTCAAGCGTGGGCGTGAGACAGTTGTTACCGGCACTTGACAATCACAGTGGAAACTGTGGGTCTAGTGTGTGTGTGTGAGAGAGAGAGAGAGAGAGAGAGAGAGAGAGAGAGAGAGAGAGAGAGAGAGAGAGAGAGAGAGAGAGAGAGGGAGATAGTTAATATTTAGCGTCGCCGTTACATTTACTTCTTAAATGTTGCATTATGGCATCCACATTTGCCAGTGCATTGGTGAAGACCGTGGTGGAAACATGTTCATAGTGACTTCTTGAGGAATGGTCTTATCTCCGTATCGTGTTGGGACTACGATTTCCTAACAGGTATGGAGTGAAGAAATCTTTATTTATACTCTCGCAATAGACACTGGCTGCCTTTTGCCTTATACGTATCCAATGATTTCACTGGATTATCCAGTAGTAGAACTAATGACCTTTGAGCAACACTGGGCCTTTTCTGGAACTATCTTCAGGTTTGAATCCATGACATAACCTAGAGAGAGAACTCTGGTTTAATTTGACAAGAAACGTCAGGAAAGCGTTATCTTTGCCTCTGTGTTCGGTTGTCTGAAGAACTACCTGCCTTATCTGTCGCAGGCTATGACGAGACTACATTCTGTTACATAATCCTATGGCTAGTAGTGAGATTTTAACGTTTTGAAATGGCGGGGGACAGCTGTGTTGGCTTCGTGGCCAAACTACAGGGCCGTTGTGCATATCCTGGCGTTCGATCATTTCTGCTCCCTCTCGTCATTGGTGTATCCAGATGGATATTGTCCAGACTCTTCCACATTCTAGTGCGCGTTGGTTAGGCGTGAGAGTCTTCCCCTACCAAGACATGCCCGAGCCTCAGCAAACACCTGTGTTCCGAATGAAACAATGGCGTATTATCGAGGTCCGATTCCATAGGACGAATACATCTACGTCTTATGGAGCCTAATATAGAACGTTCTATTTCCTGTGAGTCGCCTTGTAGAAAGTCGTCAACGCAACCTTCACTTCCATCTTACGCAGGTGCTTGTTAAGTCTAGGACAGTAAGTAGACAACGTTTGATATGGAATACACTTAATTCTTCCAGCTGTACATTTATTGACCATGACCAGTCTTTACGGGTAACCATGAAGTTAAGTGCCCAATAAATATGGTGTCTGCTACATAGTAACATTCTGCTTCCCCAAGGCCGGCCGCGGTGGCCGAGGAGACTGAGGCGCTTCAGTCACGGTCTGCACGGCCTCTACGGTCGGGGGTTCGAATCCCCCCTCGGGCATGGATATTTGAGCCGTTCTTAGTGTTAGCTAGTTCATAAGTAGTTTGTAAATTTAGGGACTGATGACCCCGTAGTTAAGTCCCATAAGCTATACAAACATTTGAACATTTTTGAGCTTCCCCAAGGAGCCACCTGTTTTTCATTACCATCGCTCATTCTGTTAATCTGTGACCACAACGCGTCGAAGTTCAAAAATGTTCAAATGTTTGTTAAGCTTATGGGACTTAACTACGGGGTCATCAGTCCCTAAACTTACAAACTACTTATCAACTACCTTATACTAAAGACGACACAAATATCCATGCCCGAGGGGGGATTCAAACCCCCGACCGCAGTGGCCGTGCAGACCGTGACTGGAGCGCCTCAGTCTCCTCAGCCACCGCGGCCGGCGCGAAAATCTTTAAAGACCGTCACCTAAACCACAACATTTCCCATTGATTTTAGTCTGTAATCCTAAAATCCCAACCCAAATACTGCCACGTATTTTTTCTTAGGCTAAACAGTTCGCTTGTCGTGCTAGTCCGTATTGTCCGACCACAAAACCAAGCATTGTCGGACTGCTGCCATTTACCAATTGTAATCTATCAGGATTGGCACAGTAAAGAAATAAGTGTGGTGCTGTATTTTGTGGGTCGTGTTTCCAGTCCTCAGACGGACGGCTCACCCCGACTCTGATGTTGCTCTTCCTGGCGATCAGGTCCTTCCTGAGTCCTTCCAGCAGCACCCTGACGGCGTGCTTGCTGGCGGCGTACATAGCCGTCTCGCTGCTGGCCGCTGGCGTGTGTCCCCACAGGCTGCAAGAAAGGCAAGCTGACGTCACAGATCCAGCCAAACAAATACACTTTTATAATTCACATAAATCTATTTCAGAACCGTTTTCAATCACTTCGTTAACGAAGCCTTCATGACAATACGGAAATACGAATACTGAAATATTATACAAGGAAGCAATTGAAACAATTGTAAAGGTGGTTTTCCATAGAAGTGCACAAAATGAAGATCATGTGTGTGGGTACCCGTGAACACGTACGCTGCCGTTCACGCTCTGGCGCGATGATGCTAGGTGTATAGTTTTGAGCCACTGAATGTTTTGGTTTTAGTTTTCAGTTTTTTTATATGGTTTTTTATTTGCATTTGTATTTTTGTGAAAACAACAAATGAACAATATAAACAGTACATACCAGGGATTTCATAAAACATATGCTTATTTCTATATCATCAGCAATATAAGTATGAATAATATCAAAACTAAGAAGTATTTTTTATTAACTGGTAACTAATCGAAATAAAATTAAAATAATCGAAAGCTTGCTTGCTTGTTTACATAAGAATCCAATAAATCTATCATGACATCATGAGAAGCGTGTGTGGCTCGTAGCCGGTAATGGAAACGCAGAAATCTGGAACCACGTACGTGTGCATATCACTTATACTCTTCCCTGAGTGCCTACCAGAGTATACAGCTTTATTAGACGATGCCAGTTTACAACAACCCATAATAGGATGCTAGGTCGCAGCACGCGCCACAGCGTGAGCGGCACCTGACTCAAGTAACGTTTACACGCGCCAGAGCGTGAACGGCAGCGAACTTGTTAAGAGGTAATTGTTACTTTCATATGTGTAATTGATGTGACCTTTCCTATCACGCATTGAAATCTCTAACAGTCAATTAGTGAACATCTAAGACTGAAGTGTTGCCGACTTCTGATACCGATCAGGTGCTATCGTCAAAAGCCATGGAAATATGTTTTGTGAACTCTCATTCGAGGAACGTTCACGTTTAAGTGGTTCCTTTTCAATTCAACAGGGTTACAAGCAGCTGCCTGACAACCGCCAGGTCCGTGTTGATAGCAGTGGAAAATAAAACATCGTAAAAACGAAATCAAACGTTCATTGCTAGTTTGTTTACTTTTCTGTAGGAGTAACTTTGATCATTTTCCGGCGTTGCCACAAAATATGAAGTTCAAAATTTTTAATCTTATTTTTTATTACGGGAGAAGAGTCCGAAGCTTCATGCCTCTAAAAAAATTCTTTTTTGAGTAGGACAGCATAACCTGAGGTAAGCTCGAGGAAGTAACTTTACATGATCACAGGCACTCATATATGAAGTTAGTAACACATACTCCTTACTGAACCTAGGCCGTAAAAAACGGACATCCGGTTTTCGTAATGAAGACACTGGAACAACAACAACTCAAATGTTCAAATGTTTGTTAAGCTTAAGGGACTTAACTGTTTTGGAAAAAAACCTATTGTAATGAATCCATACACGAAGTGGCTGATGCAAATTCTTAAATTGAAGATTTATGGAACCTACTCTGTATGAGTAGAACACTGTTACAATTACTGTCTCTTCTCAAATATCTTGTGTTCAAAAAAATAAGTTGAACATAGGAAACGGAAAGATCGTCTATTATATAGATCATTATAGCCAGCTAACCTAAACTACACATCTACACCTCTGTATATTTATATAGAACCGTGCATGGATTGTTTGAAAGGATATTTAAAAACCGAATGACTGGGATAAATTATAGCAAATCAACGTCTTAACATTCGTGTACTTCCGTATCACTACTAAAATCTGCAAGTAGGGTGAAGAATATGTCACTAGTCTACGTTCAATTTCACAAGCCAGAAGATCACAGTTGTGTAAAGTAGCGTGGGCAAAATTGACAGGCAAACCGACAAACTAAGAAATGCGTACAGAATAATCACACACGCCTGTCAAAGTTTGGCAGAAACGTAATTTAGTGATGTTTACACTTACAACTGTGGAAGTTAACTGGAATGTTTTAAAACTACCAAAACTGATTTCTACCAGGCTTGGTGACGCAACTGAACAGCTTACCTCAAGTCTCGGACGTGCTAATGGGTGTCGTTTGCACTGGACAGTAACTGAAGTCGCTGAAGGCCCCTAGGCAGAGATAACCAGCGTTAAGTGCGGCTAACATCTGCAAGTCGTGACAAAACGTGCAACACCCAACCCGCTTGGCATGGCTGTGACACTCCTTTGGCCCCAGGCAGTCTTCATTCGGAAAATCCTTTCCCGGTATTTTTTAAGCCACCACCATTGTATGGAGTAAATAGGTTACCTGGAATTGTTACATTTGTTTTGGTTGTCCCACCAATCTAAACCCATCCCTAACAACTATTTCCTTCGGTGTCTTTAGGTACTGTAGCGTTTTTTAGGCACCTATTTTAGGGTGACTCATCGCCAGGATATATGTGAAAATTTAGAAACAAAATTTATGTACTGAAACTAAGTTCCTACAACTTAGATTTTTAAGTAGTGGCAGATGGTCTTGATATCCACATAGGTAAGGCTTTGCCACTGTCAAGCCTTTTTGTGAGTGCTACTTTGTTATTGGAGTGATTCATTATTAATGCAATTCAGATAAGTTACTTTATGTCCACTGTTGAAACATGATTCCTTTGAAATTTGAAGTAGGTCAAGGAAGCACCTACTTCAAATTTCAATGTAATCATGTTTCAACAGTGGACATTGTACAGATTTTATCAGTCATTTGCTTCATACAGTGTATTGTCACTGTTGGAATAAGGCATATGTTTTGAAAATGGGCGAACAAGTCTGAAACTAGTTACCAACTTCTAAATAGTGCAACACTGACGAAAAAAGAAAAAGAAATGGTTTTCATGACATATCCAGTTGCTGATCCTGCCCCATCTTCACGACGAATTTTCATAGTACAGAGTGATTATTTCACATTAAGCTAACAGAATATCATACGACTCAACTTTAGCAGGGGAAATTGGGGACCACACAAAAGTTATTCTTCATTGAACAGCCCTCTTAATAAGTGTCAAACCGCTGATTCCATGCAGTTGCGAGCATCTAGAATCTTTTATGTCCTTTAAATAGAAAACTATGTGCGAGGATAAGGGAACACAATGAAAGCGATTATAACGTAGTATAAAGGAAAAAAAGGGCATTCTGGGCGGAGAGGTAAGATTGGGAGGGGGAGGATCAGACCAACATGTGAATGGGGAGGCGTGGCTGCGGACACAACCCTGATGTCCAATTTTGCTCTACACTTCAGCACATAGTCAATCGAAATTTATCGCTCTTAAGTAAGTTGCAGTTTTAAGCAGTGGCAGCTCTTACAAAATTTGACCAGTGTGCTACAATATAACAAAAATAAACAGGAAACAAAATATACTAAAATAAAAAGTCAACCTTTGTATGATTGCCTTTAATTAAATATCAGTTAATATTGTATTGACAGTAAGACCTTCAGGGGAATCCATAACAACGCTTCCAACTGCATTTATTCACTGCAGGTAGTAAATATAACGTTTAAAAATATTAATTTTATTTACAGAAATTAAAAATTTAGACTCAGAGGTATTTGAATACTAGCCTCACACAAGTAAGATTTGAGAGACAACGCGCAAGACGCCTGAGCCAGCGCGCTATTTGACTCTGTATGCCGCAATCTACGTCATATACTATTCTTTCGCAGCGGTTACACGCAGCTCGAAGATAAATATTTATCTGGTGCTGCGGTTGGTCTCAGCACACATGAGTCGCTAGGCCTGACGTCACGTCTGCGCATGCGCATGCGCACTAGCGAACAGACGACTGCGCCGCCTCTCTGCGCACGTACCAGCGCGGCTGATTCCCACTTCAGCACAACGAGCTTGTTTCCAGCTATCGCAGAGAGAGCGCTCCAAAATGCGTTTTCATCCTTATTACTAGCATTCTAATACGCATTGGAAAGGAATTGGCATAATTTTATTGTGATATCTGGCTCGTATTCCAAGAGAAAGGATGTAATTTTATAGCGATATCTCGCTTGCTTTCTAAGAGAAATGGCATAATTTTAGTAATATATTTACAGTGTGCTGCAGCACATTAGCACATTATCACCAGCCGCCACTGGTTTTAAGTGTAAAGTGGTGCAGGCAGGAAGCAGAGCAGAGGTACCTGTTGATGTGGACGATGACGCCGTCGTCGACGCCGCGGGCGAGCATGTCCTGGACGGCCTCCCTGGTGCAGACGCTCAGCCCCAGCACGTTCACGTCCAGCGTGCGCTGCCACGACTCGGTGCGTCCGCCTGCCATGTGCAACACTATAGTCAGCCTTCCGTAAACTACCAGGAAAATAGTTGCCAAAATATACTGTCACCTCTCACTTTGCAAATTGTCCTGTAATCGCTAGAATCTAATTGTAGGCTAGATACTGCTGATGATTACACTGCACGATCTTTTCACTGTCTCCATGATCATGGTATCAACATTTTAATACACTGCAAACGTAGGCTTCCGCGGCCGTTGTCACTTTCAATCAAATTCTTCCGGTCATGAGACCGCGTCGTCATTACATTAACTCTACCGACGTTTCGGCCACTGTTGCAGGCGGCCTTCATCAGGGTCTGTGTCTGACTGCTGAATGTGCGATCACTTGGGGTTTATATATCATCGGATGAGGGACAGGATGCCGGCCGCGGTGGCCGAGGAGACTGAGGCGCTCCAGTCACGGTCTGCACGGCCACTACGGTCGGGGGTTCGAATCCCCCCTCGGGCATGGATATTTGTGCCGTCCTTAGTCTTAGGTAGTTCATAAGTTGATTGTAACCTTAGGGACTGATGACCCCGTAGTTAAGTCCCGTAAGTTCTACAAACATTTGAACAGGATGGGAGACGTTGGTTTTCCTTATTGGTGGTTACATTATTGCACGCCATTGGTGGAAAGGGGCATTGATGATTGGTGGTTGCATTCTTCCCCCTTATTGGTCATCAATGCCCCTTTCCACCAATGGCGTGCAATAATGTAACCACCAATAAGGAAAACCAACGTCTCCCATCGTGTCCCTCATCCGCTGATATATTAAACGTGGATGACCAAGTGGAGAATCCGTCCTAATCCGAACAAGACAAACTGATACTATTCCGACATAGACACCTCACAAAGAAACGACAACAACTGACAGATGACATACAACTGACACTATGGAACACCCCACTGAGACTAACGAATACGACACGATACCTCGGAGTATTCCTAGACCAATACCTGAACTGGAAGACACACCTAACCTACCTACTCAACAAAGTTAGAAAAAGACAAAACCTGGTAAGACTCGTACAAGGACGACTACACGGGTGTGACGACCAAACAGCCATCTATACGTACAAAACATATATCAGACCCGTACTGGAATACGCTGCAGCTCCATTGGGAGGACTCCATGCATCAGTGGCCGAAAGACTGTACTCGACAGAAAGACGACTCTTACGTAGCATTAAAAAACTCCCAAGACTAACACCAAGTGACGACGTTTACGAAATATGTAGAGTTGAACCACTACAAGACAGACTAACCAAGCTGAGAGCAAGGTACGGACGACATATACTGACCAAACGAGCTGACATGGAAGACCTACTAACGATACGACCGAGACTTACAAGACGACCAAAGTTCAAGTACATACAACCAGCGCGTACAGTGGCCCAAAACACCTCCTCGGAATTCCCAGAGCTAGCCCCAACTATGGTACCCATGACTGAAAATCTCCCCACGCCACATCACCTCACCAAACGGCAAAACAGACACAACCAATAGCCCAACAGCCCTACACTCATGCACATGCACACACAGGCTCAACCTTATATATACACATAAATCACAAAACTAACAACACCCAACAACCCACACTCCACTAATACCTCTCTTCTCTCTCGGAACCCTGCAATCCTTCATCACTTTCTTCTCCAACTTATTTTATCCTATCAAAATCAATTAATAATTAGAAATAGAAATAAATAAATAATTAAAAATTTAAAAAAAGAAGAAAGATTGTAAAGTTATATTTATATCAATTTTATTTTTCTAAATAATTTTATTTCATCCCTTTATATAATTTTATTTTATTATATTTTTTATATTGTAATAGCTATCATTTGTAAACATTGTATAAATCATTATAATATAAGATACTTGCACAAATGCAAAATATATGAAAATAAAAATATATAACCTGTAACACCCTTGGCTGAAAAGGGCAAAGCTGGCCCTAAAACAGCCCGCTCCACCCCCTCAGGGTGGAGAATGAAAAGTGCAAAAAAAAAAAAGCACATTCAGCAGTCAGACACAGACCCTGATGAAGGCCGCTTGCAATAGTGGCCGAAACGTCGGTAGAGTTTATATAATGACGACGCGGTCTCATGCCCGGAAGAATTTTATTGAAAATTTTAATACACTGTTGAGCTCCCATTTTGCAATACCCCGTATCAAGTAACGAAGGTGAAATTTGGGTATGCAAGTGCTGCAACGAAACTGCCCGTGATTATTAGAGTGTAGGCGCACAAAGGCGATAGCAGAGCCACCTGGAAGTGCTGTATAGAGGGTAAACAGACTGCCGTGTGGACGTGCTGCAGTGCAGTCATGCGGTTGTTTCACGTAAGCAGCTTTAATTTGCCTCGTAGGAAACAGTAAGCGTCTTAGAGCAAGTTTCGGTGTTCCGCAGTAGAATTATACTTGCCTAGAGCAATTGGGTTTTCCTTCAGAGGAATCAGTGGTGGTGTTGAACGTAACTCAAACTGCCATGCGTCGCTTTAACAGCTGGAAGGAGGGAAAGCAGGACCGACAGGACTGACTGCGCCCACCACGTTGACCCCTTCGTTGTGCGCATTCACTTTATGGCTCACTGCCATATCATGAACCGCATCAAGCTGACTTCATTGGTCAAAAGGTCGCGTCCGTTTGGAGCATAGTGGACGGTCCGCAAGTCGCCCATCGCTGCGTCTGCCAATGAGACAAAACCGCAGGCGTTTATGTCGGCAGTGGGGCCATCAACAGCATATAAGAACAATACAATGGAGCCACTTTGTTTTACCTGCCATACCGATACTGCCTGTACCACCACGATTGGGCAGATTAGACATCGAGGTCAGAGATTTACTTACCTTAATCGTCTACATACTATCCCTGTACGCGTGGTGTGGGATGTTATTGGTTTCCACTCTCGTACCCACTCAGCATGCATACATTGTCGCTACACTAAGCAGCCAGCGTTTCATCTCTGAAATGAAGGAACTTCTTCTCCCATAGCTTCTGACCACATTGCGGCAGGATAATCCGCGATCACACGTGACACGCTTCGTTCGAGGCTACTTCGTTCGCCTATTGATATTGCACAATGAGTGGCCCGCAATGCAGCACCCACTGCTGCAACAGACCAACTTCGGCTAAATGTGGATGCAGCATGTACTGAACCCCATCACGTCTAGATCAACGTGAATAAATGTCAACGCGTGTAGCACTGTATCCGCGGTTATGCCACAGTCTAAAATACACAGTCGCGACACTTACTGCTGTCAAAGTTGGTAACAAATTACAGTTGCAACGAGACTAGAGCTTCTAGTGGTGTACAAGGTGCCGTATGAGAAATTTTTGTAATTAGTTTTCTATGTAATTAACCAAACAGTTACTGTAATTTTTGCGTTCCATGCATTATTAAAATATCAAGCAACTAAAAATAGTGAAATAAAAACAGCCGAATTTCCCTGATTCAGTTATATAAAGAACACCTTATCCATGAGGAAATACGAGTGTGTGTATTTTGTAGCCTACTCCGGTGAAAGTAAGAATATAAACAAATCGGAAACATTAATTCCTGTTGTGGTTTGTTCCTATGCAAAAGGAACTTTCTTTGATGCGTAAAAAATCGATATGAGTCTAATGATTCGAACATTTTTACAGTTCACTCGTCTTTGTCATAACCCCATATACTTTTGAGTATAATTACTTTTGATTATGGAACGAATGTGAGATTCTTTCCGTTGTTAGTTCAGGTGTAGTAACATTTCTAGAACTGGTTTCTGCTTTGTTGGAAAACTGTTTTTGTTTTCGATGTTTTATTGTCAGGTTTGTGAGGATTTCTCTTCAGTATTGGCTGATCTGGTACATTTAATAATGTAGGTATTGCATTCGATATAAGTATCTTATGTTCAATACTTGCTGATTTGAATGGAATTGTAGTGAAAAAATCCTGACTTTTCTGAGTAAGTATTTCTGTAGATGGTCGGGTCTTCTGTTATCAGTCATTCTAGTTACTGAAATTATTGATTAAAATGTCAGATTTCAAGATAATCTTAAACAGTCCTGCAAAGTACCGTTTGATACCTTTCAACTGTGCTTAGAAAACTCAAATGTTTATTATATTCTGGTTATTACCTATTTTTATGGAACTACATACCTTCCTCGTTGTAAAAAGTATGTTGAAATCAATTTAAACGACACTATTCACTCTCATACGGTCTAGTATTCAGGAATTTACCTCGCCAGCCGCTTGGAGCGCTGCTGTCATGGCGTATAACAATCAGTGGAAGTGTTGTGATTATATTTAAACAGTAGTTATATGAGGTATGTCCACAAAGTAAGTTCCGTTTGGTTATATAAACCAAACGTGAACAGATACAGAAAAAATATTGTATAAAAATCTGCAACTGTTCAACTACTTTTCTACATAACTTCCGAAATTATAGCGTGGGACAAGTTTTTGTGTGCTTTTTTCATAGAAGGTTGCCGCCTGTGTATTCCATGTGGCAAACATGTTCTTTCAGCTCATCATCATTGTAGTGTTGACCACCAAGGACAGATTTTAGGTGTAAGAAGAGATGAAAGGAGTCTTCTTCTTCCCTTCACGTTGCCGCCCGACCTCACAAGGCGAATGTGACCAAACAACTCTTACGGGAATTTCATTGGGACGTGTTTGATCATCCTCCGTACAGACTCCCTCCTAGTGACTTTCTTCTTACACCTAAAACTTGTCCATGGTGCTCAACACTTCAGCGATGATGACGAGCTGAAAGAACATGTTACCACATGGTTAAATACACAGGCGGCAACCTTCTACGAAGAAGGCATACAAAGACTTCTGCCACGCTATGACAAATGCCTACAAAATTTCGGAAGCTATGTAGAAAAGTAGTTTAATAGTTTTATATTTTGTACAATAAATATTTTTTTCTGGATCTGTACACGTTTGTTTTATATAACCAAACGGAACTTACTTTGTGGACATACCCCGTATTCAGCAGTCGCAGCAAAGTTCACTAGTTATTTTATAATATTCGTTATCTCTGAGTAATGTGTTAGGTCCCACGTATCTTTTGCTGCGATATCTCCAGTCCTCGTTTTTGCATTTTGTATGGCCAGCGATGCAGTCTTCAATAGGCCATTGTTTCTAAATTAAATTATGTGCCTTCTAGGCTGATCTTCTAGCCACGTTGTGTTCGCAGAAACAACCCGATCTACAATCATTGTTTTCTACGGTTAAGTGTGAATATAGTAATTAGAATCAAAAAATTAATTTGTTTTTAAAAATGGTTTTTAATTTTGAGATAAACTATTCAGTTCTGTACAAAAAAAATTTTTGCCGTCAGCTTACATTTCGCCGCCTTTTTGAGGTCCCACACATGTGTTTACCAGATAAAGATTCACCGGTATTTCTGTTACTTTTTATAGCACCGAAAGTTAAAAATAAAAGATTTACATTTTCACCGAAAAAATGTTTACATAGATAGTACAATTATTAGTTGTTACCTAAATTTAAGTCGGGCAGATACTTTAACAACGAAAAAAGGAGTAGATATCATCGACCCTAAAAATCGATGTCTGTCAATGCACAATGCTACCGATGGGCCAAGGTGACAATGTACGCTTATTTAGCATGCAATTAACGAGCTAGAAACTTCTGAGACGATATTCGCTATAATTTTCGAGTTGCACCGAATTGCTTTGAATGCTATGTGAGTTCTGAACTTCAAGTATCATAAACCCTATACCCATGTATTAACGCCAGTTTTATGTACGAGTGTAAGTTAAATACCTAAGAGAGTGTAAACGTTCCAGACGAGACGTTTGTCAGAATACCGCTACTTACTTGTCAGCGGGTCGTCTATTAGAACGCCAGCGTTGTTGATGAGTATGTCGACTCCTGACAGATTGTCCTTGATCCACTGGAACGCCGCGAGGATGCTCTCCTCTTTGCTCAGGTCTCCTTCCAGTGCGTACAGCTTGCCGGGAGCATCTTTCAGTTCCAGCGCCTACACAAACAGCAGACAAATATTGAAGCAACTATTTCCAGCAGCCTTCCCTACATTCTAAGATTACATTGAAAAAGCGCTTAACTACAGCCATTGGTACTAATTCATACATAATTGCTCTCGTCTTATCTGTAGCTCACCTCACCAGTTCCCTTTATGTGTAACAGTATTGCGCCCAAGAAGACTTTCCGTGTCGCTGTACTTGAGATACAGAATTTCTACGGTACTTTACGTTATTTTGCCGACTATCATAAGCGGGTGATTAGACGCAATATAAGGTCGTATGATATTCTCTATGCTAGTATTTATGGCGAAGTTGTGGTTTACTATGTTTAAACATAAATGTCATGTTTTTCTGATATTTGGCGAGCCTCTGAGCGTTGCAAGCACGTCTTCAACGAGTACAAGAATCCGCCGACGATTGCAAGATAACATACATGTTTACTCTGCAAATGTAAGTGCCTGTCAGAGTTTACTGAACCGCTTTCATAATATTTCTCTGCCGTTTCATTCTATAATAGAGTGCAGGAAAAGAACACTTGAATAACCCCGTTTTTTATCTGATTTATGACCATGTCTCCCTGTGTAGATGTGTGCTAATCAAATTGTTAGCAATCGGAAGAGAAAGTTGGTGAAAAATTTGACAAGTAAATCTCCCCGCAAATAATAATGTACGAATCATATGATGCGCTCACTTTACGAGAACTGTAGTACGACGCAATAAATCGTGTTGATGGGATGTTGGGATGTATTACAGCTGTATGTTATAGCCGTCCACATCTGCCTCTGGAATCGCACAGGAGGCATTCTAACAAGTAGGCATAGAGGCGGCGGACGCAATATAGATAAGGGTTGTGTCCTACGTTTTCTCATTTTGGAACTTCGAGTGCGGCAAGTAGCAATTTCACGGAAGCGTTGGGAATCGAAGCTGGAACGATATATATCGCTCACAGCTGGAGCGATATAAGTCGAATGAAAGCGGATGCGCCATGGACAAAAACAAAGGAATGTGAAATTGTACTTCAGTTGAATGACGATGTCTGAAAACCATAGGTAACATTTCGTTCGCGTTGCTTGTTCCTAAAAGTCTCAAACTGTGGAAACAGAGGTACTGAATTACATTTCGTCTATCGGCGTCTTTTGTCCATCCATCTTTGAGAGCGATATATATCGTCCCAGCTTCGATTCCCAACGCTTCTGTGAAGTTACCTGGCAAGTTAAAAGTAGTCAGCTGTAATGCAAAATATCCAGGTTGGATTCCGAACTGCAACTGCAGCGTTTATTGATTTATTTTTTTGGATGTGTTTTTATTTGTCCACAACTAGTTTTCGAGCTACTGCAGGCTCATCAGTAGATAAGTTACAGGAGCAATTATATTATCTTGCACCAAGTTCACAGATGTTCACACTTCACAGCAAGTTGGTACACTTTGACGTCAAAATGTCGGAAAATCCGTATTTCAGTCGTAGCCAGCTGTAAATAATGTTTCAATTGATTAGCGCTTTTAGTTACATGACGGAGATCGTTAAAATTTTACTATAATTGGGAAGAAGCGTTGCATATCGCAGTTATGGCCTAATATCGGTACCTTTCGAACACACGTGCATCAGTGGCATCGCAGTGCTAGTTTACTCACAACAATTTAAGCTGTACTCAGGTACCTGCCTAACGACATCCTTTAAAATTGGGATATACTTAAAAAAATATTAAAGTATTTTTGTTATACAGAATAAACAAATGTTATACAAATACAACGTAATTATAATCGCATCCGCCTAACAAAATGAGATCGTATGTAATTCTTGTAACATTTCCATCACGCATAGCAGGTACAGCAGTCCGTCATCACTTTAAGAATTATATAATGAAATGATCATACAAAATTTATTTTCATGAATAAAGTATGCTGTAGTGTGATATTTTTTGTATCAATGGTTTTCAAAGCAAGGTTTTTCATGTAATGGAACCTCCATAATCGTCAAGCAGTGACAAAGACGAGGCGTTATGCATAGCAGTTTAAACTGGCACCGGGAGACCTGATTGGTTGTTGGTAGGAGCCAATGAGATGCTGCATATTTCTTAACCGGAGATTCTGGCGCTTCGCAAAAGAAAAGAAACCATCTTGTTGAACCCTTACCTAACCCAACTTTCACTTTAAAAAAAGTGATCTGTAGCGTAGACATAAGAAGAAAGGGTATAAGTTAAACAAGAAGTTTTTCTTTTAGTACTTTAGCACGTGTAAGCGCCCGAATCTCCGGTTAAGATATATGAAGCCTCTCATTGGCTTCTACCAATAACCAATCAGGTCTCCCGGTGCCAGCTGAAACTGCTATATGCATAACGCCTCGTGTGTTAAAGTATTCCGTGTACCGTAGCAGTTCTGTAGAAATTATGATACTTGTTCAAATGTTCAAATGTTTGTTAAGCTTATGGGACTTAACTACGGGGTCATCAGTCCCTAAACTTACAAACTACTTATGAACTACCTTATACTAAAGACGGCACAAATATCCATGCCCGAGGGGGGATTCAAACCCCCGACCGTAGTGGCCGTGCAGACCTTGACTGAAGCGCCTCAGTCTCCTCGGCCACCGCGGCCGGCGATACTTGTTCATGCTCTTAAAGTGATAAGGTCTGTTTTGTGAATATCTACAATTAATGAAAATTTAACTGAAGCATATTTACAAAAGTTACGCATTCTTACTTCAAGTAGTTGAGATTTACCTTGTGCCTTTTGAAAAAAATAGTATCTGTGATTTTTCTTTAGTACCTACGAAGTCAATTTCCTACTGTAATATAATTGCACAAGATTTCAGTGACCAAAAGGAATTACCTGTTTAAATGTTGACAAACTTTCTATTCACATAAGTCGGCGACTGTAAAATTTTCTGACGCGACTTAAGTTTGGATACCAGTTCATAAAAACAGTGCTAACACTAAATTTATTATTATTACGTTTCCTGGAAGTGACAGTATTTACCGATTTAGACTTTGAAAGATTAGTTCGATATTAATTTACAAAACGAAGTTAAATTTCATTATCGTGGATAGTAAGAACATTAAAATCGAATGACCACAATGTCGAGTTCGAGAGTGGAATCAAAATCAAATCAAATCTTTGTAAATCTATCGGACCAAACTGCGTGGTCGTCAGTCCGTAGCTTACAAACTACTTAAACCTAGATAAACTAACCTAAGGACAACACACACACCCATACCCCTGGGAGGACTCGAACCTTCACGGCGAGCAACCTCGCGCTCCGCAGCGAGACGCTTTAGACCGCTTGGCTACTATACCGCGGCTAAGAGACTAGAATCAGATCTACTGTTAAATTCAAAGAGGTTAGAATACAGTGAAACGCCCTTATGCTGAAAAAGTGAAGCCTGCTTCCGCCATATTGCTAAGTTTTGGAGAAGAGTAGAGCTAATGTTGTATGTCACTCCAAACAGAAACAAAACGTCCGACGGTTTTTCCGTGATGTACAACGTGTTAAAAGAGGGCAAATTAGCCGTTAAAATTAAGTTTTCAAATATATTATGACAAGTATTTATTACTATTTATTCAAGAAAATATATTGTTTGAAAGTACATCCGTTGTAGCGACTGTAAGTTCAATGCATTAACAATAAGAGGGTCGACTTAACGCATATTTTAACGGGGAAATAGCATTCGAAAACTAAGATGGCGGACAGGCTTCAACTGAAGTATATGCTCGGGCATATCTAATGCCATCTCTCTTTATTCTAACTTCCTTGGTTACATTGCTATAACTTTAAACATAAAATTTTACGAACAATTTTTTTACGTAAGTGAAAGAAATTTTACTGAGGAGTGACTATTTTACTAGCAGGCATTATAAACAAGCAACATTGTGCATATTTTGAAATATTAGCCGTCCTTAAACCTGTTTAGAGCTTGCAATGGACACCGTAATACACAAAAGGCCCTGAGAACTTGAAATTAAGATCATGCTCTCCATCTGAATAAATTATAAAGCATTACGTTACCCTTCTAGAATCTGTTTATATGATGAAACTTCCTGGCAGATTAAAATTGTGTGCCGGAACCGGGTCACGAACCTGGGACCTTTGCCTTTCGCGGGCAAACGCTCTACCGACTGAGCTATCCCTACACGACACACGATGCCGCCTCACACCCTAAGGGATGTTTCCAGAATGAAACTTTCACTGCCGGTCGCGGTGGTCGAGCGTACTGCGGCGCGTCAGTCACAGTCTGCACAGCCACTACTGTCGGGGCTTCGAATCCCCCCTCGGGCATGGATATTTGTGCCGTCCTTAGTGTAAGCTAGTTCATAAGTAGTTTGTAAGTTTAGGGACTGATGACGCCGTAGTTAAGTCCCATAAGCTCTACAAACATTTGAAAATTTCCTTGAAACTTTCACTCTGGAGCGGAGTGTGCGCTGATATGAAACTTCCTGGCAGATTAAAATTGTGTGTCGGAACCGGGACTCGAACATGGGACCTTTGCCTTTCGCGGGCAAGCGCTCTGCCGACACGACTCACGATGCCGCCTCACAACTTTACTTCCACCAGTACCTCGCCGCCTACTTTCCAAACTTCACAGAAGCTCTCCTGCGAAACATGCAAGACGAGCAATGCTGGAAGAAAGGATGTGGTGGAGACATGGCTTAGCCACAATCAAAGGGAAGTTTCCAAAATGAAACTTTCACTCTGCAGCGGAGTGTGCGCTGATATGAAATTTCCTGGCAGATTAAAATTGTGTGCCGGAACCGGGACTCGAACCTGGGACCTTTGTCCGCGAAAGGCAAAGGTCCCAGATTCGAGTCCCGTTTTCGGCACACATTTTTATCTGACAGGAAGTTTCATATCAGCGCACACTACGTTGAAGAGGGAAAGTTTCATTCTGTTTATATGATAATGCCTAACCTTCAGTCCGTACACCGGTCTTTTGGACCGGGGCGACCACCTTCTCCTCCCTCCCCTTCTTTCTGAGTGCGTGTCAGCACTCTGCCCTCCACAGTAGCCTCAAGGCAGTTGAAGAGGAAGTCGAAGTAAGTCTTTTCTTCGTTGTGCATCTGTTCGAAGTTCTGTAATTAATGAATTGCACTCCCCGCTCCCGGTCAAAAAAGGCCGACGTGTACACTGAATGTGTATTTTACCCCACTTACCCTCAAGTTGTGTGTTTTTCCTTTCACAATCAACTGCAAGTCTATAAAATTGGAAAAAATCTACATATCAAGTGTGTGAGAAAACTATTGGGGGGTGTATGCTGGAGAAGGGGGAGATCGAATGGTGCACTACGTGGATTTTAAGACAATTAGATGCAAATAAGGCCAAAAGAAACTGAAAGAAACGGCACCGCGGTCTTAAAGACCAAGTGTACGCTTTGAGTGCCATAAGGGGGTGTACAGGCTAAAGGTTAACGGACAGTGAGGGATGTGTGTTACCAACATAACAGCCAAAACCTTATAGGCAGCGAAGTGAAATTTTACCTTGGTCTCTGTACTAACTCCCGTTACGCTGATCTCTGAGTGAATCAAGCATGCTATCACGAAGAAAACGTCATATTCTGAAGGAACTTTGATCAAATACCTCCTTCCGGCGTCGCGTCAAAGATCTTTGTCAAACAAGTAGGAACATCATTCCATCCATTTACTTTTCTCTGCATAATGAAATTGCTATGTATCTATGTTTCATAGATCTGGAAAAGGCTTATGACCTTGTCCATAGGAGGAAGCTACTGTCAGTTCTTCAAGATTATGGTATAGGAGGCAAACTTCTGCAGGCAATTAAAGGGCTCTACGTAGACTGTCAGGCAGCAGTTAGAGTAGAAGGCAAATTAAGTTCATGGTTCAGGGTAGTTTCAGGGGTAAGACAAGGCTGTAACCTGTCACCACTGTTGTTCATACTATTCATGGATCATATGTTGAAAACAGTAAACTGGCAGGGCGGGATTAAAGTAGGTGAAAACAAAATAAGCAGTCTCGCATATGCAGATGACTTAGTCGTAATGGCCGAGTCGATTGAAAGGTTGCAAATTAATATTTCAGAGCTCGATCAGAGGTGCAAGGATTATGATATGAACATCAGCATCTCCAAAACGAAAGTAATGTCTGTGGGAAAGAGATTCAAACAGATTGAGTGCCAAATGGGAGGAACAAAGTTAGAACAGGTAGACAGTTTCAAGTACCTGGGATGCATTTTTTCACAGGGTGGCAACATAGCGAAATAACTGGAATCGAGGTGCAGCAAAGCTAATGCAGTGAGTGCTCAGCTAAGATCTACTCTCTTCTGCAAGAAGGAAGTAAGTACCAAGACTAAGTTAGCAGTGCACCGCTCTATCTTTCGACCAATTTTGTTGTATGGAAGTGAAAGTTGGGTGGATACAGGTTACCTTATTCATAAGATAGAGGTTACAGATATGAAAGTAGCAAGAATGATTGCAGGTACCAATAGATGGGAACAATGGCAGGAGGGTTTCCATAATGAGGAAATCAAAGAAAAGCTGGGAATGAACACCATAGATGAAGCAGTCAGAGTGAACAGACTGAGATGGTGGGGTCATGTTACACGCATGGGAGAAGTAAGACTCATGAGCTCGTCAGCGGAGGGTAAGAAGAGTCGAGGTAGACCAAGAAGAAAGTACTTAGATTCGGTGCGGAATGATTTTGAACTCAGATGGGAAACCAGTTCTCAGCAAAGAAGGGAAGGCTGAAAGGTGGAAAGAGTACAAAGAGCAGCTCTACAAAGGAAATGAACTTAGAGTCGATGTTGTAGGAAGGGAAGAGGAAGTATATCAAGATGAAATAGGAGATACTATACTGAGAGATGAATTTGACAGAGCCTTGAAAGACCTAGGTCGTAACAAGGCCCCAGGAGTAGATGACATACCCTCAGAGCTACTAAAGTCTCTGGGAGAGCCAGCCATGACAAGACTATTTGAACTGGTGTGTAGGATGTATGAGACAGGCGAAATGCCCTCAGACTTTAAGAAAAATGTAATAAACCCCATTCCAAAGAAATCAGGCGCAGACAGGTGTGAAAATTACAGAACCATCAGTTTGATAAGGCATGGTTGCAAAATTTTAACAAGAATTATCTACAGGAGAATGGAAAAGCTGGTAGAAGCTGACCTCGGGGAAGATCAGTTTGGATTCAGGAGGAACGTAGGAACCCGCGAGGCAATACCCACTTTATGTCTTATCTTAGAAGATAGATTAAGGAAAGGCAAACCTACATTTTTAGCTTTTGTAGATTTTGAGAAAGCTTTTGACAATGTTGACTGGAATACACTCTTTCAAATTCTGAAATCAGCGGAGGTAAAATACAGGGAAAGGAGAGTTATTTACAACTTGTACAAAAGCCAGACCGCAGTTATTAGACTCGAAGGGCATGAAAGGGAAGCATCAGTTGGGAAGGGAGTAAGACAGGGTTGTAGCCTTTCTCCGATGCTATTTAATTTGTACATCGAGCAGGCGCTGAAGGAAAGCAAGGAAAAATTTGGAATAGGGATTAAAGTTCAGGGGGAAGAAATAAAAACATTGCCTTTTGCTGATGACATTGTAATTCTGTCAGAGACAGCAAAGGACCTGGAAGTGCAGTTGAATGGAATGGACAGCGTGTTGAAGAGAGCATATAAAATGAACATTAACAAGAGCAAAACAAAAATAATGGAATGCGGTCTTAGAAAAATCAGGCGATGCTGTAGGAATTAGATTAGGTAACGAAACAATGAAGGTGGTAGATGACTTTTGTTACTTGGGTAGTAAAATAACATGCGATGGTCGCAGTACAGAGGATATAAAAAGCAGAATGGCAATGGGAAGAAAAGCATTTTTGAAAAAGAGAAATTTGCTAACATTGAATATTAATTTAAGGGTAAGAAAGTCTTTTCTGAAGGCATTTGTGTGGAGTGTTGCCTTGTACGGGAGTGAAACATGGACGATAAGCAGTACGGACAGGAAGAGAATAGAGGCTTTTGAAATGTGGTGCTACAGGAGAATGCTGAAGATTAGGTGGGTAGATCGCATAACTAATGAAGAGGTACTGAACAGAATTGGTGAGAAAAGGAATTTTTGGCATACCCTGACTAAAAGAAGGGATCGCTTGTTAGGACAGATTCTTAGACATCGGGGAATCGTAAATTTAGCATTGGAGGGAAGTGTGTGGGGTAAAAATCGCAGAGGGAGACCAAGATACGCGTATAGTAAGCAGATTCAAGTGGATGTGGGTTGTCGTTCTTATGAGGAGATGAAAATGCTTGCTCAGGATAGAGTAGGGTGAAGAGCTGCATCAAACCAGTCTCCGGACTGAAGACCATTGTAATAATAATATATGATTTTGAAGTAAAAGGCATAACATCAGACGAGGCATCAATGTTAGCATTGAATAGGGGATCATGGAGGAAATTTATTAGAGATACTATGCTCCAGACTGAACGCTGAAAGGAATACTCAGATTAGATTAGATTAGTTATTTGTTCCGTTGATCCATGTTGAGGGCATCCTCGTGGATGTGGAACATGTCAAGAAACAAAATTTATAAGTTGAATAACAGATAATACTAATAATATAAATACAAATACATGCACTTATAAATACAGATACACAATTTTAAGGGCTTTTTTTGTTGCTGATAATATAATAATACTAATATAGTATGAGTGCATACATAATTATGTACAATTTAGAAATTCACTAATGGAGTAGAAGGAGTTGGCCACTAGAAAGTCTTTTTGGTTCCTCTTAAACTGATCTTTATTTGTAGCTAAATTTTTTATACTTGATGGTAAATTATTGAAAATGTGTGTTCCTGAGTAGTGGACCCCTTTTTGAACTAAAGTAAGTGCTTTTAAATCCTTGTGTAGATCATTTTTATTTCTAGTATTGTATGTATGAACTGAGCTGTTTGTTGGGAAAAGGGATATATTATTTATGACAAATTTCATTAAGGAATAAATATACTGAGAGGCAGTAGTTAATATACCCAGTTCTTTGAAGAGGCTCCTACAAGACGTCCGTGAATTTACTCCACAAATAATACGTATTACACGTTTTTGGACTCTGAAGACTTTTGACTGACTTGAAGAGTTACCCCAAAATATTATACCATATGACATTAAGGAATGAAAGTAAGCAAAGTATGCAAGCTTTGTTATTTTTATGTCTCCTATGTCTGATAACACTCGTATTGAAAATACAGATTTGTTGAGTCGTTTCTGCAGTTCTGTGGTGTGCTCCTCCCAACTAAATTTATTATCAAGCTGTAATCCCAGGAATTTAATACTGTCAACCTCTTCTATCTGCTAATGATGATGAATGAAACTGCTAGCGTCTTTTCCTGTGGCCAGCCGCTCACCTGGACCCTGTGGGGCCTCCTGGCCAGCCCCACGACGGTGACGCCCTGCCTGAGCAGCGCCTGCGCGATGGCGGCGCCGATGCCGGCGCTGGCGCCGGTGACGAGCGCGACGCGTCCGCGGTACCGCTCCATGTCCGCGCTGTCAGCTGCTGCCCGCTGGCCGCCGCGGCACCCACTGTGGTCTGCGCCAGCGACACACCGCCGCTTCGTCTGCGAAACGCTCTTGACGTCACTGCCACGCCCTCTGCAGACGGTGCGCTGTGGCTGCGGCCCGTATAACGTTGCCCTTGCTTCGTATAGGCACAGAATAAGGTGTATACAGGGGGGCGCAGTGAACGATGCGCAGTAGGAAACGCGTTTTCGCCGATCTGCGCATGACGTTACTGTGGGACACCTGGAATGTTGGTTGCTAACTCGTGTGCGTGTATGTCACTGTATCTGCAGTATTTGCTTAACCATTTCACTCCCACATATGAATTCAGCTTTGGAAAAATTAAAATTCAGTGCACTAAACATCAAAATATGTGTTTTAAATTTTTTGATCGAACTATTGTTTTTTTCCCCTTTTTTTAAGTCATGTATTTTATGCGTAACACAGACGTTTGTATCGAGGTATTTTATCACTTGGGGCGTTATTTTGTTGATCGTTAACATTGTCAGATCAATAATGCTAGCATAATCTTCGCCACTGCACTAAAAGGAAGACAATTTACTGCTGAAATAAAATAACATGAACCGCACTCGCGCTCTACCCTACGGCCACGTACGCACGTCAACGTAACACAACCTCCAAGACGGACAGATTAATTCCGCAGAAGTGGCTACACACCGTACCAAGCGGCAAAAATGTCGTACTAGAAGCATGTTATTCATCAGCAACAATGCGACTTTAAAGATTGATACATGAAATGCGGTATAAATCAGCTTTTAACATGTTGTTATCGAGGAACTATACTCCGAATGAAAGAGTTAAATAGTTCGTTTCCCTTCGTAGTTTGGAAGTATAAAGTTTATAGTGGAAAGGATATTGATTTCCCGGAACACAAAGGGAACTGAAAGTTTCACATTTCTTCCTCTAGATGAAACGTTGTAGTGGGTATTCCCTTCTCATTTTTCGTAGTTCATGTAAGGTATAAAAACACAATACGCAAGAAAATACTCATCAATCCATAATCTCAATTGCTCTCTTAATCTACAGTATGATCCGATGACATGTTCGCAGTGTATTCGAATGTTTGTCTATGGTACAGGTCAACCTGAATTTATAGGCGAACTCTTTAAATCTGGAGCCACAACCAAGCAGTTTTCTTAAAATCGCGCGATAAGTATTTCGTAGAGCCGCCAGATCCGCATGGACAGAACTACGCGAAGTTCCCGCATCTGACCGTCGGATATAACACCCTGTATCTCGAGAATGAAAAGAGTTATCGTTCTGCTCTCAACCTTCAGTAAAATTTCGATATCTTACCTACATTTCGTCCGCAGCATTGTATGTGCTAAAATCAACCATACGAAAATTCTACACAATGCGATTTTTCCTCTGCAAACCTCCATATGGTACAGGAAGGGCTCTGTAAACGGTCCACATTCCCTAATACGCTGCAGGCATTTCAAAGAAACCCATCATGTAAGGGATTTACAGCCGGAATTGCTTAATTTGCCACTGAAGAAAGAGTTTCAAAGATTCCTGTTCATATTATAGACATTGTCGATATGTTTGTGATCTTATATGGTACTGATACGTAACGCGTAAATCTGCGATAGAATATGGCCCAGCGATCTTAACTGCAATATTTTACAGCAGAATAACAATTTGTATTTATGGTAGAAACAATATCTTTCGCCAAAAACTTGATATAAATGCGCATTCCGTGTCATAGCGGACTAAGTTCATGAAGGCCGTTTGGCAGCGCGCTGTCCCACAGTGATGTCACAGGGCTAGCCAATGGCAGAGCAGAGCGCTTACTGACCAACCTTATATTTATTAGCCTTGAGGAGTATACAGAAAGGAAACTCCCGCTGCAGTCTGTCGTCTAAAATTTAGTGCGCATGCGCGGAGTAGGCCATCTCGAAAAGCAGTAAACGCGTGATCACTCCCTACTTTGTAGCGTGGTAATGCGCCGTCTTTGTTTGTTAATTGTGTATTTTAACTGCCTGAATCGCATAAAAATAAACAAGTATTTAGTACAGTGGAGTGCAGTGAAAAGAAAGAACTGTGTGTCAGTAGTTGGAGCTGTTTCGTTTTTATTATGAGCAGCAATAAAAGAAAAGACGGCCGCTGGTGTTCAGCACCTAATTGCCGCAATAATTCTCGTACAAATAAGGATATGAGCTTCTTCACCTTCCCAAAAGATGCTGAGCGATGAGTGAACGTCGCTATATGTGTAGTAAAAGTTAAATGTTATCAGTTTCGAATGAGAGCAATGTGTGCATAATTATTAAAAGTAGCCGATTAAATTGTACGATGCTTCTCGCCCTGCTGCAGTGGTTATGTTGGCACCAATGGTAATGACGGCAACTCAGATGACCAATAAATGTTTTTTTCGTGACAGCTTCAATTAAAACGAAAAAAAAATTTCTTTTTTCTGATCGGACAAGGGTACATTCAAGAACCCGTCAACTATAGAGCAGGTACTGTATTAATTTTGCTGCGAGTGAAACGAGCAGCAATAACATTTACTCTGTACCCCGTGAAAAATATTAACGCAATTCTACACTTAATTGTTCATTTGTTGCCAACATAAGCACTGGAGCACGTCGAGAAGCGTCGTAAAATTTTACCAAAGTAGCCTTGCTTCTTCTCTTGACGGTAAGTCTCGCTGTTGCTGTTTAGTCCAGTCAAATTAGGGTTTCACCTCGGAATGAGAGGTAACAAGCTGAATTTTGGCATGAGCCTTTGTTTTGGCATTCTAAATGATGTGTCAAAAGTCTCATAAAATCTCGTGTCCGCGTCTTAAGATATTAAAGGTCAAAGGTCACGAAAATCAGTTTTTCGCAAATATCTCGCTTCCTATGCGTTAAATGGTATTTGCATCTCAGACAGAAGTTGTAGAGCATGAAATTCTCTACAATTTTTGTTTTAAACTTTTTTTTTGTACAGTTCATCGCTTTTTAGATAGAGCGCGGAAAGCGCACAGGTCACAGCGCTCAGACATATAAGACGTAATACGAGGTCAGCTACGAATCACAGTCAATGGTACGTTGAATAAAACAATTATAATTGTAAATAAAATTTCATTATTTACGAATTAATACCCAATTTTAATAATACTTACTTATTTCAAGTAATTACAATGTCATGAATTCCATACTTTAAGTATATTTTAATTCTGTTCCAATGTACCGTAACTATATTTATGTAGAAAATATTTTAGTATTTTCTCTCTTAAATGTGTAAACTGTAGAATATTTTTATAACATTAAGTTTATACCTGGAAATATGGACCCTTACAAAGCCACCTTTTCTATTTATAAGTTGAAACACAACTTCCATAGTTGAAGGCCGGTTTCTATGTCGAGGGCTCACTTGCCAGTAACCAAGCTTGCTAGTTTTAAATTGTTTCGTGGAAAGGGCGGACGTACAGAGTTATGGCTGAGTTGTGTTTGATATGTGATAAGTCGCTTTCAGAAGGTGGTGTTGTGCATGTTGTGCGCGGCTTACACACTTTAAAAACTGCAAGCGTTGCAAGAAATGACGGGCATATAGATTATTTAAATACTTTAGCTTCTGTGAATGTGCATACCGTGTGTCGAAAAGTGTATATCAGTGAAAATTCTATAGCAGCATCAGCCAAGAGATTTTTTTTATCATATCGATCTAATAAAACAAGCTAATTGACTTGCTTGTTGAAAAATTAAAAACTGTTAATATCACTACAAAACAAGCCAGAGATGATGCTGATGTTTGTATAATCGAAACAGGTTTTGAAGAATCAGAGCACCAAAGGAGTGTCGTCATCGTAGGAGAAGATATTGATTTGCTTGTCATTTTAATTGGACGTACTCTATCGCATCAATAAGAAATTTTCTTTAAAAAACTTGGTAAAAGCAATGTTAAAACACAAATGTACTCCTCCAAAAGTTTTGAACATTATCCCCGTTGTAAAAAAACACATTTTACTTTTGCACGCATTGAGTGGCTGTGACACGACATCTGCGTTGTTTAAAAAAAGGCAAAAGAACTTTTGTTAAAATATTGGAGAAACTTCCAGATTTGGATCAGCTAGCTCAAGTATTTCAACAAGAAAATTGCCCTGCGCAAACGTTACTTGAATATGGAGTACGTATCTTGTTGGTAATATATAACGTTCCAAAATCTGAAGACAATATAGATCGCCTTCGATACACGCAATTTTTCTTAAATCGACAAAATTTAATAAACCTGTGCAACTATCAAATCTGCCACCAACTAGTGCAGCAGCTCATCAACATATAAATCGTGCTTACTACCAAGTACAAACGTGGTTAGGAAGCTATAAAGAACCCCAGGAATGGGTTTCCGTGCTGCAGCGTGAACATTTGGAGCCGATACTAACGATGTTACCACCTGCACCAGACGAGCTCATGAATACAATACTTTGCAACTGCAAAAATGATTGTGATTCGCGCTGCGGGTGCAGGAAATCGGGGATGCAATGTTCTTCAGCTTGTGGCCAGTGTAATGGGCAAGCTTGCCTCAATGCGTCATCACACCAGAACGATGAAGAAAGTGTATATGACCCCGAAATCTTGGAAGGTTTAGAGACGACGATCGTCGATTACGAGGATGATGATAATGAAATGGACGTTTTCGAGCGACCGGATGAAGACGACGATGATCAAGAAGATGAAAATTGAGACCTATGTATGATTAATAATTAAAGTGAATAAAAATCCTCATGTTTTAACTTCTAATTGTAATAAATGAATCATACATGACTACTAAATATAGACTTACATAAAACGTATTTCCTCGTTTTTTTAATTTAATTTATTTTTGCTTCAAATATAATTAAGTCATAATTATAGTTAATTTTATTCTTTTTTACATGAAACATAATTAAGATATATTAGAATATAATTAAAATATACTTGAAGTATTTGGCTTCATAACTTTATAATTTCATTAAATAAGTAAACATTATTAAACAAATCTTTTTGATTTATGAATAATATTATGAAATATTGAACATAATTTATAAAGAATGAAGGTTTGTTATTGTAATTGTTTCAATGATTTATTAACTTCAAACAATCTACCGTATACTGGGATTCGCTGTTGACTTGCCTTACGTCTTATATGTCTGTGCGCTGTGACATGTGCGCTCTCCGCGCTCTGTCTAAAAAACGATGCATTGCACAAAAAAATGTTTAAAACAAAAATTGTAGAGAATTTCATGCTATACAACTTTTATCTGGGATGCAAATCCCATTTAATAGGAAGCGAGATATTTGCGAAAAACTGATTTTCGTGACCTTTGACCTTTAATATCTTAAGACGCGGACACGAGATTTTATGAGACTTTTGACACATCATTTAGAATGCCAAAACAAAGGCTCATGCAAATATTCAGCTTGTTACCTTTCATTCCGAGGTTGACGCCTTTTTTTGGCTTATTTGACTGGACTAGTTGCTGCAGCAGTTCAACAGCATCGAAATGTCGAAGTACATTTATATTCTAGAATTATAAGTTTAACGTTGCAGGGAATAATATAAAATGAAAGACAAAGAATAGTGCGAAAGTAGGGAGGTAAAATTTTACTTACGGCATTGGAGGCATTGTGTGCTAATGTTGGCAACGAATGCTTTTCGGATACTCAAACAAGTAGATTAAGCGGAATAATTATTTTATGCCGTTCCTGTTTTACGGTTGACAGATTCTTCTATATGCCCTTCTCTGATCAGTAAATTAATTATCCTCCTGAAGCAAATACAACTTTTCCAACATTAAAACACAACTACATCACTGCCATAAGTAAAATATAACATATAGGTATGTTTTAAAGGCAATATTTATTTCCAGTGCTAAGAAATCGACTGTGAATTCAAGGAGAGCTGATTTTCTTAAAAAGGATGCAAAATACTCAAATAAAAACTGCAAAATAGATGAAAGCACAATGAAAAGCCGTTTTCTTTCGTAAAAATCGGTGAGATTAGCTGCAGTTCGTAAAAAGTCCATTTCCAGCCATAGTGCTAAGTGGCTGTAGTTCCGCGTTTACTGCTTTTCAATATGGCGTCGAGCGCAACGCTTGGTAACATACAGATCAAAGGCGCCGCCCCCAGCTTTCCCTTCTGTATGCTCCCTACTCTGTGGTATAGGGTTGCCAGATCTCCGGGCGCCGCCCGGAGTGCCCGGGTTTGGAATGAATTCTCCGGGTCTACGGGCCAATGACTCTCATCTCCGGGCTTGAATGTAACCTAAATCTTAACTTTTTTTTTTAACTGCCTCAGTGCGCTCGGCCATTCCCGGCCGGGCTCCTCTCTAGTAGTTGAGAATAACTTTATATAAATGTCAATTTCTTATTGCAACAAAACGCTACTTTCCTATTCTTCCTCTGAAAACTTTTCATTGTTGCGTTGGTAGTAATCAGCTAGCGCATTATTAAGCAAACACTGTTGCGGCAACGTGTCAACTGGCGACGTCTATTATTTGTGTTCGTTCGTTCATTGTTTGTTATCAGTTTACCGGCAATTTTTGGAATACTCGGGTCGTGTGTGAACAGACAAGTTTACATTAACTCAGATTAGTGAGTAATAACAGTGAAATGAAGAAATGATATCTAAGTTCGATCTTGCTGGACGCGGTGGAGTAGCCGAGGGGTCTAAAGCGTCTCACTGCGGAGCGCGCGGTTACTCGCCGTGGAGGTTCGAGTCCTCCCTGGAACATGGGTGTGTGTGTTTGTCCGTAGGTTAGTTTTTTTTTTTCCCTTCTTCTTTTTTTAGAATTCACGTGTAATCCTGGTTGGGGGGGGGGGGGGAGTTGGTCGCAGTTGCGGGGGGGAGGGGGGGGTGAGTCATTGTTCAAGGGGGAGGGGGGCACGTCTGGTCTCCGGGCCTGCCTCCATTTCAATCTGGCAACCCTACCTTCGTATGATGCCATAATTGTTAAAGTAGATTCCGCGATTCTATTTTTTGACAAGGAATTGATGGTACCGTATGTTTGAATTTGAAATAAGTTAAAGTACAGCACAAAATGAACATTAAAGCAAATAAACCGCGGGTTGCATATTTAAGTTGGGCACCATTCAAGCAACAGCACGTTATAAGACTTACGGAAAGCATCTAGCTGGATCCAGAATGAAATTTTCACTCTGCAGCGGTGTGTGCGCTGATATGAAACTTCCTGGCAGATTAAAATTGTATGCCGGAACCGGGATTCGACCCTGGGACCTTTGCCTTTCGCGGGCAAGCGCACTACCGACTGTGCTATCCCGACACGACTCACGATGCCGCCCCACAACTTTACTTCCGCCAGTACCTCGCCTCCTACTTTCCAAACTTCACAGAAGCTCTCCTGCGAAACATGCAAGACTAGCACTCCTGGAAGAAAGGATATGGTGGAGACGTGGCTTAGCCACAGCCTAATGGTTAGCCGGGCGCCGTGGCTCAGCGCGCCCGGTCAGATGGCTCAACGCCCTCTGTAATAAAAAAGCTGAGCCTATGTTCGAGATACTTTCCGCAGGAGATCAATGTTCAGACTGTTCGCTTTTCATTGTTGTGTGTCCGTGGGTGGAACATGAAGTTACTGGTAATGATAAAATAATTTTAAAAAATGATCGGACTTCGTGAAATTACAAAAGAAATGACTGCAGGTTCTAGAATCAAGCAAAGTATTGTATAAGGCCAATTGAGTGATTGAAATTTTGCAGACAATGCGAAGCGATTGTAATGGCGTCTGAACATTAAACTATTACGGAGGCAAAGGAGCTGAAAACAATAGAAAATAAGTATTTGACGTGGAGGGATTCATTTAAATAAAAGCAAAAAAGAGAGGGGATGATTTTAAATTTAAGTAATATATTTTTATAATAACTTGCATCACTTACATTAAATGGATACATGAATGGAAGACGTCCGTACAGATCGAACATAGATAAGAGAGTGAGTAAAAACTACTATTTCGGTTCCGTATTCTCGCTTGTTTGGGAGTAAAAAAAATGACGAACGAAATTAAAATAGTTGCATCGCGAGTCAGAGGGAACCGGAGGCGATAACTATCGCTGATCAAAGATAAACAAAAAATAAATAAAAAATTTCAGTGTATCGTTACACCCGGAGTCCAGTACAAGCATTAGGCTCCCCGTTTGCATGGGCTCCCAAAACCGGATTTCGTAAACTGATTCCCCAACTCCGGTTTTGGTTGGTAATCACTATGTTTACATGCAACACATCTTCCGGAAGACGAAAACCGATTTTTGTAAACAGTTTTTCGCTGTCGTGTTTACATTGCAGAGCCTGTGTCGTTAGAAGAGCCACTCATGAAAAATTTGTATTACCTCGTATGCAATACGTGTAAGACAGGGGAACTGCCCTCCGACTTCAAGAAGAATATTGTAATTCCAATTCCAAAGAAAGCAAGTGCAGACAAGTGTGAAAATTACAGAACTATCAGTTTAATAAGTCATGGGTGCAAGATACTAACACGAATTATTTACACACGAATGGAAAAACTTGTGGAATCCAACCTCGGGGAAGATCAGTTTGGATTTAGGAGAAATGTAGGAACACGAGAGGCAATACTCACATTACGACTGATCTTATTAGACAGGCTAGGGAAAGGGAAACATAGGTTTTTAGCGTTTGTCGATTGGAGAAAGCTTTTGACAATGTCGATTGGAATACACTCTTCCAAATTCTGAAGGTATCAGAGGTAAAATATAGGGAGCGAAGACTTATATTCAACCTATACAAAAACCAGACAGCGGTTATTAGAGTCGAAGGGCAAGAAAGGGCCGCAGAGGTTGGGAAGGGAGTAAGACAGGGGTGTAGCCTTTCCGCAATGTTGTTCAATCCGTACATTGAGTAGGCAGTGAAGGAATGGAAGGAGAAATTTGGAGAGGGCATTAAAGTGCAGGGAGAAGAAATAAAAACATTGCGGTTTGCCGATGACATAGTAATTCTGTCAGAAGAGACCGCAAAAGATCGGGAAGAGCAATTGAATGGGATGGACAGTGTCTTGAAAGAAAGATATAAGATGAACATTAACAAGAGTAAAACGAGGGTAATGGAATGGAATGTCAGAAAATCAGGTGATGCTGAAGGAATTAGATTAGGTAATGAGACAATAAAAGTAGTAGATGAGTTTTGTTATTTGGGTTGCAAGATAACTTCTGATGGCCGAAGTAAAGAAGATATGAAATGCAGAATGGCTATGGGAAGAAAAGCATTTCTAAAGAAGCGAAATTTGTTAACATCAAATATTAATATAAATGTTAGGAAGTCCTTTCTGAAATCTTTTGCCTGGAGTGTATGGGAGTGAAACGTGGACGATAAGGAGTTCAGATAAAAAGATGATAGAAGCTTTTGAAATGTGGTGCTACAGACGAATGATGAAATTTAGATGGGTAGATCACGTAACTAACGAGGAGGTGCTTAACCGAATCGGGGAGCAAAGGAGTTCCTGGCATATCCTGACTAAGAGAAGAGATAGATTGGTTGGACACATTCTGAGACATCAAGGAATTGTTAACTTAGCATTAGAAGGAAGTGTTTGGGGTAAAGATCATAGAGGGAGACTGAGGGACGAATATAGTCAGCAGATTCAAAAGGATGTAGGTTGCCGAACGTATTCTCAGATGAAGAGACTTGCACAGGATAGGGTAGCGTGGAGAGCTGCATCAAACCTGTCTGCGGACCGAAAACCACAACAGCAGCCTGAATCGGATTTCCTAGTCCACTTAATATGGCGTCTGAAAATCAGCTGATTCTTTTCGTGATTTAGTCCACACAATCGCTATTTTTCTTTATTTAAAAACACAGATTTATCATCATTTTTTCGATTTCCACTGATGATGCTTCACAATAAAGAAGCGAAACGCGCATGGGACACAAAAAAAACGCCTTTCATTTAGTTGCTAAAGACGGTAATACACCTCCACCAAACACAGATTTATGTTCACTCTAATATTTATACTTCTATTTCAGACTAGAAAATATCACTCTTTCCATATGTGCAGAAAATTCTTAACAAGAAAACACAATCTGACAAGCCAAGAACGCTTCAAAAATGGTTGCGTTTACATGGGCCCGACAATCGATTGTGGAACTGGAAAACTGCTTTAGAGAAGCGGTTTTCCAGAATCGATTTTGGAGTGTTTACATGACCAACCAAAAGCGGAATTGGGAAATCGGTTTACGAAATCCGGTTTTGGGAGCTCGTGTAAACGGGATAAATGTAAACACTCCAAAATCGTTTCTGGAAATCCTTTCACTTCTGTAAAGCAGTTTTCCAGATTCACAATCGATTTTCGTGCTCATGTATACGCAACCGTTTTTGAAGCATTCTGGGCATAGGCGGATCCAAGGGGGACCGGGGTGCGAAGGGTTGTTCGCCCCCCCCCCCCCCCCCAGAAGCTTTTTTCTTTTTTTTTTTTTTTTTTTTTTTTTTTCAGTATGTGAAGCTAGCGTACTATCACTGCACTGAGTCTGCAAAACTGTGAGACTTTTGTTTGATTGTACGCGAGGTAAAGAGGGGTGGATGGTACTGAATCTTTCTACTGAGCCAGCGTTTAGCTGACGATGAGAATTCTTTCACCGCCCCCGATCAAGCTGTCCTGGATCCGCCCCTGGATTCTTGGTTTGTCAGATTATATTCTCTTGTTACGAAATTTCGGCACATAATGGACAGTGACATTTTCTACCGTGAAATAAAAGTATATATATTAGAGTGAGGATGAAACTGTGTAAAGACAAATAGCAATTGTGCTGACTAAATCAGGATCTGAATCAGCTTTTTCCAGCCGCTATATTAAGTGGGCTAGGAAATCCGATTCAGGCTATATAACATATAAACACGACAAAGAAAACTGCTTTACGAAATTCGGTTTTCGTCTTCCGTAGTAAGGAAGAAGCGGCTGCAAAAATTATTACCTGAAAACAAAAAACAAAATGTGAGCGTATAGGAAATCAAACTTTAAATAGAGTTTGTTTAATGAAACTCGGGTAATTTGGTAGGCCGCTTGTAAACGATATATATCGAAGATGCGACTGTGACGGGTCGAATGACAGATATAGCGAATGTCGTAGTCTAGTTACATAGGATATGTCGTGATTTTAACCCTTTCAGGCCCTGCACGCACAATTGTGTGGTTCTGGTTTTGCTCGCTTTATTCCTTTCTGATTGACGCTAGCAAGTTCGGGCCTGCATCACACAATCGTGGATGGACTGTGGTAACGTGCGCAACGTGTTTTAGTTCCATGTTTCTACACTCTGTGCCACCTGCAGTCGGCAAACGTCTAGTACATATAGAATGGCGGCAAGAAAGACTTGTTGACAAGGTGTTGAAAGCCTTGTCTTGACACGTGAAGCTGTCATATCTGACAGCCTGTTGATTTTATATGATCCTGTGATGTTATTATGTCATTTCTTTCAAAGGCATGTTACTGTAAGATGATGCAGACATATAAATTTGTAGTGAAGCACCAAAACACACAATTGTTTGGATACAACATTTTTGGTAATCAATTTATTTATTCCAGAATGAAACTTTCACTCTGCTGCAGAGTGAAAGTTTCATTCTGGAAACATCCCTTAGGCTGTGGCTAAGCCATGTCTCCACCATATCCTTTCTTCCAGGAGTGCTAGTCTTGCATGGTTCGCAGGAGAGCTTCTGTGAAGTTTGGAAAGTAGGAGGCGAGGGGTACTGGCGGAAGTAAAGTTGTGAGGCGGCATCGTGAGTCGTGTCGGGGTGGCTCAGTGGTAGAGTGCTTGCCCGCGAATGGCAAAGGTCCCAGGTTCGAGGCCCGGTTCCGGCACACAATTGTAATCTACCAGGAAGTTTCAATTTTTTTTTAATTATTTGTGAGGCATTACTATACGTATTTTGTATCTTAAACGACCCTCTCTATTATAATGTCACAGCACCTAGAACCTTGGGTTAAAGGATGTGGTTAGGTATGATCCTAAGCTTAAATTGTTGTGAGTGACCATAATTACCGCAGTGCCAGCGTTGCTTGTTCACTCGAAATAATTCAATCTGTCCTCTTTTTCTTTGGTTCTTGCCTAACCACGTCCTGTGAAGTCATGACTTAATACTGAAAACCTTAACATTCGCTTGTTAAATGCAATAAATAATTTATGCTGTTCCTGCTCTGTGTCGATGTACCCTTATCTGGTCAGTCTATTAAATATCCGTGTAAAGCGAACATTTCGTTTATCGAGAACCGCTCTTCTGAACGTCGTAAATCTTACTTATATATTTGACATCGACGCTTAATATGTCGATCAGTCACAGTTACACCTTCGATATATATCTTTTGCAAGTATTCTATCAAACTCGAGCCAAGATGGCGAAATTTCCCAAAAAAAATTCTCAAAATGAAAGAAGCTATTCTTGTAAAAGAAAAAAAATACCTCCGGTGGAAAGATATTAAATAGAATGTTATAGGCCTTAAATTATTTATCAACAGATTTCTTGCACGTATTGCTTTGTTACGTTAGAGATATAGCGAAAACAAATACCTTTATAACTCTTCAACATTTACGTTTCCAAACTTACTACTTGCCGTAACTATAACACGGCATAACTCAAAAATGTATTTGTCGAAAAATTTTAAGTATTTATCCAGATATATCTATTTTTTGAAAAAAGATGAACCCTTCACGAAAATTGACTAGAGTTGCACTTAGGCTGTATTTATCGCGAATCTTTAATTCAGCGCAAAGTTCCTAGTGATTGGAAAAAGCGCAGGTGACTCCCTTTTATAAGAAACAAAAGAGAACTGACCCACACAATTACAGGCCAATATCGTTGATATCACTTTCATGTAGAATTTTGGAGCATATTCTCAGTTCGAATATAGTAAATTTCCTTGAAACGGATAAGCTTCTTTCTATGAATCAGCACGGTTCATGTGAAACTCAGCTTGCACTTTTCTCATATGACATCTTGCGAGCCATGGATGGAGGGCAACAGGCGGATTGTGCTTTTCTCGACTTCAAAAAGGCGTTCGACGCGGTGATACACTGCAGACTGCTAACGAAGATACGAGCTTATGGAATAAGTTCACAGATTTGTGACTGGCTGGAAGACTTCCTAAGTAATAGAACACAGTACGCTGTTCTCAACGGCGAGTGTTCATCAGAGACGAGTGTATCGTCAGGCGTACCCCAGCGGAGTATAGATGATCTGATGGACAGAGTAAGTTGTAATTTGCGGTTGTTTGCTGATGATGCTGTGGTGTATGGGAGGGTGTCGTCTTTAACTGACTGTAATAGCTTACAGGATGACTTAGACAAAATTTCTAGTTGATGCGAAGAATGACAGCTAGCTCTCAATTTAGAAAAATGTAAGGTGATGCGCATGAGTAGGAAAAACAATCCCATAATGTTCGAATACAGCATTAGTAGTGAACTTCTTGATGCTGTCGCGTCGTACAAATATCTAGGCGTAACATTGCAGAGCGATATGAAATGGAACGAACATGTAAGAACAGTTGTGAGTAAGGCGGACAGCCGACTTCGATTTATTGGGAGAATTTTGGGAAGATGTACTACACCTGTAAAAGAGACAGCATATAAAACGCTTGTACGACCACGTCTTGAGTATTGCTCATGTGTTTGGGAACCGCATCAGATCAGTTTAAAGGAAGACATAGAGGCAGTTCAGAGGCGAGCAGCTAGGTTTGTTACTGGTAGGTTCGATCAATGCGCGAGTGTCACGGAAATGCTCCGGCAATTCAATTGCGGATCGCTGGAGGAAAGACGACGTTCTTTTCGTGAATTTCTGTTGAGGAAATTTAGAGGGCCGGAATTTGAAGCTGAGTGTAGTACGATCTTGCTGCCGCCTACTTACAGTTCGCATGGTGATCACAAAGACAAGATAAGAGAAATTAGGGCTCGTACGGAGGTATATAGGCATTCTTTTTTTCCTCGTTCTATTTGGGAGTGGAATAGGAAAGGAAATGTCTAGTAGTGGTACAGTGTACCCTCCGCCACGCACCTTACGGTGAATTGCAGAGTTGTTGTTGTTTTGGTCTTCAGTCCGGAGACTGGTTTGATGCAGCTCTCCACAATATCCTATCCTGAGCAAGCCTCTTCATCTCCTCATAAGAACGACAACCTACATCTGTCTGAATCTGCTTACTGTATCCATCTCTTGGTCTTCCTCTGCGATTTTTTCCCCACACACTTCCCTCCAATGCTAAATTCACAATTCCTTGATGTCTAAGAATGTGTCCTACCAATCTATCCCTTCTTTTAGTCAAGGTATTCCAGAAATTCCTTTTCTCCCCAATTCTCTTCAGTACCTCCTCATTAGTTACGCGATCGACCCACTTAATCTTCAGCATTCTTCTGTAGCACCATATTTCAAAAGCCTCAATCCTCTTCCTGTCCGCACTGTTTATCGTCCATGTCTCACTCCCATACAAGGCAACACTCCATACAAATGCCTTCAGAAAGGACTTCCATGGTTTAAATCAATATTCGATGTTAACAAATTTCTCTTTTTCAAGAACGCTTTTCTACCCACAGCCATTCTGCATTTTATATCCTCTGTACTTCCACGATCATTTGTTATTTTACTGCCCAAGTAACAAAACTCATCTACCTCCTTTATTGCTTCGTTTCCCAATCTAATTCCTTCAGCATCACCTGATTTTCTTACACTGTACTCCATTACCGTAGTTTTGCTCTTGTTAATGTTCATCTTATATGCACCTTTCAGAACACTGTCCATTCCGTTCAATTGCTCTTCCAGGTCCTTTGCTGTATATGACAGAATTACTATGTCGTCGGCAAAACGCAATGTTTTTAATTCTTCCCCCTGAACTTTAATTCCTTCACCAAATTTCTCCTTGCTTTCCTTTATAGCTTGCTCAATGTACAAATTGAACAACAATGGAGAAAGGCTACAACCCTGTCTTACTCCCTTCCCAACCACTGCATCCCTTTCATGCCCTTCAACTCTGACAACCGCTGTCTGGTTTTTGTACAAGTTGTAAATAACCTTACGTTTCCTATATTATACTCCTGCTTGCTTCAAAACTTGAAAAAGTTTATTCCAATCAACATTGTCAAAAGCCTTCTGCAAATCTACAAAAGCTAGAAATGTAGGTTTGCCTTTTCTTAATCTAACTTCTAGAATAAGCCGTAAAGTGAGTATTGCCTCCCGTGTTCCTACATTTCTCCTGAACCCAAACTGATCTTCCCCGAGGTCGGCTTCTACAAGCTTTTCCATCCTTCTGTATATAATTCGCGTTAATATTTTGCAGCCATGACTTATTAAACTGATGGTTCTGTAGTTTTCACACCTGACTGCACCTGGTTTCTTAGGGATGGGGATTATAACATTTTTCTTAAAGTCTGAGGGTACTTCACCTGTATCATACATCTTACACACCAGGTTAAACAATTTTGTCATGGCTGGTTCTCCCAGAGACTTCAGTAGCTCTGAGGGAATATCATCTACTCCAGGGGCCTTGTTTCGACTTAGGTCTTTCAGGGCTCTGTCAAATTCTTCTCTCAGTACAGTATCTCCTATTCCATCTTCATCTACATCTTCTTCCCTTCCTACAATATTGTCTCGAAGTTCATTTCCTTTGTAGAGCCCCTCTATATACTCTTTCCACCTTTCAGCTTTCCCTTCTTTGCTGAGAACTGGTTTTCCATCAGTGTCCTTGATATCCATACAGCTGTTTTTCTTATCTCCTTTTATTTTCCTGTAGGCTGTATCTATTTTTCCCCTATTTACACATTCTTCTACATCCTTGCATTTGCCTTCTAGCCACTCCTGCTTAGCCATTTTGCACTTCCTGTCAATCTCATTTCTTAGTCGTCTGTACTCCATTTTGCCTGTTTCATTTACTGCATTTTTTTTATATTTTCTCCTTTCATCGATTAAATTTAGTATCTCCTGTGATATCCAAGGATTTTTTGTAGGTCTTTCCTTCCTACCTATTTTGTCCTCTGCTACCTTCACTATTTCATCTCTCAAGTTTACCCATTCTTCCTCTGTTTTATTTTCCCCTGTTTCTGTCAATTGTTGCCTAAAGCTCCCTCTTAAATTCTTGAGAACCTCATGTTCCTTCAGGTTATCCAGGTCCCATCTCCTTATTTTCCTACCTTTCTGCAGTTTTTTCAGTTTCAGGCTACAATTCATGACCAAAAAGTTATGGTCAGAGTCTATATCTGCCCCTGGGTATGTCTTACACTGTAGAACCTGGTTCTGAAATCTATGTCTTACCATTATAAAATATATCTGGTATCTTCCGGTGTCTCCTGGTCTCTTCCACGTATACAACCTTCGTTTGTGATTCTTGAAACAGGTGTTTGTTATAACTAAATTATGTTCCGTGCAAAATTCTACCAGGCGGCTTCCTCTTTCATTCCTTTTGCCCAGACCATATTCACCTACTATCTTCCCTTCCCTACCTTGTCCTACTACGAAATTCCAGTCTCCCATAACAATTAAGTTTTCCTCTCCCTTAATTGTCTGAATAATTTCCTTTAGCTTCTCATATATTTCTTCAATTTCCTCATCACTGGCAGAGCAAGTTGGCATATAAACCTGTACTACTGTTGTCGGTGTTGGCTTCATATCTATCTTGACAATGATAATGCTTCATAGTAGTTTACCCACATTCCTATTTTCTTATTCATTATCAATCATACTCCTGTGATACCCCAAATTGATTTTGTATTTATAATCCTGTACTCACCTGACCAGAAATCCTGTTCATCCTATCACGCCGGCCGCGGTGGCCGAGGAGACTGAGGCGCTCCAGTCACGGTCTGCACGGCCACTACGGTCGGGGGTTCGAATCCCCCCTCGGGCATGGATATTTGTGCCGTCTTTAGTATAAGGTAGTTAGTATAAGGTAGTTTGTAAGTTTAGGGACTGATGACCCCGTAGTTAAGTCCCATAAGTTTAACAAACATTTGAACATTTTGAACATCCTGCCATCGAACTTCACTAATCCCCACTATATCTAACTTCAAAGTGTTGTTTCAAAGCGACATTCTATCTGTTTTTATTCGAGAATACTTGCAATTACAAAAGACTTTAAACTTCTTGGCAGATTGAAATTGTGTGGCAGAACTGGGACTCAAACCTGGGACCTTTGCCTTTGCCTTTTGCGAAAGTTCGGAAAGTAGGAGACGAGGTACTGGCAGAATTAAAGTAGTGAGGACAGATCGTGAGTCGTGTCGTGTCGTCAGGATAGCTCAGTGTGTAACAGTGACTGGCCTGTAATTTACTGGTTCTCTTATATTAACACCCTTGTATATTGGAACCACCTTGCTCTTTTTCAAACATGCTGGGAATATTCCTTCTTCCATCGACATGTATATGGCGAGTGGTCTTATCACATATATTGCACAATGTTTAAGTGTCCTGGTTGATATGCCGTCCACTCCTTCTGAGTTTTTGGTTTCTAGATTTTGTATTACATTGCCAACTTCTGTTTCACTTGTTGGCTTCATGAATATACTATTTTTTACATCTAAAATTTTACTTTTGGTCTTATCTTCTAAGGTATTTTGCGCACTATTAGAAAAGGTTCCTGGTTTGCGAATAGCGAAATGGAAATGCGTACAGTTCTACAGTTCACGTACCTATGGTTGCACGAATGTAGATCGAAGTTCATTGCCCGAGAGCTGAGATTAAATAAAGAGATTGGCGGCAGTTTTCCCGCGACATATGTACGGAAATGTGCCTTCGTCAGGACGTGAAACTGGGTGGCGAAGGCCATATCGTAGAAGTTGACGAGTCGCAATTTGGAAAGAAGTTCGGCAGAGGAAATAAGAAAGGCAGAAAATGGGTTTTTGGTGCCATTGAGAGGGGCAGTTAAAAAACGTTTTTAGAGTTGTGCCTAAGCGTTCGAAACTTGTTCTGTTAAACTTGATAAAAGATAATATTCTACCAGGGACAACCATAATTTCAGACTGTTTTGCGAGTTATAAATGTTTGACAGATGAAGGTTTTAAGCACCTGATAGTTAACCAAAAACTGACTTTTAAAGATCCTTACACAGGTGCCCACACAAACACAATAGAAGAGACATGGGCTGCAATTAAATGCTCTCTACATGGTACCAGACAATGCAAGGCATTTTCGATTCTTCCCTTTTCGAATATGTGTGGCGAAAGCAGCACAGGAATGAGGCTGATTTGTTTTTATGTTTCTTCAAGGCTGCAGCAGCAGTTTATGATCGGAACAAATAATGTTTTCTTACCTTGTTCATATGATAAAAGTTTATTGATGTTAAAGGTTTCATTAAATAATGATTATTTCTTTTGTTACAAATGTGTCATTTACTAATCCATTTACTGGGTGTTATCAAACTGTAAACTGATTCACTTACTATCTCGTGTGTTTATATATATATTATATATATACAGTGGCGTAACTATGGGGGGGGGATAAGGGGTATAGAACCCCCCCCCCCCCCAGAACCCGAAAAGAAGAAAAAGAGAGAGAGAGAGAAAGAAATAAGAAAAGAAATCGTATAATAGCAATCTGGTAAAGGTAACGATTGGAAACTTGGGGTGTTTTACCATAAGCTTTCATTGGAGGGGAGTGAATTAGTTTCTTCAGCGGGAGTGGTAGATGGTAGTCTGGAAACTGACTAAAATTTTGCTCATCAAGCCGAGATATCCCCCCCCCCCCAAAGCCAAGTCCTAGTTACGCCAGAAAGACAAATTACTACATTATACGGGGGGTGTTATCAAAGTGTAAACTGATCCACTTAGTATCTCGTGATTTTTTTTTTTCAATAAATACAGACACAAATCACTACGAATTTTAATCTTCAAACACAAGAGAACCTGTCAACCATTGAGCAGAGACAGCATTAATTAATTATTTATTCCAAATATGTTGCGAATTCCGAATGCCATGTTTAAACTTATCCATTTAAATTCGCACATCCACATAACGAGCCCCATGTTTTAATAATAAAAAAATAAAAAAAAACACTAATCATTCCCAACTCTGATCATTTTCGATGGAAATTACTGTATAATGAATTTTCTTGGAGATGTGTTATTTACGAAACGTAAAATACGCTGAAAGGTAAGTGCGATGACCACCTATTCTCGAGTCTTACCCACTTTTACAAACACTGTAGATGTCTATTCTGATTGACAAAAGTACTTTACTATTTTCTTACACATATGTCATGATTTTCAAGGATGTGGTTAGGCAGGAACCCAGGAGTACAGCTTAAATTGTTGCGAGTAAACAAACAGCGATGATATCTACAATCTAACTTGTCAAAAGTACTTCATCCTTTTCTAGAAATATCTAACGACTTATTATACCATACACGTTGTAGCTCCACTCTGATGCTAAGGTGTATATATATATATATATATATATATATATATATATATGCACTGAAACGTGGCCCCTGAGCGGAGAAGTTGGGAGATGAATCTTGCATTCAGCTTGTAGCGCATAGGCTGCTAGAACAAGCCGCGCCTCTTTCTCCCAGTGCTGCCAGCTTATGGCTTATAGCTTAAATGTTTTAAAAGAAACATGTACAGGCTTAAAGCGTCACAAATGAAACACGAAATTATGACTTTAATGTTTGAGTAGTAGAAGACTGGAACGTTTATTTTTAAGGGACTTATTAAGTGGGTGTAGCAATGCTTTCTGCCTATTTGTATTGTAGCATATGAGTAAAGGCCAATTCACAATGTCCTTCACGTCAACGTCACGTCACGGTACCGTCACGTCAAGTTGCATTCACACTGTCCATCCGTGTCCGTCACCTCAATTCACCCATCTCAATACGCGATGTTGAAAGTGAGGTTAACGTGCCTTTATTCGTAGAACCATATTCGAGTGGTACTTCGGCTCTGAAAGACGTACTTTGGAGGCAGTGATAAATATATGTCTGTGGTTGTCAAGTCTGCAGTAGCCATTCTAGAAGACGAATTAAACAGTTGTTTCTTACTTGTTTAGTTGTGTAATTCTGAAGTGTTACCTGCATTTCCATACCTGTTATGAATTTATATTCCGAGTTGAAACTAAAATGTTGTTTGTACTTTCCGATTCCGAAACTACAATCCACTGCCAGAACGCTGCATTTGACTCGCGATTATTTAGGAAAGTGGAAGTTTCACGTTTGAATTCCAAGGCACCCAGCTCGCATATCATTGAACAATGCAATTTTAAATCTAATGTGCATTAAATAATTACGACAAATACTTTATTTTTTACAGTTAAATGCCTTTGTTTACGTTTTAAGATCTTAAAGAGGACAACGAACACCTCTATTGGCCTGAAGACTGCACATTAAAGGCACGTGTAGAGATGCCAGCAGACGACGTTGTTCTCAGTATTCTGTTTGCACTTGCAACAGAAATTAAATTTATCCTGTTAGGATCTTAGTTAACTACACACACTGTAAACGTGACATATTCAGAAACAAACCACCAAATATTGGTGACAAGGAATATTGGTCTAAGTACACTCTCGGAAATCGCGATATATTCGAAACTAAGCAGCAAAATATTGGGGAGAAACATGAAATAGCTTTTCCATACCCTCGGAAATCACGAGACATTCGGAAATAAATAGCCAAATCTTACTGACTAGCGAATGGTGTAGACCTAAATGTCATTGATACTCATTTCACTTACTGTATCAGCAATTTTAACGTTTCACTAGTTTTGTCTCCAACCATATTCCTGAAAATCGGAACAAAGTCAAATATTTGTGAGAAGGAAGAACATAAATGTCATTGGTGATCGTATGACTTGCAGCAGCAATAATTATTTCATTCTCTGTTCTTCAGTCACACATAAAAAATCGATAAATCGATGTTATTAACTCCTGAGACAGCATATGAGTACTAGATAACATAATATTGTTATATGAATAAGAAAATTCCACAAAGTGTTGTGGATAAATAACTCCTACAATATGTTACAAACGTTAACATTAAAAACAAAAAAATGCGTGAAATGAGTTTCGTTCACAGAAACTCTTGCTTGGTAGTCCACCACTCTTCCCATTACACTACAACTACTCGACGTTAATGGTCCCTTCATATTTTATATACTCGTTCTTGCAAGTTTGTTTCTCAGTGTTAATATGATTTTAATTACATTTAGTTATAATAAATTCATCCAGAAATGATTTTGTAATTCATTGTTAATTCGCTGTTGTCCTGAAATGGTATACTACGAGCTATAAAACCAGAACTGTGAGGTATACGGCAAATCAAGACGGAGTCTGTGAAATGGAAGGAACAACTGAATATCGTTTTCATGTCACTTTCTAAAGTCGTCGTTCAGCATAACACCGATGTTCATTGGAGGGAAAGAAATGTTTGGTAGACATATATTTATCGTTGCCTCCAAAGTACGTCTATGAGAGCAGAAGAGCCATAGTACCACTCGAAAACGGTTCTACGAATAAAGACACGTGTGAGGTTATGAATGGCAATCTGTTATGTAGAAAGTCATAGTGTAATACTAGAAATGTTTTTGACGGCCAAAGAAAACTTTACAGTGTATTTGTCCAACTTACTGAGAACTGAAACAATATTTCAGATCATCAACATCTATTTTCAAGCGAAAAAATAAACATTTGAAAACATCAAGCAGTACTTTTAAGAGCATAAATAACGCCTGTTTACTTGATCCATTCCGATTTGCCCGTTGACATTGTTACCATCGTAACCAACTGAATTTTTTTCTTTCATTAGAACTGACTTTTTCACTTAAAATGTTATTTAATGAAAAATGCGTAATCAAATTACAATCTTATTCAAATAAACAGTTTGCTACAGTATTTTCTGTTACAATGTTACGTAACATAAACCATTTTTTGTTTTCAGATAACCGACCTGATTTTAGGGGGACACTCAATTGACAAAAATATTTAAGTCGTCATGAAACATTTGAGATTTACCCCTAAAACGAAGTATAACAACAAATTAAAGATTAATAAGACATATTTGCATATAAACAGTCAAATCGTCGACTGCAATATGTAATTCGCGTGACAAAAATAGGTTAACTTCCGATGTTAGCAGACAGCCATTCCGTCAAAACATTCTTCTCGAGAAAGCTTGACGTGTCGTTGACGTGACGTGACAGTCCGGTGACGGACAGTATAAATGCCGCCATTTGAAATACATTGCGGAATGTTCTGATGGATGATGACGTGACGTGCGTGATGGACAGTGTGAATTGGCCTTAACAATCGGAATTAACATCCTCACACCTCTTTCAAGAATAGCATTCCTTTATGTAAAAGAAGTCGTCAGCGTATGTGGACTTATTTTACCAAATAACAAAGTGGAAGGCCATAATCAGTACCAAGCACAAATCAAAGATACATTGTTAATGTCTCTGGTGTGCAATGCTGTTACGAGGTAAGATTGGTAGAGAGCACAAACATTCTGTAAACACACGAACTCAGCTGACTTCCGCCGATCACAGAGGGGCCACGAAAAAGTGAGCGACCTGCAAGTACATCATGTCTCGGACTGTGTCCTGGAGTTTTACAGCCAAAAACTATACTGGTATTTATGACTATTATGGTGTCTTGATCAAGCCTAAATTATGAAATGTATTTTTATTCCAATTTTACATCGACAATTAATTGAAGCCATCTAAATGTCTAATACAGAAGAGTGATACGTATAAATTACAACTTATTGTATTGGTGTGGCGTCTGTTCTTTCGGATGTCCAAAAGTTGTCTGTTCTTTTGGACATCCGAAAGAACAGACACAACACCAATGCAATAAGTATTAAACGCAACCACGGCGTTAGCTTCAGTTATTTCACTGCAGATGTGGTCATACATCTGACCTCGCACAGGAATCCGTAATGGCGAGTGTAAGAGGGCATGGACGATAGGGGCGCTACAAACATAGCTTGCGACATGTGAGAATACCCCATCATATCCACAAGAGTCCTTAGTCTTTAGTGATTTAATTATTGACTCAATCTCAACTATGGAAGTATCATGAAGGATCATTTCAGGTAACAGCCTCAGAAACGCATTTTCTAAAAACGTTATATGATTACCTGTAGAAACTAAAGTTTTGTTTAGTTCCTCTACTATATTCAGACAGTGATTATTGAATATTGCACATATATCTAACTTGTCAGTAACAGAAACATTCCTACTACACACTGACGTTATATCTTCTACCTGCTGCTCCTGACCAGACACTTCCTTCATGACTTACCAGATAGTTTTAATTTTATCCCGAGAGTTTGCTATTCTTTTTGCATACCACATACTTTTTGCATTCTTAATGACATTTTTCAGAACCTTACAGTACTGTTTGTAATGAGCTACTGCATCTTCATTCTGACTGCTTCTAACATTTTGATACAACTCCCGCTTAGTTCTACATGATACTCTTATCCCCTTTGTCATCCACCCTGGCTGTCTGTTACTGAAAGTACCCTGTTTTGAGCGTTCTAGCGGAAAGCAGCTTTCAAACAGCATAATAAATGTGTTCAGAAAAGCACTATATTTATCATCTGTATTATCAGCACTATAAACATCCTGCTATTCTTGTTCCTTAATTAGGCTTAAAAAGGTCTCAATTGCAACTGGATTAACTTTTCTGAGTAGTTGATATTTATGTTTAACATTTGTTTGAGAACAAATATTTTTTAGAAGTAAAAGTTGGGCATCGTGGTCTGATAGGCCATTTACTATTCTGCTGACAGAGTGCCCCTGTAATAATGAAGAATGAACAAAAATATTGTCAATGGTAGAACTGCTATTTCCTTGCACTCTCGTTGGAAAAAAATACTGTTTGCATCATGTTATAGGAATTAAATAGATCTAGCAGCTGACTTTTCCTTGAGCTATCACCTACACAATTAATGTTGAAATCTCCTCACACAATTAAATTTTTATACTTCCTATACAGTGAACCCAGAACCAATTCCAGCTTGGGCAGAAACATTTTAAATTCTGAGTCAGGGGATCTATAAATAACAACTATTACTAGTTTAGTTCCATTAAAATTAACAACTCCTGCACAACATTCAAATATCTGTTCTGTGCAGTGTTTAGAAAAATCGATTGACTCCGATGAAAAATCGTTTTTTACATACATGGCCACTCCCCCACACTGCAAGGAACTTCTAGAGTAGAAGGCAGCTAACCTGTATCCTGGCAAAGGAAGTCTCTTAATTGTCACACCACTTAAAAAGTGCTCTGAAATTCCAATAATGTCAGAATCATTATCAATAAGCATTTCATTACCTTTATCTCTGATACCCTGTACATTTTGATGAAAAACAGTAATTCCCTTATTACTTATATTCTTAGACTTTGTCAAAGGTGGTTCATTTCTTAGAGGGACTTCCTTTAAGCAGGAATATCTATCAGCTGTCTTCAGTCTAAAAAAGGTGCAGCCCCAATACCAACTACTACAGGAATTTTTCCATGAGTGAAACCCCCACCCCCTACTACACTGTCACCTATGAGCTTTGCCAACCTCCCCTTCCCATACCTATTGAGGTGCAGACCGTGCCTAGTAAAATCCGACCTTTGGATAGTCTCAACTGGCACCACTGCAATGTGATCCATGCCCTTCGTCATCAGCGCCTTCTCAAGCCCCATGTTAACACGGCTGACTGCCGACTGCCCTATTAAGACAAGGCCTATCATGACGCTGAAACAGCTGCACAAAATGCACATTCGTGCCACCAGTTTCAGTTGCTATCCTTTCCAGATCACCACCTATATCATATTCCCCGTCCCTATCAAGACTATTCCCGGCCCCACCCACTATAACTACCTGACCCTATTTTGAAAAATTCCTACATAAGTCCCCTATATTACAAGTGACCTGAGCTAACCCTGGACTAGGCTTCACTATGCTGGTGACCTGGTACTCACTACCAAGTACTTCCTGCAACTGTTGGCCAACACCTCTGCCATGAGAACTACCTAGCAGCAGAACCTTCTTCTTCCTAAGAGACCTCTCTACAGATTTCGGCTTACCAAAAGATGAGGTCTGCTGCGTACTTCCTACACCTACAGCTACAGGAGGTTCATCTCCACTCAACTCTGACAGTTGGTCAAACCTATTTGCAACTTGCAATGTAAAGCTATCTGAATACCTTCTCCTAGCTACCTACTTGACAACTGCCAGTTCCCATTCCCCAGCCCCCCTTCCCCTCCTCAACCTACCTAGTTCCTCTTCAGCGTTTTTCAACTGCACCTGAAGGGTGCAGATCAAACGCTCCTGCTCCTCTATCAACTTATTCCTGCTGCAAACCAATTCAGTCTCAGATTGGGTAGCACTGTTAAAGTTTCAAACTTCATTGCTCTTGGAGGGTGACACTTGGGCAATGTCAGCAGCTCGTTCTGGGTGAAACGTCTGACAAACGTCAAACTTCGACAGAATATCTCGAGACAGATGCCAGTGGACAACATGTCAACATGGCCATAAAAGCTTTAAATGTACAGCAGATAAGAATTTGGAACACGTCTTAACATCATCTATATTTCCCAGTATTTTGAAGGTCCAGTAGCTGCGGCAGTTATTTAACTTATTGCCGATACCAATAGATTGTTTGGAATGTACCTACCTTGTAACCACAACAAAACATTTAAATGCACACTTCATCATTAGTTCATGTAGGGCCTCTTTTCTGCAGATGGAGAAGAAGTTGCTTATACAAATATTTGTATTACCAAATTACTCAGACAAACCTGATTTAGGGTAGCAATGTTTTCTTTATAAATGATCCCACCAATGTATAATGTCTACTGTCAAGTCTCAAATACAGAAAAAATGACCCTTCTCAGTGTACTTTGTTACGTGATGTTACACACCCAAAAAGATTATTACATTTACAATGGTTTGTTATCAGGACAGTATTCCCCTAACACACATTCGGAAATCGTCACATATTAGGAAATTACTATCCAAATAATTGTTTTGTCCTTTGTTTTTTAATCAGTTGTAAATGAAAATAAAAGACAGAAATGGAGAACTAACTTTTAATATATTCAGAGAAGTTCAATTAAAATGTAAAGATGATATAAAAAAAATTTGAGATAAGAGAATCTGAACCTACTACTAAACAGGTTATAAATTACTAATCCACAACGCTAACTTTTTTTATTACATAAATTGAAACAAATTTACATCAGGTATGTACAGTTTTCTGGATTTTTACAATTAACAATACCTATTGATATAAAAATTTTGCAGTAGAAATTGACAAGCAGTAAGATTATCACATGGAAATTAAGTCATAGGCCTCATTCATAGTTTATTATTACTTTAGATCATTTTTGTCAACAGTTTTCCTTTCTGCAAAGTTCCTTCTTTCAATTTGTTACTCTTATCTTCCATCCATCTGACGTGCTTTACCCAATCCCTTGCTTTTCAAAAACGATGTCAAGCATGTTGCCAAAAAGATTTTTGTGATTTCCAAATCTCTTTATTCGCCAGTATTCCGTCTCCAGATACATTATAAAATCAACAGTATTGTCAGGACCTCTTCTGTTAATTATATAATTTACATAGTTACCCAGTAACCACATTATACTGTTATTCTTTTTTTTTTTTTTCGGCGAAATATTTTTCATCAGGTCGTAAAAGTATTTGCGGCGTGTATTTCCGTTCATTAGTTCGTGTGAGGAGTCCCAACTTCTTCCTAATCCACTCCCAATTTCTCAGGTGTCCTCCACATGTAAATCTGTGTACAAGCGTATCTACCAGTCCACATTTACCACAGTTATATGTGTCACTCATTGCTATCCGATGTAGTTTTTCATTGGTTGAAACTACATCATTAACTACTTTGTACCAAGTAGACTTCACTTCACTTGAGTTGATTTTAAGATGTATATTTGTCCATACAGTGATGTTTGGGTAAAGCATTTCTATTTTATTAGGAGTATCTGATTTTCCCCAGTGATTTAATAAATGTCTTGATGTAATGTGAGTGTTTTGCAAGATTTCGTCTGGCAGATAACTGATGTCTACATAAAATTCCTTGATATGCTTTAGTTTATAGTTCAGGTTACTGACATTAATCGGAGGCTGCATGTTTTCTGGCCGAACAACAGAAAATAGTTTGCATGTTATGTTATTTGGGTCTTCATTTATCATCATCAAAGTACGTTTGATAAATAGTGCTGATGCTTTCCTCCTCGTGTCTGTCAGTTCTAGGCCTCCTGTCAATTTTGTTTTTGTTAAACAGCCCAGTCTCACTTTGAAAATACTGCCTGTCCATATCTTTCTATGAGAGAGCTTCATTATCTTCTTTGTCTGCAATCTGGGTGCTGGGAATATTTGTGCTATATAATATGGTTTGGAAAAGTTATATGTGTTTACGATTTTAATTGTCTGGTCTAAGTTCATGGAGCTCCAGCAAAGTTCGTGTAATGCACCTTGAATTCTGTTAGTCGTTTCCCGCCAGTTGTATCCAGCCATTTTTATTGGACAGTTACTGAAGGTGATGCCCAATGTTTTGTGACTATCAACCACTCTGGCCCATGGTAAACATATGTTTTCTAAACCTCTAAGTTTTAAAATGGTACTCTTTTGTGTGTTTATTTGTGCACCTGAGGATCGACTATATGTATCTAATTCAAGTTTTAAGATGTCAATCTCAGATTCTTTCCTTACTACAACACCAACGTCATCTGTGTATGCACGCACAGTAAAGTTAACGTTGGAGATTGTGAGTTTCTCTTCAAGACGTTGCAATAAAGGCTCCAGTGATAGTACATACAAAAGCATTGACAAAGGACTCCCTTGAGGAACACCCCAATCAATGTTTATAATTTTGTTTAGTTGGCCGTTTATGATGCTGCGAGCAGTTATTCCACTCATCATTTGTTTAAGAACAAAGACTATATTATCATTAAAACCGAGCCTTTTCAGTAATAGTTCAATGTAAAGGTGGCTAACTTGGTCAAAAGCTTTGCAAAAACCAATGAAGAATAGTGCACACCTGATGTTTGATACTGTAGCAATCGATATTAAGTCTCTATATTCGGACAGTGTAGACATAATTGTTCTTCCAGGAAAACAGGCTTGATGGTTTGTTATACACTTATTGAATAAGTGAGTCATTCGCTGTTTATTTGCTCGTCCGACTGTTTTGTAGTCTAAGTTCATCAACATAATAGGACAAACATTGTCGATTTTCGGTCGTCCTTTGTTTTTAGGTATTAAAACAATTTTGCCTTCTTTAAGAGCCATGGGTAATTAATCTCCTCCCAGTATTCCGTTAATAATTTCAGTGAACGTGGAACCAATTATAGGCCAAAATCTCTGGTAAAATTCCTTTGGCAAACCGTCAGGTCCTGGTGATTTATTAGGTAAAGATATTATATGAGTTCGAAAATTTCATCTTCATTAAAAGCCACAAACAGAGAATTATTGTCTTCCATAGTGAACATTTGAGGTAACATTCCTATGTTTTCAATAATCACTCATTCATCAATGTGATCTGCACTGTAGATCTGCACTGTATAGGCCAATTCACAATGTCCGTCACGTCACGCAACCGTCACATCAAGTTGTATTCACACTGTCCATCCGTTTCCGTCACGTCAATTCGTCTATCTCAATACGCGATGTTGAAAGTGAGGTTATGAGTGGCGATCTGTTATGTAGAAAGTCATAGTTTAATACTAGAATTGAAGGAACAACAACGCTAAATGTTATTGACAGCCAAATAAAACTTTACAGTGTATGTTTTTGGCCAACTTACTGGGAATTGAAACAACATTTAAAAACATCGACATCTATTTTCAAGCGAAAAAATAAACATATGAATACATCAAACAACACTTACAAGAGCATAAATAGCGCCTGTTTATTTTATCCATTACAATTTGTCCGTTGACATTGTTAATACCGTCGTAAACAACTGAATTTTTGTCTTTCGTTAGAACTGACTTTTTCATTTAAAATGTTATTTAATGAGAAAAGCGTAATCAGATTACACTCTTATTCTAATAAACAGTTTGCTTCAGTCTTTTCTGTTACAATTTTAAGTAACATTAACCATTTTTTGGTTTCAGATATCCGACCTCGATTATAGTGGGACACTCAATTGACAAATACATTTAAGTCGTCATGAAACATTTGAGATTTACCCCAAAAATGAAGTATAACAACAAAATAAAGGCGAATAAGACTTATTTGCACATAAACAGTGAAATCGTTGACTGCAATATTTAATTCGCATGACGAAAATAGGTTAGCTCTGTCAAAACATTCTTCACGAGAAAGCCTGACGTGACATTGACATGACGTGACGGTCTGTGACAGACAGTGTGAACGCCGCCATTAGAAATACATTGCGGAATGTTCTGACGGATGGTGACGTGACGTGACGTGACGAACAGTGTGAATTGGCCTTAATGCTGCTGGATTACTTGCACTATTTTATTTTGTTCTGTGATTACTCGTCCATCGTCTGTTTGAAATTCTTTTATAAAAGTATATCGCTGATTGGACTGGTGTTTCATCAGATGATACATGGAAGTTCTTTCATCCTGTGAGAGAGATTTGGCCTTTGACTTAATTTTCAATCCTTCTAAATGTTGGTGTGTTAAGCTAAGTAGTTCAGCTTTGACCTTTTTAATTTCTTTGAGATTAAAATCTGATCCACTAGGTTTGTTATAAAGATCCCGTAATACAGTGTAGTAAAATTCAATCGTTCACTTTTCATCTCTATTTCTTAGGGAACTAAAAGTTTTTACAGTTTGTATTAATTTTACTTTTGCAAATTTGACCCCCCAATCGATTTTGTTTCGGTATCGGGTGATAGATTTAAGACATGTTGTCCATGTTTGTCTACCTGCATTTTCTAGTTCTTCATCTTGCAAATGTGCCACATTTAAAGTCCATGGACTTCGAAAAAGTTTGGTGGGTTACCTTGCTACATTTACAGTGACCGCTAAAGCACAGTGATCGGAAAAGAGCGTGGGAATAACTTCTGGGTCCTGAACTTGACTACAGATGTTCTCGGAGACATAAATTCGATCAATCTGGCTACTTGAAGTTGAAGTAAAATGCGTGAATTTTACAAGCGTGGGGAATTTAGTTTCCCAGGCATCTTTGTACTTCATGTGTCTGATAAAATCATGCAGTTCCTTGGAATAATTGAAATTTGGTATCTGGTCTATCTTATTAACATTACAATTAAAATCACCGCCTATAATCACTTTCACAGGATTTTTTCTGAGTAAACATACAATTTCATTAAAAAAAAAAACATAGCTCTTTCTATTTTATTACAACCACCTGAAGGAGCATAAAGATTTATAAAGGTAACATCAAATATTTTACAGCTTAGGCCTCTGCCTGACACAAGTTTATCAAGTGCCCCTACTGGGATCTCTTCCCTTGTAATTATAGCTGTTCCTGTGCTTTCATCTGGCGATACATTGAAAATTATTAAAGCCAGGTAAATTTAAATCAGTAAAAAGTACTTCTTGTAATAAAACAATGTCCGCTTCTGATTCATAAATAAATTTCTTCAGATCTGAAGTAATCCTGTTAACATTTGATGTCAATATTTTGTATGCTTGACTCATTAGGTTAATGTAGTCAATATGAATTAGATTATTCTATTTATTGTGTGTGATGGTTAACAGTACACATGCTAAACTGATAAGTCATCTAAAATATACTAATGTCAGTGCACAGTCGGTTTTACAGTTATAGTTTTCACATGTAATATTTTTCAAAACAGACAGACTAATATATGTTGGCAGTCCAAGTCCATTTTGGTATCAGAAAGAGAATCTACCTCCTTAGAATGAGTTCTGTTATCTTTAGAGTCTGGAGACTTGTTATTCCTCCGGACTGTATCCAGATTCGGCTTCTCTTTGTTCCGTCGTCGTCCATAACGCTAACCATTACACTACAACTGCGCTGGCAAAAGAATGCTTTAACAGTACTTATACCTAAACTAGAATAGCTATGGTGTTGATTTATTACAAACTACTATTTATTTGTAAAGTAATCGTTTTTGTGATTACTTTTAAAGGCATCATAATGGCATACTGCAAGTTTAAAGTTCACCATTTCTGAATAAGCTGACTTTAAAATGGCTCCTGTCACATTATGCCACAGATTCTACCCATGCTGTGTATAGTCTCTGGTCCAAAACGAAACTGGTGTTTTTCCGCCGCTAAAGTATACTATATAGAGGTTGCTCCTCTGCTCGCAACAAAGGCTGCGACGCTATAGGACTAGAGTCAAAGTACTTTAGCCGCGGATACGGTTCTGTCCATCGAATCTGTTGCAAACGCCACAAAGGCAAAGCCCCTTTCGAATTATATAAGTTTCATTTGCTTCATCATGTAATTAATACTAAAAATCGATATTTCAATTTCCTTGTTCGCATATTTGTTAATGATATAGGTGGCGGTGGGTTTTACCTTATATCTTTGCAATACATGTGGCGGCACGTGGTGGCGCTGAACAGTAACTACCGCAGTATTTCGCGCTGCGACTGCGAGGATTAATATGGCCGCGAATGTTGCGGCCGTGTTTAAGGGAGGAGGGTGGTTTTGCAGAATAATTGTTGTTTAGGTGCCGCCAGAGAGGCGACTTTGCTTCATTGATTATGAATAATCGAAGAGTCGATCTTCTTCCAGGTGAATGCGATTTAATATTTTTCATAGCACACTATTTTTTCCTTACGCACACGCTTTGAACATATGACAATGACAGAAGTAGTAATCACAATTTATGTATAGGATCCAGCGTTCGGTATGTATGTCTCAGCGTTAAGTACATTACTACTAAATCCGTTGGGAGGAAAATGTTTAATACTACGGAATAATTCTCTCGTGTTAGATTTTTTCACAAGTGTGTCACTAGAACCTTCGTAAAAGTGTGTATGCAAGCGTTATCCTGAAATTTTGTCTTCTGTTTTCAGTGGGCGGACCAGAAACTGAGGAGCAGCAACGTCTAAGATTTCAAGTGGAACTGGAATTTGTCCAATGCCTCGCAAATCCTAACTATTTGAACTGTGAGTAAATTCAGTAGATTCAAATACTAAAGCTTATAATGTTTCCTTAGGTTTTCTCCAGCTTCATAGTTATATTACAAAATTAATCATTTAATAGGTGTATGTTTTTATTGTTCTTTGCTGTGTGTCAGTACAATTTGGCCTAGGCCTACATAACAATTGGACTATCTGCACCAATTTTGCATGGTTTTATCATTGAAGCTATCAAAAATTTAAAGGATTTTTCAGATATGAAGTACTAAATACTAGTTCGATTGGTAACCTGCAGACAACATTCTAATTAAACTATGAGAGTAAGTGTGCATTTGTCACTAGGCTATAATTTATTGTTGTATGAAATATGTAAATCTTTATTTTTCTAATTAGCGTTGTTGCCATGGTATTCATTTTAAATATTGGGTTAGTGCAGCTCACCAAGCAACTTTAGCCCTATCCTGTGAAACAATATCTGAATATCACAGAATTTTGAACCTGCAGACTGTAAGGCTACTTATCTTGTAGTCTTCATTTTCAGTTTAACTTCCCACACTTCCCTCTAATGCTTGATGTCTTGGAATTTCCTATCAGTCACTCTCAATTTTGTCACTTTTGCTGCAAATTTTTCTCCAAAATTCTGTTGGATTTCAGGCTATCTTCCCATTATTTAGTCAATTTAATCATATAAGCTTAAGCATTCATCTGTAGCTACACATTTTATAACATTCTGTCCATTTGTCTGAAACTCCATAAGTCACACTCATACAAGGCTACACTCCTGACAAAACTTCGTAACAGTTCACTTAATATTATAATGATGGAAAGTCCAGGTTGGAATTGATAATATAGTAAGGGCAGTTTACAACTCACCGCAAAGATGTGGCGAGGAGCTGCAACAGGCACATATAAAAGACATACATGTCCAACACTTTCAGCTATCGGCCATGTCCTCTTTCAGAAAATAGAACACTCACGCAATCACACAGGCACACAACACAATACAACCATCACCTCCGGCTGCCACATCTTCACTTAATATTAGTTACTTTTTCCTCAGAAATGCTATTATGCAATATTCTCAACTCTAGAAATCTAACTGCACAAATAACCCACATGCAAGCAAGTTATTCCATGTCAAAGCAACACACCTATTTTACCTCACCATTTTAGATTTTGCTAAAATTTAGTAAACTTGTAGTGGGTGCTGAGACTAAGAAAAATATCAAATTTCAGTTTTTTTTTATCTCAAACCATTCCTGAGATATGGCTATGTAAATTTTTCAGAAACCAGCCAAAATTGTGTGAATGAACTTTTTAAAATTGCCCTAGAAGCTGCTCTAATCGAGGTAAAGAGCTGGAAAAGGTGTCATTTTGCATGCTCTTTCCAGTAATATACAACAAAACATACTTTATAATTAATAACCTTTTTCAAAATACTAATTAATATTTTAATTTTTTTACAAAAGGGTCAATCCAAATGAAGTGGTACAATAAAAATTAAGTTGGTTGCTTGACCATTTTTAAATATTTTAATATTTTTATATGTAATTATCCTATATTTGAGAAGTCCAATACAGTTTTTTAAAGTAATTTATCTTGCACCTTTACTGAATGGCGGCCATTTTTATTTGTCGGCGTGTGCAGATTTTTCAGTCTGGAGACATTAGCGAAAATTTGAATATCTCGGCACTGGGTTAATTTACAACATTGCAATGGACATGATTGTTTTTAGAAAAGTGTCCTCTACAACATTGTCTACTGCACAAAATACCCTAAATTCAAAAATAACCAGTCAAAATGACCTCCAAAGTTTGGTATCCAAATTTTCAAAAATCCACTTTTTAGGCCCAATAATAACATACAAGGAGTGACTTATGAGAGTCTATTTTTTCCTGTAGTTAGATATACACTACTAGCCTCATATAAAGCAAGAACACTTACAAATATTTCCTTAATTTTTCAATGTGAAAGAGAGAGATGTAATTTTACTGACACAATAATCCTCATAAATTTCAGTTTCCGATGTTACATAGCATTTTTTCAAGTTTTTTGTAACTGAACCATAAACTGTTTTGTGACACACTTCACTTTTTATCTGTCCAACAGAGCACTGTTCATCCATGTTATTGCATTCCAGTTAATCTCTCAAAATTAATTACAAATTACACACAAAACAAAGCACATAACACATTCTACACTCTCGATGAAGTATGTACATCCACTCTAACAGAGGTTTCAGAACAGACTGACTACAACAATTCCACACCCAGCAGTAATGTACTTCTATAATGCCACACCCAGCAATAGTGTAATTCTTTATTGTCAATAAACCTAAAAGTAAATGGGCATTTTTATCACAATAGAACACAACCTGTTGTTTAATATTGTATTGTTAAAAATAAATAAAATAAATGAATATTGTGTGATATATTTAGTTAACACTGTGGCACAATTAAATTTTATTACAATAAACCATTGAAATAGGCAACATTCATAATAACTGTTGTAGCGTCATATGAATTATTTCCTCATTTTCAAAAATTCATATCTTTGTTCACACTCAGATATCAATGTTGAAATTTTTACAGTACATTGCTATCATATAGGCGTACAAACTGTGCAAAAATCATATTTTTATATTCAGTCCCATCTGAGATAACTAGCCTCAAACTTTACAAAAAATGAAAATTTTCAAATTTCAAAAATTCATAAAAAATTAAGGAAACATTTGTAAGTGTTCATGCTTTATATGAGGCTAGTAGTGTATGATATCTAACTACAGGAAAAAATAGACTCTCATGAGTCACTCCTTGTATGTTATTATTGGGCCTAAAAAGTGGATTTTTGAAAATTTGGATACCAAACTTTGGAGGTCATTTTGACTGGTTATTTTTGAATTTAGGGTATTTTGTGCAGTAGACAATGTTGTAGAGGACACTTTCCTAAAAACAATCATGTCAATTGCAATGTTGTAACTTAACCTAGTGCCGAGATATTAAAATTTTCGCTAATGTCTCTAGACTGAAAAATCTGCGCCCACCGACAAATAAAAATGTCCGCCATTCAGTAAAAGTGCAAGATAGATTACTTTAAAAAACTGTTTTGAACCTCTCAAATATAGGGCAATCACATATAAAAAAATTAAAACATTAAAAAATGGTCAAGCAACCATCCCTGTACCACTTCATATGGATTGACCCAAAAAGTAAATAATTCAAAATTTTCAAAATATTTCCATAAATACTTCATACTGTTATAAATCAAATGGAAAAATATAAATGTGGGGTGATAATGGATTCTTGTTAAAAATAAATTATTCCAGACTCTTGTTTTTCACTAACAGGCCTAGTTTGACCAAACTGACCTTTAACAAACAGAAATTTCATTAAAATATACTGAAAGGTAAGTAGAAAAGTATTAGACATTTCAAAACATCACCTTATTAAAACAAAACTAATCATATAATTTAGTTCTGGTCCATGGTGTTTGGAATGAAACTATTAAAAAAAATTAAATATATAATGCTTGTTTTTGAATAACAGGTACATAGCTAAATTTAACACAGTAGGTACAGACAGTAATTTTGAAACAACTTTCTATAAAATATACATTAACACTAACATGAGAAAATAATTAAGTTTTGAATTGAAAACAGTTTCCCAATAAATTGCCTTGGAACTTAAAAGATTACATTTAAATAAAGCCGACTAGGTTTGGTTTACATCACCTGCATTAAGAATGTATGTTCTTCCTGCCGGACTAAATGAATTTACTGTTGTGAGAACATCCACAACTGACACCCACAGGATGGTCAAACTGCAATCTGTTGCCCGTGTTATTAACATGACACGTATGTTGGCAACTTAGCCACGAGCGATTATGGGAAAGTGATAATCTGGATGTATCTGAACCGGAGATTCGGGCGCTACACATACTAAAAATAACTACTTGTTTAACCTAACTTCCACTTAAAATATCACAGTTTCGTACAGCTCATAAAATGGTTTACATTTATGGTGTATACGTATTCTGTAGTGTTGCCAACGTTTGCAGCACGTGGGCAACAGACTGCAGTTTAGCTCCACAGGACATCTGCATGTGCAGGATTGGAGAATGACTTACCTGGTCCACTTGAATGGAGAAAGGTTGTTTTCACTTCATCAAGTTCTTAGGTGTTCCCCCCCCCCCCCCCCTCTAAAATGTACCCAAGCTGCCAGTTTCTGCCATATACAGTGATGACATAGCCTGATTCATCTTGTAACTTAAGTTTGTCTGGTGATGTAGTTACTCCCCTCTCCCAACACTGCATATCACTTGAAAAGTATTTGACTATTAATTTTGATGTAGTGTTGGGAATAAAAGAGCAAAGTTGTTGTGTTCCTTCGATTGTCAATGCCTCTTCAAGCCAGCTTTTTAATATTTCTGAAGCAGTGTAGTCTTCACTCAGATAGATCTTGTGCAGTTTGGATCTGATTTTGGTGTGGCCTTTGCAAATTTGCACGAGCTGCCAGTATCTTAACTGAACCTCCTACTCCATCACAAGGCTCTTTCTCATCTGCTGTGGCTGAAAAGTGCCACTCAGCTTTTATGTTGATGTCTTACCCCATGAATGCAAAGTTTCAGGAAGTGTTTATTTTTGTACTGAACAGCAGAACCATCAGAATAATAGTATATCTTTCTTGGAAGCTTTTGAAATTTGTTAGATAAGACATATAAGCTTCTTTTGAGAGGAGTAAACCACAGTTATGTTGTGCTCCAGGCAATCGGTAACAATGACAAAGCTCATATGCTCAATTTTGTCTTCCTGTTTGTAATGTACAACACAAAGGTGTTATTTCTAATACTTTTTTTACTTACCTTTCAGTATATTTTAATGAAGTTCCTGTTTGTTAAAGGTCAGTTTGGTCAAACTTAGGGCTGTTAGTGAAAAACAAGTGTCAAGAATAATTTTATTAACAATGAACCCATCATCATCCACATTTATATTTTGCCATGTGATTTACAACAGTATGAAGTAGTTATGGAAATATTTTGTAAATTTTCAATTATGTATTTTTTGTAAAAAAAAAAAAGAAATTCAAAATATTAATTCGGATTTTGAAAAAGGTCATTAATTAGAAGCTATGTTTTGCTATATACCACTGGAAAGAGCATGAAAAATGCTGCAAAATGACACCTTTTTCAGCTCTCTAGCTCAATTAGGGCAGCTCGTAGAGCAATTAAAAAAACCGTTCACTCATTTTTGGCCAGTTTTTGAAAAGTTTACATGAGCATATGTCAGGAATGGTTTGAGCTAAAAAAAAACTGAAATTTGATATTTTTCTTAGTTTCAGCACCCACTTAAGTATACCAACTTTCAGCAAAATGTAAGATGGCAAGGTAAAATTTTTATTTAAAGTGTGTTGATTTGACATAGAATGACTCGCTTCTTAGATTGTCCCATTTCTTAATCTGATTACCTTGAATCATCTGATTTAGTTAGACTGTCCGATTGACCCTTGTTGAAATTGTTAAAGCCTACTTTCAACACAGTCAGTTCTGTTCAGTTGTTCCAAAAGGCTGTTCTGATGTGACTATTGTAATTACAAACACTAAAAACTGCATGTTTATATTGAACCTTCCTCTTTGTAGGAAATGCATGTTGTAAATCAGCTGTTTCTTATAGGCTACATATAACTTCATCCAGTTTGTTCTAAACCATTTTCGCAGCCTAAGCGCTTTCAAAAAATGTTCAAATGTTTGTAAAGATTACGAGACTTAACTGCTGGGTCATCAGTCCCTAAACTTACGAACTAATTTATGCTAAAGACAGCAGAAACATCCACGCTCAAGGGAGGATTCAAACCTCCTCCGTAGGAAGCCGCGCGATCAGCAACGTGGCACTCCAGACCACTCGGAGACTCCCACGCGGATAAGTGCATTCCGAATTTCTCCTTGCATTTATTCACAGCTTGCTCATTGTGGGCCTACAGATTAAATAATGTTAGGGTTGTAGCCATTCCCTATCTTACTCCTTTCCCAACCACTATGTCCCTGTCATGCACTTTAACTCTTCTGGTTTCTGGGTAAGTTATGTACAACTTTCTTTTCCTGGCATTTTACCCCTGCTGCTTTTAGAATTTGAAAATGTATTCAAGTTGATATTGTCAAAAGCTTTCTCCAACTCTACAAGAGGTATAAATGTAAGCCTAGATAGTGAGGTCTGCAGTGGTAAAACACTGGATTCGCATTTGGGAGGATGATGGTTAAAATCAACATCCTGATTTAGGTTTACTGTGATTTTCCTAAACCACTCCATCCAAATGCTGGGATGGTCCCTTTGAAAGGGCACAGTCGATACCTACGTACATACTTCGCAATCCACCGTAAGGTGCATGGCGGAGGGTACACTGTACCACAATTAGGAATTTCCTTTCCTATTCGTTCCTCATCCTAGTATGAGCTGTGTCTAATGACCACACTGTTAATGAGACATTAAACCCTATGTATTTCTTCCATAAGTGTAGGTTTGCTTTCACTTGATATGTTCTGACATTAGTCAAAGGTTCAGCTTGCTCCTACTGTTCGTACATATTTCCTGAATTCAAAACTATCTTCCTCAAGGTCAGATACTGCCTTTTTTCATCCTTCTATAAATCAAATTAGTATTTTGCAACATCTACTTGTTAAATTGATAGTTCTGTAATTTTGCATCTGTCTGCGCTGTTATCTATGGAATTGTTTTTAGGCCCTATTACATTTCCCTTGAGGCTGAGAGCATTTTGCCTGTCTCCTAAACTTGCTTATGAGATAAAATAGCTTTGTCATGACTGGCTCTTCCAAAGACATCAGTAGCTGTGCTGGAATTTGGTCCACTCCAGCCCCTTGTTTTGGCTTAGTTTCCAGTATTGTTTTAGAATCGCTTGTTTTCTCTTCCCTTCTTCTGATACTGCTGGCCTTTATTTTCCTCATATAGCCCCTGTGTGTGTTCCTTTGAGCTTTCCCTTATTTCCTTAGTAGTGGCTTTGCATAATTGTTCTTGATTTTCAAACATATGAATTTCTTTTCTCCAAACATTTAATTTTTCTTTGGCAGTGCCCATTTTCCCACTACTTACAGGCATCTGCTCATAAAGTTCGGTGTCTAGTCACTCCTTTTCAGCATTTCATCAGCTTCATTTTTCAGCTGCTTGTGTGTGTGCTACATTTTTATATTTGGTAATTTTGAAGATTTGTTACATAGATGGCGACAGCCTCCAAACTATATGGGCTGTATCAAGCGATTATTATTGCAACAATAGGTATTGAACGAACAAATGTTAAGATTTTTATTAAATTTCAAGCATACAGCTTGTTAACTCGTGACAATTTAAGGTGTACTCTTAGGTTCCTGCCTAACCACATCTTTTAAAGTCTTGCCATATTCATAAAAATCATAACATTCACTTGTTAGATACCTATCACTTCAACATTAACAGCTTCAATATATATCGTTTGAAAGCTGCCACTGTCCTGTGTAACACATCTTCAAAATTGCCTTTTCCTTTTGTCAGTTGAATTCAGAACCTTCTTTGATAGGTAAAGATGGTACTTTCTTCTGTCAGTCAATTGTTGCCTTTAATGCTACCTCTGAAACTTTGACAAACCCCTTGTTCCATCAGTTCTTTCTTACTTTCCTACATCTTTGTAATGTCAAGATTTAAAAATATGAAGTAGTAAATCAACAGCAACTGTTAGAAAAGCTACAGGGCAGCAGCTTTTTCAAAGCACCGTGGAATCCCACTTTTATGTTCCTGGAATTAACATTTTACTGCCATTTATAATTTTTTCCCCGTCCAATTTCCTGTCTTCACAATATTAATTTGTCCCCATATTTTCATTTTTCCTGTGATTTACCCTTGTTTGTTGAAGAAAAGAACTGATGTAATTGATGCTGGCTTGGCTCTTGACTTTGAGCAGTGTTCATAACCATTATTGAGTTTAGGTCATGGACTGCTTATTGTAGACACTAGTCAGAATGATTAACATTGATTCTCTCCCTCCCCAACTTTTTTTCTTGATTACCTTACAAAAATGCAGATGTCCAAAAGCTTGTGCTTGCTTTCCAGTTCTTTGATTTTACAAGTGCAGGCCAAGAATAGAGATTCAGAAGAAAGAAAGAAAAAAAAAATCATCCCTTTCTTAAGCTAGGTTGAAGTACAGCATACAAAGTACAACATCCGGACTGTGTGTCCAGTCTACTATGAAGCTACCAGGCTGGAGGAAAGGAGCCAACATTTGCGTTAACATAGTAACTGTTGTTCCTAACAAGCTAGTGCAGCTAGGTTTTTAGTATATGAGCTATTAAATACTCATAAAACTCTTCAGCTAATAAAGTTTTAGCTGTTGTTTAAATACTTATAACAAAAATTTGTCTTCTTGAGCTCAACTGTTTAGCATATTTGTAGGCAAGGTCCTACATTTTTCCTACTAATTTCCAGTTTTATGTTTTAACTATAAGAAAATTATCCCTAATACCAAGATTCTCAATTTACAGAGAAAATTTGATATGTGTATATAAAGTGGTAATTTTTCCTTCAGATAGGAATCCATTATCTGGAATGTTGTGGTCATGAAGTCTTGCTTTTTAACTGTAGTAAATCAATTTGTTAATAATATAGTAAGGACAGTTTACAACTCAACGCAAAGATATAGCGACAAGCTGCAACAGGAACATACGAAAGGCACACACATACAACACTTTCAGCTATTGGCCATGGCCTTCTTCAGAAAATAGAACACTCACACAATCACACAGGCACACAACACAGTCATACAAACATCACCTCCAGCTGTGTGATTGCGTGAGTGTTCCATTTTCTGAAGAAGGCCATGGCCAATAGCTGAAAGTGTTGTATGTGTTTGTCTTCTGTGTGTTCGTCGCCACATCTTTGCGGTGAGTTGTAAACTGTCCTTACTATATTATTAATTCCAACCTGGACTTTCCATTATTAATCAATTTGTTATATAGAGACCATCTTCAGTGCAGAATAAAAATACAACAAACGAAAAGCTAAGCGCAATGAGCACAAATTTATGGATGATTGGTACAATGTAATCACATCTTGTCGTAAATGACCTAAAAAATGACAAATATAAATCTGAGGCTTCTCATGTCGTAACAAACTTTATCCTTGAGTTTGCTTAGAGATAGATATATATGTAGGAGGTAGAAACATATTGGTTGACTCTTTGTGCTACGTATACTCTGTGAACTTTAACAGAAGCCCGTACCATGATACACAATGTCTCTTGCAATGTCTGCCATTGGTTTCCTAATCATCTGTTACTCTTCCGCACTTACTAATGAGCCTGTGACAAAGCATGTTGCTCTCTGTTGTACCTTATGTTATCTATCAGCCCCACCTTCTGCGGATTCCACGCTGATGAGCAATACTCAAGTGTTCTGGATTGAGCCTTACCCGCAACTGCTTTTATATATTCGTTCCATTGTAAATTTCCACTTATGTCTAATCTCAGATATTTAATGGAAGTAACTGCTTCCAGTGTTTGTCCTGCTATTGTGTAGTTATATAATGATCTTTTTATGTAAATGCAGCACTTTATATACATTTGACCCCTCAGGGGCTCAGCATTAATTTGCTGAGTACGGGCTTGGCGAACCCGGGGTCCTGAGCTGTGGGCTGTGTCGCGCCAACAGTCCGCTACACCGTAAGCTCTGTGCGTGCTTCAACGACCATCATTCGGCGCGACGGTGGAACGTTGTACGTTTCAGAGCCCGGGGATCTTGGCTTAATCGCCCGGGTCGCGAGGACGGTACAAACCTCTATAAAAAACCCCTCAATCTCAAGGTGTGCTACGTGCCGAGGAGATGCATGGCTGTTGAGGTAGAACAGTCATTAGCGAGCAACCTCTGAGGAACCTGCCGCACCTCAGTTGTATAAGGCTTACCCAGGCAAGCGGGGCTCTGCCTGGGTGGACTCTTATTTCCCTAGCTGCTCGTGGGACCACGATGAAAAGAACTCAAAGTAACGCTGGTGGGCGTTTAACCACCGTCTCTAAGAGAGGAAAGGTTGAGTACAATGCTGAGAAATGACCCTCAGTCATTCCCTGCCTTGGCAACGCCATGGGAGGAACGTAGGACAAGAAATCGAGGTGAGGCCTATGCCCCCCGATACCTAGTATGTTCCCGGACTGACGGTGAGTCGTTCACCAACACAAAGCCCCTGTTTTTTGTCGAACACGTTGAGGATAAATTCGGTGAGGTGGAAGGCATGTCAAAGATGCGATCCGGCTCAGTCCTTATTACGACGTCATCCCCAGCACAGTCACGAGCACTGCTTGCCTGTGACAAGCTGGGTGATGTTCCCGTGACGATCACTCCTCATAAGAGCCTCAACATGGTACAGGGTATAATCTTCTGTTGCAGACCGATGACGAGCTACGTAAGAACTTGGAGCGGAGAGGAGTTCATTTTATACGGCGAGTGCATAGGGGTCCGAAGGACAACAGGGTTGCAACCGGCGCATTCATCTTGGCCTTCGAGGGTGACACGTTGCCTGAGAAGGTCAAGGTGATGATTTACCGGATTGACGTGAAGCCCTACGTTCCTCCCCCTATGCGCTGTTATAAGTGCTGGAGGTTTGGGCACATGTCCTCCAGGTGCACAGCCAACTCCACCTGTCGAGAGTGTGGACGTGCGGAACACCCTAACGTCCCTTGTGCACCTCCTCCACTTTGTGTGAACTGTGGACAACACCACTCCCCTTGCTCGCCCACCTGCTCTGTTCTGCATAGAGAGAGGAAGATAATGGAATATAAAACCATGGATAGGCTGTCTTACTCGGAGGCGAAGAGGAAATATGACAAACTGCATCCTATCAGTATGAAGACATCCTTTGCTGCAGCCGTATCTTCATCTAAAGAATTGCCACGTGTGCAGTCGGTCCTAGTGGGCTCCCAGGCCCAACCATCTACCTCTGCCCCCCTAACTACTGGGGGCACCTCAAATTCCACCGCCCCCAAAGACCCTGCTTTGGGAGCGGTAACCACCACACCAAAGGGGACATTGGTCCCCACCCCAGAGTCAGAGCAACAACAGCCTGCTCTGGCTCCTCGCGCTAGGAAGGGGTCGCTCGGATCCCTTCCCTCTAAGGTTTCTCCCGCTGAATCAGCGGATGCCAGTGGATGGCAGAAAGTACTGCCAGCTGGTCGTAGGGCTGCACGCCGCTCCTCAGTCCTGGGGACTGAGCTGGCAGCGCCCTCCCAGCATGAGAAACCTAAAGAGAAGCGCGAAACCAAGAAGAAGGAGGTCAAGAAACCGCCCAAGGAGGAGGATATCCCGGTGGCAACCTTGCCACCACCCCCCTCCACTTCTTCTTCTGAGGACGAGATAGAGATCCTCGCGTCCCCCAAAGACTTGGCAATTGCAGAGTCTGCGGAAGTCATGGACGTTGAGGCTCTGCCTCAGAAATCGGCGACGGCAGAAGATACTGCGACCCCTACCGCGCCGCCGAATTCAGCATACCCCAGCGACCAGGAGGCTCTCTGATCCTCCAGTGGAACTGTGGCGGATTTTTCCACCATCTGCCAGAGTTACAGCACTTGTTGTGCCGCTTCCCAGCGTTTTGCGTAGCCCTGCAGGAAACCTGGTTTCCTGCTAATAGGACCCCAGCCCTTCGTGGGTATCGGGGCTATTACAAAAATCGTCTCGTATATGACAGGGTCTCTGGAGGTGTCTGTATTTACGTCCTTGCCACTGTCCCCAGTGCCGCTGTGCCTCTACACACGACTCTTGAGGCGGTGGCTGTTCGGATCCGGGCTATGCAGGAACTGACGATCTGTTCACTTTACCTTCCTCCAGATGAGATGATTTCAATTACTGACCTTGCTACCCTGGTGGCACAACTTCCCCCACCATTTCTGATTCTGGGGGACTTTAATGCTCACCATCCCTTGTGGGGTGGAGCGCAGACAATAGCTCGCGGTAGGGACATAGAGACGCTCTTATCGCAGCAAGACGTCTGCCTGTTAAACACTGGTGCACCCACGCATTTTTGCATGGCACAAGGCACCTACTCAGCTATAGATCTCTCCGTTTGTACCCCGAGCCTGCTCCCGCATTTCCAGTGGAGGGTCCATGATGACCTTTGCAACAGCGACCATTTTCCCATCCTCATGTCGCTCCTGGATTTTCAACCTCCGGGCTGCCCATCTCGATGGTCTCTCCATCGAGCTGATTGGCAACGCTACACCTCAGTTGCAACGGTTCCTGTTCCACTGCCAGCTGACGTGGACATGGCGATTGACCAGGTAACCAGCACGATAGTCTCAGCCGCTGAGTCAACCATTCCCACCACTTCTGGCTCCCCACGGCGTAAGTCTGTGCCCTGGTGGATGCCGGAAATCACTGAGGCCATTCGGGATCGTCGTCGGGCGCTCCAGCGGCATCGTCAACACCCCACTGTCGAAAACCTAATAGATTTTAAACGGCTCTGGGCCCGGGCTCGACAGCTCATCAGGCAGGGTAAACGGGACTGTTGGGAGACGTATGTCGCCAGCATCGGCCGTCGCGCCTCAGCATCTCGGGTGTGGTCGCAGGTTCGGCGCCTATTTGGGTACCGTCCACCGGCGGCGATTCCCAGCCTACGCATCCAGGGTACCCTATGCACCGACCCGATTTCCATTGCAGAACACATGGCCGAGCATTATGCTCGCACCTCTGCAACATGTGAATACAGTGCGGACTTCCGTGCGCTGAAGGAGCGTGTTGAACAGAGACGGCTGTCCTTTCACACACGTTGCGCCGAAGTGTACAACTCTGCTTTCAGTAAATGGGAATTCGAAACTGCCCTTGCCGCATGCCCCGATACCTCTCCAGGACCGGACAGAATCCACAGCCAGTTCATCCGGCACCTTTCCGTGGAGTTTCAACACCAGATTCTCGCCCTGTTTAACCGTTTATGGGTGGAGGGGGCTTTCCCGTCACAATGGCGGGAAAGCATCGTCGTCCCCGTGATGAAACCTGGTGCTGACCCACAGGTGGCTGATAGTTACCGCCCAATCAGCCTCACCAACGTTCTGTGCAAGCTATTCGAATGTATGGTGAGCCGGCGGCTTATGTGGATCCTAGAACATCGGGGTCTGTTGTCCCCACGTCAAGGGGGTTTCCGCCAAGGCCGATCCACTGTTGACAACCTAGTGGCTCTGGAGTCCGCCATTCGTACGGCATTTAGCAGGCGTGAGCACCTTGTTGCCGTCTTTTTCGACCTCAGAAAGACCTATGATACCACTTGGCGCCACCACATTCTGGCTACACTGCACGGTTGGGGATTGCGAGGTCCGCTCCCACTTTTTATTCAGAACTTCCTTTCCCTCCGATCTTTTCGGGTACGGGTTGGTACTTCCCTCAGCTCCTCTCACGTCCAGGAGAACGGTGTCCCACAGGGCTCTGTACTTAGTGTACCCCTATTTTTAATTGCCATCAATGGACTTGCTGAGGCAGTGGGGTCTTCGGTTTCTTCTTCTTTGTTTGCCGATGACTTCTGCCTATACTTCAGCTCAGCTAGCGTTGGGGTAGCTGAAAGGCGTCTACAGGGAGCCATTCGAAAAGCGCAGTCGTGGGCCTCAACCCATGGGTTCCAGTTTTCTCCATCGAAAACCCGGGTTATGCACTTCTGCCGCCGTCGAGCTGTCCATTTGGACCCAGAGCTATATTTATATGATGAACTTCTTCGTGTCGAAGAGACTCACCGATTTCTTGGCATGCTCTTCGACAACCGGCTCACTTGGGTGCCTCATCTTCGCCAGCTCAAGCAGAAGTGCGTGAGGTACCTCAATATCCTACGCTGCCTCAGCCACACTAGTTGGGGTGCCGCCCGTACGAGTCTTTTGCAGCTCTACAGGGCACTGATTCAGTCGCGATTGGATTACGGGAGCTTTGTGTATGGTTCAGCAGCCCCATCTGCATTGCAGGCCTTGGACCCAGTACTTCACAGTGGGGTCCATTTAGCGACAGGGGCCTTTCGGACAAGCCCAGTGGAAAGCCTACTAGCCGAAGCTGGAGTCCTTCCCCTGCGATTTCGGCGGCGGCAGCTGTTGGCCTCCTATGCTGCCCATGTTCATGAGATACCACATCATCCGAATCGCAGGCTTCTTTTTCCAACTGCTGCACTTCCATCTCCACAACGACGACCGAGGTCGGGTCTTCCGATCGCGGTGCGTGTTCGTTCCGTCCTGTCGTCTCTTGAGTCCATTCCTATCCCTCCTGCTTTTCACAGGCCTTACCGCATCGCTCCCTGGTCACTTTCACGTCCACAGCTTCGGCTGGACTTGGCGCATGTATCAAAAGCCTCTGTAGCGCCACAGAGTCTCCGTCGCCAGTTTCAGGCGGTTTTTGAGTCGTTCTGTGGCGCGGACGTCGTGTACACGGATGGTTCTGTGGTTGACGGCCGTACTGGCTATGCATACGTCCATGGTGAGCATACTGAACAGCATTCACTGCCCTGTGGAAGTAGCGTCTTCACAGCGGAACTAGTTGCCATCTATCGGGCACTTGAACATCTCAGAGGTTGCCATGGGGAGTCTCTGGTCATCTGTTCTGACTCCCCTAGTGGTTTGCAAGCCCTCGGTAAATGTTTCCCGAAACATCCTTTGGTGCAATCCGTACAGGAGTCTCTTTCCAGGCTTGTTCGGTCTGGTCGCTCGGTGGTCTTTGTTTGGACCCCATGCCACATCGGCATTCCTGGAAACGAACGTGTGGATCAGCTGGCTAAGCAGGCTACTTCCTCCAGTCCATTGGCTATTGGTCTTCCAGAGAGCGATCTCCGACTGGAGTTCCATTGGAAGATCTGTAGCCTGTGGGACTACGAGTGAGCTAACTCTGCTCACCCCAACAAGCTTCGTGCAGTGAAGCTCTCTACGGCTGCATGGAAGTCCTCACTGCGGTCGTCTCGTAGGGAATCTGTTGTTCTCTGCCGCCTACGAATCGGCCACACATGGATGACGCATGGCCACCTTCTTCGGCGGGAGGACGCACCACAGTGTGACTGTGGCGCCCCCTTGACAGTGGTCCACATCCTGGTGGACTGTCCACTTTTAATTGTTTTGCGACAATCTTTTAATCTCCCAAATGCGCTTCCTTTTATGTTAGGAGACGATGCTGCTATGGGCGATCGTGTTTTAGGTTTTATTCGCGCAACTGGCTTTTATGGGTCTATTTAGTGGTGGGGCCTATAAGCCCGCCCTGTCGGGCTTCACCCCCTCCAGAACAATAGGCCACTGTCATTTTACGGTTTGTGACTTGCTTTTTAACTACGGATTTTAAAGTGTGCAGAGTGGCTGGCTCATCCTGTATTATTTGTGATCAGCCAGCCACACTCTTCTGCAGCCTTGTTTTAGTGTTCTGTCTATTTTGTCCACTCCTGTCTTGTCCATTGTTCTGTCATTTTACGATTGACTGTCGCTCAGTACCTGGAGCATCCTGGACTTAGTAGTATGTGACGAAAAGGAAACTTTTAACAGTTTACTCCTAGCTGGGAACAGGGGACTGATAACCCAGCAGTTGAGTCCCCTTTAAACATCAACAACAACAATTATATACATTTGAGGGTCAATTGTCATTCCCTGCACCATGTGTCAGTACAGTGCAGTTCCTTCTGCATTTCACTACCCCTTTCCAGTGTTGAGAATTCTTGATAAACTACAGCGTCATCTGTGAAAAACCTCATTGAATGTCCGATGTTATCTCTGAGGTTGTTTATATATATATATATTGTAAAAGCAACAGACCTATAACACTCCTGTGAAACAATGCCCGAGATCACTTTACTTTACTATGTTGAGAATGACATTCTGCTTTCTGTTAGCTAGAAACGTCTCATTCCAATTACACAGTCTAATATCCTGTTTGTTCACACTTTATCAGGTGACTGTGCAGAACAGTGTCTAATGGCTTGGAGAACTCTAGAAACATTGCATCTATTTCAGATCTCTTATCTACTACCCTCTGTATCTCACGGATGAATGCTGATAGTTGTCACATGATCGTTGCTTTCAGAAACTGTGTTGATTCCTATAGAGGAGATTACTTGAATGTAAAATATTCCAAAATTCTATGACTGACTGACTCATCAGGGGTGTTTGCCTGTAGTTTTGTGCATCTAATCAATGACTTTTTTTTTGTAAAAGGAAATGCCTGCATGCTTCGCTCCTCTAGTCCTGTGGTACATGGCTGTTAGAAACGGCATTATTTTCTTCACATACTCTGTGTAAAATTGAATTGGTATCCCATCGGGTCCAGTGGCTTTTCTCTGTTGAGCGATTTCAATTGCTTTCCTATGACACTCGCCACTTATTTTAATATCTGCCATTTTGTCATTTGTGTGGCCTTCCTCTCTGAAGCAGTTTTGGAAAACATTATCAGCTTACTTTCCTTTATGAAGGTTGCCCCAGGACTGTATTTGATTTTTCAAATAGGAGATTTGCATTTGCTTTATTTTTCAGATCCAGATTTTGCCAAGTGACTTGCCATTCTCATTGCATACATTTTTACATCACTATGGTAGACATGTGCATGTTCTTATCCACAGTGAATGCCATCTAGAACATTTGTAATAGTTTAGATGGAACACTATCCATAGTTTTACAACTAAACTAATCTATGACAAGTGCTCTACATGGTGGTTAGACATGCATGTATTTAGCATACTGAGCCCTCAAAGTAGTTTAATGCCTCACACTTGGCTGCTGTGCGCCATTCCACATCAAACAATTCCTTCCTTACAGCTTAGGTCTTCTTGGCAAATGAGTCTGCTCCAGTCCTGAATCCCTGAACCTGTACACCAATAACCTAATAACAGCTTTCACATCCCACTGCTATCCTCCTGATCTGGTACAGAAGCAAATAGCCAGAGCCACATCCTCATCCCCCCAAACCCAGAACCTTCCACAGAAGATCCCCAGAAGTGCCCCTCTTGTTACCGGATACTTTCCGGGAGTGGAGCGGACTCTGAATGTGGCTCTTCAGCAAGGATACGGCTTCCTTAAATCCTGTGCCGAAATGAGATCCATCCTTAATGACATCCTTCCCACTCCACCAAGAGTGTCTTTCCGCCGCCCACCTCACCTTCGTAACCTCCTAGTCCATCCCTATGAAATCCCCAAACCACCTTCCCTACACTCTGGCTCCTACCCATGTAACTGCCCCCGTTGTAAAACCTGCCCTATGCACCCTTCCACCACCACTTACTCCAGTCCTGTAACCTGGAAGGTGTAAACGATCAAGCGCAGAGCCACGTATGATAGCACCCATGTGATTTACCAGCTGACATGCCTGCACTGTGAACCGTTCTATGTAGGAATGACCAGCAACAAACTGTCCATTTGCATGAACGGTGATAGGCAGATAGTGTTCGTTGGTAATGAGGATCACCCTGTGGCTAAACATGCCTTGGTGCATGGTCAGCACATCTCGGCACAGTGTTACACCGTCTGGGTCCCCCCAGGGGGCCCACAGTTCTTTTGTGGGTACATGTGTGGCGCGCACGGGGCCCCGAGCCGGAGCAGCCTTTCTTCTGCACCAGGCTGCTTCAATTTCCCTCCCGGTTTATGCCTTCGCCAGGAGACGGGCATATTTCGTGAGCTACGGTGGTTCTTGTAGTCGTTTCTCTTCCTTCGTTCCTTCCTTTCTTACCCTTTGTTTCTGTCTTTCTCTCCTTGTACTCTCCTAGCCTTCTTCTCCTCCTCATTAGTCTCCGCGTTTGAGACACTTCTTTTCTTCTTTCTCTTTCTCTTCTTTCTCTTCTTCTTCTTTCCTTCCTGTCCGTGTCTGAAGGCTGACCCACGCATTATCATGCGTAGCAGGTGACGGGGTAACGCATAATTCCCCACCCCGGGTAGACAAGTAGGGCACGTACGTACCCCCTGGTAAAGGCCAGGCCCAGGGAGGGGTGATTACCCGAGCTGGTACCTTCCGAACATGCCGATTGGTCCCTCCGTCAGTTCTCGGGAGGTGTGAACAATCACCTAAGGCGGGTAAGCCCTCCGACAGGGCCCCCACTAGGAAGGAGCGCACCATCGGAGACGCCGGTAATCACGGGGGACACTTCTCTGATGACTTCCTTCTCTTCTTCAGTGACGTTGACCCAGAAACGGAAGATAGATTCGCCTCAGCAAAAGAAGACCCTGCCTAATTTACCGAAATTTCTTGTTGTGTCTTGCACCGACGGAAAAGACTTCAATTCTGTCAATCCTTTCATTATACAGGAAGGTGTAGATGCAATTGCTGGTCCTGTTAAAACCTGTTCACGTCAGCGCAATGGCACATTGTTGCTGGAAGTGGACAGTGCCTTCCAAGCTCAGAAACTAATCCGGACTACTTTGTTACACACGTTTCCTGTCAAGGTGGAAGCACATCGCACACTCAACTCGTCACGGGGGGTAGTCTTCACGAGATCCCTTAACTGGTTGTCTGATGAAGACATCCAATCCTATATGTCCGACCAGGGTGTGACAGCCGTCCATAGGGTAATGAAAAAAGTAGATAACCAGCTGACACCGACTCGTACTCTGTTTTTGACGTTCGACAGAGTTGACCTCCCTTCGAAGGTCAAAGCAGGGTATGAAGTCATCTCCGTCCGCCCTTATGTACCTAACCCAATGCGCTGTTTTCAGTGCCACAGGTACAACCATACCCGTGAACATTGCCCAAATGCAGCAAAGTGTGTCACTTGTGGTAGGGACGCCCATGAGGGGGATTGCCCACCTCCGTCCCCTCACTGCCTAAATTGCAACGGTGACCATGCGGCTTCCTCTCGCGACTGCCCTGTATACAAAGATGAGAAGGTAATCCAGCAAATTCGGGTTACGGAAAAGGTATCGACATTTGCCGCTCGAAAGTTGTTGGCGAGTCTAAAGCCCGCTGTTCTCCCAGCGTGCACATACAGTAAGGTCCTTACCTCCACTCGACCTACTAAGGATTCAAGTACCCAGACGTGTGATTTTACCTTCGCTGACACAGTTGTGCGATCCGCCAGCCCGAAGATTGCCTGTTCCACGTCCCCGCTTCCTCCTGCTGCTCCTAAAGTACAGTCTTCGTCAAACCTCTAGTAAACTGCGGGCACCTAAACAAGATGCCCGGACTTTGAGAAAGGAACCCGTCCGTGAGGATTTTCTGCGTTCTCAGGCTTCCCAACTGTCCACTGCCTCTTTTCACCATCACTCTTCGAGAATTGCCAACAAGAAAAAGAGTTCCTCTCCTTCCCCGCCGAGGCGTGACCAACCGTCGTGCCGTCCAACAGTTGCCGGCCTCGGCCGTCTTGTTTCACCGGGTCGCTCCGTCTGCCGGGCACCCGGCCCTTTACCGGCGGTGGAAACTGCCCCTCCTGATCAACTCAGGGAGGTGGCAGGCGCGTTGGTCGAACCTATGGACCATGACCCTTTGCCCCTAGACAGCGATAGCAGTGCTCTCTCGAAATCCGGTCCTCAGCGGCTGTCGAGGTGACCCCGCTTGCTAGTTGGTTTTTATCCTTATTTCTTATCTCATTTTTATCATGGCACTCCTTCAATGGAATATTCGCGGCATTCATTCCAATCGGGAGGAATTAAAACTACTCCTTCGATTGCACTGCCCGCTCCTAGTCTGCCTCCAAGAAACTAAGTTGCATCCATGTGATCGTGCAGACTTTCCACACTACACCTCTGTGCGGGTCGATGTGCCACCCGTGGAAGGTATCCCAGCCTATGGAGGGGTTCTAATGCTCCTTCGAGACGATGTCTATTTCCATCCCATTTCCTTGCGTACTCACCTACAGGCAGTTGCCGTCCGCATCACTTTATCCACATTTACCTTCTCCCTCTGTAATATCTATTCGCCATCGTCATCTGCCCTTACTAGGGCAGATGTGCTACACCTTGTTGACCAGCTCCCTCCACCTTTCGTGTTGGTAGGCGACTTTAATGCCCACCACCCCCTATGGGGCTCTCCAGCACCTTGTCTGAGAGGCTCCCTTCTGGTGGACCTTCTCCAACACCTCGATCTTCTCTGCCTCAACACTGGTGCACCGACCTTCCTTTCAGACACAACACACACTTATTCCCATATAGACCTCGCAATATGCACTCCTCAGCTTGCCGGTCAGTTTGAGTGGTATGCACTTTCTGACACGTACTCAAGTGACCATTTCCCTTGTATCATCCACTTCCTGCATCATTCCCCATCTCCTCGTCCCACCAGTTGGAACATTTCCAAAGCCGATTGGGGGCTTTATTCTTCCGTGGCTGTTTTTCACGATCAGAATTTTCACAACTGTGACAGTCAGGTCGACCACCTCACAGAGGTTATTCTCACTGCTGCTGAACGTTCCATACCTCGTACATCCTCTTCTCCACATCGTGTCCAGGTCTCTTGGTGGACTGCCGCGACGCGCTTAGAGCCCGGCCCCATGCTTTACCCACCTTCCGCCGCCACCCAACTTTGGAGAATTGCATAAATTATAAATGTATGAGAGCGCAATGTCGTCGTATCATAAACGACAGCAAGAAAGCTTGCTGGACTGCTTTTACTAGTTCTTTTAACCGTTTTACTCCCTCCACGGTTGTTTGGGGTGGTCTACGCCGTTTATCCGGCATCAAGGTCCACTCCCCGATTCCTGGCCTGACCGTGGTGAACGCAGTCCTCGTGGCCCCCGCTGCTGTTTCCAATGAATTGGGCCGTTTCTTTGCGGAGGTTTCGAGCTCTGCCCATTACCACCCTGCCTTCCTCCCTCGCAAACAGGTAGAGGAGGCACGGCCGCCTTCTTTCCACTCTTTTAATCGTGAAAATTATAACATCGCCTTCACCATGCAGGAGCTAGACCGTGCTCTCGCCCTGTCCCGATCTTCTGCTCCCGGGCCCGATTCCATTCATATTGAGATGCTGAAGAACCTCTCTCCTGCGGGCAAGTGCTTTCTTCTTAGTACCTACAATCGCATATGGACTGAAGGTCATGTTCCCACAAGTTGGCGTGAAGCCATTGTTGTTCCCATCCCCAAACCAGGGAAGGACAAACACCTTCCTTCCAGTTATCGCCCCATTTCTCTGACGAGCTGCGTCTGTAAGGTGATGGAACGCATGGTTAACGCTCGGTTGGTCTGGCTCCTCGAATCTCACTGCCTCCTGACTAACATCCAATGCGGTTTTCGTCGACACCGCTCTGCTGCTGATCACCTTGTTACATTGTCGACCTTCATTATGAACAACTTTCTAAAGAAGCGTCAAACAGTAGCAGTGTTCTTCGACTTGGAGAAGGCATACGATACCTGTTGGAGAGCGCGCATTCTCCGCACATTGCACACATGGGGCCTTCGGGGCCGCCTTCCTCTTTTCATTCAAGCGTTTTTGGCGGATCGCAAATTCCGGGTACGGGTGGGCTCTGTTTCGTCAGATATCTTTTGCCAGGAGAATGGGGTACCACAGGGCTCCATCTTGAGTGTGGCGCTCTTTGCCATTGCAATCAATCCAATCATAGATTGCCTTTCAGCTGACATCTCCGGATCTCTTTTTGTTGACGATATCGCAATTTATTGTAGCGCCCAGCGGACGTGTCTCTTGGAGCGTTCTCTTCAACGCTGTCTTGACCGTCGATATTCCTGGAGCATCGCAAACGGCTTCCGATTCTCCACTGAGAAAACTGTGTGTATAAACTTCTGGAGATACAAGGAATTTCTTCCACCTTCTCTACATCTCGGCCCTGTTGCTCTCCCTTTCGTGGAGACTGCGAAATTCTTGGGACTCATGTTGGATCGGAAACTTTGCTGGTCCACACACATGTCCTACCTGGCTGCCCGTTGTGCCCGATCCCTTAACGTTCTTCGTGTCCTCAGTGGCACGTCATGGGGAGCGGATCGTACCGTCCTGCTTCACCTTTACTAGGCCATTGTTCAGTCGAAGCTCGACTACGGAAGCCTTGTATACTCTTCTGCACGGCCGTCGATTCTCCACCATCTCAACTCTATCCACCATCGTGGTTTACGTCTTGCGACCGGTGCATTTTATACTGGCCCTGTTGAAAGTCTGTATGCCGAGGCTGCTGTATTACCCTTGACCACTCGGCGTGACATACTCTTGTGTCGGTACGCATGCCGTCTACGGTCGATGCCCCACCATCCATCTTACCGATTATTTTTTGACGACTCACTCGATCGCCAATATCAGTTGTTTGCGATTGCCTTGCTTCCACCTGGAGTTCGGTTTCGCCGCCTACTTCAGTGGCTCGATTTTACCCTTCCTTCCACCTTTCGGTTGAGCGAAAGCCCATTGCCACCGTGGCATCTGGCCCAGGTTCACACTCACCTTGAACTTAGTTCGCTCCCCAAGGAGAGCACTTCGGATTTGGTATACTGCTCGAGGCTTGTCGAACTTCGTTCGCGGTTCGATAATGCCATATTTATTTACACTGATGGTTCCAAGAGCACTGCTGGTGTCGGATCTGCCTTCGTCATCAGGGACAACCGGTTCCAATACAAGCTCCCCGATCAGTGTTAGTTTCACGGCTGAGCTTTTTGCCTTCCACCAGGCCGTTTTGTACACCTGCCGCCACCGCCAACCTTTCTATGCCATATGTTCGGACTCCCTTAGTGCCCTGCAGAGTCTTAAGGACCCTTTCTCGAACCATCCTCTCGTGTATCGGATCCAACGCTCCCTCCAGTTGCTAGCAGATGACAGCTGTCACGTTTCTTTCCTGTGGGTCCCTGGCCACGTGGGAGTGCCCGGGAATGAGACCGCCGACATAGCAGCCAAGGCCGCAGCTATTTTGCCTCGCATGGCTACCTTTTGCGTCCCATCGGATGATGTTCAACGGGCCCTTCGCCGGAGTATCGTGTCGCAATGGCACAGTGTGTGGTTTTCAATGTACAACAATAAATTGAGAACTGTAAAACCGATCCCGACCACTTGGAGGACCTCCTCGCGCCCCTCTCGGCGGGAGGAGGTCATCCTGGCCCGGTTGCGGATCGGTCACTGCCGTTTCAGCCACCATCACTTGCTCTCCGCCGACCCTGCACCGCTGTGTTCCTGCAGTGAACTGCTGACAGTGCGACATGTTTTACTGACTTGTGTTAATTTTAATCATCTCCGTCCAGCCCTTCACTTTCCGTCTACTCTGGAGGAAATTTTAGCTGATGACACACGAGCAGCTGCTCGAGTTTTGCGTTTTATCAACTTGGCCAACTTATCCAAGGATATTTAACCCTTTTAATTGTCTTTTATCTTTCGTTTTTGGCCTCTTGTTGATGTTCTGACAGTCACCCTTTTTCTTTGAGATCATAGCGAATCTGTGTTCTTGGCTGGGCGCTAATGACCATAGAAGTTGTGCGCCCTAAAACACACACACACAAAAAAATCTGTCTGGGTTATCTGGATACTTACCACTGACACCAATCTTTCAGAACTCTGGAGATGGGAACTTGCCCTTCAGCATATTCTCTCCTGTTGTCCACCTGGTCTCAACCTCCGCTAAATTCAAATTCCCGCCCACCACTCTTTAACATCTTTGCCTCGGTTCTCTGGACAGAGCCTCTGCTTCAACTGTTATCTCTGTCCAACTTCTTTGCTTTCTACATATGTCTACCTTGGTGTGTTTGCGTGGGTGTGCTTGTTTACCTTTCCTTTTTTCCCCTCTAAGGTAAGTCCTTCCACTTCCACGATTGGAATGACTCCTCTTCCACTCCCTTAAAACCTGCATCCTTCCCTTTTTCTCCCCTCCTTCCTTCCTCTTTTCCTGATGAAGCAGCCATCGGTCATGAAAGCTTGTATCTTTGTGTGTGTGTGTGTGTGTGTGTGTGTGTGTGTATCTATCTACGAGCCTGTTCTTTGGGTAAGTTATTAGATTTCAATTTTTTATACATATCTGTCCTACCAGGAAAGTTTCCTTCTGTAATATTCATTTAACTAAATCATCTTGAGAAGGAAGTTATACTGTCATAGCACAAAATATAATTATAGGGCAGCTACTTACCCTTACATTGCATAAAATCCCATTACAGTGAAATTGATTGAAATGGGATTGCTTATAGCAAGCGCGTATTTTGTTGCACTACTAAAGGCACAACTTCAAACAGAATAGGTAGAACATTATATATGAAATTATGGCAATTATTGTTACAGAAGCACTTTTTGCTTGTCCTGGAACCTTATGCCAAAACTTGGTATTGTTTGAAGTAAGTTAGCAGAGAAACAGCAAATTGCTGTGATGTTAAAATATGAAATATCAGTGCATGAGTATATTTAGTCATTACAGATCAATTGAAACTGCATCTTCTACATTCTAGAGCTACTCCTTGCTGTCACTGAAGTAAGCATAACATTAACCTGGAGGAAATGGAAATACTTGTGAATTGTGATTGAAAGCGTTAAAGCAGGGGCTTATTATAATCTAGTCAATTAATACTATGTTCTGTGAATCATTGTCAGAGTAATATATCCACTGTTTTTGTTTCAGTTTTGGCTCAGCGGGGTTATTTTAAAGACCAAGCTTTCATCAACTATCTCAAGTACCTTCTCTATTGGAAAGAGCCTGAATATGCAAGATATTTGAAGTAAGTGCTTGTTATCTTGTTTTCATTCTTGAGAACATTCAGCTTGATGTTAACTTGCTCTGTGATTTGAAGCATAACTCTAGATACACTTCAAAGTGGCAGAATAATGAAAAAGTTGGCGGAAGGAGACATTGTACCACTCCAGTTACAACAGCACTGTGCTGTTCAAGTTGACTTTCATATTGATTGTGCTTCTCCCCCACCCCAGAAACTTATTTTTACAGTACCTCTAAAATTGTCGGCAAGATCTCCTTTTACATGACTGAAATTTACACTGGAGTGTAATCTCATGAGAGAGATCTTCATAGTGTTTATTTGGAAGAAGGTGAATAAGTTGCCATGCATGTACATACAAAGATTGACAAATACACAAATCTCAAGACTATACTTTCATTTTCCACAGTGTCTATTCATCTAGAGTTGCAGGTCCATAGCTTTTCTTAGTGTTAGGACACTAATTTGTTTAATATTATATCACCAATGAATAAACAAAGCAGTGTTTGTTTTACACTGTCTTCTTCATGAAACATACAAATGATCCTGATAGTGATTAGAATTAATATATCATTGTCAGTGCTCTTATTTGAAAATTATTACAAATGAAAGCACTGTTTCAGGAAGTGTGGCACACACAGTGTGACCATCTCTCTTCAGTGCTGATTGCCAAACACTTCTCCCCTTTGGCTGAGTTCACTTGACATGATTGTTTTTGTTGTAATTGTTACAGCATTAAAGAAATATATAATTACTGATACTGAGGTACAGTTCATGCACACCTGACAGTTATTTCCAGCTTCTCTCTTAGTACTTATTACACTTGGCTGCCAGCCATGCAACCAGTAGCAGAGCACCTATTACACGAGGCCGCCAACTATCCCTCTGGTTGTGCAGCCAGCACATATTTATGCTGTTCTTTCCAATCGAGCTTTCCTTTTCCTCACACTCGTTTATTTTTGCACTGTTTGATTTACGCAATAATTAACTTCGCAAAGGGCAGTAATTTAGACATTTGGGTGGCATTTGTTTGAACAACATTAATAAAAATAAAACTGTTTACTACTAATGTGTGAACTTCTATGGTTCATCTGTAAAATTTATGGAAATGTTAGCATTTAATGGATGGACAGTGTTAATTTGACATGGACAAATATAGGAAACATTGCAATTTGTTAATTGCACCATTTTCATACATTTGATAGTTTTCGTAGGTTGAAGGCAAATCTACCTTAGTTGGTAATGCAATCTTTGACATGATTGGTACTTTTAAGTGTAATTATTTGGGTCATCATTAGAATTGAATTTAAACCCAGGATAACAGTTCTTCCACGTGAATCTTGTGTGTTGACAGGCTCTGCTCCACAAGTACAAATAAGTCTTGGTCAGTTAATGGCATTCAGACCTAGAACATAGTGATCAATTTCCAGATAAAGATAAATCACTTTTCTTTTCATCAATGAGAACATACTTCTGTACATACTGTGGTGGATCAAGTTTAGACCAAATGGAAGACACACAGTTGTCTTCCATTTGTTTTTTCTTGGAAAAGTTTCCTATTGTGTTATGCAAGGAAGAGAATGAAACTACAAATGTGATCAATGAACTTCAGAGGTCGTTCAAAGCTTATTAAGTAGCTGACTGTGATTGTAAATCCAGGTGCCGGAAGTGATTCCAGTTAGACACCAATACGAAGAATTTGTAGAGCTGTTAGACTTCTTAAGTCTAATTGAATGTCTAGAGTAGTGCTGTCTAGTCTCAGCACAGCCAAGAAGAGTGGAGAATGTGAACATGTACAGAGCTTTTTGAAGAAAAATAGAACATGATTTGATCCCTGTCCAATGAATCTCTGAAGTCTTTCTATTATGAAGAGCAATAGTTCTTGTCCCTGTTATGAAAAAATATTTTTAAAGTCGAACTAGCATATGATTTGCAGAGTGTATTATATTCTTTCTTGCCTGTGTTACATTAAATTAGTTCTATTGTGTAAAACCTTTTTCAACTATCATGAATCTGCTTAATTTATCAAGGAAGTCGTGTTATGTATGGTCCAAACCAATATTCATCATGTCTGCTGCTATTTATCATGGTTTTCTTTTTATGTTCATCTAGAAACATTGGCCTATGATGCAAGTAGATATTTCATTCAGTATCCTGTTTGAAGCCTGAGTTATTGTGTTTTGTAACCCACAAGTATTATTTTCGTCAAGCCATGGCATGTCAAAATTTGCCAATTTTTTCTGTGCATGATCTTTACTGATAGCCTTTTCCAAAAGTCGGCAAGCATGATACTATGACATAAACAGTGACTGTGAGTTAATTAATGGAAAGTGTTAAATCATTAACATAACTCATAAAAGCAATCCATTATATTTCAATTAAGTGATAAGTCACACCAAACTTAGGGATGTTAATTTAATTCACTATCTGAGGATTAGAATTATGATAAATTATTTTTAAAAAGTGAGTGATTGGCTGGTGAGTACTTACCTTTGTGCTGTACCACCGATAGTGACACAAATGAAGAAAAAGAAATTTGTGTAACTACCGGTGGCACAGCACAAAGGTAAGTACTGGCCAGCCAGTCTATCCTTTTGAAAAATAATTTATCATCTGAGAAGAATTTCCATGATTAGAATTATGAACTTATTAAACCAAATGAGCACATAGTTGAATAAGAAAAGTAAGAGGCTGGGTTTGATAAAAAATCGTAAGATGATACAAATGCACTTGATTATGCACTCCTGACCTCCCACTGCTGGAGTACTGCTATGCAGTGTGGGATCTGTATCAGATAACATTAATAGAAGACAGCAGAAAGGGTCAATGAAGGGTAGCTTGTTTCTCTTTTTGCAATATAGGGGAGAGAGTATCATGGAAATGATACATGATTTGGGATGAAATTCATTAAAACAGAGGCTTTTTTTGTTGCAACAAAATATTTTTATGAAAGTAAAATCATTAGTTTCCTTCTCGGAATGTGAGAATGTTGTTGCCAGTCACTGACATACAGAAAATAAAGCAGGAGAAATCCTAGGTTGCACAGAAAGATTTTGCTTCTCGATTTCTCCATGGCGTGTTAGATGGTGAAGCAGTGGTGTAATAACATGAAAGTGGTTTGTTTAACCATGTGCCACCCACGCAATTATGATTTACAGAGACATAACGTAAAATGCAGATGCAGTCAACCCTTTAGATTCCCTGAATTATAGTATAGAGTGTACATTCATCTTTCTCTACCTTTTCCTCCTCCTTCCCATGAAAAGTATGAAGAGTCAATACGTTCCTGAAGTCTAGAGTACAGTAGACTAACCACATGTCAGCTAGAGGTGGTGGTGGTGGTGGTGGTGGTGAAGTCTAATAAGCTCCTTATGACCCACACCCAGCAATGACCCTCCACCAGTTATGGGGCATGGCAGCCAGAATGTGGTGGTGCCACCAACTGCCTTCGTCCAATAAGTTCCAAAAGGATTCATTGCCATTGACGAGTAGAGCTACCAGTGGTGCAGCTGGGTGCATCACCTGGTGGGCTGCTCTAATAAAGGCCTCAGTTGTGGCTAAGTGATAGTGTGAATGTGTGTGCTCTCTTCCTAATGATGGCCATTGCTATATATATATATATATATATAAAATAGACGAAGATTACTCACCAGGCGAAGGAGCACAGGTGTGAAAGCATCACAAATAAATAAATGAATACACACACACACACACACACACACACACACACACACACACACAAATCGCAAGCTTACGCAACCCAGTTGCGTCTACAGGCAGTAGGGAAGGAGAGGGAAAAGGAAATGATGAGGGTTTTAAGGAAGGGGGTAAGGAGCCATTCCAATCCCGGGAGAGGAAAGACTTACCTTGGGGGAAAAAATGGAGGGTAAACAAATGCACACATGCCCACACAAGTCTTTCCTCTCCCGGGATTGGAATGGCTCCTTACCCCCCTTCCTTAAAACCCTCATCATTTCCTTTTCCCTCTCCTTCCCTACTGCCTGAAGACGCAACTGGGTTGCGAAAGCTTGCGATTGTGTGTGTGTGTGTGTGTGTGTGTGTGTGTGTGTGTGTGTGTGTGTGTGTGGGCTACTTGTAAGCAGGTTCAAATATGGATATAGTTTGCAGAAAGTATGGAGAGATGGTGAGGCTTGCACGTGAGCATCAGCAGTTCCTTTAATTCTTTGGACCTAAGACATATTAATTAACAGCTGCATTACTTTCTTAAATTTTTTGGGGGGAACTTACTTGCTGCATACTATTACTGTGCAACTTCTTACGAAGGTTCAGGTTGCCCCACAGTTAATTTATCTCTGTGTCATTGTTTTTTCTGTATAATTCTCCCCAGGTATTTTAAACCTCAAAGTTTTCAGCTGCTCTCCACCCAAGTTCTAAATTTAAAGTGCATTGCTAATAAAGGGTTAGAGAAATATGTGCCAATAAAGACGATTAAGGATGGAAAAGATCCATCGTGGTATAATAATGATGTTAGAAAGCTGCTGAGAAAGCAAAGGCTGTTGCACTCTCGATTCAAAAAAGAACACGCAAATGATGACAGGCAAAAGTTAGTAGAGATTCGTGCGTCTATAAAAAGATCGATGCGTGAAGCATACAATAATTATCACAGCCATACCTTAGCAAAAGATCTTTCCGAGTGCCCGAAAAAATTCTGGTCCTATGTAAAATCGATAAGTGGGTCAAAGCCCACTGACCAGTCACTAGTTGATTATTCCGGGGCAGTAATAGAAGAAAGCAAACGGAAAGCTGAAGTTCTAAATTTAACCTTTAAGAAATCTTTCACGCAAGAGGACCGCACAAATATACCATCATTTGATCAACGTACTAATTCCGAAATGGGGGACATAGCAATAGGTATTTCCGGTGTAGAGAAGCAGCTGAGAGAGCTAAATACGAAAAAGTCTGCTGGTCCGGATGGAATACCAGTTCGGTTTTACAAAGACTATTCTGCGGCATTGGCCCCCCACTTAGCTTGCATTTATAGCGAATCTTTAATTCAGCGCAAAGTTCCTAGTGATTGGAAAAAAGCGCAGGTGACTCCCGTGTATAAGAAAGGAAAGAGAACTGACCCATACAATTACAGGCCAATATCGTTGACATCGGTTTCATGTAGAATTTTGGAGCATATTCTCAGTAAATTTCCTTGAAACGGAAAAGCTTCTTTCCATGAATCAGCACAGGTGTAGGAAACATCGTTCATGTGAAACTCAGCTTGCCCTTTTCTCACATGACATCTTGCGAGCCATGGATGAAGGGCAACAGGCGGATTGTGTTTTTCTCGACTTCAAAAAGGCGTTCAACACGGTGCCACACTGCAGACTGCTAACGAAGATACGAGCTTATGGACTAGGTTCACAGATTTGTGACTGACTGAAAGACTTCCTAAGTAATAGAACGCAGTATGTTGTTCTCGACGGCGAGTGTTCATCAGAGACGAGTGTATCGTCAGGCGTGCCCCAGGGGAGTGTGATAGGACCGCTATTATTTTCTATCTATATAAATGATCTGATGGACAGAGTAAGTTGTAATTTGCGGTTGTTTGCTGATGATGCTGTGGTGTATGGGAGGGTGTCGTACTGTAATAGCATACAGGTTGACTTAGACAAAATTTCTAGTTGGTGCGAAGAATGGCAGCTAGCTCTCAATGTAGAAAAATGTAAGGTGATGCGCATGAGTAGGAAAATGTTCGAATACAGCTTCTTGATGCTGTCGCGTCGTTCAAATATCTAGGCGTAACATTGCAGAGCGATATGAAATGGAACGAGCATGTAAGGACAGTTGTGAGTAAGGCAGACATCCGACTTTGGTTTATTGGGAGAATTTTGGGAAGATGTACTTCACCTGTAAAAGAGACCACGTATAAAATGCTTGTACGACCACGTCTTGAGTATTGCTCAAGTATTTGGGACCCGCAGCAGATCGGTTTGAAGGAAGACAGGCGGTTCAGAGGCGAGCAGCTAGATTTGTTACCGGTAGGTTCGACCAATGCGCGAGTGTCACGGAAATGCTCCGGCAACTCAATTGGGGATCGCTGGAAGAAAGACGATGTTCTTTTCGTGAATTTCTGTTGAGTAAATTTAGAGGGCCGGAATTTGAAGCTGAGTGTAGTACGATCTTGCTGCCGCGTACTTACATTTCGCGTAAAGATCACAAAGACAAGATAAGAGAAATTAGGGCTCGTACGGAGGCATATAGGCATTCTTTTTTTCCTCGTTCAATTTGGGAGTGGAATAGGAAAGGAAATGCCTAGTAGTGGTACAGTGTACCCTCCGCCACGCACCTTACGGTGAATTGCGGAGTATGTATGTAGATGTAGAAGTTTACTATAGATCCATGGTTTAGTTTCAACTAGCTGTACCTGTCATAAATTGCAATGCCTGTATAAATATGCAGTGTTTTCGAAATTTCAAATTAGTTGGTTAATAACAGGAAAAAAAGTAAATGTTCCTAAATGTAAATATTCAGAAGGTCTTGGCCCATTGCTTTGAAATTGATAGAAACATTTGTGGCCGGATTGAACTGCAGCTTCTCTTGTGTTCTTTCTCTCAAATCATTTTCTGCCTTCAGCAAAAGAAACTACACCCTAACGATTATTTTAACATCTAACACCACATCATATCATTTCGATGCCCCCCCCCCCCCCCCCTCCAAATCAGGACTCAAGCCCATGGGTATGTCATGCTGCTAATAAATTAAGACATTCATAGTCATGTTATTCCTTTGCACACCCAACTTCAAGTAGTATTTTCCCGTCTTTCCCTTCCTGGTTTCACCTTCTCGCTGCAATGTGTACACACCTTAAAGTGCTGTCACCAGGACAGCCCTTTTATACCTATCTGATCAGCTTCTTTCATCATTTCTGCTGGTCAAGTAATTTAATGCCCATCATCCCCTTTGGGGCTCTGCACGCCTCGGAGAGCTGGCAATTGTTGAATCACCTTAATCTCATTTGTTTTAACACTTGTGAACCTACATTTCTTTCAGACTGCACGCTTTCCCTTTCCCGCTTCGACCTTTCCATCTATACTGCTCAGATTACTCATCTCGAGTGGTCTGTTCTTTGATACTTACTCGAGTGAACATTTCCCATGTGTCATTCATCTACTGATGGCCATTCCAACTATGCATCCACCCAACTGGCAGATATCCAAAGCCGACTGGCAGCTTCATTCTTTATAGGTGACTTTAGTGAACATAACTTTCCCAACATCCATGACAGGGTTGATTATCTCATTGCTACAATCATCACTGCTGCAGACTGTACCATCCCTTGCACCTCTTCCTTGGCACAATGTAATCACGTCCCCTGGTGAATTTAGGAATGCCACGATGCACTCAGAGCTCGGAGAAATGCCCCGTGTCTTTAAACACTGCCATTGGAGAACAGTATTTGTTACAAACTGTTGATGGCTTTTAATAGATAGTGAATGAGCTAGTTAGCTTTCATTTACAAGCTCTCTTAAGTCACTGTGAACCCTGTCGACACTCAAACATGTTGAGCATATATTTTACCAAGATTTAGTTCCATGCACTAGCATCACACTTTCCTTCCTCTGAAACAGGCGGTGGAAGTGAGGGTTCTAACTTTCTTCTCTTGGAATTATTAATGCTGTAACATAGATCTTACTTTGTAGAAGCTTCAACATGCACTCTTTGTCCTGAGCCTCCTCTCCAGGACAAGATGGTATTCACATGTAGATGTTAAAAACTCGGTTCTACAGAGGGCTTGCATTTTCTTCTTTGAATGTATGGCTTTATCTGGACAGATTGTATGTTTCATAGATACTGGTGTAAAGCCCTAGTCATTTCCATACCTAAGCCCAGTAAGGACAAACATCATCTTTCCAGCTCTGATTTCCCTCACCAGTAGCACCTTGCAAGGTGATGGAAAAAAATTATTAATGGTCATTTGGGATGTTGGTTGTAGTCTTTGAATTGCCTCACAAATGTAAAATATGGTTTTCATAAGCAACGTTCTGCAGTGGATCTTCTTGTCACTCAATCACCTCATAATATGAACTTACAATTTTAGAAAACATTTTAGGAGTATACTGCGATTGTTGATAAATTTTTTTCTTTTGTTTCCTTTTTTAACACTGACTTGATTGCAAGAGATTTTTTTTGACATTTGGTTCCAGTCTGCTTGATACTACATGCCAGCTGCAATACAATATTACAGATTTTTTTCAAGAGGGATATTATGCTAACTCTCTAACAGTAAACTAATGACAAAGTGAAATGTTAAACCACTGGCAGTTGTCTGTGGGCAGGTCAGGAACTGTTGCCATGGAAATAGACTGTTGAATACTGAAGCAGTGCTTGCTTATATACAGTGAGCTCCAGCCCCCAAATGCAGCATTACATCATTGTTAATAAGTTTGCCTTACATGCTACAGTTAAAATATAAAAAGGGAATAGATATACAAGAGTGTACAGAAATTACTGTACATTTGAAAAATTGGTAACAATTTAGAGAGAATCTTTTTTAAATAAAATAAAACCACTTGGCTAACTGCCTTCCATGGCCATTTGAAGAAACTCATTGGACATATGGTTATACTTCATTGCTGCTGCAGAAACTTCGCACAGTGATGGTTGCACGCCAGCGATGCCTTTTGCAGCTCTTCTAGCAGCTGACAACATGTTGATCTGAGGGGAATCGCCATGTTACAGTTGATCTTCCCTTGAAGGAAATAAACCCCAGGACATTATACCCCCTATTGTTTGTTTGATCTCCTTTTGGCACCCCTCATTGTGAGGCAGTCATTCTAGCCCAGCTACATATAGGGCACCATTGTTTTAGCCACTGCCACTTATAACTTGATGACCCTGGTCTATTTTGTGGGTAGTGTCTTCAACCCTTGACTTATACCACTTTTTGATCCCATATCTTAATCATCTATAATGTCAGTCTGTGTGTTGTCTGAGTTGTCTTGTGTTTTAGCAGATGACATGGACTCTCTTGATGAAGTTTTACTCTTATTCACCGCACCAATGCGGCAAAGAAAAGTCAAAATTGTTCCTCTCCCCAGGGTATCCTGCCGCATCCCTAAGGTTTTGAGGTTTCTTTCCCTAGGTATTACTTTTTTCATATGTTCCTTTCCTAACAGTGGTACACTGTGTTGTACCTTTTTACCTTCGCCCCTTCTTAGTCCTTGCTTTTAATACGTTAGGATTTAGTCACTTCTGTCATGAGTTGTTTTGCGCCTCCTATTTTTAATTTTTTTTATAACTAAAGCTGTCATCATTTATTCCCCTCACAGAAATAACAATCACTAGTCCATAGTAGCCGTGTAAAGGCTGATATGTCTGACACTTTGGCTTATGCATAACACTAAATCTTCCTTCATCCATTTGTATCAAGCATTTACCGTTGAAAGACTATTCAGTGTGTTGTATGTTATTTAAAATCACTCTGATTTATCTGTTTTATCCATTATCATTAGCATACCTTTCCTCTTTGTGCCCCAAAACGTCCAACAGCTACCTGGAACAACACTATGATCTCCCCATCATTATCCACTACATTTTCTTATTATTTGTTTTCTTCTGCTGATAAATTTATCTCGGTGTTCCTGCCTTTCCCAGACCAATCAAGTTCCAGATTTGATTCATTCTGTGCTGCTGTCATAAAGTTGGTGATATCATTGCCCCCATTTGACAAAATAATGACTGAAATGAGGTAATGAAATTAAATTTAATTCCTGTTAAAAGGACACATTATTTCTTAATAGAAGAGAAAGAAAACTCTTTAACTGTAACTGTTGCTGTAATTATTCAAAATCTGTCAAAACCCCCAATGCCAACTTCATAATCACCACATTACGTACAAAGGTCAATAACCTGCTACTCATTATTGATGAAAGCATAGGAAATATGTTCAAAATGTCTCAATTTCTTATATTGTTATTTCTGTGTTTCACATGAAATAATGCATCCATTTATTTCTAGGTACCCAATGTGCCTGCACTTCTTAGATCTCCTGCAGTACGAGCACTTTCGCCGTGAAGTTGTGAGTGCACAGTGTGCCAAGTTTATAGATGACCAGCAAATCCTTCTGTGGCAGCACTATACGCGGCGGCGCACGAGGCTGTTACAGACGCAGGCAGAGCACACCCAGCAAGCAGTGGGCCAGCAGCCGCCGTCGGCAGCCATCGCAGCGAATGGGCAGGGCCAGACACAGAAAGCGTGACGGCTGGTCCTGGTGTGCCGCGTGTGACCGTGTGACACCCACTGTGGTCTCAGACTGAGTCTTTGCTGGCTGGAGGGACTTCTGGATATTTGTAAATAAGAGACTTTATCAGACAAGGCGAGGCGTGAATGTGGATTTTGTGTAAATTCTTTTGTGGATAAATTATGTACCTGTGTTTCATATAGCCATTTTGCAGTGTGGTTAGACATACTTTTTTAAGTTTATATTATGACTGAGGCTTAAGTTATGAAGAGAAATTATGATTCCTGTTAATTCAGACATTATTTTTAAGTATTTTGTGATTCTGTTGAGCTCATACACACATTACTTAACAAGTCTCCATGATGGGGGGTGGAATGGAGTTAACCTTTATGGTCCATTTATGTATATATAATGTGCAAAGACACTAGTAATTCAGTATGTGGAAGTAGTGTGGAAATGTATTTTTGTAACATACATTTATTACATGTTCAATGCTCAAATGAAACTTATTTTATTTTCCCACTGCAGTTAATGAAAACTTTCCATTGTTACATAGCTCACAGTAAGAAATAAATGTTCTGTTTCAGTGGCATTTTGAGATGTTTTATTGGTCATGAACTTTGCTTTGTGTTCCCAAAGTATTTCTCTCTCTCTCTCTCTCTCTCTCTCTCTCTCTCTCTCTCTCTCTCTCTCTCTCTCTCTCTCTCTCTCTCTCTTTTAGTCTTAGTTTCTAAGATTGGCCATGTATCGATTTCAAACAAGTCTCTTATAGAATGAAACTTTCACTCTGCAGCGGAGTGTGTACTGATATGAAATTTCCAGGCAGATAAAAATTATGTGCCAGACTAGGACTCGAACCTGGGATCTTTGCCTTTTGCAGGCAAGAACTGTGAAGTTCGGAAAGTAGGAGATGAGGTACTGGCAGAATTAAAGTAGTGAGGACAGATCGTGAGTTGTGTCGTTGGGATAGCTCAGTGTGTAGAGCGCTTGCCCGCAAAAGGCAAAGGCAAAGGTCCCAGGTTTGAGTACCAGTTCTGCCACACAATTTCAATCTGCCAAGAAGTTTAAAGTCTCTTGTAATTGCAAGTATTCTCGAATAAAAACAGATAAAATGTCACTTTGAAACAACACTTTGCAGCTGGCATGTAATAAACTCTTACAATGCCTAGGCCTATCCACCCTTTAACATTAAGGCTTTTTCCAGGCTCATGCTGAAGTAACCATTGCTACATTGAAGTTCCTATTTAATTGATTAGTATGTTATTGTTTCTCAGAATCACTCTTCAATCATGCACTAATAGCAGTAGTCCACCTTTGTAGTAACTGATTCAGATAAATGTACTTTGGTAGTAAAGAATTCAACAATTACGGGCTCAAAGAATCTGTTACCACATTAATACCATGGGTGACAACATTCTATAACAAAGTGGGCAAAAACTGTCCACCCTACAGGAGTCTTCTATGTAGAAAGCTAGTTTTACTTGAAACTTACTTACTCTTTTCATATGCGTTTATGTCTGGTTTTGTTAAAAGTATGTCTACCTGCTCTAAATTTCATTTCAATCATACAGGTTGCAAATACTGTCCTGGGAAACATTATTCCATGCCCACTTGACCTGTTCACATAGTTCTGCAAGAATTGTAGGTTTACAAGTTGCTCATGTTACTTGTTTCAATACACTTGAATTGAGCTCGACTTGAGACAAATCTGGAGATTATGCTGGTCAAGAAAGTTCTGCATGTCTTCAGAGCATGTTTTCACATGCAATGGGTGGGTAAGCATTATCCTATTGGAACAACACATCACCATCCTGTTGGAAGGATTGCAAAACAATAGGCCTTACAACATTCTGCATATACTGAGCACTGGTCAGCATTTCCTCCACAAACACAAAGATGAAAGTGAGTTGTTAATAGGCCATAAGGCCTCTGTTGAGTCCAATGTATCTTGAACGAATGCACTCCATAAGATAGAACTCAACTTGTGTAAGTTATATGTGTGAACAACATTCACTTGCATGCAGGCAGTATCTGCTTTTATTGATGCAGACCATGGCCCACCATGCCATCATCCAAGTAAACTTCTGGCAGCACCAGCAAGCCATTAATGTTGTAGTTGTGAGAGTTGAAAATCGACTACAGGTTTTGTGAGTGTGTGTGTGTGTGTGAGTGTGTGTGTGTGTGTGTGTGTGTGTGTGTGTGTGTGTGTGTGTGTGTGTCCTACTGCTAGTAACTGCTTGGCAACAGTTCATGTTGACACTTGTTGCCTCAAACCCTCTTATCTCTGGTGTGATAGCTCTAAAATTGGCCACTGTTCCCCTTACAGCATGACTATCTTGCTGGACTTCTCTACTGCCTTGACTTACAGAACATCATCTACAGGTGTGGGAATATTCACATGCCCATTACAACCACCATCATTGGCAACTTACACAGCTGACCGAGGTGGTGCAGTGGCAGAGCTGGGCACTGTTAATTAAAAAGTGAACTTCATTCATAATAAATCTGTTACTTAAAAAACTTAACTTCATTAAACTTTCAAGTGTTACTCTGTAGACAATTTAATGATAGTTAATCGTTAATGTGTGATAGTCTTTGAATTTATATATTTTTGTTGCTATATTTTTGAAATCATCAGTTAGGTTAGGTTATTTAAAATCAGAAAAGTATTACCCTATTTGATATTTAAGAAAAATGTTTTGGATTCACAAGGTTAGGGCTTGAAGTATAAACAGTATTACTCAACCACTCTATCGTGGCAGCGGCCATGAGCGTAAATAACTGTCTAATCACATATTACAGTGTAAAATAGCCTATACAAGTCACTTGCTTTGGGGGGGGGGGGGGGGAAGTCTTTTGTTCTTTGAAATGATTTGTCATCTTTTTATAAAAAGAATAATGTTTGTCTGTCGTTTGTTTAGGCTCGGAGCCAGGTGCCACAATATAGTATCCCAGTAATATATAAGTTGGAATTAACAATATACTAATAGGAAAGTTTGCAACTGACCGCGAAGACATGACAAGGAGCCGTGACAGGCACACACATACAACAGTTTCAGCTATCGGCCATGGTCTTCACAAATAGGAAACAATCACACTGTCACACAACCGTCATCTCTGGCTGCCACACTTCGAATCGCCCGAGATGTCAATTGTGCGACTTTGTGTTTGGGTGTTTTCTATTTCTTAACTTTTAGTAATTATTTAGCAATAAAGTACAATTTACAACACAAATATATAATTTCATTGAACGTCATTTGCTTTAAAGTACATATTTCCTTAAACATTAAAATTGTCATCTGACAGGCACGTTTGGGTCTCAAAATTTTTATTCCCATGAAAAAGACGTTCTTTTGTGGAACTTAATGGTATAATAGTATTGTATTTAATAAAAATTTACTTAAATATTTTCCCCAACAAATATCATGTCGTTATGAGCCGTTGGATTATGAGTCATTGGATTTCATGTCCAGCCACATCTTCACTAGACTTTCGGCTTTACTTCTCAAACTTCTGTGGCCTGCAGGCTTCTGCTTAGATTGAGTGACAGAAACAAAAAAAAAAAAAAAAAAAAAAAAAAAAAATAAATATCTTCGTCTTCATCCTCACTGTTCCTGCTTCCATTACCACCACTTGAACTGTCTTTGTCCTTCGAAGTTTCGGTGCATTCTTGTGTAAATGCAGCTTCTACGTTTTCCTCCGTGCATTGACTTATAGCTTCCACATGAGTGCTATCATACATTTCCAGCCATATCAACCGGAACTTTGGATGAAAATCCACAGCTAGTTAGCATTGTTCATTGTCCAGAAGAGGTCCAAACCTTTTCTTTCTGTCACTTAAGGCATTGGCTAAAACTGTGCAATAGACAAGACACCTAGCGTCGATATTCCTCAGTTTCAGAACAGTTAGAGCAAGAGTGACTCGAGAAATGCTTGAGCGTCTCCTTGAATTTGATCAAGGGCACCACTGACTAGTACCATAACCATCAAATAAGTTTTGTATAATTCATAGAAAAAAGTTACATATTTATTTCATCAAATACCTTTGCATATTCACTTAGTAAAGATACATCATGGTCAGCCGGCCGTGGTGACCGAGGGGACTGAGGCGCTCCAGTCACAGTCTGCACGGCCACTACAGTCGGGGGGTTCGAATTCCTCCTCGGGCATGGATAATTGTGACATCCTTAGTCTTAGTTAGTTCGTAAGTAGTTTGTAAGTTTAGGGACTGATGACCCCGTAGTTAAGTCCCATAAGCTATACAAACATTTGAAACATCATGGTCATTAAATGCTGGAATCTTCAGCTGCACCATAACTCTATGAAGGGCAGGTCTTTGTGTTTCTAATGTTGTGTAAAGAGCAACTACAGCATCATAAGTAGAGTTCTGCCTTGTTGTGTTTGGAATAACCAATCTCCTACTTAATTCAGAGTGAAGGTTATGTGCTGCTACTGTACTATGTTACTGCAATTGCCAAAGAGCCCATGCTTTTACGTGTTTGCTTGTGAGCAAATTATATGTATGGGCAGCACATTTCATGTGAACTGGCAGAGTATTGAAATTTTGCAGAATATTGTCATTGTCCCATATTAATCAGATTTTCTACTGAAACATACTGGTACTCCAAATCTCCGTCGTCAGAGGATTGCTTTAAAAGGACAGAAACAGCATCATCAGCTTCTTGGGTCCATATCGTGATGGTATGCTTGGTAGTGTGTCAGTTTCCATACCGAACTCCACAAATGCCGTAACAAAGTTACTGCCATTGTTGGTGGTAGTCCTAAATGAAAGAAAATGGAGATAAAATTGAATTGCAAGTTTCATAATGATAATAAGAAAAAAATAGATAGTAAATTATATCTTAGGTTTGTTTGTGTGGCCATCTTCCACAACAGCAGTTAAAATTAATTATATTAAGTTTCCCATTTTGTGCTGACAGCAATTAAACAATATTTTACACAAGACTCATTATGCTTTTTATTTCTAAATCATTTACTTCAATGATGATACACACATTTTTACACTGCATTCACAATCTAGTAATAGGACATTTTATGACTGACCCCAAAAACGTGATGAGCTGTGACAGGAACACAAAAAACACACTCGTACAACACTTTCAACTATCAGCCATGGCAATCACACAGTTACACAATACCTTCAGCTGCTGCACTTCAAATCGCGTGCTCCCTTGAACAAGGCCATGGCCAGTAGCTGAAAGTGTCGTGTGTGTGTGTGTGTGTGTGTGTGTGTGTGTGTGTGTGTGTGTGTGTCTTTTTTTGTGTTCCTGTTGTGGCTCGTCGTCATGTCTTTGTGGTGATTTGTAAACTGGCCTATTACTATAGTCTTAATTCCAACCTGGATTTTACACTGCATTCTGTATATAGGTTATAAACAGTTTCAACATCATGTTCACATTATTTGTTTATATAGTTGATATACTTAGGATACTTTATGCCTCTTTTATACCTTACTATAATCTGAAAATTGTTTCCATTAGGAGAAAGTGAAACACAAATGAAACTGGGTAAAAGTGTGCTATAAATAGGCAAAGAAGTTGTGTTTAAATACCAGTACAGTTCTATAACTTAGTGACCTAACCTGTGCCAGCAAGAATGGGAAAAAACGTAGCAGGGTGTAAAATAAGAGGCATTAAACACTGTAAGTAGATCAACACACAGTATGCACTGTTATAGTCCATCATCATCATTTATTCCATGCATGGGCTACAGCAGGGGAAAAAAATAGTACAACCACAGCTGTAGATCAATACAGTCTGCACATAAGAAAGATACACATTACTAAAATAAATAAATAAAACATTAGTTAGACACAATCTTGGTACAGGACGCATTTATTACAGATGGCAATCCAACGAAAATTTCAGTAGTCAATCACACGTTTTGCTTTTATTTTTGATTATTTTCCAGATCTATGTAGATGGCCTCTGTGTGCCCATTTTCAATGCTTTGAATATGATTTTACATATAAATCATCATGTTTACATTTTACATGTAAACTCTTATTCAAAGCATTGAAAATGGCCACACAGTGGCCGAACTCTACACACATCTGGAAAACAATAAAAAATAAAAACAAAAACTGCAATGATTACTGACATTTTCTACAGATTTGTATAAAATAGTCCCTGGGCCCATCTATAAAATGGAGTCAAACCTGATAAAAACAAAGTAGATACCTATGTATCAATATTACATACCCCAGAAGGTGCTTTACATATAAATAGTGAAACGCATTCGATCTAAAATATTGCTTTAATTGGAGTTAGCATAAGATGGGAAACCTATTATAATGAAATTTGTTATTTTCCTGGTTAGGTTTGTTACCTAAATCTCGATTTTCACAGTGTTGGTCATCAATTGTTTCATGGGATGCAATATAAATTTGTTCATTCACCTATAAGAAAGTTCAATGAGAAAACTGTAATCAACATTAACTGTTCCTCTGTTACTGTCCTAGTTCTCCGCTAATACTTACAGCGAGAAGATACTTCACAAGTTAGAGCATTCAACCCCCCCCCCCTCCCCCCCATTATCTCGTCGCTGAATGTACTGTTGGTTAGCAAGGACAATAACACAAACATTTCATTTCATTGAAAAGTTCTTGTTCACCACTGTTATTGCTGATGGGAACGTGTAAATAGCGTCTTGCAATATAATCGTTATCCAATGTCGGAATGTTCTTAGATATGGTAAACACACCTCATCACCAAAATGCAAGATTATTTTTATTAAGAAGCAAAAATAAATCAAATTTAATTTTTACTATTATATTAATTTTCAATTTTTGATATAGTTATACATGATTAAGGAAATGGAATTAATTGTGTTCTTAACTAACCTCGTTATTATTTATCTATATGAAACTAGGTAGATATCTGTCATTGCCTGTGCCAACACGAGTGGTGACCTTTTAATCATATGCAAGCCAGCCCTGCATGCATTCTGGCTCTTGTGACAGGATCCATCCAGTGAACAGTCATGCTCAAATACCTTTTGTTGTGAGCTGACCAGCAGTCAGCTGTTGTAGCCAGCTAATCTATTATTCCAAGTAAACTGAAAACATTTAAGGAAATAAATAAATTCATTACTGCACCCTGTGATGGTCATGCTAGAAAGGACTCAAGATATCGGGATAAAGATAAAGTATTACGCTAATGTATAATATTTGATTGTAAACAATGCATAATACTAAAACAGTTTAATATTATACCTTAAGTTTAGCAATTTCTTCGCTGATAAATTGAAATTTAAGTAACTTAATAAGTAAAAGTTGCAGTTTCAATTGAAGATGTTTGTCAACAATGCACCTGACCAACGTTCCCCTCGATATTGCACTTATGGCGAGGTTTAAAATTTTTATGAAGTTGTCAAATGACTTTGTTTCAATGATGTGTAAAGGTATCATGTTGGAAACAAAGAAATTGACTATGCACTGATCCGTACTAGCTTTGGATACACCGCTGCAAGTTTCGGAAATGCCAAAAGATTCGACAATGTTTGTCATATTTTTTTTTTTTTTTAGTGGGAGTACTGCTACTGGTGCCACTATCGATATCGAAATGCCAAATATTAACATTCCTTTTGGATTTTCCTCGACCAGAACCTGCCTTGACTCTTTCTTCAAACTGTAGGGACTGTGATTTGTGGCATCTCCTCGTGCTGTTTAAGATTATTAAGGCTCGAGGTGTGAGCCTTCATTGTTGACTTTTTCGGAAGGCACAATTTACAGTTGAAGTATTTTTTCTCCCAATCTAGATATAAAAACTACAAAATAACTTAGATGTGGCCATGGATTTTCATCAACTGTTGAGTCCATGATAATGTTTTCATTTCTTCAACACTCGGACCACTTCCACTGGCAAAAGGTGCACTTAGCGTGAATTTAACAAGCAACAACCTTCTGCTTCCGAGTACAGACCACTGACATGGGACATTAAACTCTAATCTTTCTTCCTTCCTACACGCACTTAGCACATAGTCACAGTTTCCCCTCAGTTGTAGCAGGTTTACGTTAAGTGATTGCTTTTACCTGGTCCCCATTTTTGCTGTTTGGGTCTTTGCAGCACCATTCAGAAGATCAACTGCACACTTACAGGAAGTGATTCAACCCATAGGTTGGGCGTAGTCGCACCCAGAAGGTACCTGCGCTAAAATGAGCATAATTTACACAGCAAGACTTTTGTCATAAGAAGAGGGTACAAAAGTAATGGACTAACAGACTTATGGCAAATTAACAGAAGTTAGAGTGTCCATTAAGGTCTTGAGCAGTTAAACCGGCAACCCACATGCAATGGAAATATTTTAGATCTTATAGCTAAGAATGGCCTGACCTTATTAAAGATGTCTGTGTCGAGACAGGACTTAGTGATCATGATATTGTCATAGTGTTGATGCAGACCAAAGTTCATAAACCAATCAAGAAGGCTAGGAGTATGTTTTTTTTTTAGAAAGACCCAATAAGCAATTGTTAGGATCGCACTTAGAAAATGAATGGACATTGTTTAGTTAGTCCAATGGATGTAGATGAATTGTGAACCAAATTTTAATGCATTGTAAATAAAGGATTGGAGAAATATGTGCCTGTAAAGTCAATTAAGGATGGAAAAGATCCACTGTGGTATAATAATAATGTTAGAAAGCTACTGAGAAATCGGAGACTGTTGCAGTCTCGGTTCGAAATAGAAAACGCAATTGATGACAGGCAAAAGTTAATAGAGATTCGTGCATCTATAAAAAGATTGATGTCCACAGCATTCAATAATTACCGCAGCCATATCTTAGCAAAAGATCTTTCCGAGAACCCAAAAAAATTCTGGTCCTATGTAAAATCGATAAGTGGGTCAATACCCACTATCCAGGCACTTGTTGGTCATACTGGGCCAGTAATAGCAGAAAGCAAATGAAAAGCTGAAGTCCTAAATTTAACCTTTAAGAAATCTTTCATGCAGAAGGACTGCACAAATGTACCATCATTTGATCAATGTACTAATTCCAAAACGGAGGACATAGTAATGGGTATTTTTGGTGAAGAGAAGCAGCTGAGAGAGCTAAATACAAAAATGTCTCCTGGTTCAGATGGAATACCAGTTCGGTTTTACACAGAGTATTCTGGGGCAATGGCCCCTTACTTAGCTTGCATTTTTCGTGAATCTTTAATTCAGCGCAAAGTTCCTAGTGATTGGAATAAGGCACGGGTGACTCCCGTTTATAAGAAAGGAAAGACAACTGACCTACATAATTACAGGCCAATATTGTTGACATCAGTTTCAAAAAATGTTTGTATAGTCTATGGGACTTAACTATGGGGTTATGAGTCCCTAAACTTACAAACTACTTACGAACTAGGACGACACAAATATCCATGCCCGAGGGGGGATTCAAACCCCCGACCGTAGTGGCCGGGCAGACTGTGACTGGAGCGCCTTAGTCTCCTCGGCCACTGCGGCCGGCTGACATCAGTTTCCTGTAAAATTTTGGCTCATATTCTCAGTTCAAATATAGTAAATATCCTTGAGATGGAAAAACTTCTTTCTATGAATCAGCACGGGTTTAGGAAACATCGTTCGTATGAAACTTGCCTTGCCCTTTTCCCACATGACATCTTGCGAGCCATGGATGAAGAGTAACAGGCGAATTGCATTTTTCTCGACTTGAAAAGGCGTTTGGCGTGGTGCCACACTGCAGACTGCTAATGAAGATACAAGCTTATGGAATAGGTTCACAGATTTGTGACTGGCTGGAAGACTTCATAAGTAATAGAACGCAGTATGTTCTTCTCAACGGCAAGTGTTCATCACAGACGAGTGTATCGTCAGGCATGCCCCAGGGGAGTGTGATAGGACCGCTATTATTTTCTATCTATATAAATGATCTCATGGACAGGTTAACTTGTAATTTGCGGTTGTTTGCTGATGATGATGTGGGGTATGAGAGGGTGTCATCTTTAATTGACTGCAGTAGCATACAGGATGACTTAGACAAAATCTCTAGTTGGTGCAAAGAATGGCCGCTAGCTCTCAGTGTAGAAGAATGTGAGGTGATGCACATGAGTAGGAAAAACAATCCCATAATGCTCAAATACAGCATTATTGGTGAGCTTGATGCAGTCATGTTGTTCAGATATCTAGGCGTAACATTGCAGAGCGATATGAAATGGAACGAACAAGTAAGAACAGTTGTGAGTAAGTTGGACATCCGACTTCGGTTTATTGGGAGAATTTTGGGAAGCTGTACTTCATCTGTAAAGGAGACCGCATATAAAACGCTTGTACAACTACATCCTGAGTATTGGTCAAGTTTTTGGGACCCGCAGCAGATCAGTTTAAAGGAAGAAAGAAGCAGTTCAGAGGCGAGCAGCTAGGTTTGTCACTGGTAGGTTTGACCAATGCGCAAGTGTCACAGAAATGCTCCGGGAACTCAATTGGGATCGCTGGAAGAAAGACAACATTCTTTTCTTGAATTTCTGTTGAGGAAATTTAGAGGGCCGGAATTTGAAGCTGTGTGTAGTACGATCTTCCTGTTGCCTACTTACATTTTGCGTAGTGATCACAAAGACAAGATAAGAGAGGTTAGGGCTCTACAGAGGCATATAGGCATTCTTTTTTTTCCTTGTTCTATTTGGGAGTGGAATAGGAAAGGAAATGCCTAGTAGTGGTACAGTGTCACCCTCCGCCCCGCACCATACGGTGATTGCGGAGTATGTATGTAGATGTAGATGTCATATTATCTTAAAAGTTAATCCATTACTCAAAAAGATAACTTTGTTAATTAGCAATTAATGGACTTATTTTCAGCTCTGTGCAGTGGTAATGCACTGAACTTGCACCCCGGAGAACAGTGGTTGAAATCCACCTCTGGTCACCAGATTTAGGTTTCTCACGATTTCTATAATTCACTTCAGGCGAATGCTGGCATAGTTCTTTTAAAAGTTCATGGCCGATTTCCTTCCCCATTCTTATGCAACAATCGGAGTGTAAGCTCTACCACTAATGACCATGCTGTTGATGAGGTGTTAAATGGTAATCTACATTCCTTCCTTTTTTTCCCCAATATGCATGACAATTCTCTGAAAGACCTCCCCAGCACTCAGAAGACCACCATTTGATAAAATTGCTGTTTACTGTAGGAAGTACAAGTGTATCTCCATGGCATGGTGTCTGTTGGCTTCGCACATTGATACCTATTAAAGGGTTTACACAGATGGTACTCTGCAAGCCATGTCTGTAAGCTATCTGTTGGTGAACGATGTTGAAAACTGCAGTGTTTTTCATTTTCATATAAATTCGTTCTTGGAACTTCTGTTGTGTTCACCACAGCATTTTTCCGTTATTTTACTCCCCCCCCCCCCCCCTCATTTTTTTCCCTTCAGATATTCGTGGTCACCGGTTATTATTTAACTTAATCTACAGTTTCGATTACATCTCAGTTACATCTCAGTCGGCCAGACCATCAAAACTACTGGACGAATCTTTATGTGGTTTTCACAGGAAACATGAGAATAGTTTGGGTCAACATATATGCATAATTTTATCAAAATAGGATCGCGGTAAAAAATGATATCGTAATTTTAAGTGTTTTCAGTACAGTAACCGTCATGTCTCTTTTTTCAACAATTAAAAACCTCTTATCTCCTAAACTGCTTCACGAATTTGCATGGGGTTTTCGCAGGTAACTGGAGCGTAACTCTGGATACCATGTAGACTATGTTTTATAAAAATCGGATCACAAAAAAAAAGAAATAAAAAAAGAATATCGTAATTTGAAATATTTTATCAACTACCGTCATGTCTGTCTGTCCCCTGAACTACTTGACGAATTTCCATGGGGTTTTCACACGTTACTTGAGCATATCGTGCGGTTACATAAAGGCTTCAATAATTAAAATCGGATCAGGGAAAATAAAGATATCGTAATTTAATCATTTACTTAAAAGCCATCGTGTGTGTGTCTATTTGGTCTATTTGTTTAAGGTAATCTCCAAAAGTACGACGCGAATTTTCATGGGTTTCCACAGGTAAATTGAGAATAGTTTGGAGAGTAACATACGCTTAGTTTCATCAAAATCGGTTCAAAGGAGAGAAAGATATCGTAATTTGAAATTTTATGTGTATGCTATGCTTACAAGTATGGTGTGAAACAGCAAAACTCCAAGAGTACTTAACGAACTTTCATGAGGTTTCATAGGTCAACTGAGAGTACCTTGGGGCAACATATAAGCTATATTTCATCAAAATCGGATCAGGGGAAGAAAATATATCGCAATTTGTAGTTTCTGGTGTATGCTGTATATGAAATGCAGTGTATGTAGCAAAGACCCGATAGAGGCGCTGTTACTGACATAGTATACCAAATAATTAATAGATGACAACGCTGCGTTGTTTATTCTCATAACTTTTTTTTTCTTGCCTTTTTTTTTTTTTTTTTTTTTTTTTTTTTTTTTTTTTTTTTTTTTTTTTTTTTTTTACAAAGCTTTATTTACATGAAGTATTTACATCATGGTTGTGAGAAAAATTACAATTTCCTTTTATCTGGTTGTAAATTACCAGCAATCTTAAGGTAACCAATGTTTTCTCATCGTTGAACTACAGGAATGTAATTATGCTGCTGCAAATCTTAAAACTATACAGAAGTGTTATGGTCATACAAAAGTAACATACAGAACTTAAAAGAGTATTTCTATCTGCATAAAAGAAACCACAACAGAACAATTCTGCACATTTTCAATACTGGAACACTAATAATCAAAATGCCCTAAATCCACTGAATTGTGCATCTTGTTTTCAACTGCAAAATTTGAAAAGTCTGAAGTAAAAACTCACTTTTTAAACAAAAAAGTATATACTTTTATAACAAATACAACTGCCCTGTAACATGCAATATCAACATATTTTCATATAAACTTAAGATTATTTTAGTGCTATAATTATTATCTATAATACACATTTACAATTAAATCCCTTAAAACTTTCAACCTTTGAAAAACAAACCTCACTAACATCCTTAAACCTATTTATATACGACTTCTTGTAAGAATCTCACTTTTTTTTAACATTTAGGTATCTTTATTTCAATTTTATTTAATTTTTTATTTATTTATTTTTTTATTTTTTTTTATTTTTTTTTTTCATTTTACTTTTTGTTAATTTTTTTATTTGTTTATTCAACTGTAGAATACTCATACACACAGAAAAAAATAAAAGGTAAGTTTTACAATTTGTCTTATCATCTTCTGTGTTGAACAAAAAACTTAAGTAAATTCCTTGATACTGGGGAGTGCATTCTCCGTGGTTGAACTTTAACCTACTCCTTGTTTCTCAAATATGATGTATAACATGTTGCCGAAGAACTTTTTCACATTAGGGTATTTTTTAGTGTGCCACTGCGCTGTCTTCATATAGGCTTCAAAGCTAATCAGATTGTCCTCGCTGGTGTAGCTGACATTGTAAGCTACGTAATGCCCTAACATCCACATAATGGTGTTGTTTTTGGTTGCTGGAAAAAATTTTCTGTCCGGCCAGAGGAGTATGTCAGGGGAATAACTTGCAGCCGCACTGCGTGTTAACAGTCCCAGCCGTTGCTGGACCCATCTCCAGTTAGTGAGATGGCCGCCGCACGTGAACCTGTGGCGTAAGCTGTCGATCAGGCCACAGCGGGTGCATTTATCAGTCACACTTAAACCAATGCGGTGTAACCTTTCATTTGTGACCAGGACGTTGTTCACTACCTTAAACCACGTCGATGCCACTTCGGATGTATGAATCGGGAGGCTGATGTTATTCCACACCGTTTTCCATTCTACTCCTGGGTACTTGAGTTCCACTGGATTACGAGTTGGTGTCTAACTCATTTTTTCGAGGAGATATTTCGTCGTTAGAAATGTGCGGTTTAAAATGTGATCTCCCACGTAGCTCATTTCGAGATAAAATCGCCGGATATGTTCCAAATTTGAATTAAGTTTTCCCACATCAATCGGAGGTCGAGTGTCGACTGGTCGCAGAATTTTGAAGAGCCAACTCGTGACACTGTGAGGTTCCTGCTTCAACATCGTGGCGGTCCTCTTCATGTACAAGGCGGTGCATTTCTTCTCGAAGTCGGGTACTTGAAGCCCTCCTGCCTGTCTGGGAGAGGTCATCACACTGTATTTCACAATACACTGAAACAAGGGATATGATTTTCCTTACGGCATCGTTAAATCCTTTTTGAAAAATCATTCACTTACAATGAGGGGAATAATTCTTAGTGTTGATAATGTGAAACAAATAATTACTGTTATTCCAAATTAATGATCCCCATAAAGCGAACATTTCGTTGCCAACGTTAACATACTAAACCGCCGCAGCTGCAAGTAAGTAGAGGCACTGTTAGTTACGTAGTTCACCAAAGAAATAATAGTTGGCGCTGCTGCATTTTTTAAATTTTTTATTTCTTTTCGACAGTTATGCCATAGAAGTGCAACGAACCACTAAAGGTGCTGTTGGTTTTGTAGTGTTGCATAGAAACTACAGATGATCGTGTTGTGCTTATTTCCTCAGTCACAGAAGTATTTTGAATTAAGAGCCGCAGTCTTATCTCTGCAAATACAAACAAACATTGAACAGCGAGTTGCTGATTACACTTTGTATATTCACAGCATAACGACATATTTAATTCTTTTGACAGGGGACATTTGAATGTAAAACATAACGACATTCCTTCGCGTCTATCGATGCTCTAACTTACGTAATAATTATTTGCAAGGAAAATGTAATGTATGTAGTTCCCTTCTGATTTCGGTGTATCCTCATTATATTTTGAGTGCGTTCTGTTTAGGAAAGCCTCGAAACCGCTATACTACAGGAAAGGACAAACTGAGACGACGTTAGTTACATAGTGCACCAAATAATTTATGGCGTTGCTGCATTCTGTTTCATTCTCATAACTATGGTGTTATACACTACAAGAAGGGGTACAATTTTACTTACGGCGGCGGCGTTATGCGCTGATGTTGGCAACGGCCGTTGAATGCTTTTTCAAATATCAGTCATGTAGAGTAAAGGGAATAATTCTTTATGTTCACGATGAAATAAATAATTTATGCTGTTCTGGTCAGTAAATTAATCAATATGCAATGTTAAAGGCTAGTATGCACCTGAATCAAGACATATTTTCTCTTTATATTCTTCGACTACTTCACAGCAACCATATTTGAATTTGGCAAGAAAAGAAATATGAACATCTATGGCTGGCACGCTGAGACAGCTGAAGTTCAACATCCAGGCAATATATTGCTCAATAGGTTTTGCCTATCAGTTAGTGAAGAAACTGATACATAAATATGGGGTTGCATTGGACACCTAAAAATTAGTATGGCCTAAGCGGCATGGAGTGGGCAGCCATTGTGTGCAATGACCGAACATCGCTGTAGACCTATTTCCTGAGCGGTGTTGCAAGGAGTAATTTTTTTTTTTTTTTTTTTTTTTTTATCACGCCTGCCCATTTAAGGAAGTGGTAAGTCCAGACTAACTGTTTACAGATGACAATGCCCGGCCACACAGGTCTGATGATGTGTGGGATACATTGAAAGGTGAAGATATTGTGCATTTCAGTTAAGATAAGTGAAGATTTTGGGCGTATTAAATAAATACTGGAGCCCTACAGCATATGATTGGGATGCTGTTCGGAATGTGTTTCTTAACGTCTACTCACTCTCCGAACCTTGCAAGAGCTGAAATCCGGGGTGAGAGAACTCAACAGCTGGAAAATATGCACGGGAAGGGTATATTACTCACTTTTTATTTATGTAACGTCTATAGTTTTCAAGTAAAACTGGTTTTTACATACAAAAATACAAAAGAATAATGATCGAATGATCGTATATACATACAATTAGATTTCAGTTAAAATTGGAAACAATCATTTAGAAAGCAAAAAATGATAAATTACAAAACTTATGTCACATTTGTATGTCCAGCTGTTCCGTCCACTCAACGGATTTAGGGGAGACGCCATATAGTTATCCAATAATTCCTCGGAACACACTCCAGTATAATGTGCTGCGTCGTTTTGTTCTGAATGTCCACAGTCGCACTGAGTTTTACCTCGTATGTTCCATATGAAGAGCATCTCTCCAGTCCAGCCATGACCTGTGTGGAGCCTTTTGAGTGCAAGCAATAGTATTCTTGGTATATCAGTATAAAGTATATTTCTTCCAGCTGATATTTCGCTAATGTTCTTGGACAAGCCAAATGAGACCAATAATTTTTCCAGATACTATTAATATCATAGGGGGTGGCTACGACGTTTTGAGCTGTCCACAATGGTGATCTTCGAGATATCAGTCGAGGATTGTTTTGGGGATGTCCTGGTGGATGTAGAGATTCGGAAATTTTGTGCCACTCGTTAAATAAAGACAACTGGACGTCTGATAAGTGGTAAGACTATATTGAAAAGACGAGAAGTGGAGTTTATGGTCCTAGATATGATTCTCATTGTTTTATTGAGCTCGTGGTCCATTTTACATGTATGACTGCTGTAAAGCCAAACAGGGCTGCCATATTCCATACTGTCAGTCCGAAGTCGATATTGGGTATGTTACCTATGTGAAACCATAACGTCGTTTATGCCTGTCATCCTGCTTATCCATGTGGTGAAATATTCCTTACATATATACCGCCCATGCTCTATTACGTGTGAAATGTGATTCATTTCGTCCATCATTGCCTATGATTATTCCTGCACTGTATGAGTACTATTGAAAGAATACTGGACAATTAGCAATTGCTAAGCTGGCTTTCCAGGCTGATGGTCTCTCGGGTTTGCTGTTGAATCATAATATTTCGGTGATCCATCCGCCATTCCATTTTTCTGCCGAAGTAAACCATAAATGACATGGCTACCAATCAACAGCGGATATAGTTGCTCTTTCGGGGGGGGGGGGGGGGGGGGGGTTCATTCAGTTTTCCATTACAAGACGTTCATTCAGAAACCCTTTATTTACAGGCGGGACTTAGAAGTCCCAACAAATTTCGTGCAGAATAACGGTATTCAACAATCTGTTAGACCTGTAAGGACACATGGGTCCCATTCCATGTAGGTCGTGCTTCCTATGCTAGATGTCACCAAGGACCCGACACTATTTGAATGCGTATGCAGCAGCCTTGAATGTGAACAGCTGCGTTGCAAATGGCTCTTTGGTGTGTGTAATGGCAGTGCAAAGATAAAAAATAAGTGAAAAACGTGAATTGAGATGAGTGATAATATTTATTTAATTACATATATATATATATCCTAAAATTATTTTTCATAAAATATCGATACAGTACCGTAGTACAGTACAGTAGTATGCAATTATAGTGTAAAATACGATTGGAACTTATACGTCCCGTCAGGTCCAGGGCAGTGAATTCACACTTTGAGGTTATTTTTACTTTTTGGTGCTTTTCTTTGACGTTTATAGCTTTTTATACTTTCAAAACCATTTGTAATTGAAACCATATTGTTGCTAAGGACAATATGGCATTTAATTTTATTGAAACAAAATAGAAATAATTTTTGTTTTACATCAAGCTATGGCTGCATATTAAGAAGAGGTCTTACAGATTTAGGTGTCCCACTAGAAAAAAATACAATGACACGTGTCAGGTATTTCCAAATTCTTTAAAAACGTACATGTAAATTACAATCTTGCTATCCCATCCAACAACTCTGATAAACTGTATAAGATTCACCCACTAATATTCAGTTTGAACAAGAATTTAGTGAAACTTAGAGAACTAGCTAGGGTGCAATGTATTGATGAAAGTCTGGTTTTATTCAAAGGAAGGTTTTCAATCAAACAGTATAAACCTATGAAGCTCATCAGAAGAGGATATAAACTCTGGTGCAGGTCAGACATGTCTGGGTACCGTATATTTATATATTTGAAGTATACCAAGGAAAATAGACGAATCCAACTAAAATCTCCAGAATTAATAATGGTGGTTTAGGGGGTTCTGTAGTATTGAATCCGACACAATCCTTAGAAGGAAAAGGCCATGTCATTATGATGGATAACTATTTTTCCTCTCCTAAGCTTTTTCAGCAACTAAGGGAGGTTTGACGTTTATGCCTGTGGTACTGTGCGATGAAACCGTGAAGAACTTCCAAAACTCGCAGGAGATAAGCGTTTGAAAGAGGGGAAAGTGATTTTAGATTCTCAGACAAGGATCTCTTGTTTGTCAAGTGGATGGACAATCGTGCAGTACACTTTCTTTCAAATTATCATGGAAATTAAAAAAACTGTGTATCCAGACCCCAGAGAGATGGAACAAAGATAGAAGTGGAGGTACCGACAGTTGTACGAGATTCTAATGAACACATGAGTGGTGTAGATGACGCTGACATGTTTAGGTCTCTTTACACAATATGCAGAAAATCAAAAAAATTATTGGTATAGACTGTTTTATGCAATGGTTGAAATGACCTTTGTAAATTCCTATATTTCACACTGTGCCGTAAAAAGAACATTTCCATTGATTGATTTCAAACGCAGAACTACACTTGGTATCGTCACACTTGAAAAGCAAGTGTCAAAAAAAAAAAAAAAAAAAAAAACGCGGAAGGCCAAAAAATCCTCTTTCAATTCCAAAAAGAAGAAGGACAGCATTTTCAGTACCAAACGACATTCATTTTCAGAATACAGGATCTCACTGGCCAACATTTGTCAATTTGAGAGGCAGATGTGATTTTTTTTCATCTAAAAAATTGAATCTAGACCCCATTCAAAATTTTTAGAATGTAATATATTTTTGTGTGTAAATGAAAAAAAGAACTGTTTTATAACTATCACCACAAGCAATAATACTACCTGTGAGCTGTTTTGGGACTTATCAGTCCCGTAGTGTACTACACCTGTATAATCCTGCCAGGACTTACAAGTCCCGTGAACTATTTATGTATTTTAATAACTTTGTATTATTTTTTTAAATAAACCAATTTACCAATTTTTGCAAGAATAGTTCATTAAGTATTGAAATAAAAATTTTAAGCACTGGTTTTATACCTCTTAAAATTTCAGTAATATCTACATTGAAGTTTTAAAACTGGAAAGTGAAAAAAAAAATAATAATAAAAGAAAGTCCGTGGTGGATTTGGCTACGCCCCTGCTATACACCAGCTGTTAAGTAGTGTGGCACAGATTTGATTTTACATCAATTGTGTGCACATATTGCTAGAAATGATTGTAATTTCGTTCTTGTGGTAAATAAAAAGTATTCTAAAATGCTGAATGCGCTATATTTCTGTTCCCCGAGAATATTTTTTGTTTATTGGTTTGTTACGACTTAACTTTTGGCTTTTTAGACCATCATCAGATTCCTTTTAACTGAACAGATAGACCATACACGAGTGAATGTACATGGGCAGAGTAAATATATAGATGTAGATCGTTTACCAGTTGTAGGAAAATTCTATGACTATGTATAGATACCAGAAAACAAGCATAATATGAAACACACATGGAATCTAAAAACATACATCGTAGAATACTTTGAATTTAAATATTAAAGTTGGGTAGGTTAGTAAATGATTGTCCAGGTGAGTGACGATACAAGCATACTTTAATTCCAGAGAAGCGTGTGAATAAATTAATCCTATTCAGTTTGTTTGCACAAATTAAAGGACTAGGAAAACATGATGCAAATTTTGTTGTGGTTGTATAGGTGAGTAGTGGAATATCCTGCTGTATTGTATGGATGAAGTGGAGAATGTGTTGAAGGGTCCGAAAAGGAGGCGTAAGTGGGGATTGAAGGTAGAACTGAGTCTATGTAATTTGCTTATGGAACAGTTATGACAGAATTATTAACTTCACTTATGTATCGAGATTAATTGTATGAGGCACGCTTTGTAGGTATAAATAAAAATAACTTGTGGTATAATAAGTGTTCTAGCTTTTGCTTTTAGCAACACTATCACTGGAATTTACCATCAGTCATGGTTAATTTGAACAGATTTATTCAATGTCAATTAACTATGTTCTGACCGAACTTAGATTGAACTTAACACTCTCTGTGGGAATATAAAATTAAAGTAGATCATGCTTTTTATCTTGTTTGCCCTTTGTTGTGGGAGTGAACACTTTTGTTCATCTCAACATACGTAGAACCTACAAAAATCGAAATCAAAATTTTCTGAGTTTTTTGTCCGATAGCCACCATTTTATATAAGTGAACATAGAGATTTGTAATAACTATTTAGCGATCAGACCAGGCATTTAAGACAAAATAGACATAACGTTGCACTAAATCGTTTCGTCCGCTGGTTAAGCAGAGATACCCTTTAATAATAATAATAATAATAATAATAATAATAATAATAATACCATATAGTATTAAGTTATCTGACGATGACCTAAAAAGTCGAAAGCCATTCCATAGCATACATAAAAAAAAGTGCCACTATCAGAAATGCAACATATTCAAGTTTTTACTAAGTCTATGTTCTTCCAAGTATCGATGGAATATTCCGTAGATATTTAAAGTATATTGTCTGAGTTATGAATATGTAAGAAATATTTAAACATTCATCGTCAACAGACAAAATGCCTATTCAAAATTAATTGATCCATATGAGTGTCGGAAACGGACCAACGATCATGTGGGAACTTCTGAGTAAAGGATACGTTTGTGAAAGACGCAAGGTGGGTGCGAAAACAAATCCCCCATTTGCTCCTGAAATGTACGTATCTGTCTGCAACTCCTGTGGTAAATGTCCGGGTGTTGTAACCAGCGAACATTACCGCATTTTTTACTATAATGTCGAGGCATGTTGCGGTTGGCTTTTGTTCCATCTATGGATATATGCTCTTACTGGAAGTACCCTCTATACCCCCTACTATACACTTCACACTGACGTGCAGCGTATAACTGTAGATGTGGCGTAGCGGTTTGGAATGAGTTATCATAAAAGCGAAAGATTGTATAAGTGAAATCACGATTCACGAGGGGCCATTTGTTCATACGCGAGCTTCTATGAAAAAGCAATCTATCCTCTAAACGACAAAGCAACGATTCTAGGAGCGGTATCACAAAACTACTCAGCTGTTTTGAAAGCCCGGGTAATGTTAAATGAACACAGAAATCTTTACCGAGAAGCCGGCGAATGTATACACACTTTTATTTCCCTAAACGGATACAAAGTGCTGAAACCGTCTGTTTTTCTGACGCTCGTACATACACACGAAAGTTTATGTCGCTGCTGTAACAGGTTTTATGACCGGATTATTATAGAACTCACTAAGTGTCATTAATGTAAACTGACGAAGATAAAATCTACTGCACCCGCTTTTAAAGGGACTCCCAAGAACTCAGTGTCAACAAGCTCCATGTTTCAAAAAAATGTTCAAATGTTTGTATAGTCTATGGGACTTAACTACGGTGTCATCAGTCCCTAAACTTACAAACTACTTACGAACTAGGACGGCACAAATATCCATGCCCGAGGGGGGATTCGAACCCCCGACCGTAGTGGCCGTGCAGACCATGACTGGAGCGCCTTAGTCCCCTCGGCCACCGCGGCCGGCTCCATGTTTCAAGCAAGTAGGAAAGTATTCAGTAATATGGAGCTTTATCGAGATTGCGTATGTGTCCAAGGTCGTGGAAGAAACCAGTCGCTATCTATTTGACATTACACCTTGGTATTGCCACGAATTTGTTAATAAAATTAATGACTTTCCTGCTTACGTTTGTTTCTTGGCATAGAATACTCAGATCCTTCGACATTGACTTTTCATTTTCAAGACCAGGTCCTTGTTGAATATGGAGTGTGGCATCATTCAATGTTAAAATATGTAAAACACTTAAAATATCTAATGGGGATCATCAGTATAGCTACATATTGAAAGACACTATTATCAGTGATGCTGTGAGTACGTTTTGTCGTCTTGTTTATTTTCGTTGGGTATCGGTGCCTCTGTTGGCACATACGTGAAGGCTACATCAACGTTCTCTGCAGAATTCGTAATTGATATCTTGCCGTCCTGCCTTCATTCAATAATTAAAGATACAAATTGATGAAGAAGTGGAACAATTTGTAGGAGGTGTTTTTAATATTCGTGGTTTTCGGTTGACATCACTGGATGAACTTGCAACAGTACAAGGATAAACTCAGTCTTTCATTTAACAGAGTAGGTGAACAACGTTATATGATTCCTCCCCCCCCCCCCTCTCTCGCTGAAGCAAGCTGAACAACCGTCTAAAACCTTTTAACCAAATAATTTTTTTCTTTACTTTCGAGAAATACCTAATACCGTGGAAATTCCAGAATGAAACTTTCACTTTGCAGCGGAGTGTGCGCTGATGTGAAACTTCCCGGCAGATTAAAATTGTGTGCCGAAACCGGGCTTCGAACCTGGGAACTTTGCCTTTCGCGGGCCAAGCGCCCTACGGACTGAGCTATCCCAGCACGCTTCACGAACCGTCCTCACAACTTTACTACTGCCAGTACCTCGCATCCTACTTTCCAAATTTTAATCTGCCAGGAAGTTTCATATCAGCGCAAACTCCGCTGCAGAACGAAAGTTTCATTCTGGAAACATCCCTTAAGCTGTGCCTAAGCCATGTCTCCACCATATCCTTTCTTCCAGGAGTGCTAGTTCTGTAAGGTTCACAGGAGAACTTCTGTGAAGTTTGGAAAGTAGGAGGCGAGGTACCGGCAGAAGTACATTTGCGAGGACAGACCGTGAGTCGTGTCGGGATAGCTCAGTGGTAAAGCGCTTGCCCGCGAAAGGCAAAGGTCCCAGGTTCGAATCCCGCTTCCCGCACACAATTTTAATCTGCCAGGACGTTTCACCATGGAAATTATTCCCTTATGTCTTAACACATCTCCTATCGTATCTTTTTATTATCTATGTTTTTCATAAGTTCCTTTCATCGGAGGAGAACGTACGCCTTCGTTATTTTATTTTCGACGTTCTTCTGCAGTACCCGCCTCAAACGGTCTCTTCTGTTTGGTTTTTCCCATGGTCCATTATTCACCATCATAAAATGCTGCTCTCAAAACGTGCATTTTCAGAAATTTCTCCTTCAAATTAAGGTCTTTCTTTGATACCAGAAAACTTATTCTTGTCCACGAGTACCCTCTTTCCTTTTTATGTTCTCGTTGCTACGTTCGTCGCATGTCATTTTGATTCCAACGAAGCTGAATTTCTTTACTTCGTTACGATCAATAATTCTGTTGTTAATTGTGTCGCTCTTTCTAAATCTGCTACTCATATTTCAGGTCTTAATTGAAATCTTACCTCATAGCTTACTGCTTTTATTCTGTTGAAGAACTCCTGGATAAATTAAAAAATTGAGCTAATTCCTTTGTTTTGTTACTGATTCTTTTTACTTAAACTTAAGACTGGAGGACCTGTGCAAATACTCGCACCGTTAGTGGAATGAAAAAAAGTTGGGAAAAATGGAAGTAACGTTGAATGTTCACGTGAAGCTTTCAACAGAATCAATCAGTGCTAGTGTTTAAAAGCGCAAATAATAGAGCTTGATCTGCTGAGTGTTGTTAGGTCAAAAAGAACTGGGTACCTGAATTAGAACAGAAGATATCGTAAAACAAACCGATTAAAATATTCAATGGAAGGACAGACGGACACTGCGTTTGAATAAAAATTAAGGAAGGAGAGACTTAAGTTAATTCTGATATTTGATGACAGATCTGCGAATGAATACCTTTCGTTTAAAGGAAAAATGAAGGAAATCAGTCGGATAGAACGGTCTGGCCGACTGATTTTAGTACACAGCAAAGACATTCAAGTACGAAATATACAGAAGGAAACCGCGTTTGTGTGTAGAAAAAGGAAGGCGAGAGTTACGTAAATTGTGATACTTGATGACAAATCTTGTTATTGTTGATTTCTTTTCCCAGAAATAAAGTAAAATTTGTTTAGTCAGCCTATTCTCATTCATTCTGAAGAGATACCCAAAGAAGATTAATCTTCACTTTGCCATTACTTCTGATATTTTCTCTATATTTTCATAAATTTCCTTGTTGCTTCTCGTTTTCCAACCATCTGCAGCTTGTATTGCACCCATTATTTTTCTAATAAACTGTCTTTCAAGAATCTCTGTTCTGTTCAATTTATAGTGCACAGTTAGGCATTCGCTTACATACATTCTGGTCTTTCTACAGTGGTATAGTGTTTTAGTTTAATTTCTCTTGATATGCATTTCTTATTGTCGATATTTTTTGTCAAGCCATATGCTCTTTCCATTTTACGTACTCATACATCTATTGTGAACTTTTCTAGCCCGTTTTGCTGTATAAGGTCTCCAAGATATTTAAACAGACTAACTCGGTGTATTTCACATAGTTATTTTTCTATGTATTTAGACTTCAAAAAGGCGTTCGACGCGATGCCACACTGCAGACTGCTAACGAAGATACGAGCTTTTGGCATAGGTTCACAGATTTGTGACTGGCTGGACGACTTCCTACGTAATAGAACAGAGTACGTTGTTCTTGGCGGCGAGTGTTCATCAGAGACGAGTGTATCGTCAGGCGTGCCCCAGGGGAGTGTGATAGGACCGCTATTATTTTCTATCAATATAAATGATCTGATGGACAGAGTAAGTTGTAATTTGCGGCTGTTTGCTGATGATGCTGTGGTATATGCGAGGGTGTCGTATTTAACTGACTGTAATAGCATACAGGATGACTTAGACAAAATTTCTAGTTGGTGCGAAGAATGGCAACTAGCTCTCAATGTAGAAAAATGTAAGGTGCTGCGCATGAGTAGGAGAAACAATCCCATAATATTCGAATACAGCATTAGTAGTGAGCTTCTTGATGCTGTCACATCATTCTAATATCTAGGCACAACATTGCAAAGCGATATGAAATGGAAAGAACATGTAAGGACAGTTGTGAGTAAGGCAGACAGCCGACTTGGGTTTATTGGGAGAATTTTTGGAAGATTGAGTATTGCTCAAGTATTGGGACTCCCAGCAGATCAGTTTAAAGGAAGACATAGAAGCAGTTCAGAGGCGAGCAGCTAGGTTTGTTACCGGTAGGTTAGACCGATGTGCGAGTGTCACGGAAATGCTCCGGCAACTCAATTGTGAAGGAAGGAGGAAGGAGGGTTAGGGTTTAACGGTCTACTAACAGCCTATCAGAATCATAAACTACCGTATAAAGTAAACGACGATGATATCAAAGTGGTACCATGGGACGAAATAGTTCGAATTAGTATGTGTAGTAAAGTAGTAAGTGTAGTAAGGTATATATAAAATTAAAAATATAGTAATAAAGACAGTTCTCACCGCAAAGACGTGACAACGAGCTGCAAGAGGCACATAAAAAAGACACACACATACAACACGTCAGCTATCGGCCATGGCCTTTTTCAGAAAATAGAATGTTCACTCAATCACACTAGCACACAACACAGTCACACAACCATCAGCTCCGTCTGCCGCACTCCGAATTACGCTCTGCGGTGTGGAATTAGGGGAGGGGAAAGGGGATAGGAAGGCTGCGTCACGGTGGTGGGGATGGATACAGCACAGCCTTACAGAGCATGTGTGTATTTAATGGGATGATATAGCTTCGGAGTGGGGTGGGATAGAGGTAGGAATTGTTGGGTGTAGAAAAAAGGAAAGTTATCGTAGGCTGAGGTCTGGATAATTTCGGGTCCGGAGAATGTAGTGCAGGGATGACTCCCATCTGTGCAGTTCAGAAAAGCTGTTGGTGGACGGAAGTATCCAAATGGCCCAGGTTGTGAAGCAGGCATTGAAATCAAGCATGTGGTCCGCTGCATGCTGTGGCACAGGATGGTCGACCTGGTTTTTGGCCACAGTTTGGCAGTGGCCACTTATCCTAATGGACAGCTGGATAGTGGTCAAGCCAATATAGAAAGCTGCGCAGTGATTGCAGCACAGCTGGTAAATTAGATGGCTGCTTTTACAGGTGGCTTGACAGGGTAGGATAAGTATGTGACAGGACCGGAATAGGAAGTGGTGGGTGGGTGGATTGGGCAGGTCTTGCAACGCGGTCTACCACAGGGAAATTATTCCTGTGCCAGTGGGCTGGGTTTTGGAGTGGCATAGGGATGGACTGGGATGTTATGGAGATTAGGAGGGCAACGGAACACCTCTTTAGCGGGGGTGGGAAGGATCTTGGGCAAAAATGCAATACAAGGCCGTACTATATCCATTCCCACCACCGTGACGCAATCTTCTGTCACCCATCCCCTCCCCTATTTCCACATCGCAGAGCGTGATTCGGAGTGCGGCAGCTGAAGATGACGGTTCTGTGACAGTGTTGTGTGCCTTTGTGATTGCATGAATGTTCTGTTTTCTGAAGATGTTCATGGTCGATAGCAGAAGTCTTGTATGTGTGTGTGTGGTGAGTTGTTAACTGTCCTTATATATCTTCTAATACAAGTCGTAAAGTGAGTATTGCCTCCCGTGTTCCTACGTTCCTCCTTAATCCAAACTGATCTTCCCCGAGGACTGCTTCTACCAGATTTTCCATTCTCCTGTAGATAATTCGTGTTAAAATTTTGCAACCATGACTTATCTAACTGATGGTTCTTTAATTTTCACACCTGTCTGCGCCTTATTTCTTTGGAATGGGGATTATTATATTTTTCTTTAAGTCTGAGGGTATTTCGCCTGTCTCGTACATCTTACACACCAGGTGAAACAGTTTTGTCATGACTGACTCTCCCAGAGACTTTAGTAGCTCTGAGGGAATGTCATCTACTCCCGGGGCCTTGTTCTGACCTGGATCATTCAGGGCTCTGTCAAATTCATCTCTCAGTATAGCATCTCCTATTTCATCTTGATATACTTCCTCTTCCCTTTCTAAAACATAGTCTCTAAGTTCATTTCATTTGTAGAGCTCCTCTATGCACTCTTTCCACCTTTCAGCTTTCCCTTCTTTGCTGAGAACTGGTTTTCCAACTGAGTTCTTGATATTCGTACAGCTGTTTTTCTTGTCCCCAAATGTCTCCCTTTTATTTTCCTGTAGGTATTTTTTCCCTATTTATATATTTTTCTACAGATTTGCATTTGGCTCCTAGTCACACCTGCTTAGCCATTTTGTACTTCCTGTCAATCTCATTTCTTAGTCGTTTGTACTACATTTGGCCTGTTTTATTTACTGCATTTTTATATTTTCTCCTTTCATCAACTAAATTTAGTATTTCCTGTGATATCCAAGGATTCTTTGTACGTCTTGCCTTTTTACCTATTTTGTCCTCTGCTGCCTTCAGTATTTCATCTCTCAATGCTACCATTCCTTTTCTACGGTTTTATTTTCCCCCCTTTCTCTCAACTGTTGCCTAAAGTTCCCTCTGGAATTCTTAAGCGCTTCAGGTTCCCTCAATTAATCCAAGTCCCATCTCCATATTTTCCTACCTTTCTGCAGTTTTTTTTCAGTTTCAACCTACAGTTCATGACCAATAAGTTATGGTCAGAGTCTATATCTGCCACTGGGTATGTCTTACAGTTTAAAACCTGGTTCCGGAATCTATGTTTTACCATTATAAAATCTATCTGATACCTTCCGATGTATCCTGGTCTCTTCAACGTACACAACCTTCTTTCGTGATTCTTAAACCAGGTGTTTGTTATGATTAAATCATGTACCGTGCAAAATTCTACTAGGCGACTTCCTCTTTCATTCCTTCTGCCCAGTCCATATTCACCTACTATTTTTCCTTCTCTTCCCTTTCCTACTACTGAATTCCAGACTCCCATCACAATTAAGTTTTCCTCTCCCTTAATTGTCTGAATAATTTCCTTTAACTCCTCATACACTTCTTCAATCTCATCATCGGCAGAGCTGGTCTGCATATAAACCTGTACAACGGTTGTCGGTGTTGGCTTCGTATCTATCTTGACAATGATAATGCAATCACTGTGCTGCTCGTAGTAGTTTATCCTTATTCGTTATCAGTCCTAATCCTGTGATACCCCCAACTGATTTTGTATTTATAATCCTATACTCACCTGACCAGAAATCCTGTGCCTCTTTCCACCGAACTTCACTAATCCCCACTATATCTAACTTCAACCTATCCATTTCGCTTTTTAAATTTTGTAATGTTCCTACCCTATTAAGGGTATTGTCTTTCCTGATGACAACATCCTCCTGAGTAGTTCCCGCCCGGAGATCCGAATGGGGGACTATTTTACCTCCGGAATATTTTACCCGAGAGGATGCCATCATTTTTTCATACAGAGTAATGTATACATTGTACAAGTCAAATTAAATGTGGTGCACCACGGTTACGTTATGAAATATAAGGTCTACATTAAACGTATGTACACATTCGTTGCTAACATACAATGTATTTCTCTGGAGGACTACATCACAAGTTTTTTTTCATGTTATTTTCGACAACAGGTAAGGTATATTGAATGAACAGTAACTCAAGAGCTACATCAAACCGTACATACACTTTAATTGTTAACGTATGACATATTTTTCTAAAAGACTAAGCTACAAATTTGCAACAAAACAGTCGGGATGACTGACCACAAAGACTAATGCGCTGAGAAACATATACAATGAGAAATCTAATTTAATCTGGTGTCCCATGTTTGCATCATGAAATACGAGGTCTACGTCATACCATACGTACACACTCTTTGCTAACATACGACGTATTTTTCTGGAGGACTACATCGTAACACTGTTTTCCATGTAATTTTCTATTGACCTATGGTGATACATACATATTTCATGTTGCACATGTCTACAACATGTCACGTGTGACATTCATATTCTCCTGTTATATAGACATCATGTTACGCAATTAAAGCCTTCATGTTAGTCCCGTTTCAACATAGACATCATGCCACACAATTATATCTGTCGTATGTATCGTGTTAGCCACACAGTGATCATAGAATTTATAAGCAATTTTATTAATTGTTGTTTGACGTCAGTAGTCTCCGTTTTTAATTGTTTTGTTTGTATTCCCATAATCCGCATTTGGTATAACAAGTGTCAGGTTATGTTAGTGACGCTTCCTTATTATGATATGAGTTTACTGCTCTCTTGTTTTACCGCTTCTTGCATTACAGGTGTTGTGGCAATGAAAATGCAGCACAAGTTCACAAACTGGGTTGGTATTATCATTTTATCGTTCCTAGGGTGTGTAAGCGTCAGTTACAATAACACTATACCACAAAATTTGCATTATTCTTGGATCTTTGCGTCAGTTATTGCGGAAACGAAATACATGAAATGTCTTCAAGCTACATAGGTAATCAATGAATGAATACTTGCTGGTGTCTGGCATTTATATCATACTTACGTTAAATATCTCACGTTGGTAAGGTTAGCCAAGAACACTACCAAACGCTTAAAATTTCTTATGCTTAACATTAGACTTCGAGCTACACTGTATGACATACAGTACATAAATAGTGTTGTTCACTGAGCATGTTGAATAATACAGACTATTGTTCTTTCTTTGTACCGATGATCTAAATGGCATAGATAATTGCATCAATCATAATTATAAATGATTTTAAGTACGTAGACATGGAGCGACACTGTTCCTTTAGGTGTACTTTGGTGTCAAGTGTATATAATGAATGAAATATCAAAATATACTGAGAAAAATATATAAATACGTACTTAATGATATTTCGTACTTTACATTTGAGCATTAGTTAATTCGATGAAGACATCGAGACAGGCATTGGGCAAGTTGTGATACTTCGCACACATTCTCATGCACAAGAAAATCACCCTCAACAGTCTCTTGGTTGATGTAAATGATGTGTAAACTGAGATATCTTATTTTCACATTAACAGACACGAGAGAAGCCTCCCCGCGGAACGTATTAATACGTTTTGGCGTCTCCCGGGCAACGGCTACGGTCGGCAAATTCTTTCAAACCAGAACCATCAACACAGTCATTAAAATGCCTCATAAAGAACCCAAAAGGCTCTTTTCAGAACCAATGTTGACTATCATCTCTGTGAGCATAGAAGGTCTCTCATCTTCTAAATAAAACCTACTACATGAGATGTGCCAGTCAAATAAATACGACGTACTTTGCCTGCAAGAAACGCACAGGGACAGCAATCACCGACGTACTAACATTTCTGGGATGAAATTAGTCGCTGAGAGACCACATGCACAATATGGGAGAGGCGTTTCACTAAATCAGATCTCCAAGTAAAATCCACATGCCACACTGAAGAGAATAACATTGAGACCATCACGGTCGAATTCGAGGATTACACAGTGACATCCGTGTACAAACCTCCAAGGGAGATTTTCGCCTTGACGCCACCAGCAAACTTCGGTAAAGAAAGAAATATCTTTCATTATCGGTGATTTTGTCACATTCATGTTTGGGATTACGCAAGTGAAGACAAAAGTGGTGAAGCTGTTTTAGCATGGGCAGAATCTAGTCAGTTGCCACTTATTCAAAACAACAAACTACCCCCATCATTCTAGCAGAAGGTGGCACCGTGGGTACAACCCCGACCTCCTTTTCGTGAGCGATACAGAGCTGCAAATCAGTCTGTCCTATTCCCAATACGCAGCACAGACCAATAATGTGCCAATTGTTTCCAGCCATCCGACCACAAAATGTACCATTCAGAAGGAGATACAATTTTAAAAAGGTAACAGGGACAGATTCAGCGGGCTGCTGGATGAAAAACTCCAGACGATCAATCCAACCCCAGAAGAGTATGATCTGTTCGTGCACACCATAAGAACTTGCTCCAAAGCATCCATTCCCAGAGGATATAGATCCAATTACGTGAAAGGACTTGACTCTGAGGCAGCTACGAAATTAGACAGGTACTATACTCTTTTCGAAAGGGACCCCTTTGGAGAAGAAATTCTAGCACAGGCAAATCTTGTTACCGCCTCACTATCGGAAGCAAAGAAGGAAGAATGGGTCAAACAAATGGAAGAATTCGATATGGGCAGAAGTAGCAACAAGGCGTGGAGACTACATAAGCGCTTAGCTACTGATCCAACTAAATCCTCAATTCATGCAGATGTCAAATCAAACCAGATTGCACATCAGCTGCTCGAGAATGGGAAACCAGACAGACCAAACAGAAATTACAAAATAGCAGATTAGAGCGTGACATCTCACAAGAGACAAGTGAAATCTCTAAGCCATTCAGTATGATAGAACTCGATAAGGCAATCAGTAAGTCTAGAAATGGCAAGGCAGCCGGCCTCGATGACATATGTGTGGAACAAATAAAAAACTTCGGACCTGCTGCTAAAAGTGGTTCCTCGCCTTGTTGAACAACTGTATGTCATCCTGCAAAATTCCGAAAATCTGGAGGACAACACGGGTCATAGCCATCCTGAAAATTGGGAAAGAACCAGGTGATCCTAAGAGCTATCGGCCAATCTCATTGCTATGACACCTATACAAGACTCTTGAAAGAATGATACTGAACGGACTCACGGAAGTACTTGAGCCCCTTCTGATCCCAGAACAAGCCGGCTTCAGAACAAGCAAATCCTACACAGCACAAATACCAAAATTAGTGCAACATATCGAAGATGTTCGTAGAGCTTATGGGACTTAACTTCGGGGTCATCAGTCCCTAAGCTTACAAGCTACTTATGAACTAGCCAATACTAAGGACGGCATCAATATTCATGCCCGAGGGGGGATTCGAACCCCCGACCGCAGTGGCCGCGCAGAACGTGACTGGCGCGCCGCAGACCGCTCGGTCACCACGGCCGGCTGTGATGTCTTTAGTATAAATTAGTTTATAAGTAGGGACTGATGACCCTGCAGTTAAGTCCCATAAGCTTAACAAACATTGGAAAATTTGATTTGAAATTTCCCGAAGCAATCTGCTTTGCCGTATGTAAGCACCATGTCCGTTATTTCCGCAGCTGTGAATGGACACATGTCGCACCGCTGTCAACAACTTTACTGCATTGACTGACAACACAAGGTTTGCAGCGGGACGGGAACAAGGGCTGTGTGGAGGAATACTGTAGCGCGGGCGCATGTCGTCCATCCGCAATGCACAAGTGTCTGAAGGGTTGCATACCTTCAGGCACCGAAACGAATCGGATCCCAACAGTTCGTTCTCAGACTTTAATGTTCTCCGGCGCCCAAGCTGGTCGTTTCTGGATATGGGTTCCTTCTTGAAAACCGATCACTTTGCTGTCCCTCACAACATACTAAGCATTGTCGGTGTTTTCTTGAGGCAGCCAGTATAAAGTAGTGTGTCCGTGTGTTTGTGTATACGTCTTGTATACAAATCTACAATTTTGTTCCAATGTTTTTGAAATTTTGCACACATGACCTTCGAACCAGAGGACGGCCGCCGTAAGAGTAAGGATTACATACAACACTTAGTTTAGGAGATATGACGTCATAAACAATGAGATACCCGAAAAACTACTCCATCACGCTAAGATGACCACTGGACCGATTTGAACCAAAACTGGTATATATATATATATATTCCTTAAAATTACTAAATATTTCCGTGGTCTTGTGGATTTATTATGGAAACCCAAAGTTTCGTCCCCGACTGCAGAGGACATTTTCAAGGGGGATCGTGGCACTTTTGAATGTCAGATGCACACCTTGGCTCCATACTGACTGAAACCAACTCCGTTTACGAGGGCTCTCGCGCAGAGGTGTGACGTCAGATGTTTTTGATATGCGCGCGCAATTCGTTGTTGCCGATTGCCGCCGTCCGTTAATATCATCCCATGGTGGAAAATTGTTACATTTCTTCTATAAAACCGGAATCCAGATTTCATTTAGTTTCACGCCCTCCTCCATCGTATTGAAATTATTGGGGCGTTTTACAATTTCTGTAGCCTCTCTGTACAGTCTTTCGTGATATCCTATTGTGGCTGCTAAAACCTGAGCCTTATCAAATTGGATAAGGTGGTCCCCTGGTTGAAACACATGTTCAGCAACATCTGATTTGTCAATCTCTCCTATTCTACAGTTCCCCTTGTGCTCATCTAGTCGTTTTTTGACTGTTCTTTTTGTGGTTACCACGTATACGTCTCCACAGCTACACGAAATCCTATAAATCAACAAGACCACGGCATAATAGCCCGGAAATTTTTAGTAATTTTGACCATTCCGGCCGTGAAAGTCTACATTTTTCATATATATTCCTTACCGAGCTAACGATCGATGTAGGGGTAAGAACCCCATGATTCAGAAGATATGACGTCGTAAACAAATGGAGTTGTTAGTTTAATCAAAACAGTTACCAATTATTGCTGCAGGACAAGACGAAAAAAAATAAATAAATAGAAAACATAAAAAACGAACATTCAAACAATTCGTACATCCTTTAAAGAGCGAGTGCTTATTGAGTTTCCTGAAAATATTCGTCAGATTACAAAAGACTGCTGCTAAATCAGGGGCTGCACACAACGCTAAGACGACAGCATTTTAGCGTTCATCACACCTATTGCGAGTTATGCAATCCATTGCATATTTTGTAAATTCGCGGACGAATTCAATTACTTGATCTTAATCGCGAAACCATGTTCAGTGGAACTGTGAAGTTCAACTCGATCAACGTGAATAATCACTAAAATCGAACATGGCTGCTAATTCTGTACACAAGACGATCGCGGATCAGTCCTCCTATCAATTGGAAACAAGTGAGAGCGGCCTCGTCACACTCACGAGTTTTGTTAATCGAGTTTCGCACTGCCGATTCTTCCACCAGAAAAACTAGTGGCATGTTACCAGCCTGACCCAGAGTTCGTTCCGGTCTGTAAGATCCGGTTTCACGCCTTCCAGGATGGCAGTCTTCTCTAGCGGCAACTCCACACAGAGGGTCGGGAACAGAGGACCTGAATTTAACTGTTTCTGCATCCTTTGAGACTGATCACCGTCTTGTTAACTTTCTTGTATTAATTATTCAATAATCTGGAAAATTATTGCAACTCCACGAGACGATGGTCTTCTGGTCAGGCAAACAGACAATGGTACTAGATTTTAAGTGAAAATTAGTTTTATAGGATTGATTGGCGATTAATTTTACCAACATCCAGAATAATAATCGAGGTGGTCCAGAGTCAGTCAGTCGGTCAGTTCATGAGAGTTTTCCTAAAATTACAAAAAAATAATATTATTTCATTACAGCCATAGATTTATTGGACTGAAATAAATAGAAATTCATTGTTTAGACAATCATGTGTTGGTATTTTCAATGTGTTCATTCCAACGGTTGTCGATGACCAAAATTTTTTGTCCTTGCATCAATGTATTTGTTTGTTTCAATCACGTATTAAACCATCTTCTATCTTCTTCGTCCATCTTCTCCTCCCATCCTTCCTTATACAAATGATAGTAGTTTCTGATTATTTTGTAATTGGGGCACTCACAGCAGAGAAAATACACTTACTTACATGAATTTATCAGTTGTTCTAAAATGATGATAAAATTTTAAATATTGATAGAACAACTTATTTGAAAATGACTTCAAAGGTTGATATCCCATATAACAAATAATAAATTCTGGAACAGCTTCAGCTGTTATTTTTAATTGTTATTATTAAGATCATTGCTTTAAAGCTCCACGACTTTAAGGACGCATCTTCAGGTGTTACTGCATTAAAACAACAAAAACCATATTTAAAAATACAGCGATAAAGTGATAAACATGACAGGAAATTTACCATCATTTTAGAACAATTGATAAATTCATGTAAGAAAACAGTACGTACTATTCACAGTGACATTTCATGCATTTTGTAGCCCAATATTACATTAGACCATATCCAATTTCCCCTCCGTTCACCAATTCTTTCAGCGATCTTCCTCACCCCTTACCATTGCATTTTTTGTTTCTTCCTGACTTTCTCTCTGTCCGTCTCCTATCTTTTAATCTCATCAAATGTATGTGATCTATTGGTCCAAACTACTGTGGTCATTAGTCCTTAGACTTACAAACTACTTAAACTAATTTACGCTAAGGGTAACAGACACACCCATCACAGAGGGAGGACTCGAACCTTCGGCGTGCCTGACATGGTGCCCAGAACCGCATCCCTTCCCCCCCGCAGCGTCATTTCTTCCTGCTGCGCGGGAGTAGAGGGAGGATCGAGTTCACCATCGGGTACGAGTGTCTGTGTTGTACTTAGCGTAAGTTACTTTAGGTAGTTGGTTTTTTGTAGCTGTTCATTTATATTTTTTCCCCTTTATTTCTTTTAAATCAAACAAAACAAAATAAAAAGTATTTAAATCGGTCAAGCCATTTCTGAGGTTTGGGGAGTGTAATGCACAACAGTTGATATATCTACAAGGTTTATCTAAATATGCGGGAAAGTTCAGGCGATTAATAGTGGACTGGACAACATATCCTGAAACTTATTGTTTATTTGCTTTCGTTGCCGTGTTGCAGGCATTTGTTGCGGTGTACATAACACAGAAAATTAAACTATACAGGATTCTCATTTGTGTAGGGCACACAGGCCACGTGTACTTTTCGTCCCTGTTTACGTCCGTGAGCATTCGTTTTGTCTTGAAAGCCACGCGTGTCCGTTGTGTGGAAAAGTACCCAGTTCCTCACAGATCATAAGCTACACTGCAGTGATACGTGTTGTTTCTGAATGTTCAAATGTTTGTAAATATACGGAACTTAACTACTCTAACCATCAATCCCTAGGCTTAGAAACTACTTAATCTAACTTTTGCTAAGAACAACAAATAGACCCATGCCCGAGGGAGGACTCGAACCTCCGACGGCGAGCAGCGGCGCGGTCCGCAGCTAGGCGCCTTGCCACTCCACCGCGGCAGTTGTTTCTGAGTGCACGTACAGTTCAAGGGCAGTGACACATGTTGAAAGTTGTTATTGAGTACACGCACAGGTCATGTATTATTACGATGGGGTACTCGAAGCAGAAAATTGCAGACATGCACCTTCTGTAAGGATGGGCTCATTTTAATGCAAATGAAGGTCGGAGTTTGTATGCGGAACACTTTCCTAACAGACGTTTAACGATCAACAAGACTTTTCAAGGAATACATGTGCGTCTGCGACTAACATGCTTGTTTAGCAGACATTTTGCTGATAATGGACGAGCTATGAGCACAAGAACACGTAAGAGGGACGGGTTCTCAACCATATTGAGGAAAATAGCAGGAGCAGCACTAGGAAAGTAGCGGAGAAGATGGATGTGGGTCATCTTACATTGTGGAGGATTCTACGAGAACAGCTCTTTTATCCGCATCACGTTGAAAGAGTCCAAGGTCTTATGGCAGCTGAATGTCCACCCAGATGAGAATTTTGTACCTGATTACGACAGATAAGTGGCCAAGAGCAACATTTCCTCTCTTCTGTTTACCGATGAAGCGAATTTTACCAGAAATTGAGTGCAGAACTTTGACCACACTCACGTCCGGCCACATAAAAACCCCAGAGAAGTCTTACAAACCGGACGGGAACAACAGTTGGAATAATAAGCGACGCATTAACTGGCCCTTTGTAATATTTCTGGCTTAAAGCCATCATATTAACATCGAAGTATTGCTTCAGTGCAGCCGGTTAGGACCAGTAGGCGACAGATGGTAAAAGCTGGTGAGAACCACGACAGATGGTACAATAGGTCGGGTTCTCGTGGAAGGAGCACTGGCAAATCTTCCCGAATTCTAGGGAAGTCCCCGAGCGTCAGGCACTGGACGCCGAAAGGCTGTAGCAGTGGTGGTCACGCGCCAAAACGCAATTCATATTTTTGTTAATATTTATTAAACTAATTATTTATTCAATGTCATACTCAGTTCAGAAAACCCCTCAAAGCTAAGCTATATCCTGAGTAGGTAAAACATATTAACAATTACTATTTCAATAAAGAAAATAATTAATTTAAGACGGACGATGCAAGGCAGCCATCTTAGTGCGCCAAATTGTGGAGCGGAGACAGCCTTGCATTGAGCCGCCACACTTCAGTTCAGTACATGCAGTCGGAGGAGTAACATGTGAGGTCAGAACACGCACTTGGAGAAGTAACATGCATAAGTATGCGGTCATAAGACTATGTTTAATCATCTTTGATCAAGGGAAATGACTTTATATTTACTTTCAGTTAAGACAATGTGTGTCAAGTGGATGTTATTATGCAGTTTGCTGGTTTTCTGCTTACTTAAAATAAATCAGCTGGCATTCCGAACTACCACAGTTTTAGTCCGTAATTAGATCAGTTCCTGTCACTAGATTGGCAATTTCAGCCTCATTCAAGAACTCTGACCTGCGTGCTATCATCTGCGTGGGGACATCTATAGAAGACGTCAGGTTGGTGATCTTTTAGAGTTTCTACTCTTCACTCAGTGCAGAGTTAGTACAACCCTTGCGTACACTGTCTTTGTGGTACAAACGCAAACTGTTGTGCGTCATCGCGTCATCCATGGCAACATGGAGGAGGAAAGGTTAGCACTAACCCCCTGAAGACTTTTTCCCGTTGTACCTTTCATTTTACCGGGAAGATTCACAGGAGCGTCATAGTGCGCCTTTTAATAAGTGATTAACATCGATTGTTGGAAAACGTTCTACTGGATTTAATTCAATGCATGTGGTTCTTGTATAAGGGAGCATAGACTGATTTTGTTCGTGTTGCTATAACAACTTTAAATCAGCGATTCCCAAAAAAATGGATAGGATGTCATGGAACGCCACCGTGGCCGGCTTCTTTCTCTCGACTTCATTCCATGAGACTTCTACTTATGGGTTCATTCGCTGGTTACTGTGTACGATACACCGATTCACAACGTGCAACTGATGCATTAACGCATACAGCAAGGCTGCTACCAGATAGGACTGAAGCCAAGAATATGGGAAAGAGTGAGACGAGCAATGAAGTGGCGCATCCACGCTTGCATTACAGCTCGTGGTAGCCACTTTGAGCAAAGATGTTGAAATGGTTGTAAAGCTATGGTACCAAACTGCAATGGTCATCGGATCATAGACTTACAAATTAAGTAAAATTAATTAAAGTAACTTATGCTAACGACTACAGACACAGCCGCGGTGGAGTGTTCCAAGGCACCTAACTGCGAAACGCGCCTCTGCTCACCGTCGGAGGTTCGAGTCCTCCCTCGGGCATGACTGTATTTCTTGTCCTTAGCATAAGTTAGTTTAAATAGTCTGTAAGCCTAGGGACTGATGACTAGAGTAGTTAAGTCCCATAGATTTACAAACATTTGAACATTTTTGAATACACACACACACGTGCCCGAGGGAGGTCTCGGACCTACCTCGGAGAAAGCCGCACGCTTCTCAGCAAGGCGCCTTAAACCGCACGGCCATTCCCGCGCGCCATACTTTGTGCACTGTCGAGAACTGTTTGTAGTAAATTGCACTGTATAAACACAAACGACAAACCAGCATAGTGAATGGTCTGTGTTGTGTACACCACAACAGAATGTTCAAATGATTGTAAATCTATGGGACTCAACTGCCTGGTTATCAGTCCCTAGCTTACAAACTACTAAAACTAAGGTAAACTAACCTAAGAGCAACACATACAGCTATGCCCGAGGGAGGACTCGAACCCCAGACGGCGAACGGCTGTGCGCACCACAGCACGGCGCTTCCGTGCGCACGGCTAGTTCGCCGCAGCGCACACCACAACAAATGCCCGTAAGACGGTAGAGAAAGCAAATAAACCTTACGTGTGTAGCGCCTGTCTCTTCCGATGGTTGGTTGTAGGAAGACAGAAATGAAAAGCCGGCCGCGGTGGCCGAGCGGACTGCGGCGCGCCAGTCACGTTCTGCACGGCCACTACGTTCGGGGGTTCGAATCCCCCCTTCGGGCATGGATGTTTATGCCGTCCTTAGGTAGTTCGTAAGTAGTTTGTAAGTTTAGGGGCTGATGACCCCGCAGTTAAGCCCCATAAGCTATACAAACATTTGAACATTTTTGTTTTGTTTTTGTACTCAATCAATCTGCCTGACTTCCGCTTCCCTATTAACAGGTGACTTACCTGCCCCTGCCTTACACTGATACTGGTGAAAGTCGTTTTACAATATCTGTTGTTGTCCCAGAGACATTTGCTGTTGCTGTGACCGTTACCAGCTTTGGACCTCCTGTCTTATAGCTTGGGTTTCTATCATTTAATAAATGAATAAAAATGGCATAAACAGGGGAAGGCTACGGACAAGAAGTCGGACAGTTCAGTGAAATAATCAATATATTCTGAAAATATCACACAGAATTACGAGGTAGCCTGTTACCAAGCAGTTAGTTATTCTTGTTGCTGCTCAAGACATACAAAAAGAGAGAAAACATGGAAAAGAAAAACGTTTCAATAATTCGACTAGCCATTAACGAGAGAGAAAGAGAGCGTATTGACAGTGTTTCATGAAAATATCTGTTAGTCATGAGTTCAGTAGACTGAGCCCGAAACAAGGGTGGCAGAAAAACTAAAGCAAAAGCATTTTAGAAAGCATCGTGCCTATAGTCCGATATGCAAATCGTTCCATATTTGGTAAACTCGCGACCGAATGCGATTAATTTACTTTAATCGCGATTACCTGCTCGGTGGGAATGTGTAGATCGTGTCGGTCAACGTGAAATATCACCAAGACTGAACATGGACGCTACTTCTGCACAAGAGGTGATCGCGGACATGTCCTCCTAAGAACTGCAAGCATCCGAAACAACTGCTATCAAGTGAGGAACTGCATGAGGCCACGTCGCTCACACCAGTTTTGATAACGCGAGTTTTTTTCGCACCGCTGATTCTTTCGCCGGCAAAACTAGTGACTTGCTACCAACCTGACCCAGAGTACTGTTAGAGTTCGTTCCGGCCCACAAGATCCGATTTCACGCTTTCTAGGGTGGCGGCCTCTACAGAGAGGGCGGGAACAGAAGTGTCCTTCCGTGAAGAACACGTTGACTCTCCTGGTTCGAAAATGGCCACGGCAGCCTTTGTGGCTAATCGCCATCTTGCCTATTCAATTTATTAATTATTACAGGACACGGAAAATTATTTCGCTCCCACGAGACGATCGTCCTCTGCTTAGGCAAGCAGACGCTGATTCTAGATTGTCGGGAAAAATTAGTTTCCAGTGATTTAGTTGGCAATTAATTTTACCAAATTCCTGAATATTAATCGGACCGAATATATCAAACGAATCGTCATTTTTCATAAGACTGGAATCCGTCTGTCGTCTTCCATATATTTTTTGTATATTTGTGTAGAGTTATAATTTAATGTCGCTAGATCATCATTTTGTTAAAACTTGAACTCCACTCTTTTCAAGGCTTGAGGACCAGCATTTTTATTTCATGTGCTAAAATATTAGTTAATATTGCTAGGTTTTTCTTTTTTTTGTTATGTTAATAATTTATTATTATATTAATTAATGTGGCATAAGTACGGCTTCTCCGCTACGCCACTGTCCCTATGAGAATATGCAGTTGTTTTAATTTTAAGGGGTGTGAGAATCTATGGCTGTCTGAATGTGGGTAGGAGTAGCCCACTTTGCATCGTTCTCTCTGGCTCAGAGTCGATAGCTGCTCATGCTACCACAGAGGTTTCCACACCCTTTGTTTGCAAGCTAGTCAATGAGCCTCCCCTCAGCATGAGTCTACTTTCTCTCCGCCCCCACCACCGCTGTTTCTTGGGATTTCCAACTTCCGGTAGCAGTTTCCCGCCTCATGATCTCTGGTTTTTCATTCTATACTGAGCATCTGGCGAGGTAAGGTTGGTTCTGCTCTTGTTTCCGGAGATGGTAGCGATTGATTGGCTAGCACATTTAACTTAGATTCGTGAATTTAGAATTATTTTTTATTTTTTTTTTATTTTTTTTCGGATATCTGTTCTCGTTTTTCGATTCAGTGATTTCCAATACATAAAAGCGGTGTGTGTGATTCTGGTTGGAGTTTGATAAAGGCCTGGTATGTTAAAACCTTTTGTGATCATGAGGCGGTGTACGAGCGCTGTGTAAATACTTTCTAGCTTTGTGGGGCCCGATTTCTAATAGGTGATATGTTCATTTTTGTACAGTGCATGTAAAAATCTTCTCATCCTTTACTTCTGTGAGTGATTATTGTTCCACATGGTTGGTTCACAGAACAAAGCCATCGGCTTCCACTCTTGTGTGTTCCATGCCCATCAGGCAAGTAACTATGCGGGTATCATTCTGATTTCCACTAATATTTCGCGGTCTTCGCTCTCTGCATATTTTACTTTTGCTGTTTCTTCTCTAACTCGTAGTACGCATTCTGTCTTTGTCAGTAGTTCTCTCTGAACCTAGTACAACCTCCTTCAATAGCTTCCTTATGTAATTCTAAACATTTCTTTGGGTTAAATGCTACAATTCTTAATTTTCTTTTTCCGACTTTGTAATTATTTCACTTTTACGAGTTTTTGAGACTGGACTTCATCCGTCTCTGTAATCGCTCCCTATCGCATGTAGCTGCATTTCTTTCGCTTCTTTACGTAATTCTAAGCATTTCTATGGGTTGCTTGCTGTAATTAATTTTCTTTCTTTTTCGGAATCTGAATTTATTCAACTTTATCGGGTTTCGGAATCACGTGGGTCCGAGTTCCACTTCCTGGTTTTGCAGCTAGTCGCATGATATGACGCTACTTCTCATATAAAACCAGTATCTAAATCGATTTCTGACAGACTGTACTTAACAGACTGTATAATGAATCCGATTTTCAACCACTTCACCTTCAGTGAAGTGCGTTCGTGTAACGTAGCCATGTGTCGAAGTTAGCGTGTTTGCTCTCGGTCCAATTCGGATGTAATTCAACTTGGGTATACACATGCACCATCTCAAAACAGGCACTACAGACCAGAGCCAGCTTCAAAGCTTTTTGTATATTGTGTCTTGTGCTACCGCAGACTTGCTGAATTTCGCCTACGATAGCGGCGCCTGCTTCCGCCTCGTCTCAGCACGCTGATTTTTGTGAGTTTCGCTGTGGCATTGCGTGTGTGTGAGAGAATGAGTGTTGTTTGTGAATCCTTCACTCCAGTAGCGTTAAATCAGGTATAATTTAGGCTGGGCACCGTCCGCATTAATGTAAGAGATGCATTTTTATTGTATTAACAAAATTGGTTCCCCATTTTGCTTTTCTATCTGTATAAAGAAATCTAAGTTCAGCATAATCCGTAAGTTGCACATAAATTGTAGTTTTAGGGCACCTTCCCTCTTTTATTTAATATTGTTCTTCACAAGTGCTGAGAACAAGGTCAAATACAATTTTCTTATGTCTAAATTCCGTTGCGCCATACATGTTTTCTTAGCCACCTTTCTGAGATAAATTGAATTGTGGTGGCTGGCTTATTTACGTCTGTGCGTAATAACGCGTGAGCTGCTATGTATATTGACCACTGCAGTATTAACTTCCTGTTACTGAAGTAATTTGAAACGAGTCAGTTCTCAGTTTGGGCCAGGGAACAAGGCTTTGTAGCAGGGAGTGACCGGTAGTTCACACGGACTTTATTTGCTAATTTTAGTGATAAAACAAAGCTCTTGTTACGTGCAGTGGTCAACTTTTAAAATTTAAGGATTATTTTACTTCTGCCCACTCTCTTTGTCACAAAGGCTGGTCATGTAGTTCCTGACCCCGTTATGCTGGTCTGAGAAATATCTTAGCTCTACTCGTGTACCGGACATGTAACCAAATATGTGGAAAAGGACCTGGTAACAAGCGGATCATGTCCGGCACACGTAAGCTTTCGTTGCGGTATTGCAGGTATTTGTTGTGGTGTACGTAACTTTAGTATTCTTGCCACTAACCTCATAACGTGCTCCATGCCTATACAATTTAGCACACTGCGTGTTCATTTAGGTGTTGCGGGAGACAGAATTTTTGAGTGCCCTTGGCTAATCGTTCTTCTGCGTGCACAGCTTTGCTGTCACTTCATACAGCGTAACGTGCAAGGGGGAGACATACTAACAATATGCAATAGCAATGTGGGACAGTTTTGTGTAATGTACGACACAATATAGTTGCTGATTACGTTCACCCGCTGTGTGGAAGAAATTCAGAAGAAAATGTTATTTAGATTGCATGATGTAATAAATTTGAAGTACAGCTTACCACGATAATGTTACAAAAAATGCTATTATAATCGAAGTATCTTTAAATGTCACGAATTAACAGGAAAATACGAATTTTCTGTCCCGAAACGTTCAGTCCACATTCATAAGAAGAAGCGTTCAGGACTACTAAAAAAATATGAAAATGAGGCAGTAGATGTAGACATAATTCTAACATCTAGTAAACAGTTTACCATAACAGAACAAGAAAAAACGGTCGCTAATAAGAGTGTAAGAGTTCTGCGCTCTGCAGGAAAGACAACAACTCCTCAAATTGCCAACGGTTTATTAAACAAAAGAACCTTCTGGGCGTACAACAACACTTTTGTGTCCCTTCCTCGTCGCCACTTTTGTGTCTCGTTTCCGCCGGTTGTCCTAAGTGTGGGTGTCCGAGTAGAGAGAGACCGACACAGGAATTAGGATGCACGCGTGTGCAGATATAGAGTTTGAGGTGACCAGCCAGTGGGACAGCAGAAACTAGAAACACTAAGCTAGATTAGAACAAGTTGTATATTTCGTAAAAACATAGTAATACTTAACTTTTACATAGTTCTTGACCGCCAACTAAGTGTACTGCTGAGACATAGGTTAACTACGTAGAGGCCTGCCTACTGATGAGTCCTAGGGCCTGTCCTAATCCCAAGTGATCGATGTCGTATAGTAGTGGCCACGAGCGGTGTTGTAGCAGAGGGCGCTCGTGGCTGACGTCTTAAGAACGACGCGCCGTGCGTGCACGGCGGCGCGCGGCGAAAGCACATGGCGCGCACTTCAGACTTGTGCGACACCATAAACACAACGTCAAGAAAACAGTTAGTCACGTAGGGACAACAAACAACAAGTATAATAGTGACAACATATAAACAGACAATAAACTATTACAAGTGACGCTAGGCCAAGGCAATTACTGAGCAAACAACGCTGAGTGCTGCGGCAGCTGGATCCGGCGCAGGAGCGGCAGGTGGCAGAGTATGCACCCTCCACACTCCGTCGGTGCGGAGGGCTACCACCGGTACTGAGCTGGGCACTGTCACTTGGCTGACCGTATTCTAGTGCCGCCGTACAGCGCTGTTTCTTCTGCTGTTGTCCGTTGTTTATGTTTATGTGATTACGCGTGAGCTCCTACGAAAGGGAGCTCAGCAGCCCGCCTTGGATGCCTGTTACGCGGGCACTCTATACAGTCAGGGCTGCCACAGCAGTAACAACGTTTTTAACATATTACAGGACACAGACTGAAAGCCACAACAAACCTGACGGGGAAGAACTTGTCTTAAAATTCATTTCTGACTGTCGATCTGGCTGCTGGTGACTGGAGGTAAAAACATTGTGTCCAGTGGGATTGGAACCATTACTTTGAATACAAGTAATGCAGATGGCCCTTGATATATTAGAAAGATATGGTGCACATATCGTTTGTAGAATGCGATATTTTTACAGCCAAAAAATTTCATTTCTAAAATGTCAACAAAAATATCGGCAATACACCCTGCTTGGTAGTTACTCAAAGCTATAATTTATTACTGAAGGAGACAGTGTTGTATTGAAGTCCAGTGCAGAGCAAACTATCAAATGATATATTTCATTATTGAGGATCTTTTCAATAATATGGATAGTTTCCACATCAAGCACCCTCAAATACCTTGACATCACCTGGATCACTCCCTCTTCTGGACTATCTACCTTAAAACCGTTCAACAAACTGCCCACTTCCGACTCCCCCCCTCCTCCTCATCAGTCTGCCCTACCTCTTTCCATCCCGTCCTCTAGCCTCCCTTTCCTTGGATACAGCTGTGTCAGTGGTGGTACAGCTTTAGCCAGTGTTGTGTTTTTGTGCTTCAGTGAACATGTACAGTACTTCCGTGTTTCTTTTTTTTTTTTTTACATTCGTATTTTGTATTTTTAAATCGTTAATTTTAACCTCCACAACTCTTTGCTTTTTTATCTCCTGTGTTTTATATATAACGCTGAAGAGCAGCGTAGCAAACTGCTGCCAGCTTGCCCATTCGGGCTTCATAACTCAATAAAGGAAAAAAATACACACCTCTATGCAATTGCTCCACGATTTTAATGGTTGCAGAGATAGATAAACAGACAGACAGACAGACAGAGAGAGAGAGAGAGAGAGAGAGAGAGAGTGTGTGTGAGAGAGAGAGAGAGCAGATGACATTTCCTTGAACTTTGAGGCTCTTAGAAATGTTGAAGAAGCTCGTCAAAAGTACGCTAATCTGTTCCTTGACTGGAATGTTCGTTTTGCAACCACTTTTTGCAGTATTGTCCAACTGTGAACCTAAACAGAGAGAGAGTCCAATTTGTATTGTTTTGGGGTATTACTGTTATTCAACAATTCACAACTTACATTTGTATTAAAAAAAAAAAAACAGTTTCAACTGGTTCACCCAGTATAAACTCTGATTTAGATACGGGGTGATTCAAAATTAGACCGACAAAATTATAGGGGTGTCATGTGGAACGAAATGAGGATAGGAACCTATGTCCCAAAACGCCAACCAACAACACTATGAGCGATACTATAAAACAAACCTATGCATTTTCTCTCCATATTTCGGCAGAAGGTACCATAGACTGACAACATATTATAATCCAAAACGTCGCTCAAAAATGCGTACCTTGAGAGCTATGAGTAACTCACCAGCAGAAGATGTGTGTTCCACAATATGGTCAAAGCTCTTAAGATATGAATTTTAGAGCCCACGATTACTATAATTTTTGCTGTTTTGGTTCTTAGTGCCTCGTCAAAAAGTATCGAAAGCAAAGAGCTTATAGCATAACACGTTCGTTTCATAGTAGAGAACATGAATAAGCAAAATAGCCCTGGTTGATAACGTTTCTGGGCATGATCTCATGTCTCCTTTTCGTTTCTCAGGACAACTACATTCCCTGTGAGTTTGCCGGTGTAATTTTGAGTTACCCTGTGTGTATTAGCTATTATTTTTCTATTTATCACTCTTCCTTTGCCTATGAAAAGTTGCTCAAAAAACAGTTTGTATTAGACATGGAAAATAGTAGTTCCTTTTTCCTAACAGTTCATTTTGGATAGTTCTTCTTGATGAACTAATTCAATAAACTACATAGTTAAGTTTAAGTAGTTCATTGAACTAGCTTACATGAACCACACAGTTCACTTTATTTTAAGGAAAAAAGTCACCCATTATTTCACTGCCTTACATATTGAATTTCCAAAATGAAGTTAAAAAAATCGACTATCCTTGTGACTGAACTAACAGGTTTCAGCCTTCTGACGTAGTTCGCGCAGTTCGGCTGGTTCATCAGCTGAACTAAGCAAACTAACTGATCTATTTCGGTTTTTCGAAACGCCTCAGTTCTCGCATTTCAGAACTAGTCCATCGTCAGAACTAAGTTAACTATTTTATTAGCTAATTATTGACAATGGAAGAGAAGGAAGAAGGAATGGGAAAGAAAGGATTGATAGTGGCTGCATTAGGGCACTGAAATTAAACAATGGCGAGGTGTGAAAATGTGAGCCGTCCCAGCAATCGAACCCAGGTCTCCCGCTTTGGGCCAGCGGTCGCCTTAAACAATTGGCTACCCGTGCTCGGCTCCCATCCGTCTCAAACTTCCACATGTCGCACGCTACGGCCGTGGCGCCCCTACCGTCCATGCCCTCTTACACTCGCCATTAACGGTTACCGAGCGAGATCGAACATATCTGCGATGAAGTAATTGAAGCTAACGCCGTCTTTCCATGTAAATACTTATTATGTTGGTGTGTTGTCTGTCCAAAATAACAGACATCACACCAATATAAAAAATTAACTATTTCAGTCTTACGATCTGATACACTTCGTAGTTGTAAGTTCTTAAATACATACTCGTGGGTCCTGGGGGTGTGGTGTACTCAGTGTCAAAGGAATGGATATTTGAACATGTGCCTTCTAATTTCCAGTAGATTGGGAAAGCAAGGAGTAAAATAAGTGTACTTCACCAAAGTGAACTAAAATTAACCATAGTAAATTTCTTGGAATAGTTCAGTCGAACAAATTCGTTCATGAACTACACAAGCCCTAATTTGCATCATTTCTGTGGACTCTCATTTTCAGTCTACTCAAGCATTTCACCAGAATACTTACAGTTTGCACCAGGAAATTTCTCAATAAGGTAAAGCAGTCAACAATCCGAAGATTGGTTTGAACACCACAGTGCTTTACTAGGCATGGTCCTGTTTGGAGGTGGTATGCCGTTACCTTCCTCCGACCTTCCAACTGACTTACCCAGACTGTTATAGGGGGACCACAGTGCTACTAGGTATTTTTCACATGGGCAATACTGCCAGAGGTGAAAGAAGTGTAATGTGGCAGATAAAAATCCCAGGACCCGGCGGGGATCGAACCCGAGGGTTCCTGGGATTTGTAGTCTGGCACTCTACGACTGTGCAACAGAGGCGCACAATACTGCAAAAATTATTTTTACATTGCTTGTATAGTTTTAATAATTATTTAATGGATATTTACATTCAAAGTAAATGAATCTACAGGTACACATGTTTTCTAATGTGACAATCTTGAATTTTTTTAAATATTTTTTATTCATTTACTTAGTAACGTTCAAATATGCACAGGTCAGCACCACCCTTGAATTCAAATGTTCGTTGATAAACGTAGAGATGTAGTAACAAACTTGTAATTGGTAAGACTACCACAGTAATTTTCGAAATTATTAGATGTCACTGGTGAGACACTTCGGTTCAATGGTGGAAACACTGATACATGATGAACACGCCGGTGAGGAAAGCGATTACTGGAGAATAAAAGGCTGGAGAGATGCGGCGCCCCACGCTCGGTCCACGAAGCACTGCAGCGGCGAGGTCGGCAAACACAAATAAAAGCCTACGGCGCGGCCGCGGCTCGGCGGCGCCCTGCCCCGGGCAGTCGCCCCACCTCCACCCCCACCCTCAGCCCCCGGCGGCCAGCCGCGCATGCGCACTGCCCGGTGCAGGTCGCTCGCGAGCGGCGGCGGCGCCGTCTGCTCCCATTTGTGTGTGCCGACGTCTCCGCTGCCGAGCTTCGTGGGACGAGCGGGGGCCCCGCGTCTGTCCCGCCTTTTATTCTCCAGTAATCCCTGTGCGCCGAGCGCTGGCGGAATCTTCTCCACGCAGGTCCATCACGTCGCTCGATCGCGCCCCACTGTGGACGTTTCTTCGCATCACGTGAGGTCTGGCGTGTCTGAAAAAGAAAAAAAGAAATGAGTTGTACCGAGCATTGTAAACATTTATAAACAGTGCATAGAAACTGCGGAAGACCTACACTATCCGAAAGATTATAAATGGCGTAATTACATATGAGGGAAACCTTCGAGTAGCCGAGCGGTCTAAGGCGCCTCGCTGCGGAGCGCGCGGTTGCTCGCCGTCGGAGGTTCGAGTCCTCCCTGGGGCATGGGTCTGTGTGTGTTTCTCCTTAGGTTAGTTTACCTTAGTCTGCTTAGTCTGGCTTAGGCTGCGTTTATAGCCTGTGGTTCCTCCACTGCAAAGGAATCGCTGCGTTTAGTAGTGCGCTGTTCCTCATAAGGCAGCGTGGGGCCTGTTTATAGGCGTGGCTGTGTCCCCTCCGCACTGCCGCTGCGACGCCAAACTACCAGCGGTTGCGTAAAATACTCTCGGTGTTCTTGCCGCGTCAAATATGGGTAGGAGCCCAAGCTTTCGACTATATCCTCCATAGTCGTCGTCAGGGGTAAAACTGACTGTCGTGAACTGGAGGCGTCCGCTTATATAACCAGGAGACGGCTTCTCATTGGCTAGCTTACGTCATAGCGGTAATGGAGCGTACTCGGGTGGTGCCATCTAACCACCTAGAATTTTCTAGCGCACTCTATTCCGCGTTGTTAGCAGCGCCATCTCTCGCAGCAGGTGGTAATCTGCGGGAAGTGCTATTCTGGGAGCCAACCTCTGTTCCTTCTCCTTCCCAGAGCTCGCTTCCATGCATTCTATGACGTAAGCTAGCCAATGAGAAGCCGTCTCCTGGTTATATAAGCGGACGCTATGACATAAGCTAGCCAATGAGAAGCCGTCTCCTGGTTATATAAGCGGACGCCTCCAGTTCACGGCAGTCAGTTTTACCCCTCACGACGACTATGGAGGATATAGTCGAAAGCTTGGGCTCCTACCCATATTTGACACGGCAAGAACACCGAGAGTATTTTACGCATGAACTACGTCGCGAAAGACTTCGTACTCATACCAGCGGTTGCACTTCCAAACACCAGCGGCTGTGCGGTGCTGCAGTGGTGTCTGCTTATACGGAGGACCAGAGTAACATATACAGAGAAGCAGCCCCCCCTAAACCACTGTCCTACGCTCCCTTCGTAGTTCTGTAAGATGCTAGCAGGTGTCAGGCGGTTTCCTGGCTTAGTACCGGTAGACCACACTAGAGGCACTTCTGAGGGTGCCTCTCGCACGTCAGAGGGTAGCGTGGAGGGGAGGCTGAGGGGAGAGCTCGTGCCGCTTGCCACGAGGCCAGGGCTGTGTCCGGCTTGCTGGCATTTGAGGGGAGGTGGTGGTGGGGACAGCCACTACCTGCCGCCTGCTCTGGCCAGTTTAAAGGGCTGCTTCTGACCGCAGCGCCATCATGTGACATCTTACGGAACTGCTTCAGCACACCCCGCCTCGAACCCCTGAGCGTGGGACCGGGCCCTTACGGATGTTTCCCGTCTGTATATGTCTGTGACTGCCGCTGCGACGTCAAATTAGGAGCGGCTGCACTTCCAAACAGCAGCGGCTGTGCGGTGCCGCAGTGGCTTACGGGACGGAACCTAGCGCCCTTTGTCAGTGCACCCTTTGTCTCCTCCACCGGGTCAGGCACAGGGTCCTCAAGGTCACTAAGGCAGACTTCTTTGCTGCTTTTGTTACATGCATTTGCTGTGGTCTACATAACACAGAACACTTCAGTATGCAGGTTGGTCATTCGTGCGGTGTCCACAGGCCAGATAAACGTGTCGTCCATATTTATCTACATAACATTTAGATAAATACCACACCAGTCACATTTAAGATGGCGTGGTAGAGTGTTCATCAAACAGCTTTTGTGATTTTTCTCTACCGTTCCATTCAATAATAACGCTCTGGAAAAGGGAACACCTAAATCATTCCTTTTTCGGTCTGAGTTATATTTTGTTGTGATGATCATGTCTCCCTATGTAGGGGTGTGCTAGCAAAATATGTTCGCTTTAAGAAAAATAAAGATCGCGAAAGAAATTTCGAAAATAAATTTCGTCGCAATGAATAACGCTTTGCTTTTAATGATTTGCACCCCAAATCGTCCATCATTTCCGTTACACAGTCGCCCATGAATCGCTACAATACAAAAAGAGATGCCCTTCTATGAACTTTCTCTAAATCTTCCGTCAGTCCCACTTACTAGAGACACAAAAATACTTCAAAGTAGGACGTACTAGTAAGATGTTGGAAGTTTCTTTAGCTGCGTGTGCCAATGAAAGGTAGCCTTTGGCTCGCCTTCCCTACGTGTTGTTTTTCAGCTTAACTTTTTCGTAATTGTAATTCCTAAGTATTTAGTTCAATGTATGGCCTTTAGATTTGACTGATTTACCGCATAAATGAAGTTTAACGAATTTCTTTTAGTGGTCACATGAATGACTTCACACTTTCCTTTGTTTGGGGTCAATTGCCAATTTTTGCACCATGCACATATCGAAATCATTTATCATCTGCTTTAGACCTTCTGGTGACTTTACTAACAGATAAATGACAGCATCATCAGCGAACAGTCTAAGAGAGCTGCTCAGATTATTTCCTATCAAGGTAAGGAATAGTAGGGATCCTATAACACTTCTCTAGGAAACACCAGATATTACCCCCGTTTTACTCTATGACTTTCCGTCAACTACTATGTACTGTGTCCTTTCTGGCAGGAAATCGCGAATTCAGTCGCACAAGTGTGGGATATTCCGTAAGCACGCAATTATTAGAAGACGCTTGTGTGATACAGTGTCAAAAGCCTTCCGAAAATCTACAAATATGTAATGAATTTGATATCCCTTGTCGACAGCTCTCATCACTTCATGGAGTAAAGAACGATAATTTCTGAATCCGTGTTGACTATTGGTCAATAGGTCGTTATCTTCGAGTTAGTTGATAATGTTTGAGGAAAGTATAATGTTCTAATATCCTGCTGACGCTGAAAACCTACGTCAACGATACAGTCCTACTGACTTTCTTGAATATTGGAGTGCCCTTGGCAACTGCAGTCGGGTTGGTCACTGTGTCCTCGGTGGCGCATTGGACTTGCATTAGGGAGGATGGTGGTTCAAATCCACCTCCGGCCATCCAGATTTAGGTTTTCCGTGATTACTCTAAATCACTCCAGGCATGTGCTGCGATGGTTCCTTTCAAAGGGCACGGCCGATTTTCTTCCTCATCCTTACCCACAGCTCCGAGCGTTAGCTCCGTCTCTAAAGGCCAAGCTGTCGACGGGACGTTAAACCCTAAGCATCCATCCATCCATCCTCGGTGGCGGAGTGGTCAACGTGTCTGCCTAGTAAGCAGGAGATCCTGGGTTCGAATCCCGGCCAGGCACAAATTTTCATTCGTAGCACATTGGTATTACATCTAAACCTAGTACAGTGAAGCCATAAGTGATCGCAAATTGCGATTTATTTCATTAAAAATGAACGCTGTAACGTCGTCAAAAATATATAATTGGAAACCAATAACATTAACAAGAAAACAGCATTGAGCTGGTGAGGCGGGAACAGCAGAGGGTGGGGATAGAATAGGAATGTAATGGGTACGGCGGCAGGAGGCAGGCAGTGGGCAGAGGAATGAAGGGACAGGGAGGGTCCATGTGGCTATCCAGTACTCACCAGTGGTGCAGTACTTGTCGGCTCGACCACGCGCCCTCAGGGCTCACCCGTGGTGCAGTACTTCTCGGTACACGACCACACGCCCTCAGGGCTGCAGGTGCACCAGTTGCAGCCGTCGTACTTGGCGTCGTTAGGTGTGCAAGCTGCAACACGACAGAAAGTTACTCCTTTAATGGTGAACCTTTGACACTGTGAACGATCATTCTTTTATGTACCACATCGAGTGATGGATTAAGAATGGACGGGAAGGGAGGAGTGTAAGGGATGGGGGTGGGGGGTGGGGGGAGGACTGTCCGAGGCCCCTCGTCTCGAGAGCCTCAATATGCGGAGTCCCCGCAGGACATGACCATTTTCAATTAAATTCTACCGTATTATAGTTTCCAAATGACAAGCCAAGATTCCAAACTAACAATTTATTGACGACCGGTTTCGGTGCACTGTGTCACCATCATCTGGTTATATAAATGTTATAATCTGATCATCTTGTTATTGTATAACCAATTTTTTTAACACTATGACCAGATTATAACATACATATGACAAGATGATGGTGACACAGTGCACCAAACCGGTCGTCACTTAATAAATTATTAGTTTGCGATCATGGCGAGTCATTTGGAAACTATAAAACGAATTGATCGCCTCCGGACCAGACGATGTCAGGTAACCTAAAAATTCCACCGTGGCGGAATAGCTGTGCGCACTAATACGCCTTGCTGCTTTGCGCGCGGCCATTCGCCGTCGGAGATTAGAGTACTTCCTTGGGCATGGATCCTTTTTTAGGATAAGTTAGTTTAAGTAGTTTGTAAGGTAAGGGACCAATGACCACTGCAGTCAGGTTTCATCACTTTACAAGCATTTGAGCACTTTAATTGAATTCTATACAGTGCCTAAATACTGTCATTCAGTAAGAGGCCCCATGCAAAATCTTTATATATAAAGCACAGTGTCCGTATGTTTGTTTGTTTATGTGTGTTGCATACAGATCTATAGTTTTGATTCAATATTTTTACATTTTGTAAACGTAAGCTTCATACGATACATGGTTCACGAGATATGACATCATAAACAATGAGATGAGCGAAAAATTGCTGCATTTCGCGAGAATGCTGCTCATTTTCTCCTACAGCACTGGAGCAATTTCAACCAAATTTGATACACACATTTCTTACCGTGTTGTAACAACTGCTGCAGGGTTAACAATCACATACGACACATGGTTCAGAAGATATGACAATAGGAATCGCAAAAAAAGTCACATAAATCGGTGAGACTTTGTAAATACGCTATATGAGAATGAGAGTACTAAGCGAGCTGCAACAAATTTTTAACATAATTTCAAACCTTTATTAAACTTTTTATCGCTGACAGCCATAGCAAAACGATGAAAGGAAAAAAGTTTCTATCATACTACTTTTCCGATGTTTATGGAGTAAAACTACAGCATTCGGTATGACGTTACAATTTATAATTTGTACACTACAAATTATAGCCGCAGGAAATTTTACAGACAGTATACACACATATAGTTGAATGTACCTTCTAAATTCTATCACGTAGTTAATGAGATATGAGCATTAACAGTAACACTCTTGGAAAACCGCCCAATCACGCACCAAGTTTTAATCTATTACTTCTTTACTACTAATTGTATTCCCAAGAGATTTTACAGATATACAGCCCTTACACAAATGAATATATACCTGAAAATGGCAGGAATAAATAACTAAATACCCTGTTTTCAGCTAGTATATATTCGTCGAAACGAGACCGTGTGCGTAAAAAATGTCATACGCCTGGGAGCCCAACAGAAGCGTAGTGGACGATCTGATCCAAGTGTTCACTGGGAATTGAGCAAATTGTAGCTGGCCGCAGTGGCCGAGCAGTCTGCGGCGCGCCTGTCACAGTCTGCACGGCCGCTACGCTCGGGAGTTCGACTCCCCCCTCGGGCATGGATGTTTGTGTCGTCTTTAGTATAAGGTAGTTCATAAGTAGTTTCTAAGTTTAGGGACTGATGACCCCGCAGTTAAGTCCCTTAAGCTTAACAAACATTTGAACATTTTAGTTGAGCATACACAAGGCGAAGTTTCTCAACAGGAAGGCGATTAGCGTGCGTAAAACATCGGAAATAAGGACCAACAATGAGAAGAAAAACTGTAGTTATGCACTCATTCGTTTCTGCTCCACGTGAAGTGGGCGCTTTAGTTGAATTTTAATAAAGAAATGGTTCGAATAAATAAAGCTACTCACTAATAATTTTATCGTAGAATTTTTGTTTCCAGGACAGGCAAAAGAACCATCCATCTGATGTCAGATTCACCGGTCCTCCATGATTTTCATTAAACTGAATTTACTTTTCACAAAGAGTGAGATCAGAGGTATGATCTTCTCCTGATCTTTATATATATATATATATATATATATATATATATATATATATATATATATATATATATAAATCACTTGCGTACAGCATTATCTAGATCTGTGTTCAGAGGTTGTCTTCTTATCCTATCCGTGTAAAGTAATGTGTGTCTGTTATTGTAACTTGGTTTCAAATTCACTTTCTTCTAATCTTTTTTTAATATCGTATTTAGCTCTCACAAAAAGGCCAACACGTTTACGTTTATGCATCTTAAATCGCAAGTTAATTTTTCGCAGAAAACTGACAGAAATGATAGTAAGAGGACCCAATGGTTAGTGGGCTTCAAGTTTCTATTGTCACCCCGCGCCTCAATATGCTTTCGCCGCCACTTATCACATCACACGGTTATTACAACCATCACTAGGACATTTAGAAGTATTTTAAGACGTTTGTTAAACATAACAAAAACATATAAATGTTGAATGAAGACAGGACTGGTTGAGATTATGGTTTTCATTATGACACTTTTTCCCTTTTTAAAGCATCAGTACAGTGTTGTCATAGATTCTTCTACAGGCAACAAGGCAACGTTTCAATGACGTCGTCAAGATGGCCTCGGGGGAAAACAGATGGACTACCCCCATTCCCCACACTCTAATGACATAATCCAAAATAGTATCGAATCATGTACGGGTTCAAGATGGCGTACACTGAATTTTGAATATTAATTGCTATTGGCTATTAACCACCCACATCCCTCCCATTTTAACTTCCAATTTCCTCCACCCCCTTCATTTGGGTGTCAAGACACAGTCGAGCGAACATGTCGTCCCAAACAGCAGCAGGACCATCCTGGACGTAAGTACAGTAGATAAACATTCAAGGACAATTCTTTACAAATTATGACATCACATTTCAGAGGGAACCATGTCTGTATTAACTATTTCCGTAAAGATAACTTTTTTCGATAATAGTTTGTGATCAACTGTCTGGGGAAGACTTTATACTACAAGTCGGTACATTGAGTTTAAGTAATGTAATACACTGGACCTTAATTACATGTCATGTTGAAACAAAACTGCATGTACGCATAGGTGGGACATAGATAAAATCATATGTAAAGCCTTAGATGCATACTCTAATCGAGCTATTACTTTAACATTTCATCGTGTTTTTTTCCTTTTTTTATGAAGCACTCTCCCTCAAAAACATCGATGTAAACTTATCCCTCAGACACTGTTAGACTTATTTATTCTCCATGTTATCCCACATACACCAATGCCTTAAACTGTGGCGACACGTCCGTGTAAGTAAGCTCGATGCACAGTGCGCTAGCTGAACCTTCAGCCACACTGCCATGACCGAGTATATACAGGATAGTCGGAAATTCCAGACTTCTAGCATTTGTAGAGGGTAGTGAGTACATAACATTTTGAATAAGAACCCGAGTACGGAAACGTATGGTTTCTGTTGTATGACAGTTTCAGTTCAGATTGGTAACTCGCCAACGTCAAGTTCTGACCGCTGCACAAGACAATGAAGAGACAACAGGTGGGATGGAGAGAGTGTACCAGATCATGCTTCGGAGGTACAATGAGTGTAACGACGTTGGCGGTCGCCACATCGGACCGCTGTTGTAATGAATCAGTACGTTGCGGCTGGTGCCGTAGATGCTGGGTTCTTGTTGTTGCCGACTAATGCGAATCATAAGGTGTAACTTGTAATGAAAATGCGTAATTAGTAACGGAACGATTCAGTATTCTTTTCAAACTGATTGCAACAACTGTACTGGGTCACGCCTAATTAAATTCCTCAAGTAGGACTGGTCGCGGATGATGCTGTCGTTTATCGGTTATTGAAGTCAACAGAGGATCAAAAGCAACTGCAAAACGATTTAGACAAAATTTCTACTTGGTGCGAAAATTGGCAATTGACACTAAATAAAGAAAAGTGTGAAGTAACACACATGACCACTAAAAGAAATCCGGTGAACTTCAATTACGCGATAAATCAGTTAAACCTTAAGGTCGTAAATTCTACAAAATAGCTAGGAGTTACAATTACGAACAACTTTGACTGGAGAGAACACATAGAAAATATTGTGCGGAAGGCGAATCAAAGGTTACGTTTCATTAGCAGAACGCTTCGAAGATGCACCAGCTCCACCAAAGAGACTGCCTACATCACACTTGTGCGTCCTCTCCTGGAGTACTGTTGTCCCTTGTGGGACCCTCACCAGGTGGGACTGACGGAAGATATTGAGAAGGTTCAGAGAAGGGCAGCTCGTTTTGTTTTATCACGTTACAAGGGGGAAAGAGTCACGGAAATGTTGCACGAATTGGGGTAGAAATCATTAAAAGAAAGACGTTATTCATTGCGGCGTGATCTGTTTGCGAAGTTTCAATCACCGACTTTTACTTCTGAATGTGAAAATATTTTGCTAGCACCCACCTACTTAGGGAGACATGACCATCCCAATAAAATCAGAGAAATCAGATCGAAAACGGAACGATTTAGGTGTTCTTTCTTCCCGCGCGCTATTAAAGAATGGAACGGTAGAGAAAAGTTATGAAAGTGGTTAATGAACCCTCTGCCAGGCACTTAAACGTGATTTGCAGAGTATCTATGTAGATGTAGATGTAGGAGTGCATGAGATAATCATCTGAATTGAAACCGTCTTAGAACGGAAACGATAAGTGTCCGGACATGGGTTCCTATTCAAAATGTTATGTACTCACTACCCTCTACAAATCCTAGATGTCTTTTAGACCACCCTGTATATACGGCCCCACGGCCCCACGCATGAGCACAGACTGCGTGCGACAGATCACAACCGTCCTGACCTCCGTAAGTCTGCTAACTGCCTACCATCTTAATAAACACTCTTTCCATGTCCTGGAGTTTAACTCCATCTCAAACAACAACAACAAAAACTACTACTACTACTACTACTTCGACTACTGCTACGTGAACAACATAAGACATATTGTTTATACAAATACTCGAATGGTAGAAAAAAAACGATAAGTAAAATTTGGTGTATTTATTTCTTATTCGAACGCCATGCCTATGGATTTTGGATACTGCTGTTAACTCCCTATATAATACCAATAATTGCTACCATTAGTAATTGTTCACTGAAAACATCTACACACACGCACTAGTCTCACAATACCTGCATATACAACTCCTCAATGTCTCGAATCACCAGTCCGTTGATAGTTTGCATTAGAGGTCAGTCAAACATAATTAAATTAAGTTCATGCACTAAATATATTTAGAATAAAAAATTAAAAAAAAGATACTACACTCACACAAACGAACTCAACAGCGCGCTATGCCGTCAGGATATTAGACACTACAAAAGCTGCTATTCGCGACCAGCACACCTCGCGCTCTGTTTTGTGACCAGTCTCTCACACATACTGTAAGAGTCAAACAGTCATTTAAACTCGAGCAACGCGTGTTCACAGTATTTCGAAAAACGTGGAACATCCTTTCGAAATGTTCTAAGCCTTTATAACAGTTAAATGACACAAGAACTTGCAAATAGTGGCAGTCGCAGACTCCACAAGTGGATAACGTGGTTTCTTGGCGTACAAGTAATACAAAGACAACTTCTTAAGTAATAGTCGATGTTTAAACACTAAGTCCGATCCACAGTTAAATAGTTGTCTGCTCAAAATAGGTCAAATCTTAGTCCAACGAATATCAACACACGTAAAATGGTTGTAGAATCATAATATATACTCTTCAGTTACAATTCTATATTCTATATTTACAACAGTAAAAACACGAAGAACAAGTGAATTTTCGCACTCAAAGTATTCAACTGGAAGACTTACGCAACAACTACAAACCCACTGACAGTGACATACATGTCAACGTCCTTAACCTACTACAAATGATTTTACCCACTTACACAATCTGCCATTACACTGGGCACAGGCAACTGACTGCAAACACAGGCATCTTCATTACGAACGCAGGTCCATCTAACACACTTTCACCAGTTTCCAACGAACAGACAATACCATACTAGCAGCATCTAATTGAAAGATCCAGTAACTCACGGTATGAAGATTTAATAACCGCTAACATCTTCTTATGTTCCCCGCCATGCCATTCATTACACTCCATTAATGCACGTAATGCCATCAGCATACCGTAAAATGAACTACACAGAATAGAGCAAGCCTGTCATGACATCAACTCCAAATTCTTTTTCTTTTATCAAGCCATTCAGAACCTCAGTGCACTATATTTTATCCCAAATCGTTCTAACAGAACACTCGAAAATTTTAAAAACCGCTACGAGCAATCATTTTGAGATTAAACATACGTGCACCTTTTCCACAGATTTGACCCCTCCGCTTCTACGCAGAAGAACAAATTACTATCGCAATCATCTCTGATATACTACCAAAACGATTGTATTGATATCGTAAGTACCACTAACCAGTGAATAATACTCTTCAAAAGTAATTATTCAACTCCACTTTTGAACATTGTTAGCCTCTAGCGAACAAACATTTGTCAAAAAAATGTTCAAATGTTTGTAGAGTCTATGGGGTCATCAGTCCCTAAATTTACAAACTACTTATGAACTACTTACAACTAAGGACGGCACAAATATCCATGCCCGAGGGGGGGATTCGAACTCCCGACCATAGTGGCCGTGCAGACCGTGACTGAAGCGCCTCAGTCCCCTCGGCCACCGCGGCCGGCAAAACATTTGTCAATTTACACACTTGTTTAAACAAGCTTTCTGTCTATGTAGGTTTTTTAATACTATTCAGAGTTTACACGTGACAACGATACTCGATGCATCGTTATATTTAGCTGATATTGACGTTTAGAAATTATCAACAGCCAATCGAATATTTCAATATACACAGCCAGGTAAGCATGCGTCTGAGCTGCTTTATTGAGATTCGCGACATAACAGGCAACTCATTATAGTTATTTTAACCATATTTTACTAAAGCTCTGGCGTGATCCACCTAAACTACAACATTATCTGTAAGCAGTCATAGCAAGAATCAAGTCCAGCCCAGAGAAAGGACCATCCTTGCAGCTGTCCACGTTCTCTCCTTACGAGGGACACAAGCAAGTTTCTGCAGACAAAATCTCTTCAGTATGAATGCAGATCCATTTTTAGAAAAATGTCATCAAGAAAGAATTAATATCATCTGATGTATTTACATTTTCTATTAACATTTTGCTCCACGGCACAACCTTGTGGTTCTCGATAACAGTCAGCCCAAACCTGATAAGACTTAGAGCAATTCTGTCAACATAATTTAATAAAGATTCAATTCCTCACCACCAATTAGCTGTATTCATTGTATCCATTCTGAACTCTCAACTAGTATAATCTTCTCGAAAGATCCAGTAACTTACTACCATGCATAATCAACCAGGGCATATTTACAGGAATAAAATTAGATATGTCCTGGAATTCGATGATATGTCATCCCTTCATCTGTCTAATTACTGGATAGGAGAAAGAAACTGAAGATCTTCATTTTGAAAAAATAAATTAAATATCAGGGAGAGTGTTATTAAAAGTATACCAATCAGACATAAAGGGTCACTTATGTTAATATGCAATAGTTGGACTGGTGACTGCAGTACTTGGGATCATACAAGGATAAATGCAAAGAAGAAAAGGACACTGTCCTGCTCCGATATGTCGAACAAGTCCATAGCATGTTTGGACTGTAACAATGTAGCCGTCATTGCATAACCAAACGACTCGGATCTTGTTGCGGGTGTTTTTGCTGTTGGTCTCGATCGAATGGAACTCAAAGTCACTGACACTCTCACAGGTTCAATGAACAAGAAACGGAACTTGTATACTTGCGCTAATTAATGTAAACATGATGTCAATCATGAGGATCTTGTGTGCATTGATAGTGACTTGCTTAGTTAAAATTAAAATTACTCTTAACTTGCAAAAACGAAAGTAAATGACATTTTTATCACGAATTCTCTCTGTTATTTATTCCTAACCCTATTCCTTGATGGTTACGTATTTATCTGTACTTGTCAGTGTAAAAAAAAAAAAAAAAAAAAAAAAAAAAAAAAACACAACAAAAAAAACCCTGTTGTGTGCATGGATGTATGATGCACTACTACTTTCTACAATGGTAAATATGTCCCCTATAAGGACGTTTTGTGCTCCCCAGCAAGGCGCATTGTAACGCTGGGCCATTTTCGGCCATGTCCTCTAATGTTTATGAACAATTCTTACATCCATCATGACGCTGCTGGGGGCGGTGTTCACTCGACTGTGTCTTTGCACTGAGTGACATAACTTCCTACCAGATTCACAATGGGGGAGGGAGGGGAGAGGAGGTCGGGAGGTGTTGTGGTGTTGATATCCAGTGGCGAAAATTAGAAGTTAATATGGATGGGTGGTGGATGCGACACCATCTTTGATTACGTCGTAGGGAAAAGAGGGTCATGGTCCTGGGTTTTCCATTGTGACCATCTTGGCATTGTTATTGGGTCGTTGGCACATTGGTGCCCTGTTGGCCGAAGATGGGGAGGACATCTGGTAACATTGTACTGGACGAGGACTGGTATTATCCTTTCACTGGAATCATCAGATAAACAAAAAGTGATGGTACTGACGAAAATTTTATACCTTGTAATAGTGAAGTACCGGGGGAGGGGACTTCAAACAACAATAGGTGCAGCGACAGAACCACACAAAAGTGCACACAGAATCATAAAATTTGAAGGCACATAAAATCATCAATCTTGAATACCCCCCTATCGATAGCTCTTTAATGCGTACGTCAATATCTTTAACTGCTTTCATTCTTACTGATTATTTTTCCATGATTGCATTGCTGGAAGGTTCGATAAAAATGGAGTGTTACAGAGATGCTTTGGGCACCTAAATGGCAATCGCTGGAGACAGAAACACTATTGATTCGATTTAGAGGGCCGAAATTTGAAGCTAACTGCAGAATGATTCTACAGCTGCTTACATTTCTCGCAAGAACCGCAAACACAACCAAAATTTTGACTCCTACGGAGGCGTAATCGCTATTCCCTCTCTCTGTCTAGGACTGCACACAGAAAAGGAAATGACCATTATGGTATCAGTACCCTTTCCCACGCACCGTATGGTGGTCTGTATGTGTCTAGCTGCAGAGCAATACATTGCGAAAGCCCTGGTGGCTCCATAATGGTGTGGACTGTTTTTGTATGCAGTGATCGGGTCTTCTGGTTCTACTTCCCTGGTCACTAACTAGAAATCGTTAGGCACGTCGATGAAGGAAGTACAGAGAACGGGGCATAATTTAGAGATGCTGTTTCTTTCAACTATTGAGAGAATAATGGCAGAAAATAAAAAGTGGCTATTCAGATGCTATCCTTGTTCTCGGTGGTTGTATTTTGCTGCCACGACACATTTAGGAAGTAGAGGAAAAGTAATCGTTCCTTAGCTAAAATATCTGTCCATCTTGAGATGGCGGATCCAATTAATGTTAATAAACACTGCATTGGAAGGAAGTGAAAAGAAATCTTACATATCTGTCATGGGAGTTGCATTTCTGCAGTAAATATCGCGGGTGGAACAATAAGTGTGAAGATGCAGTAAGAGAGAGATTTGAGATGTGGAACCAGAACTAGATGTCAGAAAAATTGGAAAAGTTGAAAGTAATAAGAAATGCGATGCATCAAATTTTAAGGAAAGCAAGAAGAATATGTCATGGTGATCAAATTGTAAAAATGGAATAAAATTTCAAGAAGAATAACACCAGTTTACTCTACAATATTTCAAGAACAAAATAAATTGTTACATAGCACCCAGCCTCAGTTTCAAGAGAAAGGATGGAAATTTGACACTTAATAATCGCGACAACTATGAGATCCTTGCCAGTCACTTTGAAGAATTCCTAAACTGCGAAATACCTCAGGAAAAACTAGAAATCCAAATTATGAACCATCGGATGAAGCAGAGGTAAGAAAGGCAATAATAAATTCATTGGAAAACAACTAAGAATATGGGGAAGATGGAATAATAGCGGAACTCTGGATGGTGGGCAATGATGCTTTTATCACTAACAACAAAACTGGTTCAAAAAATTTGGAAAGAAGTAAAGATAACAGAGGATGGGGCTAGTGACACTTATACACCAAATGTAAACAACTATCGCGTATATCACTCATCCATCACGTACAAAATCATCTTCTCTAAAATACTAATAAATAAGCTTGAACCTCAACTTCAGTCAAAACTAGGAGAATACCAAGAATGCTTCAGGAGAGGGCGTTCGTTTCCAGAACAAACGTTGTGCCCGAAAGTTATAATAAAAAATTATAGCACACGAGCTAAGAACATCTTCGTATCTTTTGTTGACTTTGAAGAGGCCTATGACTCGGAAGACAGAGAAACACTAGTCGAGGCACTGAGAGAATATGGAGCTGATAAAAAGAACAACAACAAAAGAACAACAGTAAACCTGAATGAAATTAACACTCACAAAAACAGTATCAAAAGTAAAGTTCTGGGAGAGATCAGCAAACCATTTCACGTGAGGACAGGCTCACACAAGGTGGGTGATAGCCTTTTGCTGATACTGTTTAATATTGTTTTGGATAAGATAATGAAGACATTCTGGGAAGTTAATGACGCTGCTACTATATTTGGACCAAATAACAAAAGCCTCAACCCCAAATGCCTGGCCTTTGCGGTCGACCTGCCTCTCTTAGCTGAGACAGAACAAGAAACTAACACGAATCAGCGAGTTCAAAAATATTGCAAGCTAGACTCCAGTTCTCCTTCCAGAAAAGAGATAATGACGAAGAAGGAAAAAAAAAAAATACGAAAACGATCAATATGGGTAGATTAAAATCTGAAAACCAAGTACCTTGGAGAGATTGTCAGCAGCAATGGATCCGATAAACCTGGAATATAAAATAAAAGAATGAAACTGGAGACACTAAATTTCATGACTAAAACATTTACAACAGAAAAATAAAGCACTTTAAGGCTGAAGTAAAGCCAGCGATACTTCATGGAATAGAAAATGCAACCTCAACAAGCCTGAAAAAACTTCTGAAAATTGAAAGGAGGATATCACCAAGAAAATACAATCCAAGAATAGTAAATGGAAACTACAGATTGAGGTCGAAGAAGGAAATATTTGAGGCAGGTAGAAGATCTAGAAAGAAGGAAGAGACGACGGAGATTCTACGACCACATGATTAGATTGAATTCTTAAAGAACAAATAAACAGTCCTTCGACAAAATATGGAACCTGAAAAACTTAGTTGTAGTGCCAAACAGATAAAGAAATAAGAAAACTTGGAATCACAGATGAGGAATGTCAAGATACAGATTGATACAGTGAACAACTGAACAGCATCAGAGTTCTAGTCGAAGAGAAAGTGAAATGTAGGAATAACAAATGACGGGAAAAGAGACGAAGACAATAATCAGAGAGAATGAAGACTTTTTGTAGAAGGTAGAAAAGTGAGAGTGCATTGAACTAAAAAGTGATAACTGCGTGGGCCTTAGATGGCAGGCTCGCGATCACTTTTCACAGATATATAAATGATTATTCTGCAAATTCGGTGCATGACAGAGGGTTTATCGAACAACTTTATCTACCATTCTGTTTTCAAATTGCACGGGAAGAGAGAAAATACAAATCTGTAATCGAAACATTGTAGTTGTAATTTAGTAAGTAGATCTCATCACAACTGCCAGTCACGCTATGCACGGTCGCTGCGGTCGGGGGTTCGAATCTCCCCCCCCCCCTCCCTCAGGCATGGATGTTTGTGCCGTCTTTTGTATAAGCTAGTTCATAAGTAGTTTGTAAGTTTAGGGACTGATGACCCCGTAGTTAAGTCCCATAAGCTGTACAAACATTTGAACATTTCTTATCGCAACACTTTTGTTGAAATGATTCCCACTGCAACTGCCTGTATCATTTTCGTGACCCGTTTTCCTCTGTACGGCGATCGTATAAAACGTCCGTCTTTGTACTCTTTCGATGCCCACTGTCAGTCTTACGTGATGAGGATACCACGGCGCACAGCAGTACTACAAGAAGGAACGGACGGAAGTAGTGTAGGCAGTCTGGTGAGTAGTTCTGTAACATAAGCGTTCTGCCATATAAACGCCTGCATTTGGAATGCGGCACAGTTAAATGCGGGGTGGGAGTTGCCCCAAGGGTCTGCTGTTTCTTATTTATATATAAGATATGCCTTCTAGTGTAACAGGTAATTATGAATTATTTCTGTTTGCTGGTGACACCAGATTGGAAGTAATTGATGTTTGCAGTATCGACACAGTATCAAATAATGAACTACAATAGGTAGTTCAAGGCTTGTAGAAAATAAATTGAAGCTTTATCACAGTAAGACTTGGTTTTTACTCGTTCATCAATCTAAGATTTTGATTTCACAGAATGGGTGTACGATAAATGAGACTGGAGAGATAATATTTCTAGCCTTTCGGGTAGTTAGTAAGCTGCCGTGCAGTTTTGCTGAGCTATACATCGTAGGTTTTGCTTACCCGCAATTGTTGTCTGGTAGTAAGGAATATGGGTACCAAAATTGGTTGAAGTCGGCACATACATACATGCATTTTTATAATATGTATATATACTAAATAGCAGCATAAACACTGGAATCAGTTACTTTCATAAAATATCTACATCTACACACATACTCCGCAATTCACCGTAAGGTGCGTGACGGAGGGTACACTGTACCACTACTAGGCATTTCCTTTCCTATTCCACTCCCAAATAGACCGAGGAAAAAAAGAATGCCTATATGCCTCCGTACGAGCTCTAATTTCTCTTATCTTGCCTTTGTGATCTTTACGCGAAATGTAAGTAGGCGGCAGCAAGATCGTACTACACTCAGCTTCAAATTCCGGCCCTCTAAATTTACTCAACAGAAATTCACGGAAACAACGTCGTCTTTCCTCCAGTGATCCCCAATTGAGTTGCCGGAGCATTTCCGTGACACTCGCGCATTGGTCGAACCTACCAGTAACAAACCTAGCTGCTCGCCTCTGAACCGCCTCTATGTCTTCCTTTAAACTGATCTGCTGCGGGTCCCAAACACTTGAGCAATACTCAAGACGTGGTCGTACAAGCGTTTTATACGCGGTCTCCTTTACAGGTGAAGTACATCTTCCCAAAATTCTCCCAATAAACCGACGTCAGCAGTCCGCCTTACTCACAACTGTCCTTACATGCTCGTTCCATTTCATATCGCTCTGCAATGTTACGCCTAGATATTTGAACGACGCGACAGGATCAAGAAGCTCACTACTAATGCTGTATTCGAACATTATGGGATTGTTTTTCCTGCTCATGCGTATCACCTTACATTTTTCTACATTGAGAGCTAGCTGCCATTCTTCGCACCATCTAGAAATTTTGTCTAATTCATCCTGTATGCTATTACAGTCAGTTAAAGACGACACCCTCGCATACACCACAGCATCATCAGCAAACAGCCGCAAATTACAACTTACTCTTTCCATCAGATCATTTATATAGATAGAAAATAATAGCGGTCCTATCACACACCCCTGGGACACGACTGACGATACACTCGTCTCTGATGAACACTCGCCGTCGAGAACAACGTACTGCGTTCTATTACTTAGGAAGTCTTCCAGCCAGTCACAAATCTGTGAACCTATTCCATAAGCTCGAATCTTCGTTAGCAGTCTGCAGTGTGGCACCGCGTCGAACGCCTTTTTGAAGTCGAGAAAAACACGTAAAGAGCGATTTGAATTGTACCGACCATAGAGAATTAACCCTGGGTAAGGCAGATGGCAGACTAAGATTCATTCGGATCTTGAAGAAGTGTAGACCGTCGACAGAGGAAGTATTGCTCATCATTGTGGAAA